>JAWWNH010000035.1:6247500-6980000 GCA_034641385.1 Darevskia mixta | reverse complement strand
AGCCCCTGTTTGCCATTAAGTTCCCTGGGAACTGTAGCACCGTGCGTGATCCTGCAAAGGGCACCCACAATATAAAGTGTGAGTGCTCATTTTTGTAGTCTTATGTTTCCTCTTCACAGCAATTCATTTTAAAAAATAAATAAATAAAAGCGCTCATGAAAATTCAGCAGGATCTTAGTGCGAATTTCCCTCACGGGCACGTTTTAGCAAAGCAATTTCCCCTACGGCGATGCATTTCTGTATGTTCTCCATTCGAAATGGAGTTCTCGTTGCCCTTCCTCGCACCCCAATTCTCTGTTTCTGTTTCTCTGCTTAGAGGAATATGTCGAGTTGGCCTCTACGTTTTCTCTGAGCAACCTCCTCCCCAACATGGCCTTACTCTCCAAATATTATCGCTACAAGGGCTCCCTCACCACCCCAAGCTGCGAAGAAGTGGTGCAATGGACTGTGTTTGAAGAGAACATCCCAATCAGCAAGTCACAGGTGAGAAAACCGAACCTTTCTAGGTCCGTGTGTTGTTGCTCTTGTTTCTCCTTTTAGCCAAAAAAGGCTGTGGCTTACGAAAAACAAAAAATGGCTCCCAATCTAAAACGACACAAGAAGAGCCTGCCGGATCAGGCCAATGGCCATCTAGTCAAGCATCCTGTATTCAAAGAAATACTGCCTCTGTCAGTCAAAAACACAGCCCTTGTCAGCCACAGTGGTTTGAAGTCCATATTGTGTTATTGGACGGTTTCATAATTTTTGACCTGGCAATATATTGTGAATGACAATGTGTGAGTGTGTGCTACGCAAAAATCACAACGTGGGGAAAACCGTGAAGCCAGCCAATGCTTCTCTCGATTCCTGCAGCCCTTGTTAACTCGGCCGGCTCAGCTCTCCCCTGCCTCATGCAAGGGGGGCAGCGAATCGCAAGAGCAGGCGCCGGCAAAAATCACGATGCGGGGAAAACTGTGAAGCCAACCCATGCCTCTACAGAGCTCCATCCCTATTTCAGTCATCGTGATATATTGGTATATGTCGTGATATATTGGCATATATTGATATATGTCATTGACATTCCTCTCAGTATTGATCCAGAGGTAGATTCCAGTGTATAGTTAGCAGAGTAAAAACTTAAACCCGTTGCAGGGTTCCCAAAAAATAGACCAGAGGCAATCGTATTTCATCCAGCAGAGCTTTACTGCTACTGAAGGCAAATGAGCATAATGGTCACAAATCCAATACATTCAGGATTAGCACTGTCCATAAGAAATCCAGTTGCAGCAGACTTAACTTACAATAATTTATAATAAGTCTAAATTATAGCATGCTGTGTACAGAACATCACACTAGAAGGAAAAGAGATAGAAAGAGAAAGTGAAACCCAGGCTCCTTCTGGCCTCTATCATAGCATGACCTTGACAGAAGAGATAAGGGAACCAGTTTAAGCCAGCTGTATTCAGCTTCTCTGAAGGAATAACCCAAACATCAGGAACCGTCTGCTTGTTTCTTTCACACAGAGGTCGTCAGAACCCTCTTGAATTAATTAGAATAGGAAAGATCTCTGCACGTCAGATCAAAGCTTTCTGCACTAAGAAATGCAAACTGACACTTTCCACATTCAGCGTCATATGACGAACGGTTTATAAATCTTTCTAAATGAGTACATGTCAGCACCTATCCCCTAGTAACTGCTAAACCATTCTCTCATTCCTCTATTTAGCTGAATGCGTTTGTCAACACCCTTTACTACAAAAGCGCTGGAACAACTTCCCCGAAAATGACCAGCAACTTCCGCCCACTGCAGCCTCTTCATGGTCGCAAAGTCTACGCTTCCAGAGACGCCACCGTTAGCCGTGGCTCCCCGCTGGCTGTCAATCACCTCTTCGCTCTGTTTTTGGCTGTTTTGATTGGCCAGCTTTCTGGCCCCTCCTAGGTGTCTCAGCCAACTATCCAGTTCAATAATCATAATGATGACGGCTTCGTGGCATCTTCATATCCATGCTTCTTCACTGTGATCCTTTTCTAGCCACTGATCTGAACGCTGAATGAGTTGGAACAAAACTGGCAACAAGAAAAGAAGCCAACATCTGACGATTGTATTTTGCTTATTTTTGGGGGGAAGGGTGCTTTCATCCTCTTAATAGACAATAGGCTCAAAATCCTGAGGAGGCCTTCACAAATCCTGTTGGCATTGCTGAGGAATTAGTGGCAAACTGGTGTTTCTTAGCAAAAAAAAAGTGCTGAATAAAAAAAAAATGTAGGGTGCCAAATTTTCTGATGCCTGAAGGCAGCCTTGTTAATCTTTCTGCATTTTCTGGCAAAGGTGGCCTGTTTATGTGATCACAAAAGTTGTGACCTACACAATTATCAAAATTCTCTGATATACCTTCCAGAAAGCACATGGTGCTTCATGCATATCAATAGTGCTAGGCTGAATATATAGAGGCAACCTATGTCTATAGCAAGGTGATATTTTAGGGTTCAGAGAACTCTAATTAAACATTAGCCCTGCCCTTGAATCGCTTTGGGGACAGAACTGGACCAGGTCAGCTATTCCCTGTGTGGAGCCTCACCGTTAAGATGGTGTATCCAACTTGTTTTTAGATGATCTCACTTCAGCAAATGCTCCAGCCGCCACAGTGTCCTTGTCATTTGGTGCCTTTGCTATTACCTGACATTTTGCCGGGTCTGCCTTGCTGCCAGCTAATGTCCTGTAATCCTTGTGAAGGTAGCTGCAAATATTCAAGATGGGGGAAAAAAACTTGATAGGTTTGATAGACCACTTGCAGAAACCAAAAACGGCAATATTGGTGGCCATTTTCCAAGATGGCGGCCAGGTGCCTAAGCAACAAAAAAATAGCATTCTTGATATTTGAATTCAGCACACTTTCCCACCCATACAGAAATAGCGTCACTTGCACCTAATTCCTCCCTGACTGTTGTTAGTCTTGGAAAAGTAATCTAGCCCAGACTTGGATTCTCAGATGTTGCTGGACTAGAACTCCCATCATCCCTAGCTGGGAGGTGCCATTATTATAAGATGATGGGGGTTTAGTCTATCAGCATCCAATAACCAAATGTGGGGAAAGGCTGGTCTAGCCTACAAGACACACACCTCAATCTACAACTTGTGTATAGTTCCATTGAAATGGATAGCGTAGCCCCACAATTGACTCACCAAGTTGGGGGCAGCCTTGGGAACAGAATTGTGCCAAACTTTCAACTTTGCCAGATGTTGTGATCTGCTTTGGGGAAGAGGCAACATAACGCACAATGCGAAACAAAAGCTGAAATGATGTAAACTGAAGTTATAATGAATAAATCCAGAGTTTTTAGTTTTTCCATGATGGGAGGCCTCTGTCCCATTCATTCCCCATCCAAAATATTAAATATCTGCTTCGCTATGTGTCTCAGGCAGCCCCTTCCTGTTGATGTTGTGGAAGAAGTCCTTGTTAGATACATTCACACTTCCATCGTAAGCGCGCATGGCATGAAATGCACACGCATGAACAATAAGGCAGCAAACCTTAAGAACGCAGTGTTGTACCCACCGCAATCTCCAAGTAGTGAAAGATGCCATGGTGCTGGGGTGCTTTCCCAGGGTTCAGTTTTGTCATAAGAAAAAAACTGCTCCTTTTCCCTTATGGGGTATTCCAGAACCCATAAGTCAGAGGACCCAGATAGGGAACTTCGGTTGGAGAAATAACAGAAGCCAACCAGAGTAAACTGAAAAGCAAAGCGGCTAGTAAGCCTGATCTTTATTCAAGGAACTGTTGCAACAGGGTCCCCACTCACCACACGCAGGAGGGAGGAGAACCCCGAACAATGGTGCACAAGCCCTTATATAGACTTTTGAAATTGCCCACCCTGTAGCCCAAGACCACCCCCCTAAAACATCATACCTACATCACAGAAGGAGGCGGTCTACTGCAGAGGAGGCGGTCTACAGCAGAAATCCTGTTTGCCAGGCTACCTGAGAATGGTCACTGATGATTGCATTACCTGGGCAGCCTGGCCATTCTTTTGTAATGATTAATAATACTTTAGTTCCTGAATCCAGGTCACAGGCTCACCCTATTCATACACAAATATGCCCTTAAGACAGGATTTGTAAGCAGAAAGACAATGGGAAGGCTTTCCCCATTTGACTCCCTTACTACAGAGGAATATTTGAGGTCATTGGGAGAGTCAAAATGGCTTCAGGATTGCTCTCCCATACTATTTCAGGCACATGGTTGATATATTTAGATATGTGTGCATTTATGAATATTTATTCTATATTTGAGACCTTAAAATTCCTATAACAGTTTCCTTGGAGGGAAGGTCAGTGGAGACTGTGGTGTCTTGAGGACATATGCCCTAGGGAGCAGCTAAGCTAGCGGCAGCCTCAAGTTACAAGTCCTATTTCATCAGGACGGCCAGTATGCTGTGAGCCCAGGGCGGGTGGGCGAGTGTGTGGCCAGAGAAGAACTTCTATCCCTATCCCAGGACAGTAGCTCACCTGGTAAAACCTTCAAGCTCAGGAGACCCGTCTCAGTCATATATTGGTATCCGCACATATGTCTCATCTCATCTCAGTGGTTGTCAGGCGTCAGAGGATCCAACCCCCACAGTAGGTTGCCAGGAATGGCTAAGACAAGGAAAGTTCTTACCAGCTGCTTTTTATTCAATATTCACAGAGAGAGGCTTAGAAATGCAGCCTCTTGGAATAATGGCTTTGCTCTGAATGAGTCTCCACCCCCTCCCTCTCTCCTTTCGTGCGTCATCACTACGGGTGCTGAGATGTGCCTTCTGCCTCTGAGCTCTCTGCTCTCCTACTTTCAATGCCTGCCGGGTTCTGGGAGAGGGAGGCGGGTTTGGAATGCTTTCTAAAGACACTGTGTCTGTCAGCTGTCCCCCCTTTGGTGCTGCTTCTTCCTCCTCTCCTATTATTTCTCAGCTCCCCCCCCATCTGCCTCCGAGCTGTGACCTCCATCAAACCCCTGTTATAATTCTGAACCAATTTCTCAAAACTTAAATTGGTCAGGCAACATCAATAGTATTATTACAAAGGTCTACCAGAGGTTGTATTTCTTGTGACAACTAAGAAAATTTAATTTGCCCCAGGAATTGTTGATCCAATTTTATAGAGGTACCATTGAAACTGTTCTCTGTAATTCTATTACTGCCTGGTATGGACAAGAAAAGGCTCCAACGAGCAGTAAGAATTGCAGAGAGGGTAATTGGTGTTAGTTTGCCTCCAATAGAGACACTTTATGCTGCTTGAGCCAGGAAGAGAGCAGAGAGAATTGTTGCAGACCCTTTGCATCCTGGTCATTACCTGTTTGATCTACTTCCATCTGGACGTCATTACAGGACTTTATACACGAAAACGTCTAGGCATAGGAATAGTTTTTTCCCTTGTGCCATCAAACTGTTAAATTCGTAGTTGTCTGCTGAAGGGAGGTCAGTTGGTGGTATGGGATTCCGTTGCTGTGCTGTTGCATTGTGAGGGGAATAGCGTTTGTATGAGGTACATTTTTCTTTACATTGCAATGTAGTCGAAGCAAAATTCCAAGTATGATTGGTACTTGGCCAATAAATTATTCCTTCCTTCTTCTCTGGAAGTTTAGGCTGGGGAGGCGGTCTCCACCATTCCTCCTCTGCCCAGTCCTTGACAGTGGTAGAGAGTTGGTTTTAGATGCAAAAGGTCCCAGATTCAATCCCCAGCATCTCCAGGCAGGGCCAGGAGAGAACCCCGTCTGAATTATTGGAGAGCCGCTGCAAGTCTGTGTCGACAACCCTGAGCCGGTTGGACTTGGTATCTGTCCTATGTTCCTACGTCCTCATTCTGTTCCTGCCTGGAGGAAGTTCTGCTCTGTCAAGCCAAGCAATGATCAATTGATGGTCCTTTAGAAGGAACTAATTATAGGCTGAGAGCGACTGAAATACGATGCGAGCAGAGCGGTGAAAAATAGATGGAGCTGCCACGTTAGCTTGTCACCCCCGTTCCACTCCACAACTTGCCCCAGGTTAGAATGGGGAGTTACAGAGAAGAGGATCGATCAAGTCTTTTCCTTAGAGTTTGTAATTGGAGCAGGGAAGCCAAATGAGGACGGGAGCAAGCAAAAGGGCCTGATCCTTCCTCTCTGATCCCCACACTCTTTAGAGCCCCTGCAGGGGTCTTTTTTTTTTTTGCATGTATGCCAACACCTCGTGCTCCTTGGAGGAAAGGTGGGGTAGAAATCTAACAAACAGATAAATATGAAAGTACAGTGGGAATGATGGAGGGCACAAGGAGAAGGGGACGACAGAGGACGAGATGGTTGGACAGTGTTCTCGAAGCTACCAACATGAGTCTGCGGGAGGCAGTGGAAGACAGGAGTGCCTGGCGTGCTCTGGTCCATGGGGTCACGAAGAGTCAGACACGACTAAACGACTAAACAACAACAACCTCTGGTTACGTACTTAATTCGTTCCGGAGGTCCTTTCTTAACCTGAAGCACCACTTTAGCTAATGGGGCCTCCCGCTGCCACTGCATCGCCGCTGCACGATTTCTGTTCTCATCCTAAAGCAAAGTTCTTAACCCGAGGTAATATTTCTGGGTTAGCAGAGTCTGTAACCTGAAGCGTACGTAACCTGAAGCGTATGTAACCCGAGATAGTACCACTGTACCAAGCGGAGGAGAGAGACAGACCAGCCAAATGAAGACTCAGCATGTTCAGTGGCTATGGAATGTTGTCCTATCAAATAGTAGTAGTAGTAGTAGTAGTAGTAGTAGTAGTAGTAGTAGTAATAATAATAATAATAATACCTCACCCATCTGACTGGGTTGCCCCAGCCAGTCTGGGCAGCTTCCAACATATGTAAAAACATAATAAAACATTAAACATTAAAAAAAACTTCCCTATCCAGGGCTGCCTTCAGAGGTCTTCTGAAGGTTGTATAGTTAGTTCTCTCCTTGGCTCAGGGGTCCATACCCTCCAACATTTCTCCAATGAAAACAGGGACATCCTAAGGAAAAGCGGACCACTCCAGGATCAAATCAGAAACTGGGATGGCTTCTGAAAATCCGGGACTGCCCCTGGAAAGTAGGGATACTGGGAGGGTCTGAAAGGGTCTCTGGGACATGGAACAGCACCAGTCTGCGTCACAACATTTTGCTGCGAATCCCATTGGTAACAATCCACTTTCCTTTCCAATTTGCACCACAGGAAGTTTGCATTATTTACTTTCCCTAGGCCTGCTGCATAGATTTTGCTCCACTCCTCTCCTGGGGTTTTAGCCATTCCCTCCAATTTAAATTTCAAAGGAGCTCTGAGGAGGAAAATCCCACTAAGAAAAGCAGATAGAACAGGCAAACCTCCAACCCCCCCATCATTTGTCAAGGAAAATTGAGCTCTTCTGCAAATAGCAAACCTGCTAAGGAGACACTGAAATTCCCCCTTTTGTTCTCCCTAATTGCAGGTTTAAATTTAGCACCGACAAAGAAAGTTCTCCTGTTCCAAAATTAGCTTTGAGAAGAGGCCAGCTGGATCTCAGTGTGCATAATAGAAAAACAAAACACCTACATGCTTCTCGCAAACTAGACTTTTGCTGTGTGTGGTTGTTTTGATTTTTAACAAAATCTTTGGCCTATTAGCCTTGATTCTAATTTCAGCAGCGTACCAAGAGTGGGTGAGATTGGGCCTGGGAGAATAATAGGGATTACTTATTTAACCATTCTGAAGTTTAACAACCAACCCCTCTTCCCAGGGGATTTTGGGAATTGCAGCTCTCTGAAGAGAATAAGGGGGTCTCCTAACAACTCTCATCACCCTTAACAAAGAGTCCCTTCTGCTAAAAATATGTACACTTTTGCTATTTAAATAAGGAATTATAATTTCACAATCCCCAAAATTCCATAGGAAGAGGATCAATTGTTAAACCACTCGGGGTCTTTGTTCAGGGAATAGTGGTTCCCTACCAACTCTCAGGGGACGCGGGTGGCGCTGTGGTCTAAACCACTGAGCCTTGGGCTTCCTGATCAAAAGGTCGACGGTTCGAATCCCCGTGACAGGGTGAGCTCCTGTTGCTCGGTCCCAGCTCCTGCCAACCTAGCAGTTCAAAAGCACGTCAAAGTGCAAGTAGATAAATAGGTACCGCTGTAGCGGGAAGGTAAACGGTGTTTCCGTGCGCTGCTCTGGTTCGCCAGAAGCGGCTTAGTCATGCTGGCCACATGACCTGGAAGCTGTACGTCGGCTCCCTTGGCCAATAATGCGAGATGAGCGCCGCAACCCCAGAGTCGGTCACTACTGGACCTAATGGTCAGGGGTCCCTTTACCTTTACCTTTACCAACTCTCAGGGGACGTGGGTGGCACTGTGGTCCAAACCACTGAGCCTTGGGTTGCTGATCAAAAGGTCGGCGGTTCGAATCCCTGTGACGGGGTGAGCTCCCGTTGCTCAGTCCCAGCTCCTGCCAACCTAGCAGTTTGAAAGCACGCCAAAAAGTGCAAGTAGATAAATAGGTAGCGCTCTGGCGGGAAGGTAAACGGCGTTTCCATGCTGGCCACATGACCCGGAAAAACTGCGGACAAACTCCGGCTCCCTTGGCCTGTAAAGTGAGATGAGTGCCGCAACCCCAGAGTTGTTCGCGACTGGACTTAACTGTCAGGGGTCCCTTTACCTCATGGGTAGGCAAACTAAGGTCTGGTTGGATCCGGTCCAATCACCTTCTAAATCCGGCCCATGGATGGTCTGGGAATCAGCGTGTTCTTGCATGAGTAGAATGTGCCCTTTTATTTAAAATGCATCTCTGGGTTATTTGTGGGGCATAGGAAATGGTTCATTCCCCCCCTCCAAAAAAAATATAGTCTGGCCCCCCACAAGGTCTGAGGGACAGTGGACCGGCCCCCTGCTGAAAAAGTTTGCTGACCCCTGCTTTACCTTTACCTTTACCAACTCTCAGAGCCCTGAACAAACCACAGTTCCCAGATTTCTTTGGATGAAGTCATGACTGTTTAAAGTGGTATGAAACTGCTTTAAACATATAGTGCAGATGGGGCATGTGTCCCCCTCTGGTGGTTGGGATCTGCATACCTTTAAGTTGCCTTGCCACGTTACGGTCAATTCAAGGCAAATTTACATATAAGGTTATCAAAAGCAGTAAATATATTTAAATTGAGACAGAAACCCTAAAAAGTGGACACTCGTGGTAAAGACCCATTCATCCAGCTGGGACAGCCTGTCGGAACAAAAACATATTCAGGTGTTTCTGAGATGTGCAGGTGGGGGGAGGGGTCACCTGTTAGATCTTGAAAGGCATGCTGTTTCACAGAATAGTTGGTTCTGATGAGGCATCAGCAAAGTGTGGGCTTGGGAGGGGAGGAAGATGATCTATGGGGTGTGCGGGAGACAGGGTTGACTGTGTTTATTTGTGTCAGAGTTTGTAAATTGCCAGTTTAACAATCAGTACGGTTCACAAGGATCCTAAGCACGCCCTTCATTGCTGGAACACAACAGCTCAATTACACTCGAAGCCATCGAACGAACGCCTGTCACTCTGCCGATCCAGCAGCTTCCCGGCGAAATGATTGAAGTGGCATTGTTACGAGATTGACTGTACAGAAGAATAAGCAGCGGGAGATGACTGTGTCTTCTCTGACGACTGGTGGGATGTTTTGTCCCAATGCGTCAGATCTTAACCAACTGATGAAGTCTTTGATTCTTCCAGGAAGGAAAATTTGAAGGCGGGGAGCACACTATTTTGTTAAGAAGCTTTCCGAGCAGTTCGTGCTCTGTATATTTGCACACTCAAAGGAGAATTCCGAAAGAACTGTTAACAGGGGCGGAAATTGAGGATGTTCGCTTATTTGTCCCATGTCCAGAAGCGAAATCAATCCAATTGTTGTTTTCAGTCTGTAAATGAGACATAGTTGATGATATCTGCCCCCGTCAATTTACATAGAGTTTTCTTTGCATTAAAATGAATGGAATGGCATAACGTAATGGTAACATAATTAACAACCCAAACATGAACTAAATCAAATTTCTCCCCCCATCCTTAATCGGGAGACATGGGAAACACTAATTCCCATGCATCCTGGCAGAAAATAAAGATGCTTGCCTCCAGACCTTAATAGCAAGGTCTCCCCTGACCTCAGTGAGGACTCCTTGTCATTGGTCCCCCACTTCTGGTCCACCCCCATCCTTAATCGGGAGACATGGGAAACACTAATTCCCATGCATCCTGGCAGAAAATAAAGATGCTTGCCTCCAGACTTATCAATGAAGCATCTCCTGTTTTCAGTGAGCCTTCTTTATCGCTCCTTTGTATGGGTAACACAAGACTTGTTTATGCATTACACCAGACATCCCCAAACTTCGGCCCTCCAGATGTTTTGGACTACAATTCCCATTATCCCTGACCACTGGTCCTGTTAGCTAGGGATCATGGGAGTTGTAGGCCAAAGCATCTGGAGGGCCGCAGTTTGGGGAGGGCCTGCATTACACTGAACACAGGTCCAAGCTGTCTCTCTCTCTACACCAGGGCAGGCAACCTAAGGCCCGTGGGCCGGATGCGGCCCAATCGCCTTCTCAATGTGGCCCGCGGACGGTCCGGGAATCAGCCTGTTTTTACATGAGTAGACTGTGTCCTTTTATTTAAAATGCATCTCTGGGTTATTTGTGGGGCCTGCCTGGTGTTTTTACATGAGTAGAATGTGTGCTTTTATTTAAAACGCATCTCTGGGTTATTTGTGGGGCATACAAATTCATTCATTCCCCCCCCCCAAAAAAAAATATAGTCCGGCCCACCACATGGTCTGAGGGACGGTGGACCGGCCCACGGCTGAAAAAGGCTGCTGACCCCTGCTCTACACACAAGTGTTTGCTTATTTATTCAGGTCAGCTAAATTCATGCACGTGTGGACCCAGGTGGCGCTGTGGGTTAAACCACAGAGCCTAGGGCTTGCTGATCAGAAGGTCGGCAGTTCGAATCCCTGCGACGGAGTGAGCTCCCGTTGCTCGGTTCCAGCTCCTGCCCACCTAGCAGTTCGAAAGCACGTCAAAGTGCAAGTAGATAAATAGGAACCGCTCCGGCGGGAAGGTAAACGGCGTTTCCGTGCACTGCTCTGGTTCGCCAGAAGCGGCTTTGTCATGCTGGCCACATGACCTGGAAGCTGTACGCCGGCTCCTTCAGCCAATAATGCGAGATGAGCGCCGCAACCCCAGAGTCGGACACGACTGGACCAAATGGTCAGGGGTCCCTTTACCTTTACCTTTAAATTCATGCACAGACTATGCACTCACTGGACGTTACATGTGAACAACTCAATATACTGCTCAAAGTTTTCCTGTACACAGATGACCCACTTGTTGCGAAGATCCCTTAGATGTATTTCAGAAGTGGGAGGAGTTGGCAGGAAAGGTTCGCTGATAGCAAGGGGGAAACTGTTCCAAGGCGGGGCCCAAACCTCTGATGATAATAATTTGGGCTGGACATGTAATTGGGCTATGGATTCCCAAAGTGTCTGTGTAGGGGGTGATGTATTTGTTCATAATCCAAATCCCTCAAGGGCTGATACTGGCCATCATTGTTAGTTTGAATCTACAGAAAGCACTTATGCTTGCTAACAGACAACCTCCTTGATTTATTAGGTCTGCATGGTGTGTTCTGTCAAGAGTGCCAGAAATTCCCGGCTGATCTATTACTCACCCAGCAGCTCTCAAACACTCCTAATTGATGTAACAGAAACATATTGACAGTGACACAGTAACACGCTCTATGATAGGGTTACAGAAATGGACTAGACGGTTGTTCCCAGAGCTTCAATGCCCATTGACGAATGAAAATGCATCTTCCTTTATCTTGCATCAGATGCTGGGCCCTCACAGATCAGTGTTTTTTTCCTCCTCAGATCTCACACTGAAATTAAGAAGGCTGGTTTATGCATTATCCATATATCACAGCACCCGTTGTTTGAATGTTCCATGTTGTACCAGTAAGTTATCAAAACTCCAATTATTCGTGTGCCTGGGGGTTACTAAGGATGAACAAATCTGTCAGCTTCAGTTTCTCCCAGTTTCCAATCTTTTTACCAATCATTTACTCATTTACCAATCATTTTACTCATTTTACCAATCTTTAAATTCAGTTCTCCACACCAGTTTGCACTGTTTGAACAAAAGATTCTCAGGGAAATCTGCCAAATTTTTTGTGTGATTTTCTCTTAGTAGCCACATTTTTCTGCGTAATTTTGCCTGATATTCACATTCTTTGCAGGGCAGTTTTCCTAATATGGTGCTGAAATAAACAGAAATCTGCTCTTATTCCCTTATGGGGCACACAAGAGCATTTTCCGGTTCTCCATCGGTAGGAGTAAATTACAGAGGCCAACCAGTGAAAAATTGAGAAGCAAAATCTTTATTATATCTGTTGCAACAGGGCCCTCACTCCCAAAATGGAGGAGGGAGGAGGAACCCAGAACAATGGTGTGCCAGCTCCTATATAGACTTTTGAAATTCCCCCCTCCCGCTCAAGACCACCCCCTATACATCATACATACATCACAAAAAGGGGTGTAACCCAGCACCCCCCTCCCAGATACATCACAGTTACATCATGAAAGGGGAGGTCTGGTAGAAGTAATCTGAGCATCCTTGACCCTCCCCATGCCTCCTCTTGCCCTCCACCAAAACCCCATCAAGTAAAATAAAAGAGATATTTACATTTCCCTGTTTCCCAGCCAAGTTAATCACACCCTTTTGTCTGGCACTCAGGTATCAGGAAGCCAGGAATTATCACTGAGACAATCACCCCCTCCTTCCTTGCAGAAGGTCAGCTGGGAGTCAAAATGGAGACAGGCCTGTGGCCTGTCTTCAGACATGTGGCCTTGTTTGCTTGGAACACTTATGAACATTTATTATATATGTTTATATAAGACCTTAAAATTCTTACAACAGTGTATATTTGTTTGTTATTTCCACTGACATATGTACCTGTGTGCCAAATATAGTTATGCATTTTTTTTTTTTTTTTGCACAAATGAATTGGCTGCAGAACTGCATTACAAAAATTCAGATGATGGTGTATCTTGAAGGATGTCTGTTTTTCGGTTTGCATCTTGTTTCAGAAGCTGCAAATTCGTTTGCCTTTAAATGAAAACTGAATAACATTTCTCCTCAACAGGGCCGGATTTAGATGAAGAGAGGCCCTGGGCTACTCCACTTGTGAGGCCCCTCCCCATCCCCCACCCTCACAACTAGAAGTAAATGGAAGAATGTTATAAACAAAATTGAATGGAGCCGAGGATGATGAAGGGTATTTAAAATTCTGCAAGTCACAATTTCTCCTTTAAAGAACATAAGATATTATTGTTAAATACCATGGTGATTTTAAAAAATGCATAAAGGTTGCGCCCCACTGCTTCAAATTGGGCCCCACTGGCTAGCCCTGAGTCTCATAGTCGCTGGGCCTGAGTTGCCCTGCCCTCGCATGAAGTCTTGGCTTTGCAATTTTGGGAGAGGGGGAGACTGCGGCACTGGGAGAGGGCAGACTGGCGAGGCCCCCTAGATTTAGAAGCCCTAGGCTTCAGCCTACTTGGCCTATACATAAATCCGACACTGCTCCTCAATCCTTAAGTGTCCTTTAGACTAGAGTAGGGTTGGCATACGAATCAGGGTGCATATAGGATGTGTGTGTGTGTGTGTGTGTGTGTGTGTGTGTGTGTGTGTATATATATATAAAATATATATATAATATATATATATATATTTAAAAAGCTTTAAAAATCCAAGAAAAGCGAAAGTCTAAAGGATAACCCGAGAAGTAAATTCATGGAAGAGTGGAAAAGCTTCTTATGCTATCTGAAAGAGAGGTGTGACATGACCAGGGTGTACGTTATGGATTAACTCTTGTTTAACATTTATAAATATTTATAGTTTAACATATGTTTATATTTAAACATTTAAATAAATATAGTGAGACAATAACGAATGATACTAGAAGGATATAGATTCGTGGTAGATAAAGAGGTGCCAGAGTTAAAGTAGATCAATAAAATTTTACAATTGTGTATCATTGGAGAGAAGGATCAGGGAAGTTGATTAGTATATTTAAGCAAGTATATTTGAAATATGTTCTTGTTTTTGTTTCTTTATTTTTTGTCTTCTATCTAGGAATAGAGTTTAAATGAAACTGTATTTCTGTTTTTTGACTGCCAAGGTCTAGAAACAGTGGAATTTTTATATCAGGTGAAGAAATGAAGGAACCATGTGTGTTTGTTTGTTATTGTTCATTGTGTTGTATGTCGCGTATTGTTTTGTATTGTTATGAATGAAAATTAATAAATTACTTAATTTTTTTTAGAAAATCCAAGAAAATCCCAAAATTGTTTTTTTTGGGGGGGGGGTTAGGGTGGGCAGAAGATTGGAGGTAGCTGACATGGTACAGTTCAGATATTGCTGGACTACAACTCCCATCATCCCCCATAGACCATGCTAGCTGGGGCTATCTATATATCATTTTCATATAATTTTCTCTTAAGCCATAACATGCTGTCAATTTTTATCCATATTCCACAATCGTTCCCATGCTTCTAACTCTATATTATGACCAATGTCTATTGCCCAATGTATCATTGAGGTTTTTACTTGTTCATCCTTTGTTTCCCATTCCAATAGTATATTGTACATTTTAGACAGCACTTTAACATTACATTCTAACAGGTCTCTCTCCAAATATGATATTTGTTCCCCAAACTCTTGTTTCTTCTCTTTCTTATATACTTCATTTAAGTGATAATATTGTATCCCTGTTGTTAACATTCCTGATAAGTTCTCAGATTCTTTTAGTTTAAACTCTCATCCCTCTTCTCTTAATACATTTCTGTAAGTTGCCCAATTTCCAACATATTCTTTTTCATTACCGCTATGGCTTCCAATGGAGAAAGCCAAAGTAGTGTTTTTGTCTCCAAAGAGTTTTTATATTTATCCTATACTCTATATAATTTTTTCCTGATTGTATGTTTTGTAAACCCTTTATGTACTTTCACCTTTTCACGCCACAAGTAGGCTTGCCAATGGTTGGCATCCCCTTTTCAAGCCATCAAAGTTGGTGGCTGCTGCCCCCACATGGTGGTGAATCCCATAGCCCCATTGTTCAACTGTTTGCAGTGTGTGGCATACTTCCTTTTGTCTGTTCCATAGCCAAATTTCACACAATTCAGGTGCATTAGATTACCACAAGTCTGTAGTATTAAAAGAGAGAGAGAGAGAGAGAGAGAGAGAGAGAGAGAGAGAGAGAGAGATTTCATCTCCACATTTACTCCACAACATGCATTCTTTTGGATAAAGAAAAACAAACAAACAAAAATTCCAAAATCCGTATCAAGGCAATGCCTTTATTAGGCTAACCAAAAGATCACAGAAAGGGTGAAGGCATTCATAAGAATGTAAGGCACAAGAACATAAGATGAGAAAGGAAACCCCACGTGGATCCTTTGTCGTTCTTGCTGACATGTGCAGAATAAAAAATGATCTGCCAACAGAATGAGAATCTCATATGTGTTATGCAGGACCTGCCCATAGCTGTCAACTTTCGGATTTGAAAATCAGGGATGCCGTGAGGGCGGTGCAATGGCACCAAGTAGCCTCGCCACCCTGCGCTCCAGAGCCTGCGCGTGAATGGGTGAGCGAAAGAGCGAGCGCATAGACGGCAGGCAGGCTGGCTGTCTGGTTGGGCGTGAGGGTCTGGCTGCACAAGGCATGCAAGCTCCGCCCCCAGTCGGTCTCAGACTCCTTATTGGCAGCCGAGCAACGCAGCTGAGGAGCCTCCCTGGCCGGCAGGGAGGGAGAGGAGCTGCTTCCTTTGAAATCCGGGAAATTTAAGGGATATCAACAATCCGGGATAGCAGCGGGAAACGGCATTGGAATAAGGGAGTTTCCCGCAAAAAAGGGATGGTTGACAGCTATGGCCCTGCCACAAAATGCTGCAGAGCAGAGTACTGAATTTCAGTATGCCAACTCTCCATGCTCGTTTTTGTGATACCCAGTTCCTTTCCCCCTCCCACCCAATTTTCATTGTTCGCTTCCCAATGGACAGTGAGCATTCTCCATATGCACTTGGGCACATGCAGTCTTCATGGCGATGTTTATTAATTTTCCTTTAAGGGTTTTTCTTCCTGAATTTTTTTTTGTACTTCTGCAAACCTGAGGGCTTACCCAAGTTTGCTGATATCTTAATCTCGTGTTGCTGTTTTGACTACGTGAGCCAACGGCACTTGCAGCCTGAGCTTTGCGAATAACGGGGGGAAACGATACCAGAGAAGAATGGCAGATCAAGTTGATGGACTATGCCGAAATGGCTAAAATGACCAGAAGAATAAGAAATCAGGAAGACCAAAATTTTAACAAGGAATGGGGGAAATTTATAACTTATCTTAAAGACCATTGTAAACAGTTAAAACCATTAGTAGGATTGGAATATCACTTGTACTATGTTTCCCTTAAAATAAGACACCGTCTTATATTTTTTCCTCCTCAAAAAAACACAGTATGGCTTATTTTCGGGGGATGTCTTATTTTAACCACTCTGCGTCGGTACGCTGCATAGCCACACCTATCCAGGCCGTCTTAAGGGAGAGGCACCGCGTCACTATGTCTTATTTTCGGGGTATGGCTTATTTTTGGGGTATGACTTATATTTCACAAATGCATAGAAATCCTGCTACGGCTTATTTTATGGCTACGTCTTATTTTAGGAGAAACAGGGTAGTTTAATGGTGAATTTTGGATACAATTGAGCAGTAAAAGACTTGGATTATTACAAAAAGATACAGGAGGAAATGATTAATAATAGGATCCACAAAGGGGAGGAGGGAAGTCCAAGAGATTCTTTGGAATCTTGTTGTTGTGTTGTATGTTTGTATGTTGTGTTGAATTATTATTATTTTTTTAAAAAGAGGAAATGATGGGGCCAAAATTCTGCGATAGAAAAGAAATAAACTCTCCAGAATGGGCTGACAGAAAGAATTTGATGGTGATGGCTGCAATTCTAACCCTACCTACCTACTAGAATATAAGAACCAAAGACAAGCCTGCTGGATCAGGCCAATGGCCCATCTAGTCCAGCATCCTGTTCTCACAGTGGCCGACTGGATGCAAGCAGAATCTGATTGCAACAGAGCTCTCCCCAGTTGTCCCAGTCTTGGATGCATTGAGGTTTCACAGGCAGCAAACATTAGCCTTGTAACAAAAGCAGCTTTCAGACCTTGCATGTTTCAAAACATTTTTTTTTGCACTTGTGATATAAAAGCAAACACACCTTCACCCACCAGCATCCAGGAGTCCTCACCTTTCAGCAACCCCCCGAAGATAACACTGTGGGCCCCCCTCTTGCCATGCCGTTGCCTGCAAGTTTATCCTGCAAGCCCGCTTTTGTGTGGGTGCGTCTTCTCCCGGCTGTTGACTGTCTAGCATGCTATCCACTTGTCACAAGATTACCTTTCATTTCCTTTTACGCGCCGGTCACTTTAAAGCTCGCAGGGCTGGAACTGATAGCAGGGCTCGCCGTGAGAATATTCAGCAGGAAGATCAAGCACTTGGCAGAGAAAAGCGGCAGCTTAAAAGCCTCGCCGTTGAGCCGTGAAGGAAGCAGTGGCCGGAGGCGTTTTCTTTCAGCTGCTCCACAGAGAAGGGGTGAAGGAACCAGAGTCCCTCTATGTGATGCTGGACTTGGAGCTGGCCCTACCATGAGGCAAGGCAGCTGCCTCAGGTGGTCGATATTAGGGGGAAGCAGCAGCAACCCCATGGCTTTTTTTCCTGGTCCGCCCTAGCCATCCCCTTCTGATGAAGGGCAGAGCTGTGACGGCCACATGGCAAGTCCTGCACCCCCTAAAGCAGGCACGTCCAATAGGTAGATTGTGATCTACCAGTAGATCACTGGACGTCTGTGGTAGATCACTGGCTCCCCTAAAAAATGCTCAACATTTTAGCCCTTCACCCCCCCAAACAGGGTTTTCCTCCTGCCTCAGAAAAGCTCAACAACTCTGTCCTGAACCCCTAAAAATGGGCCTTCCTCCTTCCTAAAAAAATCTCAACAACTTTGACCTGAACCCCTAAAAAATGGGGCTTTCCTCCTCCCTAAAAAAGCTTAACAACTTTTACCTGAACCCCCCAAAAGGGGGTAGATCACTGCCAGTTTTTAACTCTGTGAGTAGATCACAGTCTCTTCGGAGTTGGCCACCCCTGCCCTAAAGTAATGAAAGATGCCCCCCTTTCTAGAATTGAAGAAGGAATCAACCGCTGGTGAAGTTAGCTTCCATACACGGGAATGGGGTGAGGTGGGGAGGTGCCATATTAGGCCAGTCCTGGGTGGACTTTAGCTACCACCATCCCTGGTCATTGGACAAGCTGGCTGGGGCTGATGGGAGTTCAGCAACATCTGGAGGGCTGCAGTTTCCCCACTACCAGGGCCAGATTTCGGTTTGATGAGGCCCTAAGTTACTTAAGGTAATGGGGCCCTTTATATGTCCAGCTGTCCTTTGTCAACAACAAATTGTCGCTGTTTTTTGTGTTGAATATACCGTACCTGTATACTATAAGGTAATTACTATGGACCTAATAGGTATCTAAAGCCATTTGCACATAACAAAATATGCATTTTATCAAAGTAATTGCTGAACTGAGATACAATTAAGAAGTATATTAATCGTGAAATACAATTAAGGAGTATATTAATTGTGAAATAATTATTAAGCTCTAACTTAAAATGATTTTTTATTCATAACAAACTTAATAATGCAAACACATTGGCATTTGGTAATAACAAAAGTTCCTTTAGAAACACAATTTACAAAGGCTCATAATTTTGGGGGCGACCCCAAGAGAGTGGGGCCCTAAGTTATAGCCTGTTTAGCTTATACATAAATCTGGCACTGCCCACTACTCTGAGAACTAAATGAAACCCTTCCCCTAATACCATCAATTTGGTATACAGCTGAACTAGACTCTCCAGCCATTCACACCATGCATTTAGAGCACTAGGGTACTGCTTTAAACCGCCAGAATTGTTAGGAGACATCCATTATCCTCCCAGAGCTACAACTTCCAGAGTTCCTTGGGAAGAAAAGAGTGATTGCTAAACCACTCTGGGAACTGTAGCTCTGCGAAGGGGAAAGGCGTTTCCTATCAACTCTGAGCACCCCTAACAAACTACAGCTCCCAGAATTCTTTGGGAGAGGCTGCAACTGGAATAAAAGTGCTTTAAATGTTTGGTGTGAATGTGGCCCTAGACCTCTGAGGCAAAGGCGGCGACATGGGAAGGAGAAAACAGGTCAACAAAATCCAGAGGAAATATTTTTTACCGGAGGCAAAGCCAGCCAGGGAAAACCCAGAGCTCATCATTGTTCTGAGGATGCTACCTTCATAAGACTTGCAGTGGTTCCCAAACTGCCAGGTGACCAAAGTTCACAAGGAGCGTCCATGCTTTCCTCATTTCCCTTGATCGATGCTGAAGGGGGAAGCCTTGGGCTGATCAGTGAGGTCTGTTTTCACTGCCTCCACATGGCGGATGAGGGGCCACTGTCCTGGAGGCTACTTTGCTGCTGTAGGTCCTGGAAGCGGGAGGTGCCATCATCTTTGTGGGGTGCTTCTTGGGGGCTGCTTTGGGGATCGCAGGTGGGAAGATAGTGATATTAGGCTGCCCGGGTTCCACAGGGTCTGAATTCGATCGGGACAAGCTCGAGACAAAGCCGTTCTGAGCTGTGATGGTGTTCACAGCTCTGAGCATCACCTGGTTCCTGCTGGAGATGGGCAGAGGATGGAGTGTCGGCACCGACCAGGATTTGAATTTCTCCTCTGTCGAAACCTTTGCACTCCCCAGCTTGGAAGCCAGGGCAATCCTGTGGTGGCTCCCGTTGAGCTGGTCAAGGAACTTCTCATCGAGCTCCTCAAGGGGGCTCAGGTCTGAAACCTGGAGGAAGTGGTGGTCATTATAGGCCTGGACGGTCTCACGGAGGCTGCTCAGCTCTGCCACAACCTCCTTCTTCAGGGACTCGATGCTGGCTGTTACCTCTCCCTTCAGCTCTGCCAGCTCCCTTTGCAACACCTTTTCTATCTCTGCAGGAAGTCCGTCAGTAGAGGAGCAGGCACGGGGGGTTGGGTAACTATACAGTCCACAGGCTGGGCAATGCTCATCCAACCCCGCACTGCTGCTGGCTGGTGATGCTCGATCATCTCCTTTCCCGTGGACCATTCTCCCCACCAGCTCTGCCAGCTGACTGCCCAGGTTTTGATCTTCTTGCTGTTCCTGGATGGAAAACTGGGCTTGGAGATGACTCCGCAGCTCGGCCATACGCTTTAGATCTACACTCTTGCTCTTGGACTTGGGAAGATCAGGACAAAAACTTTCCTCTTGGCCTTTGCCTCCATCATTTTGCTCTCCTCCTCTTTCTAGAGACGCAGAGGACTTCTTGCCTCCACCATCTTGTTCTTCTCCTCTTTCTAGAGATGCAGTGGACTTCTTCCTTCCATCATCTTGCTCTCCTCCTCTTTCTAGAGATGCAGAGGACTTCTTGCCTCCACCATCTTGCTCTCCTCCTCTTTCTAGAGATGCAGAGGACTTTTTGCCTCCACCATCTTGCTCTCCTCCTCTTTCTAGAGATGCAGAGGATTTCTCACCTCCATCATCTTGCTCTCCTCCTCCTCCTTCTAGAGATGCAGAGGTCTTCTTGTCTGCATCATTTTGCTCCTTCCCTGTTTCTGGAGATTCAACGGACACCTTCCCTCCATTGTTTTGCTCTCCTCCTGTTTCTTGAGATCCAGAGGATGCCATCTCCTTCTTTTTCTTCCCCTCTTTCTTCTCTTTCTTGTGGCCTGTGGAAGACTCTCCGTCCTTCCGCAGCTCCCCTGTCGCTGCGTGAACGAGGCGCACATGATTCCAGGCCTTGGGGCCCTCCGAGCTCATCTCGCGCCTACAAAATTATGTAGCAGCAGACAACAGCATGTGCGGCTGTTTCTGCCTGCACACTGGAAGCCGAGTGCTTGACTCTTACCTAACAGATCAACAGATGAGTGCTGGAGAATCCCACAGGGAAGATGCAGAGGGACCTGGAGGGGGCGTGGCCTAAAGCTATTGCTATAGTTACCGAGACGCCCTGGTCTTCCAAAGTTTGTAGCTGCAGTGAATTCTCCAGAGCTGCTGCTGCTGCTTACGGTGTTGAGGATAAGTCTAGCAACCCGGCAAAAATGGCTCATTTTGGAGAAGAGGGCAAAATGACTTCTCCCACATTCTATGGGATTTTTATCCTCCCCACTCTGCCATGGATCTCTAATTAAAAAGAGAATAGCAGACCTTCCAAGTGTCCCTATTTTTCAGGGACAGTCCTGGATTTATGTACAGAAGCCATCCCAGCTTCTGAAGGGCTGCCTTAATAATAATAATAATAATAATAATAATAATAATATTATTATATATATAATATATATAATATAAATATATATAATATATTATTATTATTATTATTATTATTATTATTATTATTATTATTATTATTTATATCCCATCCATGTGACTGGGCTTCCCCAGCCACTCTGGGTGGCTTCCAACAGAATATTAAAATACAATAGTCTATTAAACATTAAAAGCTTCCCTAAATAATATTGTATTATGGAAAAGCTTTAATAAAATTTTATTTTTTAAAAAAGGAAGCAGGTCATAGGAAAGACAGGAAGAGCTTCCTAAGAAAAACCTAAGCATTGATTTGTTGGAAAGTAATGTAAGGCACGATACACTTAAAGCAGTATTATACCACTTTAAGCAGTCATGGTTTATGGTTTATGACAAAGAATCCTGGGAGCTGTAGTTTTGTTAAGGGTGCTAAGAGAGCTACAGTTCCCAGAGTTCTGTGAGAGGAGGGATTGACATTTAAACCACTCTGAAATTGTAGCTGTGTGAAGGGACTAGGGCAGGGGTAGGCAATCTAAGGCCCATGGGCCGGATGCGGCCCAATCGCCTTCTCAATCCGGCCCACGGACAGTCCGAGAATCAGCGTGTTTTTACATGAGTAGAATGTGTGCTTTTATTTAAAATGCATCTCTGGGTTATTTGTGGGGCATAGGAATTCGTTCATTATCTTTTTCAAAATATAGTCTGGCCCACCACATGGTCTGATGGACGGTGGACCGGCCCACGACTGAAAAAGGTTGCTGACCCCTGGACTGGGGGGGTCTCCTAACAATTCTCAACACCCCTAACAAATTACATTTCCCAGGAAGCTTTGGGGGAAACCACGGCTATTTAAACTGGCATGATACTGTTTTAAATGTATAGTGCAGACGGGGGCCTAAGTATAATTGTATAATGACATTTGATATGGACTTTGCATCCTTTATTGTGAAGAGTGTTCATTTCATGCCTGTTAGGGAGACAAATCGTGGGCCAAATGAAAGGAAGTGCCTACAATCCCTTTAGCGTTCTCTGTGTCCTTTGCTTGTCCGCTTCAATTTGTCCTCTCCCTTTACGATATAGCCTTACAAGATAATAACATGGAATATAATTGCTCAGTCCATGAGATGCATGCAAAATGCCTTGATTGGCTTTGATCCTAAGCTAAGATAACTTAGAAAGAAAGTTTCCTGTCCTCTCCTCCTCCCTGCGGCAACACCCTCCAAAAAGTCTCTCCGGAAGGTCAAGAAATCCCCTTGAACAATGAGGGATGGGACATGGCGGGGCTGTTGGAGTGGGCAAGGTAAAGGTAAAGGGACCCCTGACCATTAGGTCCAGTCGTGACCGACTCTGGGGTTGCGGCGCTCATCTCGCTTTATTGGCCGAGGGAGCCGGCGTACAGCTTCCAGGTCATGTGGCCAGCATGACTAAGCCACTTCTGGCGAACCAGAGCAGAGCATGGAAATGCCGTTTACCTTCCCACCGGAGCGGTACCTATGTATCTACTTGCACTTTGATGTGCTTTCGAACTGCTAGGTTGGCAGGAGCAGGGACCGAGCAACGGGAGCTCACCCCGTCATGGGGATTCGAACCGCCGACCTTCTGATCAGCAAGCCCTAGGCAGCAGCTGACCAGGGTTTTCCCCAGCCTTACCTGAAGATGCCCTGATTATTTTCTATGACATATTTGAGAGTAATAATAATTAATCAACAGGACTGATATGGTAGCATGGGAACAAGTGTGGAATATGGATATAAAATTTACAGCATGTTACAGTCTAAGAGAAAATTACATGAAAATGATACATCGATGGTATCTAACACCGAGTAAGTTGCCAAAAATGTATAAATCTAAATCAAATAAGTGAAAGAAGGTTCTTTTTATCATATGTGGTGGTCTTGTAGTAAGGTTAAAGCTTACTGGGAAATGATATATAATGAAATGAAAAGGATGTTTAAAATAACCTTTCTAAAAACAACAACCCAGAAGCTTTTCTTTTGGGAATTATAGGGAAATAACTACCTAAACTGCATAGAAACATATTCATGTATGATATTACAGCGGCAAGAATGTTACTCACCAAAAGATGGAAAGAAGTCCCAGCAAAGGAAGAATGGATACAAAAACTTATGAAATATGCAGAAATGGTGAAACTTACTGGAAGAATAAGGAATCAAGATAACAAATCTTTTACAAAAGAATCGAAATGGTTTATTGAATATTTACAGATAAATTATAAACAGATAAAAACATTGGCAGGATTATTGTAACAACTTGCAGTTTTATAAGCTGTGGTCTAAACCACAGAGCCTAGGGCTTGCCGATCAGAAGGTCGGCGGTTCGAATCCCTGCGACGGGGTGAGCTCCCGTTGCTCGGTCCCAGCTCCTGCCCACCTAGCAGTTCGAAAGCACGTCAAAGTGCAAGTAGATAAATAGGTACTGCTCCGGTGGGAAGGTCAACGGCGTTTACGTGTGCTGCTCTGGTTCGCCAGAAGCGGCTTTGTCATGCTGGCCACATGACCCGGAAGCTTTACGCCGGCTCCCTCGGCCAATAAAGCGAGATGAGCGCCGCAACCCCAGAGTCGTCCGTGACTGGACCTAACAGTCAGGGGTCTTTTTACCTTTACCTTTATACTTAAAGAAGATGAATAAATGAGCAAATTAAGTTAATTTGGATATGCAGAAGAGATTAAAAACAAATTTAAGGAACCACAGAAAGAGGGGGGGAGGGAAGTCAAGTTTTGAAATGTCAAAATGATTGTAAAATTAATGAAATGTATAAACCTTAAAAGTAATAATAATAATAATAATAATTCAACAACAGGCCTGAGCATTCCTAGTCTCTCTGTTGAAAGGGGTCTTGAGGGGTTCTCCTCTCAGTCGCATGGCTACAGCAGGAGCCTGACCTCTCAGCTCCACAGAAATCTCTATGCACTTCCATGTATTGTTTGCATCTGTGCCCTGGTAAGTTAATTGGGAGCTGAGGTGCTGTTTTCATTCTTTTGTCCTTGCTGTGTGGGCTCATTATGGATCCCTTAGTGCACCCTCCCTTTCCCCTGGGCCTCCTCATTGGCATGGCCGCTCAAAATGCACACACAAGACGGCTGAAACCCGTAGGTGTCTTTTGGCACGGGAGCCGTGGCGGGCAGTGACCTTGGAGGGACGTATCTGGGCTCGAGACGCCTGCAGGAACAACAGCTTTATGCTGTGATAATATAATGGGGAGAGGTGTGCAACAGCTCAGGTTTCTGCCTTGATGTATCTCAGATTCCTGTAACCAGAGGCCCCAGGATTTGCAACAGTGGTGAACTTGGGAGAAAATGTGCCAAGTAAAATGGACTGAATCCACCCCCTTCTAAATACCTTGTGATCACAAGTTCAGTCTCGAGGGTGCATGATGCTGTCACCTTACTCAGCGGGTCTGGTGAGCGATTCCATAAGAAGACTACTGGATCATCCCAATGGTCCATCGCGCTCCACATTGGCCAACCACTTTGAAACCAAAATCCAGGATGCCATCTTTCCGGACGCCAACTTCCCGGTTTTTATTGTGAGAGCACTGTGGGCACTTTGGTTGCCACGATCTTGCATGAACTCATGCCTGTCAGGGCGGCAGAGGAAACAACCCCCATGGCAGGTTGCCAGGAACGGATAAGGCAAGGAACAGTCCTTACCACCTGCTTTTTATTCCGGAGGTCCATTCTTAACCTGAAACCGTTCTTAACCTGAGGTACCACTTTAGCTAATGGTGCCTCCCGCTGCCACCGCGCCGCCACCGCGCCGCCACCGCGCCATTTCTGTTCTCATCCTGGGGGAAAATTCTTAACCCGAGGTACTACTTCCGAGTTAGTGGAGTCTATAACCCAAAGTGTTTGTAACCCGAGGTGTTTGTAACCTGAGGTACCACTGTATAATGAACTGAAAAAATGTTTAAATTAACTTTTGTAAAAAAACAGAGGTTTTTTTATTAGGAATTGTAGGTGCTGAAATTCCCAGGGAGCAGAAAAGACGTTTTATGCATGCGACAACAGCCACATGGATGTTGTTAGCCAAGAGATGGAAAGAAGACCAAGTTCCTACCAGAGAGGAATGGCAGATGAAGTTGTTGGTCTATACCGAATGGCAAAACTGCCCGGGAAGATCAGAAACCAGGAAGACCAAAACTTTAATAGAGAATGGGATTTTTTTTTATAATTTACCTTAAAGACCACTGCAAGCAGTTGAAAACGCTAGCAGGACTGTAATAACACTTGTAATGTAATGAGAACTTTGGATATACTGTAATGGAGTTATGAAAAACCTGGATTTTTGGGAAAAGATGAAGTAGAAAAGCTTTAACAATAGAACCCATGGAGGGGAAGGTGGGAAGTCCAGAGATTGGGAGGAATCTTCCAATTGTGGATATGTTGTGGTATGATTATAGTTTTAAATATGTAAAACCAAATACAGTGGTACCTCGGGTTAAGTATGCTTCAGGTTAAGAACTCCGCTAAGAACAGAAATCGTGCTTTGGCGGTGCAGCGGCAGCAGGAGGTCCCATTAGCTAAAGTGGTGCTTCAGGTTAAGAACGGACCTCCGGAACGAATTAAGTACTTAACCCGAGGTACCACTGTAATTTTTCTTTTGTTAAAGAAAGTCTCCTTCTCTAACTTCCCACGTCTGGTCCTTCAAGGGTACTCTGAACCTGCCGCAATTGTTCTCTGGTTTGCCTGCAGGAGAAGAGGGCAGCACTGTACACTAAATCCAGGGCCGGATTTCGGTTTGATGAGGCCCTAAGCTACTGAAGGTAATGGGGCCCTTCATATGTCCAGCTGTCCTTTGTCAACAACAAATTGTCGCTGTTTTCTGTGTTGAATATATGCTATATACGGTAATTTATGGACCTACACAACACAAAACACTGTTGCTGTATGTAGGTTTTATTTTATTTGTTTTTTATCTTATATTTTGGAAATGTACATCCAGGTTTTTTTCCCCTTTAAATTTTTTTGGAGCCCTCAAGAGTGGGGCCCTAAGCTATAGCTTGTTTAGCTTATACGTAAATCCGGCACTGCTTGCCCCCATGACAAAATTTGTAGATCTGGCACTGGCTGCAGAGCTTTATAATTTCCTGATATTATCTGCAGGCTCTTTCGCCTCAGGGGCCTGGCTTGTTTGCAGAGCAATTATAAGCAAGCAGCATTTCATACCCTTTGTGTTATGTTCTGAGCCGGAGTTCAAACGGATAGGATGATACAGCAATGAGAGAGCCCCCAAGGGCCCCATTTTAAATATAAATTGGCAAGAAGCGCTTCAACAGATGAAAGTCTCCTTCTTTCATTTCTTTGGCATGTCTTTTTCCTGGCTCGATCTCCGCGGGCCACAGGTGGAAGGGTTAAAAGCCTTTTCTCACATGGAACTCTTGCAGGACAAACACAACAATCATTTGTTAAAATTTCATCCTCCGAGGAATTCAGGAATGGGTGATTGAAATAAACAGAAATCTGCTCTTATTCCCTTATGGGGTACACAAGAGCCTTTCCAGGTTCTCCACCTGTAGGAGCAAATTACAGAGGCCAACCAGAGAAAAATTGAGAAGCAAAATCTTTATTAAATCTGTTGCAACAGGGTCCTCACTCCCAAAATGGAGGAGGGAGGAGGAACCCAGAACAATGGTGTGCTAGCTCCTATACAGACTTTTGAAATTCCCCCCTCCCCCTCAAGACCACTCTCCTATACATCATACATACATCACGAAAAGGGGTGTAACCCAGGACCACCTCCCAGAGACATCAGTTACATCACGAAAGAGGAGGTCTGGTAGCAGTAATCTGAGCATCCTTGACCCTCCCCATGCCTCCTCTTGCCTTCCACCAAAAACGCATCAAGTAAAACAAAAGATATATTTACATTTCCCTGTTTCCTAGCCAAGTTAATCACACCCTATTGTCTGGCACTCAGGTATCAGGAAGCCACACACCCTTTTGTCTGGCACTCAGGTATCAGATAGCCAGGAATTATTACTGAGACAATCACCCCCTCCTTCCCTGCAGAGAAATACTGGTCAGCTGGGAGTCAAAAGCCTGTGGCCTGTCTTCAGACATGTGGCCTTGTTTGCTTGGAACACTTATGAACATTATATATAAAATTCTTACAACAGTGTGTCATACCCACCAGTGATCTGTGCCCTCTGGAAAGTTGCCTCGAAGGGAATATTATGGTCCCTGGGTTGAAAAATGTCCCCCACACCCTTTTATCACATGTGGTGGGTGTGTAAGGTAACAAAATTATTTGGGGAGATAGTATATAATGAAACGAAAAAAATGTTTAAAATAACATTTGTTAAAAACCCAGAAACCATTTTTATTAGGAATTATAGGTACCGATATTCCAAAAGACCAGAGAAGACTTTTTATGTACGCGACAACAGCTGCACGGATGTTATTAGCCCAAAGATGGAAGGAAGAAATAATTCCAACCAGAGAGGAATGGCAAGCCAAGCTGCTAGATTATGCCAAAATGGCAAAACTAACTGGGAGACTCAGGAACCAAGAGGAAAAGAACTTTAAAAAAGAATGGGGAAAATACACAATTTACCTAGGAGACCATTGTAAGCAAATCAAAACTTTAGCTGGACTTTAACCTCACTTGTAAAGTAACAAAAACTATGGACAATCTGAAGGATAACAAAAGTGGATAATGGACTGGTATGCAGTTGTAAACACTGTCATTGGGGCCCATGTAGGGGATGGGGGAAAGTCTGGAGATTCAGAGGATCTCTGTGAATGGATTTTGTTATAAATTTGTATTTGTAAAAGCAAATAAAAAATATTTCAAAAGAAAAGAAAAATGTCCCCCACACTTTGGCCCCATCTTCACTGTACATTTAAAGCAGTAACATACAACTCTGAACAGTCATGCCTCCTTGCAAAGCATCACGGGAACTGTAGTTTGTGACTGTGGTTGGAGAGCTACAATTCCCCAAGTGGTTTAACAACCAATCCTTTTTCTCAGGGAGCTCTGGGAATTGTAGCTTGCTGCTTGCGTGCCTGGATGGAGGATGGAGAGGGGTGTGAGAGTAAGCATAGTAACTAGCCTCTTGTAGAAAAGAGAGATTTACCGTACATTTGTTTCTCCAGCCACTTTCACCCTGGTATGTGGCCCTCGGAAGGTTGAAGTGGCTTTTGGGCTGAGAAATTCCCCCTACTCTTGCATTACCCCTTGGCACCTGGTTTGCTAGCCTGCAAATTTCAAACCGGATTAGATAACTCAATCGACACTTCCAACAGAGCACCATTGGGGGGCATTCTGGGAGATTAAAATGGCATACCCTCCAACATTTCTCCAATGTAAAAAGGTATGTCCTATTCAGCAGCAACAAGAATTTTATTATTTATACCTTGCCTATCTGACTGGATTGCCAGAGCCACTCTGGGTGACTTCCAACATGTATAAAAACATAATAAAACCATACACATGTCTTCTAAAGGTTGTATAGTTACTTATCCCCATGGCTCAAGGGTTGCATAACTCCATACCCTTCAACATTTCTTTGATGAAAATAGGAACATCCTAGAACAGTGATGGCTAACCTTGACACTCCAGATGTTTTGGGACTACAACTCCCATCATCCCTGACCACTGGTCCTGTTAGCTAGGGATGATGGGAGTTGTAGTTCCAAAACATCTGGAGTGTCAAGGTTAGCCATCACTGTCCTAGAAGGTTCTTTTTATCATATGTGGTGGTCTTGCAGTAAGGTTAAGGCTTACTGGGAAATGATATATAATAAAATGAAAATTTATTCATGTATGTGACTACAGTGGCAAGAATGCTACTTGCCCAAAAATGAAAAGAAGTCCCAGCAAAGGAAGAAGTCTGGTCCATTAAGGCTCTGAAGTCCTCCAAAAAGGGGTAGAGCCTGGAAGAGGCAGTCTGGAGGCAGTAACTGAAAGGACCCCAGTCTGCTCTCAGCCTCTGCTGGAACAAGTTGCTCACTCAGAGCTCTCCATGGTCCTGAAACTCCTGATGTTACTTGCCCCAAAAGGGAAAGAAGCAGAAGTCCCAGCAAAGGGAGAACGGATACAAAAACTTATGGCATATGCAGAAATGGCAAAACTTACCGGAAGAAGAAGAAATCAAGATAACAAACTTTTTATAAAAGAATGGAAATGGTTTATTGAATATTTACAGATAAATTATAAACAGATTAAAAACATTGGCAGGATTATGGTAACAACCTGCAGTTTTATAAGCATATATATTTAAAGAAGATGAATAAATGAGCAAATCAAATTAATTTGGATATGCAGAAGATAGTAAAAATAAATGTAAGGAACCACCGAAAGAGGGGGGGAAGGAAGTCAAGTTTTAAAATATCAAAATGAATGTAAAATCAGTGAAATGTGTAAATTGGAAAAGTATGAATAAAATTTAAAAGAAAGAAAGGAGAGAGGAACATCCTAAGGAAAAGCGGGACATTCTGGGATCAAATCAGAAACTGGGATGGCTTCTGTAAATTCAGGACTGTTCCTGGAAAATAGGGAAACATTGCGGGGGGAGTCTCCTGGACTCAACCACTGCGTGTATGAAAACACTGGCTTTTTTTAAAAAAAGTGTATGTTTGTGCCTCAATTTTCCAGGGACACCCAGTAATTACAGATGCCATCTGAGCTTCTCATTTGATCCCAGAATGTCCTGTTCCCCACCCCCCTCCAGTGCTGCTTCCACTGAGCTTGTGGAGAAGAAAGAGCTGGTTTTTGGAGCCGGTGTTGGCTCTCGCGGTAGTGCTGCAGTTTCACGCGACTCAGCTGGCTCCCCTGAGCACCAAAAGACATGCGCCTCGATTTTCGTCACAGGAATGGGGTGGGGGGATGAGTTACCATCAGTCAGCAGGGAGCCCTGGAAAGTGAGGGAGAAGGTTTAAAGTCATGATGGGCCTGAATTGCTGGCTAGCAGAATGAAGAACATTAAGTTGAAGGACCCAATTAATAATAATAATAATAATAATAATAATAATAATAATGTATTTACACCCCACCTATCTGGCTGGGTTTACCCAGCTACTCTGGGCGGCTCCTAACAAATTAAAAGCATAATAAAACATCAAATATTAAAAACCTCCCTAAACAGGGCTGCCTTCAGATATCTTCTAAAAGTCAGATAGTTGTTTATTTCCTTGACATCTGATGGGAGGGCGTTCCACAGGGCGGGCACCACTACTGAGAAGGCCTTCTGCCTGGTTCCCTGTAACTTTATTTCTTGCAGGGAGGGAACCGCCAGAAAGCCCTCGGAGCTGGACCTCATTGTCCGGGCTGAACAATGAGGGTGGAGACGCTCCTTCAGGTATACTGGGCCGAGGCCATTTAGGGCTTTAAAGGTCAGCACCAACACTTTGAATTGTGCTTGGAAACGTACTGGGAGCCAATGTAGGTCTTTCAAGACCAGTGTTATATGATCTTGGCTGCCACATTCTGGATTTCCAAGCACTTTGAATTGTGCTTGGAAACGTACTGGGAGCCAATGTAGGTCTTTCAAGACCAGTGTTATATGATCTTGGCTGCCACATTCTGGATTAATCGTAGTTTTCGGCTCACCATCAAAGGTAGCCCCACATAGAGCGCATGGCAGTAGTCCAAGCGGGAGATAACTAGAACATGCACCACTCTGGCGAGACAGACTGCGGGTAGGTAGGTAGAAATCACTGCAGGCTCTATGATGCAGATGATGGTTGAGAAGGCACAAAGGCCCCCCCCCCCTAACGACACAGCAAAGAGAGGCCAAACTCGTGTTTTTGTTGAGTCATTCCCCGGTTGGGCATACTTTGGAACTTCAATGCCGGTAATACAGTTTCCCTGGTGTGCTAATTAAGGTGGGCTCCCCTCGCCCCACTCCCATCCCAGCTAACTGTAATTAAAACATTTCTCCCTAATGAAATAAGCTCACCTTAATAGGTAGTAAACAGCACGCTGAGCTTGTATAAATAATCAATTCTGGTTTTATCTCAAGACAGCGGACAAAATATTCCCAGGCATAAAAATCATTTTTGTTGAAGAGAAAAGAATGAACACACACAACAAATCATAACACAGAGACAGAGAAAAGGACGTTCTTTTATCATTTGTGTTCCAGATGATGATAAACACCTACTTTTTGATGAATCTTTCCATCTACATTCCTAAGAAACATGCTACATTATTATTAAAATGTTTTTGGGTGATTTTTAACATAAACGAAAATAAGATATATTTTAGTATAAACGATAGAAATTAATTTAAGATGATGATGATGATTTTGGTTTATTGCCAGCCCCTCACCCTAAAGCCTCTTCGTTTTACTGCTTTTGGCAAATTCCAAACACATTGCCCTGTCTTTTGACACCTGAGACGATTATTTTTAGGGCTCACCTTATTTCTGTGATGGTAAGATGTTTTAAACTGTTCTTAACATCGGGCCTTAGTTGTCTCAGCCCAGGCTCGTATGTTAGGCTGAAGTGTGGGTTAATCATAAAAATACAAAAGTTTTGGGACAAATATGAAATGATGAAATGAAATACTTTATTGTCACTTGTACAACTTGTATGCAGTGAGATTACACGAGCCTCCCCACTCAGCTCTCTTAGTCTTAATTCCCCTCGTTTACTGACGCACACCCATCTAACCCAAAATTCAGTTGCCCTGTTGTTATCTTTTCATTCAGTAGCCTAACAGCCCACGGATAGAAGCTGTTCTTTACCCTGTTGGTGCGACTAATCATGCTTCTATATCTTCTGCCCGAGGGCAGGAGATCAAGAAAGTGCCAGACAGGGTGTGAATCATCTCTGAGGATTTTCCTCACTCTCCTGAGGCAACGGTCTTCCACGATGTCATCCAGCGGATTCACGGGACAGCCCATAATATCTTGTGCTGTATTCATCACCTTTTGTAGGCACTTCCTATCCGTGACTGTCAAACCGGTGTACCCAGGGCCGGCGCGTCCATTTAGGCAAACTAGGCAGTTGCCTAGAGCAATTTGAAAATAAGGGATTTTTCCAAACTTTCGGATTTGAAAATAAGGGATGCCGTGAGGGCGGTGCAATGGTAGCCTCGCCACCCTGCGCTCCAGAGCTGCGCGCGAACGGGTGAGTGAAAGAGCGAGCGCATTGACGGCAGGCAGGCTGGCTGTCTGGTTGGGCGTGAGGGTCTGGCTGCACAAGGCATGCAAGCTCCGCCCCCAGTTGGTCTCAGACTCCTTATTGGCAGCCGAGCAATGCAGCTGAGGAGCCTCCCTGGCCGGCAGGGAGGGAGAGGAGCTGCTTCCTTTGAAATCCGGGAAATTTAAGGGATATCAACAATCCGGGATAGCAGCGGGAAACGGCATTGGAATAAGGGAGTTTCCCGCCAAAAAAGGGAGGGTTGACAGCTATGAAAGGAAGACGGTGTGCACACTTTGAACGTAAAGCAAGTAAGAGAACTGGAGGAATGAAGAGCAGATGGATGGCAAAATGCAGGAATGCTCTCCTTCTCTGGGGGTCCATCTCTTAGAGGAGTGCTTAGTTATCATCGCCTGTTTATTTCTTATAGGAGTGGCTGGGCATTCAGTATTCTCTCCCTCCCTCTCTCCCTCTGTTCTGAAGCAAGCATCCATCGCTTTGATTTGTGGAGAGATAAGTCAAAAGCCTGCAGGCACTCAATTAGTCCTTCCAGCAGAGGCACCAGGGTAACTGGTGAGCATTAATAAAGCCATATTGTATGCAATCACGTAGCATGCTACCAGCATCCATATAGCAATTTTGCATTGCATCCTCCTCCGGCCTTTCTCGTCACAAAATTTCCAATCAGAGGACGCAGCAACCAAAAATTTAAACAAAGCTGGGGGAAATTTGGCGGTTACATGAAAACACAATGCCCCACTATGAAGTCGTGGATCCACTTCTATATATTCCGCACAGAAAAACAAAATAAGACAGGGTTAATGGGTGATATAATTGACAAAGTAGAGGAAAGAATGTTAACAACGCATGAAACTAGGAAAATCTATGTACTCCGAGTCAACGACAAGTGGAAGTCATCTAATTGGCGCTGATTTATTGATATCATTAGTGATGTTGATATGGGATATAGGACCAACGAGGAACCTAAACAGTAATGTGAAAGTAATCTTGTTTAAGCTATGGGGAAGAGATGTATATGGATATAATTGTCTGGATATGGCGAAATTGGTAGTAATTTGTATATTCTATTGATTGTGTGAACATTGTTATGTTTGTTTTGTTTTAATTTCTAATTTCAATAAAGTATTTTAAACTTAAAAAAAAAATTCTGACAAAGGGTTTGCTTTGCAGCACAATTAGGAGGTGGATGGCAATGGCTTGCATAGCTGCTCAGTGTGACGGTGCACATTTTGTATGCAAAAGGTTCAACTTCTGCCATCTCTGGGTTGAGCTAGGAGAGAAATTCTGGAGAATGGCTTCTGGTCAGTGAACATAAGGTTTGTGTGAGGGGTTGTTTTGTTTTGCCTGAGGGCCACATTTCCTTCTGGACAACCTTCCACTGGCCACATGTCAGCGGTGGGCAAAGCACTGAATATTGATCTGAGCTTTGCGAGTGTGGCTTTCTCCCAATTGAGGTGCAGAGTGTTTGAGGAACGGGACATTTACAGGGAAACCAACATGCTCGCTTACAAAGCTATTGTACTACCAAACCTTACTGTATGCTTGTGAAACATGGATCTCTTATAAACGCCATCTCCAACTCCTTGAAAGATTCCATCAATGATGTCTCTGAAAATTTTTACACATCCTTTAGGACAGTGTTTTTCAACCACTGTTCCGCGGCACACTAGTGTGCCGCGAGATGTTGCCTGGTGTGCCGTGGGAAAAATTGAAAAATTCAAAAGATTTTTTTTTAAAAAAATGTCAAATTTTCACCCACTAGGCGGGCGCCGGACTGTGTCCTGGGTATGGGGGGGTGGGGGTTTTGACCCCACCCTCGGCCAGCAGGGGCGCCGATTGGCGCTCCTCAGGGGGACACCCTCCACTTTTCTGATGTCCGGGCTGTGATTGGTCCAGACTCCAGCCTGGACCTATCACAGTAGGACATCATCTTCCGACTTTTTTTAACATTTTCTAATATGGTGTGCCTCGTGATTTTTTTCATGAAACAAGTGTGCCTTTGCCCCAAAAAGGTTGAAAAACACTGCTTTAGGAAGACAGGCAAACTCATGACAGTGTACTGGAAGAAGCAAAGATTACCAGTGTTGAAGCAATGATTCTTCAACATCAACTTTGTTGTGGTCATGTTGTGAGGATGCCTGATTATTGTCTTCCAAAGCAATTACTCAATCTAAAGGTAAAGGTAAAGGGACCCCTGACCATTAGGTCCAGTCGTGTCCGACTCTGGGGTTGCGGCGCTCATCTCGCTTTATTGGCCGAGAGCTGGCGTACAGCTTCCGGGTCATGTGGCCACCATGACTAAGCCACTTCTGGCGAACCAGAGCAGCGCATGGAAACGCTGTTTACCTTCCCGCCAGAGCGGTTCCTATTTATCTACTTGCACTTTGATGTGCTTTCGAACTGCTAGGTTGGCAGGAGCAGTGACCGAGCAACGGGAGCTCACCCTGTCGCAGGGATTCGAACCGCCACCTTCTGATCAGCAAGCCCTAGTCTCTGTGGTTTAACCCACAGCGCCACCTGGGTCCCTCACTACTCAATGTACTGTACTATCCTCTATAATACCGTCTTTCCCCCTTTTTAAGACACTGTCTTATAATTTTTTTCCCTCAAAAAACACAGGGTGGCTTATTTTCGGGGGGATGTCTTATTTTTATTACGTCAGTATAGTACGGTACAGCCTCCCCCTGCGCGCTGAGCAGGCGGGGCAGAACTCCGCAAGAGGTGCGTTTCCCCCCGTGCCTCTCGCTGGTTCGCTGGCTCCCTGCGCACGGGGAACAGGCGGGGCAGAAAGAGGCATCTTCCCCCCCCCCGCGCCTCTCCCTGCACACTAAGCAGGCAGGGCAGAACTCTGCAAGAGGCGCATTCCCCCCCCGTGCCTCTCGCTGGTTCGCTGGCTCCCTGCGCACGCAGGAGGGGCTGAGGAGGCGACGGGAACAATGGCGGCACCACGGCTTACTTTTGGGGTACGTCTTACTTCTCACAAAGGTAAAAAAACCCTGCCATGGCTTACTTTATGACTACGTATTAAAAAAGGGGAAACAGGGTAATTCCCTATGTCCCTGCGTCCGCCGTCCGTGTGTCAGTGGAAATTTCCACTGCGCATGTCCAAGACGGACGCAGGGATTGGAGCGGGTGGAGAGGGGGCGTGTCCGAGAGGCAGCGGCGGCGCACGCGCGTTGTCAGTTGCGCCAGCGCCGCTGCCTCGCACACATGTCGCCTTGGGCTCTGCTGCCTCCGCTGCTTCCTTCGGCTTCTCGGTTCTCGGCGGCGGCGGCAGCAGCTACATGCCCGCCCGCCTGCTTCTCCCTCCCTCCCTCACTCCTCGGTCTCTCCCAGCGTCTGCTTTTACAAAACAGACTTGGAGCGCAGAGGCAGGCGGGCAGGCGCGCGGAGAGGAGGAGGAGGGGGCGCTTCGACTCTGGCGCCCGCCCAGGAAGGCTCGCCCTGCCTCCGGCGGAGGAGGCGAGTGGCGCCCCAGCTGCCCCGACGCGGAGCACACGGGGGACGCGGCGGAGGCTTCGCGTTCCCTGGAAGCGGCCAGAGCGCCAGCCGAATCGGCGGAGCGGCTGCAAAGCGGGGGGAGCTGCCTGGAGCGCACGTGCCCAACAGAGCCCGGCTGCACTGAAGGCGGGGCGTGCGGGGTGGGGTGGAGGCTGCCGGGACGGGCGCGCAGCTCTCGCCCGCCGGCCTCCTGCGTCCTTCGCCGCCTCCGCCTCCTCCTCCTCCCACCGGCTCGGCAGGCCAGGCGCGGCGCTCTGGCGCTGAAGGCGGGGCGTGCGGGGCGGGATGGAGGCTGCCGGGACGGGCGCGCAGCTCTCGCCCGCCCCCGCTTTGCCGCGGATGCTGCCGCCGCCCTCCGGAGCTACAGCCCACAGGGGCAGAGGGAGCGAAGGGCCCCGGGTTGCTGCGACATGTCGCCGGGGAAAGCAGCTAGCGCCCGTTTTTTAACGGGCTACCTTCAACTAGTAAAATAAATAAGACAGCATTGTAGATGACAAAAATTAAAACTATTTTTTTTTCTTACCTGCACTGATGATAGTCATTGTTTGGATTGGGGGGGGGGGGCTTTTATCCATTTCCTCAGTCACACAATTAATCAATCAGTAGCTGACCTGGGTTTCACCCAGTCACAAAAACAAATTAACCGAAAAAGCCTCAAAAACAAAAACGCAAAATAAATAGCAAAAACAAAAGTGCCAAACTTAATCCGTTCCGGAAATCTATTTGACTTCTGAAATGTTCAAAAACCAACGCGCAGATTCTGATTGGTGCAGGTGCCCCGGAAACAACAGCCAACGGCCACATCAGATGTTTGGCTTCCAAAAAAACGTTAGAGAGCCGGAACACTTACTTCTGGGTTTTTGGGGTTTGGGAACCAAGGTGTTTGAGTACCAAGGCGTTTGAGAACCAAGGTACCGTTTTATAGGGCAGTATACAAATTTTAACAACAACAACAACATTTTTACCGCACCGTTCCTCCAAGAAGTTGGATTTGATATGCATAGTTCTTCCCCATTTTATCTTCACAACAACCCTGTGAAGTAGGTTAGGCTAAGAGTGAGTGACGACCCAGTGAGCTTCATGACCGAGGGGGGATTTGAACCTGGATCTGCCAGGTCCTAGTCTCACGCTCTAACCACTACACCACACCGATTCTCACAGCCACAGTGGCAAGCCTTGTGAGGAACCAACCAGGGCAATATTCATACATACCTAAACAGCTAAAGTAAAGAAGAAGATGACAGTAAGATATTCACGTTCATCACAAATCCATAGATTGTCTGACCTGTTAGCGAGATGGTGGCTAGGAGACCGAGTGAGAAAAATGAAGGCAACCTGCAAGCCAGATTAGTCTCCAGGGGATGTGTGCTAATTATGCTGGTTTTTCTTTCTCCATATTTATGCATTGGCTGGCTGTCCAAACATCAAAATATATGTGTCTCATTGAACGATGCATAAATGCATACTAATAATGACAAACACCTCCTTTTCCATCTCTACCCTCTTCCCTATAGTGTACTTTCAATAAGCCCTGTGTTTCAACTTCCCAGCTTGGCTCTCATCCTCCACAAATATCCGACATCTGAGACACAAGCCGCCTCAATCTATTCCCCCCACTTTCGTAATTGCCAGTAAAGAGCTCATTAATTTGGGAAAGGCTATTCCCCCTATTCTTTCTTCCAATATTCTGCAGCCATTAAGGGTAGATGCATGGTCCTAAGGGCCAACTTTAGAATTGATCTATTATTGAATGCAGATCTACGACAGCCAATTAATTTGACTTCCTATTTTATTTTAAGGATGGGATTTTCTGCTTTGTTCTTGAAGATCGGAGCTGAGCATTCACCCCCGCCCCACAAATAAACCAAGGGCGCTTTGTAATGCAGTAACAAACTTTACTTTCCCGTCTGGAAAAGTTGTTTAGGGAAACCGCCCCGTTCAAGCTTACTCCATTGCATAACCTCTACTGAAAGGTGACTGGGAAAGGCTGGGCTGACTGGCCACAGCTAGTTTGGACAGACCTAGTCTAGGAAATTCTTGCTCCCGTCTGCTGGGAAATGGTAGTATGTATTTGAAAGCTCTTTGCTCTCCTCTAAATTAACAGTCCACCCCTCCCCTTCTCCTCCTGACATTTATTCCCTGCAGGCAATAAGTAAGGTGCTTAAACACCTGCGGCGATCTCTTGAGGTTTTTCCTAAGAAGAAAAAGTCACCCTGGTTACCCTACTCAAAGGCAACTAACAAACACAGGAGCCAATGAAGCACACAAAGAAGAGTTTTGCTGCATCAGTCCAAAAGCTGATCCAGCCAACCACTCTGTCTCTCACGAGATGCTTCTATGTGTTATCAGCACTACTTAAATATGGAGTCAAGAGAGCAAAGAAATCCAGATAGAACTTTACTGGGTAAACCGAACAAAAGCAGCGCATCATACGAAAAGGAGTAAACAGAGAGGTGTTGCTTTTATTTTTTTGCATTTCCTTTTTTTAAAAAAATCATTTATTTGGTTTTTCAAATTCTTCTTTAGGGAAGAGGAGAGCAACGTTGAGCTTTTTTTTAGGAAGGAAAGCCCTGTTTTTGGTGGTTCAGGTCATTTTAGGGGTGCAGGGCAAAGATGTTGAGCTTTTTTAGGGGAGCCAAAGTCATTTAGCTTCTTTGGGGGGATCCCCTGATCTACCGGTGATCTACTACAGACGTCCAGTGATCTACCGGTAGATCACGATCTACCTGTTGGACATGCCTGCAATATAGAAACAAGATTCCACAGAATCTCTTGGACTTCTCTCTCTCTCCCCCCCCCCCTCTCCTCCAAGCCCTGGGCAATGAACTTTCCACCAGGGTCAATGTTAGTAATTACCCACATCCAGAATTACCATGAAGGTCAAGTGACTACTGTTCTTGGAAAGGAATGAGAGAAGAAGGACATTTTCACACCTGACCTTTCCTTAATTATTTCATTAGGGCAAGTAGTGGTCCTTTCTACATTCCATCCAGCCTAATTGTTTGGGTTGGATACGACCTCATTACACAAAGGGCCTTGAGGGGCAAGAACATAATGTAAAAGCATAAGAACGTAGGTAGGCCTGCTGGATCAGGCCAATGGTTCATCTAGTCCAGAATCCTGTTCTCACAGGGGCCAACCAGATGCCTGTGGGAAGCCCACAAGCAGGGACAGACCTATTATGAAACTGATGAAGCTTAAGCTTTAGGGGCCCTAATCCTAGAGGGGTCCCAGAAGCAACTTTAGTCCATGTTGCTTAAAAACTTTGGGTCTAGTTGACCCAATTTGAGTTGCATGATTACAGGCCTCAGCCCTGTATACCTGAAGGAGCGTCTCCACCCCCCATCGTTCAGCCTGGACACTGAGGTCCAGCTCCAAGGGCCTTCTGGCGGTTCCCTCCCTGTGAGAAGTGAGGTTACAGGGAACCAGGGAGAGGGCCTTCTTGGTAGTGGCGCCCTCCCATCAGATGTCAAAGAGCTAAACAATATTTGATTCAGTGGTTTAGACCACAGCGCCACCGGCGTCCCGCTTCTCCTTTACAATCAAGCGATACATAAAATTTATGAAATGAAGTGCCATAGCAGTGTACAGAAAAATAGTAGGACATCATAAATCTAGAAAACCCAAAAATGGAGAGCAAAGGGCCACTGCTGAATCAAATACGTTCTGCAAAAACACCTGCTGAAACAGACTTTTTCAGCAGGAGATGAAATATCGAAATCGTAGGTGCATCTCCAGCGTTAGACCATGCTGCTGCTGCCAAAGCTCTTTGCCAGATGTGGCTGATGACTTTGCAGTAGTCCGGTGCCTGCAGCTGCTCCCAGGCACCTCCTGCCGTGGAGGCGGAAAGCAGGAAAATAGCAAACAGTCCTTCGAAAAAGAGAGAGCTGGAGAGGGGGAAAGGGAAGGCTGGAGAGCAAATTAATGAGAAAACGTGGAGGTGAAGGTAAGGCCAAGTAGCCAAGGGGCCAGAGAGTGCCTGGAAAACGTGGAGCAATTAAAAGCAGAAAATAGCTAAGATGTATTAGCTGAGTTAATTGAGGTGAGGGCTAAAGGAGAGAAGAGGAATAACAGAAGCCCTAAGGGCACCCCCCCTTTTCCTTTTGGGGTGGTGGCATGCAGATGGTTCACCTTGGAAGTAATTGCCTGTCAAATGTTCTGACTTGGGTTGTGTTTGGATGTGGTGTTTATATGGTTTTCCTGGTAGTGAATCTCAATTGTTCTTATGCTGGAAAAATCCATCAGCTGATGATGCCGTTTGATTGCCAAGTGGGATGCCTCGGTGAGAGCCATTGTGGCACATACCCTACAGCAGGCATGCCCAACCTTCGGCCCTCCAGATGTTTTGGACTACAATTCCCATCATCCCTGACCACTGATCCTGTTAGCTAGGGATCATGGGAGTTGTAGGCCAAAACATCTGGAGGGCCGCAGGTTGGGCATGCCTGCCCTACAGCATTTCTCTGATGATAATAGGACATCCTATTTAACAACAACAACAACAACAACATATTGGCAATATGCCTCTGGACATCAAGTGGTTAGTAGGAGAATGTCACACTATCCAACATTTCTCCAATGAAAATAGGGACGTCCTACAGTCATACCTAAAGGGACCCAGGTGGTGCTGTGGGTTAAACCACAGAGCCTAGGGCTTGCTGATCAGAAGGTTGGCGGTTCGAATCCCTGCAATGGGACCACAGCACCAAGAAGCCATAATACAAGGGCAAATGAGGATATACAACAGCCAGCACTGTAAGACTTGCCGCCATCTTGGGCTGAGTGAGGACCTCAGACAACCTCAGTGCGAACCTCTGCCTGGTGAGGCCTAAAGAAACCAGGTGCCAGACAGTGTAGATTAGTGGTTAGAGTGCTGGATTAAGACCCAAGAGGTCAGGGTTCAAATCCCCACTCAGCTATGAAGATCACTGGGTGACCTTGGGCTGCAGCCACAATCTCTTAGCCTAATCTTCTTCACAGGTTCGTTGGTGGGATATGACAGGGTGGGGTAAAGCCATGTATCCCACTTTGTGTTGCTTGGAAGCGCACTAATAATTATAATAAAAACAATTTATTAATTGGAGGGGGAGGTGTTAGTAGGTTGTTGTCTTTATTTTGATTATATATAGTCGTACCTTGGTTGACAAACAGAATCCATTCCGGAAGTCCGTTCGACTTCTGAAACGGTTTGAAAACCAAGGCGCGGCTTCCGATTGGCTGCAGGAGCTTCCTGCACTCAATCGGAAGCTGCAGAAGCCCTGTCAGACGTTTGGGTTCCAAAAAACGTTCGCAAACCAGAACACTCACTTCTGGGTTTGCTGCGTTCAGGAGCCGAAACGTTTGAGTTGCAAGGCGTTCATCAACCGAGTTACAAGTGTATTGTGGTTTTATATTTCGATTTTGTTCTGTGAACCGCCCTGAAACATCCGGGTATAGGGCGGTATATAAATTCAATGAATAAAATAAAAATAAATAAATATCTTCTGCTCTTGATACGATGCTTGCGTGTGATTGCTCTGTGCAAATCTTTCACAAGTGGCTTTGGGATATAAGACTTCCAAATAATTCCAAACAATCGTTCAAATATTCCAAATAATTCTGAATAATTAAAGCATTCTAAACAGATAATTCTAATGAATAATTTTAATAGTAACAACTCGTGCCGCCGTATTATAGATTTTATTGTTGTTGTTATTATTACATTTACATTCTGCTACCTCCCCACACAATGAGCAGCTGTGATGATAGACTGCTTGGTGAGGAATTACACTGCCACCTGGCGGCTCGCTCACGTTTGGACTATTCTCCTTGTCTTCACTCTTTAAAATCAATATGATGTTATATCAGAACAAAGTCACAATGGTATTTAAGACTATTGGTGATGCACCTTGAGCAAGCATAAAAAAAAATACAGGGATGATGGTGCAAGACTAAGCTTGGACCAGATCTGAAATCCTGCGATTCTATACCTGCTCTCTGATCTAGGGATAAAGAGGGGAGACACAGATCAGAATTTCTTTTACACATTTTAACTTCTGCAGACAAGTGACAATCTCTAATGCAGTATATGTCTGTGCATTTTTTCCTATACTAACAGAGAGGGAAGCACTTACGATGAACAAGCTAAGCTCACAAGAGCTGAGTTGATCGGCTGTGCATTTTCAAGACCTGAGATGCAACTCGGTTCAGATTAGACCAGGCATGGCCAAACTTGGCCCTCCAGATGTTTTGGGACTACAATTCCCATCACCCCTGACCACTGGTCCTGTTAGCTAGGGATGATGGGAGTTGTAGTCCCAAAACATCTGATGGGCCCAGTTTGGCCATGCCTGGATTAGACAATACAAGCAATCGGTTGGATTTAATTGAAGCTCCTGTTTAGCTCTAAACAATTTACCCCATATGTTCTCATCTCTGTTTTGCTTTTAGTAATTTTTGTTTGTTTGATACAACCCGCTTGATTTATAGATTTGAGATGGTTGGGGGTGGGCAACGCCTCACATTGATCACGATGCCTCGACAGCTGGTGGAACTCTACTTAAATGTCACTACATAAATACGCAGCGCTATTATGACAGTTTATTAATGAACAACGTCTCTGGGGGCAGAATCTAATATGGCGACTGAAATGTTGTTAATGAACCCCTGAGGGAGCATTGGACAGTTCCTCTGTCTCCTGTTGTGCAGCAACTACACGATCTTGAGTTAGCTGTTGCCTCTTTGGAATAAGTGAGGTGTTGCCACTCTCGCACGGGGAACCCTTTCTCTACCTCCCTCTGTCTCACAGGGGTGCCAATGTGCCCATCAGTACCTCAAATGGCGCCAGTGAAAGTTCTCAGTCAATATCCTCTCAAAAATCCACGATGTAACTCTTCCAGACAACTCTTCTTTGGTGGACCAAAGTTATGCAGCTTTTTTTTTTTTTTAAGGAGAAGCTCCCCCCCCCCCAAAAAAAAGATTTCTGCAACTTTTTTTCATTTTTCATTTAAATAACTTTATTGTACTTAAGAATCTATAAACGTACAATACATATATCAAACAATACAATACATACATATCTACAATACATATCTTACCTATATACATACCGAACATTAAAAACACCCTCAGCGAATTGACTTCAAACCATTCTCATTGTACTAGTTTAAGTTTATGTAATCTAAACGCATTTCATTTTGGATGCTCTGTTCTTCCAAATATTTTCCAAGGTAATTTCGTTATATTCTCTTTATTTTCTAGATTTATTCAATGTCTGTCAGGTGACCTACCTTCTCCACAGAGTTTTAAAGATATTCTTTAAAGATAGTCCATTCCTTATTAACTTTTTGTAAGGTGTTTCCCTTTACTCTCCCTGTTACACATTTAGCAAGTATTCAATCATTTTTTGCTAACCAGTCTGTTTTTGTGGGGACATGATTACTTTTCCAGTTCTTGGCAATTAAGATCCTCGCCGCTGTGGCTGCGTACATGAATAATGATCTGTTTGTTTTCTTAATTTCTTCGGACATGATACCAAGTAGGAAGGATTCTGGTTTTTCATTTTTTACAAAAGAGAATCTGAACCCTTTAAAAAAGTTCATTATAAATAACAAAAGTAATGAACCTTTTCACATTTTTGACGCACGGCCCCCATTGCCATACGTCTGTCAACATTTTGCTGATTCCAGGAATTTTCCCCTCACACCATTTTTAAGGGCAGAATCCCGGATATGTCCGGGGAACCCCAGATGTATGGCAGCCCTAGTGCTTCCTGCTCAGTCTGAATTTACATGGTCTCCACTTCTCTACACTGAACATGCCTGTATTTTGTTGGATTATTGCTACAGTGGTACCTGTATTTACGAAGTTAATTCATTCCGGAGGTCTGTTCTTAACTTGAAACTGTTCTTAACTAGAGGCGTGCTTTTGCTAATGGGGCCTTTTGCTGTTGCTGTGCCGTGGGCACACGATTTCCGTTCTCATCCTGAGGCAAAGTTCTCAACTCGAGATAACTCTTCCAGGTTAGCGGAGTTTGTAACCTGAGGCGTTTGTAACTCAAGGTACCACTGTATTATTTATTGGCTGCTTTTTTTTATTTTTTACCAAGGCAATTCAAAGCAACCGCCAAACACATACAGTACAGCAAAAGGAAAAATCTAAAAGACAATCCTATTGTTAAAACCAGGGTGAGCGAGCCTGGGTCAATGAGATATGGAAGATCAGCGTTCTTTATCATTCAGGAAGCGTCCACAAGTAGAAAAGTCTTCCTGCTGCAAAAATCACATTAATTATTTTAATAATAATATTTATTAATTTTCCAATTGACATTTTAAAATGTTCACTTAAACAATCTTAAATTGATGATTCCCCTTGCACACCGTACAAACCCTGCATATTTTACATAATCCAAACCATTCAGTATTTTAATCTTGCATCCATCTAACTTACTTACACTGTTGAATTTAACTTAATGCTACCAGCGTTTTCACATGTACACACTTTTCACCCATATATTCAATAAACATTGTCCAATCTTCTTTAAACGTGTGTTCTTCTTGTTCTCTTATTCTATATGTGAAGTCTGCAAGCTGCACATATTCTGTTAGTTTAAGTTGCCATTCTTCTTTGGTTGGAACCTCACCCGTTTTCCATTTTGGGGCTAACGAGTCATGGGCCGCAGTAGTGGCATACATAAATACAGTGGTACCTCAGGTTAAGAACTTAATTCGTTCTGGAGGTCCATTCGTAACCTGAAACTGTTCTTAACCTGAGGTACCACTTTAGTTAATGGGCCTCCCACTGCCGCCACGTGATTTCTGTTGTCATCCTGAGGTAAAGTTCTTAACCCGAGGTACTATTTCTGGGTTAGCAGAGTCTGTAACCTGAAGCGTCTGTAACCTGAGGTACCAATGTAACTTTTTTGTTTTGACACCTGGGAATTTCTGTCTGAGTTATCCCCAACAAAAAGGACTCTGGTTTTGGGGGGAAAGGTACTTTTGAACATTTCCCCCCAATTCATTATGAATTATTTCCCAATACTCTTTTACCCTTTTACAAGTCCACCACAAATGATAAAACGTACCCTCAACCTCGTTACATTTCCAGCACTTATCTGATTCGGGCCCATAAATGTATAGGCCGCAAAAGTTACATTAAATCTGCTTTCCACAACCTTGTGCCCTGCAGCTATTTCAGACAGCAGCTTCCTGCATCCATGTCTATTGGCCATGCTGGCTGGGGCTGATGGGAGTTGGAGGCCAACAATATTTTTAGAAGACCACAGTTCCCTTCTCTGTGCGCTAAGAACAGCTGGTTTGTATTCCCAACCATGGCTAGGCTATTCCTTCCCTTCATTAAATCAGGCAAGCACATGAATATATATAACCCAGCTGTTTCCCACCGAAGGATCCCCAATTTTGTTTTAAGAGCCCCACAGCTAGGAAAATCAGATATTCCCATTGATTCACTCTCTTCAATTAAGTCTGCCTATCAAAAGGAAACAGAGCGCTTTGGAGTAGATGGTGCATCCATGTATTATTCATTGATTAGTCATTCGTAAAATTCTCACTTACAAACTGCGGTTGAGCAAACCCTTTAATCAATAATTAGTGAGGTTTCCTCCCCCTGAAGCAAAACAAGAACTTTGGGATTTGAATTAAACTTTCTCTTTATTCTTCAGGTACCTTGAAAATAGGGACGCGGGTGGCGCTGTGGGTTAAACCACAGAGCCTAGGGCTTGCTGATCAGAAGGTCGGCGGTTCGAATCCCCGCGACGGGGTGAGCTCCTGTTGCTCGGTCCCTGCTCCTGCCCACCTAGCAGTTCGAAAGCATGTCAAAGTGCAAGTAGATCAATAGGTACCGCTGCAGCGGGAAGGTAGACGGCTTTTCTGTGCGCTGCTCTGCTTCGCCAGAAGCGGCTTAGTCATGCTGGCCACATGACCCTGAAGCTGTACGCCAGCTCCCTCGGCCAGTAACGCAAGATGAGCGCCGTAACCCCAGTCGTCCACAACTGGACCTAATGGTCAGGGGTCCCTTTACCTTACCTCGAAAATAGGAGAGCTTGGTAAGGCCATGGTGTACGGCAGAGAACATTCTGGCGCAAGAGGCATCCATGTAGATCAGTTGCCATGAGCCATGAATCCAGTAGCGATCCCGATACAGAGACTGTAATCCCTCCCACAGGATCTCACTGGTCTACTGGCACTGGGCACTTACCAAGCAAGTTATGAAATGGAGTACCCATCTTCAGGCCAGAGGTCTGGTCCATTAAGGCTCTGAAGTCCTCCACAAAGGGGTAGAGCCTGGCAGAGGCAGTCTGGAGGCAGAAAATGAAAGGACCTCAGTTTGCTCTCAACCTCTGCTGGAACAAGTTGCTCACTCAGAGCTCTCCATGGTCCTGAAACTCCTGATGTTACTTGCCCCAAAATGGAAAGAAGCAGAAGTCCCAGCAAAGGAAGAACGGTTACAAAAACTTATGGCATATGCAGAAATGGCGAAACTCACCGGAAGAAGAAGAAATCAAGATAAAAAATTTTTAAATAAAAGAATGGAAATTATTTATTGAATATTTACAGATAAATTGTAAACAGATAAAAACATTGGCAGGATTATTGTAAAAACCTGCAGTTTCACAAGAGTATATATTTAAAGAAGATGAATAAATGAGCAAATTAAGTTAATTTGGATAAGCAGAAGATATTAAAAATAAATTTAAGGAACTGCAGAAAGAGGTGGAAGGAAGTCAAATTTTAAAATGTCAAAAGGATTTTAAAATTAGTGAAATGTATAAAATTAGTGAAATGTACAAACTTGAAAAGCATAAAAGTTCTGTTGAGCAGGTGAGGGAAGAACATGAGGAGAAAGAAAGAGCTCCATGGAAAGACAAGGTTGGGCTGGGCTGAGCTGGTGTGGGAATTATCGGCAGAGAAAAATGTACAGCCACCAGCAAAAGGGAATGCAGTGGAACTCCTGAAACGGTTCACAATGAAAGCTATGATCTCGTATGAGGAAAGGGATTTAAGATGCCTTCTTCCCCATCCCCAGTGGATTAGGAAAGAATATTAGTAAAAGAAGAAAGAAGAGGAAGCAGGATTGGATGAACATAAGAGACAATAATTTTGGATTGTGACTTGACTGAGATTTGTTGGAACAGTTTTAATAAGGCTTTACAGAAACTGGACCTAGAAACTGGAGAAATACTATTTTGGATTATTAGATGGTCATTATAGGAGTCATATTGCACTGTCTGAGTGGTTAAGATTTGAAGGCTGGCCTGGGGGGGGGTGTAGGAAAAGTGCGATCTTGCTGAAGGGGAGGAAAAAGGCTGGATACTAAATACAGCTGGGTTTATCCTGGAGCGCTTATTCTGAATAATTATTGCTACAGAGGAGCGATCTCTCATGGTGGGAGACGGGGAGAAGGGGGCACCCATGGGAAAGCTGGGGGAGCCTGCCTTTCGATGTGTGTTGACAAATGATATAATATGATACAAATGTGATAAAGGGTATTTTTAGTTATTCTCCCCCACCCTTTCTCTTTTCTATACAAATGTGTTTTGTAAGGGTTGTTTAATAATGTTTGTGTTACTATTTTTTCTTTTTTGGTTTTCCCTCTGTATGAATTCTTTGATGAGAAGTGAGATTCCGCCTGTGACTGAAGCTCTTTCCACATTCCAAGCACTTATAAGGTTTCTCCCCTGTATGAATTCTTTGATGGGAAGTGAGATCAACCCCCTGGCCAAAGCTCTTTCCACATTCAAAGCATTGATAGGGTTTCTCCCCGGTATGAATTCTTTGATGGGAAGTGAGCTTGCCCCCCTCCTGGAAGCTCTTTCCACATTCCAAACACTGATACGGTTTCTCCCCTGTATGAATTCTTTGATGGGAAGTGAGCTTGCCCCCCTCCCGAAAGCTCTTTCCACATTCCAAACACTGATACGGTTTCTCCCCTGTATGAATTCTTTGATGGGTAGTGAGACTCTGCCTGTGACTGAAGCTCTTTCCACATTCCAAACACTGATACGGTTTCTCCCCTGTATGAATTCTTTGATGGGAAGTGAGCTTGCCCCCCTCCCGGAAGCTCTTTCCACATTCCAAACACTGATACGGTTTCTCGCCTGTATGAATTCTTTGATGGGCAGGGAGACTGTGCCTGTGACTGAAGCTCTTTCCACATTCCAAACACTGATACGGTTTCTCGCCTGTATGAATTTTTTGGTGCGAAGTGAGACTCTGCCTGAGACTGAAGCTCTTCCCGCATTTTAAGCATTGATATGGCTTCTCCCCTGTATGAATTCTTTGATGAGAACGGAGATCGACCCCCTGGTTGTAGCTCTTTCCACATTCGAAGCATTGATAGGGTTTCTCCCCTGTATGAACTTTTTGATGTGAATCGAGATTCTGCTTGTATCTGAAGCTCTTTCCACATTCCAGGCATGGATATGGTTTCTCCCCTGTATGAATTCTGTTATGGTAAGTGAGTTGCACCCTCTTACGGAAGCTCTTTCCACATTCCAAGCACTGATAGGGTTTCTCCCCTGTGTGAATTCTTTGATGGGAAGTGAGATCTATACGTTGACTAAAGCACTTTCCACATTCCAAGCACTGATAGGGTTTCCCCCCTGTATGAATTCTGTTATGGGAAGTGAGACTGGAACTGGAACTGAAGCTCTTTTCACATTTCAAGCACTGATAGGATTTCTCCTGTGTATGAACTCTATGATGGGTATTTAGATTGGAACTGCAACTGAAACTCTTTCCGCATTCTAAGCACTGATAGGGTTTCTGCCCTGTATGAATTCTGTGATGGGAAGTGAGACTCTGCCAATGACTGAAGCTCTTTCCACACTCAAGGCATTGAAAAGGTTTCTCGCCTGTATGAATTCTTTGATGGGAAGTGAGACCATCCTTCCGATTGAAGCTCATTCCACATTTCAAGCACTGATAGGGTTTCTCCCCGGTATGAATTCGTTGATGTAAAGTGAGACTATGTCTATGACTGAAGTTCTTTCCACACTCAAGGCATTGAAAAGGTTTCTCCTTTGTATGAATTCTTTGATGGGAAGTGAGACCACCCTTCCGATTGAAGCTCTTTCCACACTTCAAGCACTGATAGGGTTTCTCCCCTGTATGAATCCTTTGATGGAAAGTGAGATGTTGCTTCCAACTGAAGTTCTTTCCACACTCCAAACACTGATAGGGTTTCTCCCCTGTATGAATTCGTTGATGCAAAGTGAGACTCTGACGGTGACTGAAGCTCTTTCCACACCCAAGGCATTGAAAAGGTTTCTCCCCTGTATGTATTCTTTGATGGGAAGTGAGACCATCCTTCAGACTGAAGCTCTTTCCACATTCGAAGCATTGATAGGGTTTCTCCCCTGTATGAATTCTTTGATGGGAAGTGAGATGTACCTTCTGACTGAAGTTCTTTCCACATTCCAAGCACTGATAGGGTTTCTCCCCTGTATGTATTCTTTGATGGGAAGTGAGACCATCCTTCAGACTGAAGCTCTTTCCACATTCCAAGCACTGATAGGGTTTCTCCCCTGTATGAATTCTTTGATGGGAAGTGAGATGTACCTTCTGACTGAAGCTCTTTCCACACTTCAAGCACTCATAGGGTTTCTCCCCTGTATGAATTCTTTGATGGGAAGTGAGATTCCGACGGTGACTGAAGCTCTTCCCACATTCTCTGCACTGATACATTTTCTCTCCGCTGTTAGTTCTTTCTTGTGAAGAGATTCTATTCCTCCAAACAAAGCTCCTTCCTTGATGTGAGGTGGAGTGGTAGCTCTGACAGATGTTCTCTCCACACTCTGAATATTTATATGACTTCTCCACTATGTGCATTCTGTTGTGGTCCCCCTTGATCTTCCCTTCCAATTCATCACCATCTGCAATGAAGAGAGAAGCTAATTAGAGCCTCAGGAAGAACAAAGTTAATGAATGCTTGTGACAGAGGAAGAGAGTTAGATGTGAGGCCTTACTATAGTTTTCACTGCCTTTGCTTGGCTTTTATCTGGGATAGATTTTGTTCAATCCTGGCTCATTCCTGGAATCTACTCCATCTCCAACTTCACTTAAAGCTCTGAGACTGCGATTTAAGAAGGCCTGGGCAGTTCAAACAACCTGGTCATTGCTTTAAAGGCATGGCTAGACAAAAAAAAAAAGCACAGAAAACAATGGATATCCCTCCATTCAGGGTTCACGGTGGGGAATCCCAAATGCTGTTGGTCTCCATCCAAACAGTGGAGGTTCTTCACATAGAGGTATGTATGGAATTTCAAAACCTAAGTCACTTGCTTAATTTCAAAACAGATATTATGATCCAACAGGAAGTGTTACCAAGAGGGTCCATGACCCCACGATTCTCCTCCTTGACTTCCTTATGCAGAGCTCTCTGGTTAAGATCCATCAAGCCGTCTGTGAAACAAGCAGCTACATCTGCCCCTGCACACTCCCCACCAGCAGTTATCTCAATCTGGTTGGTCTAAATATTAGTTTATACGTAAATCACTTTCTTCACTTTGAACCTCCCTCCCATGTTCAAGAGTAGACTAACTCTGTATTGTTTCATTGGTGACAGGAGAGGAAAAGTGACTATAACTCACACTTAATCTAAACACAACGGGCACAAGAGCTCCTCAGTAGGCATTCGGCTATGCGATGTTGACTGTTCTCTGTTCTCTCCTGTTTCCCCTTTCCCCCTTTCCATTTAAACCAATTCATGAACCCAGAACTCATACACTGACCACTAATGCTGATATGTTATAGATACTTAGTCTACATATTTGTCTATTAGTCATATGATCCCTGTTTTTAAAAGCAAATAAAAAGTTATTCCGAAAAGAAAAAGGCAACACATGGAGGCCCCATCTGTGGTCAATTTGCAAAGCAGGATCAGGTTACTTTCAAGAGTCATGGCTTCTAGTGGTGGCCGATGGATGGGTAAGTTGTCTGACATTGGTAAGGCATTCAGATCACGGTACTGGTTTTAGACATTTTGAGCTCCCAATACATTGCGGTGGTCGGGGAGTTGTGATGTATTCCTAGCTCAAATTGCCTGCAGATGACAAAGGTGCAGGCAGGCAGGTAGGCAGGCAGGCGGAGGAGCCTGAAAAGGCGCTCCCCTTCCCCATCTCCTTCCGCCTGCCTGCCTCCCCCGCCACCCCCAATCTGAGCAAGCCCCAATACCTCTCCGGCTCCATCCATCCATGTCCCCATCTCCACTCCCCTGGAACTCACCAGATCTCTCAGAGGTCCCTGGGAGGGAACGCTCAGAGGTTGTGGGGAAGGATGCAGGAGACAACCTGACCAGGTCAACCGTCCATCTTCCCCCTTCCATCCTTACTAGCTTTGCAGGATCCATCTCTTTCATCCTTCCTGAGGAGTCAAGAAGCCAAAACAAGCTGCAGGGTCCTGGGAGAGAGGAAGAAGCAAAGGGAGCCTCAGAGGCCCTGCAGGGATTCTCTTGCCCTAGATATTCTCCTGCCCCTGGAGAAGCACAAATGGGGAAGCCTCTTCCCAAGAAAAGCCCCATTTCTAAACATCTCCATTGAGTCCAATTTCTTCTGTATGCTTCTCACCCCACTTCGTAAGCCATCCATGGTCTGCACAGTAGTGACCTGAGAGTACTGGGTAGATCCCATTGAACTCAGTGGGGATAACTGACAGAACTTGGTACAAAAACCAGTCACCGTCCTGTCCCCAAGCCTGAAAGCTGCAACCCCAGAGCATGGGCAGAAAATAGCAGAGTACATATTACATGTAGGTGCCCTCATGCTAGGTGCTTTGTATGGAGAGCCCTGTTCACAATCTTTGAGCTCTCTCATCATCTCTGTAATTCATTTTTTGACTGTGTATCCATGTTTTTCACTAACACCTTATTTTTCCTCTATTTTAAAACCTGCAGCATTTCCAAGCAGCTTCTAACACACTACTAAGAGGTTCCTCTAAAGATAATACCACATCATCTGCAGTGGACTTCAGTTTGTAGTTTTGTTGCCCCACCCTGACCTCCTTTTATAACTGGAATTTTCCTTATTCTTCATGATAATACATAAATAATAGCGGTGAAAGAGGGCATGTACCCTTCTGTATCTTACATTTTTCTATGAGAGTATTATTCACAATCATGCTTCTCATGTGTTCCGTATAGATTGTCTTATTTCCCTTTGGAAAAGTCCTGGCTCCTGCGGAAGGAGTTCCAGTTTTACCTACACACTGTGAAAGTTTTAAGTTCAATGTAAATAAAGCATTCAGCAATTGAGACAAGACTGGTGTTCTCCTTTGGGAAGGGATGGGCGACCTGGTGACTCCAGAGGCTATGGTCTTGTTTTCTAAGAGCAGCAGCTGCAGAGAAACTCCAGGATGGGGAACATCCTTGAAAGCTCACCCTGGGATCAGAGAGAGAAAGGTTTGTAGACCTGCCAGCCAGAGCCCCCTCCTTCTCCTCCTTGCATTGCCTCATCCCTTGACAAGATCTACATTGGCTCCCAGTACGTTTCCGACCACAATTCAAAGTGTTGGTGTTGACCTTTAAAGCCCTCAACGGCCTAGGTCCTGTATACCTGAAGGAGCGTCTCCACCCCCACCGTTCAGCCCGGACACTGAGATCCAGTGCCGAGGGCCTTCTTACGGTTCCCTCACTGCGAGAAGCAAAGCTACAGGGAACCAGGCAGAGGGTCTTGGTAGTGGCACCCACCCTGTGGAACGCCCTCCCTTCAAAGGCCAAAGAGATAAACAACCATTTGACATTCAGAAGACAGCTGAAGGCAGCCCTGTTTAAGGAAGCTTTTAATATGTGATATTTTAATTTATTTTTTATTTTTGTTGGAAGCAGCCCAGAGTGGCTGGGGGGACCGAGCTAGATGGGCGGGATACAAATAATAAATTATTATTATTATTATTATTATTATGGACAAGATCCTGGAGGACTTAAAGTGCCTTTCCATCCTCTCCTCTCAAGGAATGCAGCTCAGCTCCTTTGAACCCTGGCAAGCCGAGTAGCAGCCAGCGCAGCCCCCTCGCTCTCTCCGTTTCGCTTGGAAAATATTTGGAAGAACAGAGCATCCAAACTGAAATGCGTATAGATTAAATAAACGTAAACTAGTACAATGAGAATGGTTGGAAGTCAATTGGACAAGATGGTCTCCATCCAAACAGTGGAGGTTCATCACATAGAGGTATGTATGGAATTTCAAAACCTAAGTCACTTGCTTAATTTCAAAACAGATATTAGGATCCAACAGGAAGTGTTACCAAGAGGGTCCATGACCCCACGATTCTCCTCCTTGACTTCCTTATGCAGAGCTCTCTGGTTAAGATCCATCAAGCCGTCTGTGAAACAAGCAGCTACATCTGCCCCTGCACACTCCCCACCAGCAGTTATCTCAATCTGGTTGGTCTAAATATTAATTTATACGTAAATCACTTTCTTCACTTTGAACCTCCCTCCCATGTTCAAGAGTAGACTAACACTGTGTTGTTTCATTGGTGACAGGAGAGGAAAAGTGACTATAACTCACACTTAATCTAAACACAACAGCCACAAGAGCTCCTCACTAGGCATTCGGCTATGCGATGTTGACTGTTCTCTGTTCTCTCCTGTTTCCCTTTTTTCCTTTCCATTTAAACCAATTCATGAACCCAGAACTCATACACTGACCACTAATGCTGATATGTTATAGATACTTGGCCTACATATTTGTCTATTAGTCATATGATCCCTGTTTTTAAAAGCAAATAAAAAGTTATTCCGAAAAGAAAAAGGCAACACACGGAGGCCCCATCTGTGGTCAATTTGCAAAGCAGGATCAGGTTACTTTCAAGAGTCATGGCTTCTAGTGGTGCCCGATGGATCGGTAAGTTGTCTGACATTGGTAAGGCATTCAGATCACGGTACTGGTTTTAGACATTTTGAGCTGCCAATACATTGCGGTGGTCGGGGAGCTGTGATGTATTCCTAGCTCAAATTGCCTGCAGATGACAAAGGTGCAGGCAGGCAGGCAGGCAGGTGGAGGAGCCCGAAAAGGAGCTCCCCTTCTCCATCTCCTTCCGCCTGCCTGCCTCCCCCGCCACCCCCAATCTGAGCAAGCCCCAATACCTCTCCAGCTCCATCCATCCATGTCCCCATCTCCACTCCCCTGGAACTCACCAGATCTCTCGGAGGTCCCTGGCAAGGACCGCTCAGAGGTTGTGGGGAAGGATGCAGGAGACAACCTGACCAGGTCAACCGTCCATCTTCCCCCTTCCATCCTTACTAGCTTTGCAGGATCCATCTCTTTCATCCTTCCTGAGGAGTCGAGAAGCCAAAACAAGCTGCAGGGTCCTGGGAGAGAGGAAGAAGCAAAGGGAGCCTCAGAGGCCCTGCAGGGATTCTCTTGCCCTAGATATTCTCCTGCCCCTGGAGAAGCACAAATGGGGAAGCCTCTTCCCAAGAAAAGCCCCATTTCTAAACATCTCCACTGACTCCAATTTCTTCTGTATGCTCCTCACCCCACTTCGTAAGCCATCCATGGTCTGCACAGTAGTGACCTGAGAGTACTGGGTAGATCCCATTGAACTCAGTGGGGATAACTGACAGAACTTGGTACAAAAACCAGTCACCGTCCTGTCCCCAAGCCTGAAAGCTGCAACCCCAGAGCATGGGCAGAAAATAGCAGAGTACATATTACATGTAGGTGCCCTCATGCTAGGTGCTTTGTAGGGAGAGCCCTGTTCACAATCTTTGAGCTCTCTCATCATCTCTGTAATTCATTTTTTGACTGCGCATCCATGTTTTTCACTAACACCTTATTTTTCCTCGATTTATTTTAAAACCTGCAGCATTTCCAAGCAGCTTCTAATACACTACTAAGAGGTTCCTCTAAAGATAATACTACATCATCTCCAGTGGATGTAGTTTTGTTGCCCCACCCTGACCTTCTTGTATAACTGGAGTTTTCCTTATTCTTCATGATAATATATAAATAATAGCGGTGAAAGAGGGCATGTACCCTTCTGTATCTTACATTTTTCTAAGAGAGTATTATTGACAATCATGCTTTCCATGTGTTCCGTATAAATTGTCTTATTTCCCTTTAGAAAAGTCTCTCCAATCTCTGGCTGCTGCGGGAGGAGTTCCAGTTTTACCCACACACTGTGAAAGCTTTAAGTTTAATGTAAATAAAGCATTCTGCAATTGAGACAAGACTGGTGTTCTCCTTTGGGAAGGGATGGGCGACCTGGTGACTCCAGAGGCTATGGTCTTGTTTTCTAATAGCAGCAGCTGCAGAGAAACTCCAGGATGGGGAACATCCTTGAAAGCTCACTCTGGGATCAGAGAGAGAAAAGTTTGTAGACCTGCCAGCCAGAGCCCCCTCCTTCTCCTCCTTGCATTGCCTCATCCCTTGTCAAGATCTACATTGGCTCCCAGTACGTTCCCAAGCACAATCCAAAGTGTTGGTGTTGACCTTTAAAGCCCTCAACGGCCTTGGCCCAATATACCTGAAGGAGCGTGTCCACCCCCATCGTTCTGCCCGGACACTGAGATCCAGCGCCGAGGGCCTTCTGGCGGTTCCTTCACTGCGAGAAGCCAAGCTACAGGGAACCAGGCAGAGGGCCTTCTTGGTAGTGGCATCCACCCTGTGGAATGCCCTCCCGTCAGAGGTCAAAGGTCAAACAACCATTTGACATTCAGAAGACAGCTGAAGGCAGCCCTGTTTAAGGAAGCTTTTAATATGTGATATTTTATTTTATTCCCCCCCCCCAATTTTTTATTGGTTTTAACAAAATAATACAATTAAAGTACAAACAACAATAAACAAACAGAAAAGAAAACAGAAACAATAATACACATAAAAACATACATAATTCCTTTTAACCTATCCAACCATTATATCATTGTGGGTTGACTTCCTCCCGTCCTCCCTTCCTGCGTTCCTTGTATATAATCTTTAGTAATTTCTTGACCTCATTGAAAACATTTTAATTAATTAACCTCAATATCTCTTCTTATCTAAGATCAATATCATTAATTCCAACAATATGTGATATTTTAATGTATTTTTTATTTTTTTGGGAAGCAGCCCAGAGTGGCTGGGGAGACCCAGCCAGATGGGCGGGATACAAATAATAAATTATTATTATTATTATTATTATTATTATTATTATTATTATTATTATTATTATGGAGAGGATCCTGGAGGACCTAAAGTGCCTTTCCATCGTCTCCTCTCAAGGAATGCAGCTCAGCTCCTTTGAACCCTGGCAAGCCGAGTAGCAGCCAGCTCAGCCCCCTCGCTCTCTCCGTTTCTCCACGGAGGGCAGCAGCCCAGGAAGAGCCACATGCCTTGCCCCTGCCCAGAGAGGCTTCCCTGGTGGATCTGGCAGGGGGAAAGGCTCTGCCAGAAGCAAAGGAGGGCCTGGCAGGGGCTTCTCCATCGGAAGGGGGATTCTGGGCATCCCCCCCTCAGACCCCTCCCTCCCTCCCCAAAGAGGAAGCAGCGCCTGGATGCAAAGGAAGAACAGAGCTGCAGACCTCCTGGAAACTCGCCCCCTCCCAGTTCCTGGCAGAGAGGAATGGGGGGCAGGAATGGGGAGACTTGGGGGTCTCCCCTGCCTGCCATTCAGAAGCAGAACACACAGCCCTGCAGCCCTGGGACCCCCTTCTCCCAGAGACACCCCAAGGAGGAAGAGAGGGGAGACTCACCGGATTCTTCCCAGGAGGGAAATCGAGGCAGCACGTGGAGGAGACAACAAACCAGAGATGCCGGAAGGGGCTGGGCACTGAGGGAGGGAAGGAGGGGATTCTGCTCTGGAGAACCTGCCCCCTGCTGTCTCTACTTCCTGTCCTCTCTAGGACTGCACCTCTGTTCAATTTAACCCTTCGCAAGCTGAGCACAGCCAGCTGGCTGGCTGGCCGTCGTCCTTCCCTCCCAGAATCCGGGTGGACTCCAGGGCATGTGCGGAGTTCTCTATGATTCTCGGCTCAGAGGCCCTCAAGGCAGCAGCTTCGTGCCCTGCCCCCAGATGGGTGGGGTATAAATAAAATAGTAATAATAATAATAAAACTTCCCCTGCTCACTAGCAGACTGAAAGTCTGTTGCAATATTAGGAGGGTACTTGAGACAGACACCCGTCCCTTTGGAGCAAGTGGCTCCGCTGGTAAAGCAGGAGACTCTCATTTCAGGGTCCTGGGTTCGAGCCCCACTTTAGGCATTGCAAAGGGATGACCCTCGAGCATTCTGTGAATCTATAAAATGTAATAATAAAATAAAAACGAAACAGTAGGCCTACACCCCCCAAGTTGGAGAACTCGCTCCAAACTTAGAAAGTGAATTTCAGGGGGGACAAATGTCAGGTTCTGCATTTAGGCAGGAAGAATCAGAGGCACCAATATCCGATGGGGCGCCCCCACCTCGCTGCTCTCCCTCCCGCCTCCTTCCCAAATTCTGGAGGGCTGTTGGAGGCAGCTGCTTTCCTGCTGTTTCAGATTCAACTTGAGAATCTTAGAATTTAGAGAATTGTAGAATTTTGGAGTTGGAAGGGACCCCTGAGGGTCATCTAGTCCAGGCGGGGGAAGATTGGTAGGAAGAGTCCTGTGCCCATCAGTACCTCAAATGGTGCCAGTGAAAGGAGGTCTCAGTCAATATCCTCTCAAAAATCCACGATGTAACTCTTCCAGACAACTCTTCTTTGGTGGACCAAAGTTATGGAGCTTTTTTTTTAAAGGAGAAGCTCCCCCCCCCCAAATGCTTTTTTCAACTTTTTTTTCACATTTTTCTTTTTCATTTAAATAACTTTATTGTACATAAGAATCTATAAACGTACAATACATATATCAAACAATACATACATACATACATACAGTATCTACCAAACATATCTTTCCTATACCTGTATACATACCGAACGTGAAAACACCCTCAGCGAATTGACTTCCAACCATTCTCATTGTACTAGTTTACGTTTATTTAATCTATACGCATTTCATTTTGGATGCTCTGTTCTTCCAAATATTTTCCAAGCTAATTTCGTTATATTCCCTTTATTTTCTAGATTCATTCGATGTCTGTCAGGAGATCAACCTTCTCCACATAGTTTTTAAGATATTCTTTAAAGATAGTCCATTCCTTATTAACTTTTTGTAAGGTGTTTCCCTTTACTCTCCCTGTTACACATTTAGCAATGTGTAAGTATTCAATCATTTTTTGCTAACGAGTCTGTTTTTGCGGGGACATTATTACTTTTCCAGTTCTGGGCAATTAAGATCCTCACCGCTGTGGCTGCATACATGAATAATGACCTGTTTGTTTTCTTAATTTCTTCGGACATGATACCAAGTAGGAAGGATTCTGGGTTTTTGTTTTTTTTTGCAAGAGAATCTGAACCTTTTTAAAAAGTTCATTATAAATAAAAAAAGTAATGAACTTTTCCACATTTTTCACGCATGGCCCCCATTGCCATACGTCTGTCGACATTTTGCTGATTCCAGGAATTTCCCCCTCACACCATTTTTAAGGGCAGAATCCCGGATATGTCCGGGGAACCCCAGATGTATGGCAGCCCTAGTGCTTCTTCTGCACTGAACATGCCTGGATTTTGTTGGATTATTGCTACAGTGGTACCTGTATTTATGAAGTTAATTCATTCCGGAGGTCTGTTCTTAACCTGAAACTGTTCTTAACTAGAGGCGTGCTTTCGCTAATGGGGCCTCTTGCTGTTGCTGTGCCGTGGGCATGATTTCCGTTCTCATCCTGACGCAAAGTTCTCAACTCGAGGTAACTCTTCCAGGTTAGCGGAGTTTGTAACCTGAGGCATTTGTAACCTGAGGCGTTTGTAACTCAAGGTACCACTGTATTATTTATTGCCTACTTTTTTTTCTTTACCAAGGCAATTCAAAGCAACCGCCAATCACATACAGCAAAAAGAAAAATCTAAAAAACAATCCTATTGTTAAAACCAGGGTGAGCGAGCCTGGGTCAATGAGATATGGAAGGTCAGTGTTCTTTATCTTTCAGGAAGTGTCCACAAGTAGAAAAGTCTCCCTGCTGCAAATATCACATTATTTTAATAATGATATTTATTAATTTTCCAATTTACATTTTAAAATGTTCACTTAAACAATCATAAATTGATGATTCCCCTTTCGTGGTTCATCTTGCACACCATACTTCCCTGCATATTTTACATAATCCAAACCATTCAGTATTCCAATCTTGCATCCATCTAACTTGTTTACACTGTTGAATTTAACTTAATGCTGCCAGCGTTTTCACATGTACACACTTTTCACCCATATATCCAATAAACATTGTCCAATCTTCTTTAAACGTGTGTTCTTCTTGTTCTCTTATTCTATATGTTCTCTTATTCTATATGTAGATCAGTTGCCATGAGCCATGAATCCAGTAGCGATCCCGATACAGAGACTGTAATCCCTCCCACAGGATCTCACTGGTCTACTGGCACTGGGCACTTACCAAGCAAGTTATGAAATGGAGTACCCATCTTCAGGCCAGAGGTCTGGTCCATTAAGGCTCTGAAGTCCTCCACAAAGGGGTAGAGCCTGGCAGAGGCAGTCTGGAGGCAGAAAATGAAAGGACCTCAGTCTGCTCTCAACCTCTGCTGGAACAAGTTGCTCACTCAGAGCTCTCCATGGTCCTGAAACTCCTGATGTTACTTGCCCCAAAATGGAAAGAAGCAGAAGTCCCAGCAAAGGAAGAACGGATACAAAAACTTATGGCATATGCAGAAATGGCGAAACTCACCGGAAGAAGAAGAAATCAAGATAACAATTTTTAAAATAAAAGAATGGAAATGGTTTATTGAATATTTACAGATAAATTGTAAACAGATAAAAACATTGGCAGGATTATTGTAATAACCTGCAGTTTCACAAGAGTATATATTTAAAGAAGATGAATAAATGAGAAAATTAAGTTAATTTGGATAAGCAGAAGATATTAAAAATAAATTTAAGGAACTGCAGAAAGAGGTGGAAGGAAGTCCAATTTTGAAATGTCAAAAGGATTTTAAAATTAGTGAAATGTATAAAATTAGTGAAATGTACAAACTTGAAAAGTATAAAAGTTCTGTTGAGCAGGTGAGGGAAGAACAGGAGGAGAAAGAAAGAGCTCCATGGAAAGAGAAGGTTGGGCTGGGCTGAGCTGGTGTGGGAATTATCGGCAGAGAAAAATGTACAGCCACCAGCAAAAGGGAATGCAGTGGAACTCCTGAAACTGTTCACAACGAAAGCTATGATCTCGTATGAGGAAAGGGATTTAAGATGGCTCCTTCCCCATCCCCAGTGGATTAGGGAAGAATATTAGTAAAAGAAGAAAGAAGAGGAAGCAGGATTGGATGACCATTCAAAGAGACAATAATTTTGGACTGTGACTTGACAGATTTGTTGGAAGTTTTAATAAGTGCCATTTTGCTGAAGGGGAGGAAAAAGGCTGGATACTAAATACAGCTGGGTTTATCCTGGAGCGCTTATTCTGAATAATTATTGCTACAGAGGAGCGATCTCTCATGGTGGGAGACGGGGAGAAGGGGGGCACCCATGGGAGAGCTGGGGGAGTCTGCCTTTCTATGTGTGTTGACAAATAATATAATATGATACAAATGTGATAAAGGGTATTTTTATTCTCGCCCACCCTTTCTCTTTTCTATACAAATGTGTTTTGTAAGGGTTGTTTAATAATGTTTGTGTTACTATTTTTTCTTTTTTGGTTTTCCCTCTGTATGAATTCTTTGATGAGAAGTGAGATTGCGCCTGTGACTGAAGCTCTTTCCACATTCCAAGCACTTATAGGGTTTCTCCCCTGTATGAATTCTTTGATGGGAAGTGAGATCAACCCCCTGGCCAAAGCTCTTTCCACATTCAAAGCATTGATAGGGTTTCTCCCCTGTATGAATTCTTTGATGGGAAGTGAGCTTGCCCCCCTCCTGGAAGCTCTTTCCACATTCCAAACACTGATACGGTTTCTCCCCTGTATGAATTCTTTGATGGGAAGTGAGCTTGCCCCCCTCCCGAAAGCTCTTTCCACATTCCAAACACTGATACGGTTTCTCCCCTGTATGAATTCTTTGATGGGTAGTGAGACTCTGCCTGTGACTGAAGCTCTTTCCACATTCCAAACACTGATACGGTTTCTCCCCTGTATGAATTCTTTGATGGGAAGTGAGCTTGCCCCCCTCCCGGAAGCTCTTTCCACATTCCAAACACTGATACGGTTTCTCGCCTGTATGAATTCTTTGATGGGTAGGGAGACTGTGCCTGTGACTGAAGCTCTTTCCACATTCCAAACACTGATACGGTTTCTCGCCTGTATGAATTTTTTGGTGCGAAGTGAGACTCTGCCTGAGACTGAAGCTCTTCCCGCATTTTAAGCATTGATATGGCTTCTCCCCTGTATGAATTCTTTGATGGGAACTAAGATAATGCCCCTGGTTGTAGCTCTTTCCACATTCGAAGCATTGATAGGGTTTCTCCCCTGTATGAACTTTTTGATGTGAATCGAGATTCTGCTTGTATCTGAAGCTCTTTCCACATTCCAGGCATGGATATGGTTTCTCCCCTGTATGAATTCTGTTATGGTAAGTGAGTTGCACCCTCTTACGGAAGCTCTTTCCACATTCCAAGCACTGAAAGGTTTTCTCCCCTGTGTGAATTCTTTGATGGGATGTGAGAGATACACGTTGACTAAAGCACTTTCCACATTCCAAGCACTGATAGGGTTTCTCCCCTGTATGAATTCTGTTATGGGAAGTGAGCTGCCCCCTCTTACTGAAGTTCTTTCCACATTCTAAGCACTGATAGGGTTTCTCCCCTGTATGAATCCTTTGATGGAAAGTGAGATGTACCTTCTGACTGAAGCTCTTTCCACACTCCAAACACTGATAGGGTTTCTCCCCTGTATGAATTCTGTTATGGGAAGTGAGACTGGAACTGGAACTGAAGCTCTTTCCACATTTCAAGCACTGATAGGATTTCTCCTGTGTATGAACTCTATGATGGGTAGTTAGATTGGAACTGCAACTGAAGCTCTTTCCGCATTCTAAGCACTGATAGGGTTTCTGCCCTGTATGAATTCTGTGATGGGAAGTGAGACTCTGCCAATGACTGAAGCTCTTTCCACACTCAAGGCATTGAAAGGGTTTCTCCCCTGTATGAATTCTTTGATGGGAAGTGAGACCATCCTTCCGATTGAAGCTCATTCCACATTTCAAGCACTGATAGGGTTTCTCCCCGGTATGAATTCGTTGATGTAAAGTGAGATTCTGACGGTGACTGAAGCTCTTTCCACACTCAAGGCATTGAAAAGGTTTCTCCTTTGTATGAATTCTTTGATGGGAAGTGAGACCATCCTTCCGATTGAAGCTCTTTCCACACTTCAAGCACTGATAGGGTTTCTCCCCTGTATGAATTCTTTGATGGAAAGTGAGATGTTGCTTCCAACTGAAGTTCTTTCCACACTCCAAACACTGATAGGGTTTCTCCCCTGTATGAATTCGTTGATGTAAAGTGAGACTCTGACGGTGACTGAAGCTCTTTCCACACTCAAGGCATTGAAAAGGTTTCTCCCCTGTATGTATTCTTTGATGGGAAGTGAGACCATCCTTCAGACTGAAGCTCTTTCCACATTCGAAGCATTGATAGGGTTTCTCCCCTGTATGAAATATTTGATGGTTAGTGAGCTGTACCTTCTGACTGAAGTTCTTTCCACATTCCAAGCACTGATAGGGTTTCTCCCCTGTATGAATTCTTTGATGGGAAGTGAGATGTACCTTCTGACTGAAGCTCTTTCCACACTTCAAGCACTCATAGGGTTTCTCCCCTGTATGAATTCTTTGATGGGAAGTGAGATTCCGACGGTGACTGAAGCTCTTCCCACATTCTCTGCACTGATACATTTTCTCTCCGCTGTTAGTTCTTTCTTGTGAAGAGATTCTATTCCTCCAAACAAAGCTCTTTCCTTGATGTGAGGTGGAGTGGTAGCTCTGACAGATGTTCTCTCCACACTCTGAATATTTATATGACTTCTCCACTATGTGCATTCTGTTGTGGTCCCCCTTGTTCTTCCCTTCCAATTCAACACCATCTGCAATGAAGAGAGAAGCTAATTAGAGCCCCAGGAAGAACAAAGTTAATGAATGCTTGTGACAAAGGAAGAGTTAGATATGAGGCCTTACTATAGTTTTCACTGCCTTTGTTGGCTGGTATTAACTGACAATTGCTTGGAGATTTTGTTCAATCCTGGCTCAATCCTGGAATCCACTCCATCTCCAATTTCCCTTAAAGCTCTGAGACTGCGATTTAAGAAGGCCTGGGCAGTTCAAACAACCTGGTCATTGCTTTAAAGGCATGACTAGACGAAAAAGAATTTCAGAGAAAACAGTGGATATCCCTCCATTCAGGGTTCACGGTGGGGAATCCCAAATGCTGTTGGTCTCCATCCAAATAGTGGAGGTTCATCACATAGAGGTATGTATGGAATTTCAAAACCCAAGTCACTTGCTTAATTTCAAAACAGATATTATGATCCAACAGGAAGTGTTACCAAGAGGGTCCATGACCCCACGATTCTCCTCCTTGACTTCCTTATGCAAAGCTCTCTGGTCAAGATCCATCAAGCCGCCTGTAAAACAAGCAGCTACATCTGCCCCTGCACACTCCCCATCAGCAGTTATCTCAATCTGTTGGTCTAAATGTTAATTTATACGTAAATCACTTTCTTCACTTTGAACCTCCCTCCCATGTTCAAGAGTAGACTAACTCTGTATTGTTTCATTGGTGACAGGAGAGGAAAAGTGACTATAACTCACACTTAATCTAAACACAACGGCCACAAGAGCTCCTCACTAGGCATTCGGCTATGCGATGTTGACTGTTCTCTGTTCTCTCCTGTTTCCCTTTTTTCCTTTCCATTTAAACCAATTCATGAACCCAGAACTCATACACTGACCACTAATGCTGATATGTTATAGATACTTGGTCTACATATTTGTCTATTAGTCCTATGATCCTTTTTTTAAAAAGCAAATAAAAAGTTATTCCGAAAAGAAAAAGGCAAATTGTGGTCAATTTGCAAAGCAGGATCAGGTTACTTTCAAGAGTCATGGCTTCTAGTGGTGCCCGATGGATCGGTAAGTTGTCTGACATTGGTAAGGCATTCAGATCACAGTACTGGTTTTAGACATTTTGAGCTGCCAATATATTGCGGTGGTCGGGGAGCTGTGATGTATTCCTAGCTCAAATTGCCTGCAGATGACAAAGGTGCAGGCAGGCAGGCAGGCAGGTGGAGGAGCCCGAAAAGGAGCTCCCCTTCCCCATCTCCTTCCGCCTGTCTGCCTCCTCCGCCACCCCCAATCTGAGCAAGCCCCAATACCTCTCCGGCTCCATCCATCCATGTCCCCATCTCCACTCCCCTGGAACTCACCAGATCTCTCGGAGGTCCCTGGGAGGGAACGCTCAGAGGTTGTGGGGAAGGATGCAGGAGACAACCTGACCAGGTCAACCGTCCATCTTCCCCCTTCCATCCTTACTAGCTTTGCAGGATCCATCTCTTTCATCCTTCCTGAGGAGTCGAGAAGCCAAAACAAGCTGCAGGGTCCTGGGAGAGAGGAAGAAGCAAAGGGAGCCTCAGAGGCCCTGCAGGGATTCTCTTGCCCTAGATATTCTCCTGCTCCTGGAGAAGCACACATGGGGAAGCCCCTTCCCAAGAGAAGCCCCATTTCTAAACATCTCCAGTGATTCCAATTCCTTCTGTATGCTTCTCACCCCACTTCGTAAGCCTGGCATGGTCTGCACAGCAGTGACCTGAGAGTACTGGGTAGATCCCATTGAACTCAGTGGGGATAACTGACAGAACTTGGTACAAAAACCAGTCATCGTCCTGTCCCCAAGCCTGAAAGCTGCAACCCCAGAGCATGGGCAGAAAATAGCAGAGTACATATTACATGTAGGTGCCCTCATGCTAGGTGCTTTGTAGGGAGAGCCCTGTTCACAATCTTTGAGCTCTCTCATCATCTCTGTAATTCATTTTTTGACTGCGCATCCATGTTTTGCACTAACACCTTAGTTTTTTCTCTATTTATTTAAAAACCTGCAGCATTTCCTAGCAGCTTCTAATACACTACTAAGAGGTTCCTCTAAAGATAATACCACATCATCTGCAGTGGCCTTCAGTTTGTAGTTTTGTTGCCCCACCCTGACCTCCTTTTATATCTGAAGTTTTCCGTATTCTTCATGATAATACATAAATAATAGCAGTGAAAGAGGGCATGTACCCTTCTGTACATTACATTTTTCTAACAGTATTATTCACAATCATGCTTCCCATGTGTTCAGTATAGATTGTCTTATTTCCCTTTAGAAAAGTCTCTCCAATCCCTGGCTTCTGCGGGAGGAGTTCCAGTTTTACCTACACACTGTGAAAGTTTTAAGTTTAATGTAAATAAAGCATTCTGCAATTGAGGCAAGACTGGTGTTCTCCTTTGGGAAGGGATGGGCGACCTGGTGACTCCAGAGGCTATGGTCTTGTTTTCTAATAGCAGCAGCTACAGAGAAACTCCAGGATGGGGAACATCCTTGAAAGCTCACTCTGGGATCAGAGAGAGAAAGGTTTGAAGACCTGCCACCCAGAGCCCCCTCCTTCTCCTCCTTGCATTGCCTCATCCCTTGACAAGATCTACATTGGCTCCCAGTACGTTTCCAAGTACAATTCAAAGTGTTGGTGTTGACCTTTAAAACTCTAAACGGCCTCGGTCCTGTATATCTGAAGGAGCATCTCCACCCCCATGGTTCATAGAATCATAGAATCATAGAGTTGGAAGAGACCACAAGGGCCATCCAGTCCAACCCCCTGCCAAGCAGGAACACCATCAAAGCATTCTTGACAGATGACTGTCAAGCCTCTGCTTAAAGACCTCCAAAGAAGGAGACTCCACCACACTCCTTGGCAGCAAATCCCACTGTCGAACAGCTCTTACTGTCAGGAAGTTCTTCCTAATGTTTAGGTGGAATCTTCTTTCTTGTAGTTTGAATCCATTGCTCCGTGTCCGCTTCTCTGGAGCAGAAGAAAACAACCTTTCTCCCTCCTCTATATGACATCCTTTTATATATTTGAACATGGCTATCATATCACTCCTTAACCTTCTCTTCTCCAGGCTAAACTTACCCAGCTCCCTAAGCCTTTCCTAATAAGGCATCATTTCCAAGCATTTGACCATTTTAGTTGCCCTCTTCTGGACACGTTCCAGCTTGTCAGTATCCTTCTTGAACTGTGGTGCCCAGAATTGGACACAGTATTCCAGGTGGGGTCTGACCAGAGCAGAATACAGTGGTACTATTACTTCCCTTGATCTAGATGCTATACTCCTATTGATGCAGCCCAGAGTTGCATTGGCTTTTTTAGCTGCTGCATCACACTGTTGACTCATGTCAAGTTTGTGGTCTACCAAGACTCATAGATGCTTTTCACATGTACTGCTCTCAAGCCAGGTGTCACCGACCCTGTATTTGTGCCTTTCATTTTTTTTGTCCAAGTGTAGTACTTTACATTTCTCCCTGTTAAAATTCATCCTGTTTGCCTTGGCCCAGTTCTCTAATCTGTTAAGGTCATTTTGAAGTGTGATCCTGTCCTCTGGGGTATTAGCCGGTTCAGCCCGGACACTGAGGTCCAGCGCCGAGGGCCTTCTGGCGGTTCCCTCACTTCGAGAAGCAAAGCTACAGGGAACCAGGCAGAGGGCCTTCTTGGTAGTGGCACCCACCCTGTGGTACGCCCTCCCGTCAGAGGTCAGAGGTCAAACAACCACTTGACATTCAGAAGACAGCTGAAGGCAGCCCTGTTTAAGGAAGCTTTTAATATGTGATATTTTAATGTATTTTTTATTTTTGTTGGAAGAAGCCCAGAGTGGCTGGGGAGACCCAGCCAGATGGGCGGGGTACAAATAAAAAAAATATTATTATTATTATAACTCTTTGGTTTGAACAAAATAATACAATTAAAGTACAAACAACAATAAACAAACAGAAAAGAAAACATAAACAATACCGTCTTTCCCCCCTTTTTAAGACATTGTCTTATAATTTTTTCCCCTCAAAAAAACACAGATTGGCTTATTTTGGGGGGTTAGGGTCTTATTTTTATTACATCATTATGGTACGGTACAGCCTCCCCCTGCGCGCTGAGCAGGCGGCGCAGAACTCCGCAAGAGGCGCGTTTCTCCCCCGTGCCTGTCACTGGTTCGCTGGCTCCCTGCGCACGGGGAACAGGTGGGGCAGGAAAAGGCGTCCCCCCCCCTGCGCGCTAAGCAGGCGGGGCAGAACTCCGCAAGAGGCGCGTTTCCCCCCCGTGCCTCTCACTGGTTCGCTGGCTCCCTGCTCACGCAGGAGGGGCTGAGGAGGCGACGGGAACAATGGCGGCACCATGGCTTACTTTTGGGGTACGTCTTACTTCTCACAAAGGTAAAAAAAACCCTGCCATGGCTTACTTCATGACTACGTATTAAAAAAGGGGAAACAGGGTAATACACATAAAACATACATAATTCCTTTTAACCTATCCATCCATTATATCATTGTGGGTTGACTTCCTCCCGTCCTCCCTTCCTGCGTTCCTTGTATATAATCTTTAGTAATTTCTTAACATCATTGAGCCCCCCTTTTTGAGGATCAGTTCAAAGTTGTGCATCTTCTTTTGGAAGAAGAAAAGCCCCATTTGCAAAAGGATCAGCTCAAACTTGTTGTTGTGCTGCTGCTTTTGCAAAGGAGAAAAGAAACATTTGCAAAAGGAGCAGCTCAAAGTTGTTGTTGTGCTGCTGCTTTTGCAAAGGAGAAAAGACCCATCTGCAAAAAGAGCAGCTCAAATTGTTGTGCTGCTGCTTTTGCAAAGGAGAAAAGACCCATCTGCAAAAGGAGCAGCTCAAAGTTGTGCTGCTGCAGCAGCTTCTGCAAAGGAGAAAAGATCCATCTGCAAAAGGAGCAGCTCAAAGCCCTTTCTACAGTTTCCAAACAGATAATCTAATCAGCCAGTCACATGTCGCTGGGGAAACCAACAGCCTCCTCTGCAGGAGGACCTTATCTCTCTTCCCGATCTCTTTCTCTCTGCAGTGACCTTATCTCTTTTCCCGATCTCTTGCTGATCAGCTGTAAAGCGGCAGCTTTTCAACACCCCCTTCTCTCTTTGTAAAAGAAAAAGCTTGATCTTCTTTTGGTCCCTGGGCAATTCAGCTCCAGGGACCATGCATTCGCTCCATAACGCGCACAGACTTTTCCCCTTCCTTTTTAGAAGGAAAAAAGTGTGCGTTATGGAGCAAAAAATATGGTAAATCACTTTCTTCACTTTGAACCTCCCTCCCATGTTCAAGAGTAGACTAACTCTGTATTGTTTCATTGGTGACAGGAGAGGAAAGGTGTCTATAACTCACACTGAATCTAAACACAACGGCCACAAGACCTCCTTACTAGGCATTCGGCTATGCGATGTTGACTGTTCTCTGTTCTCTCCTGTTTCCCTTTTTTCCTTTCCATTTAAACCAATTCATGAACCCAGAACTCATACACCGACCACTAATGCTGATATGTTATAGATACTTGGTCTACATATTTGTCTATTAGTCCTATGATCCTTTTTTTAAAAAGCAAATAAAAAGTTATTCCGAAAAGAAAAAGGCAACACACGGAGGCCCCATCTGTGGTCAATTTGCAAAGCAGGATCAGGTTACTTTCAAGAGTCATGGCTTCTAGTGGTGCCCGATGGATCGGTAAGTTGTCTGACATTGGTAAGGCATTCAAATCACGGTACTGGTTTTAGACATTTTGAGCTGCCAATATATTGCGGTGGTCGGGGAGCTGTGATGTATTCCTAGCTCAAATTGCCTGCAGATGACAAAGGTGCAGGCAGGCAGGCAGGCAGGTGGAGGAGCCCGAAAAGGAGCTCCCCTTCCCCATCTCCTTCCGCCTGTCTGCCTCCTCCGCCACCCCCAATCTGAGCAAGCCCCAATACCTCTCCGGCTCCATCCATCCATGTCCCCATCTCCACTCCCCTGGAACTCACCAGATCTCTCAGAGGTCCCTGGGAGGGAACGCTCAGAGGTTGTGGGGAAGGATGCAGGAGACAACCTGACCAGGTCAACCGTCCATCTTCCCCCTTCCATCCTTACTAGCTTTGCAGGATCCATCTCTTTCATCCTTCCTGAGGAGTCGAGAAGCCAAAACAAGCTGCAGGGTCCTGGGAGAGAGGAAGAAGCAAAGGGAGCCTCAGAGGCCCTGCAGGGATTCTCTTGTCCTAGATATTCTCCTGCCCCTGGAGAAGCACAAATGGGGAAGCCTCTTCCCAAGAGAAGCCCCATTTCTAAACATCTCCAGTGATTCCAATTTCTTCTGTATGCTTCTCACCCCACTTTTTAAGCCTGGCATAGTCTGCACAGCAGTGACCTGAAAGTAGCTGCAGAGAAACTCCAGGATGGGGAACATCCTTGAAAGCTCACTCTGGGATCAGAGAGAGAAAAGTTTGTGGACCTGCCACCCAGAGCCCCCTCCTTCTCCTCCTTGCATTTCCTCATCCCGTGACAAGATCTACATTGGCTCCCAGTACGCTTCCGAGCACAATTCAAAGCGTTTGCTGACCTTTAAAGCCCTCAACGGCCTCGGCCCAGTATACCTGAAGGAGCGTCTCCACCCCCATCGTTCAGCCCGGACACTGAGGTCCAGCGCTGAGGGCCTTCTGACGGTTCCGTCACTGCGAGAAGCAAAACTACAGGGAACCAGCCAGAGGGCTTTCTCGGTAATGGCACCCACCCTGTGGAACGCCCTCCCTTCAGAGGCCAAAGAGATAAACAACCATTTGACATTCAGAAGACAGCTGAAGGCAGCCCTGTTTAATGAAGCTTTTAATATGTTGATATTTTAATGTATATTTTATTTTTGTTGGAAGCAGCCCAGAGTGGCTGGGGAGACCCAGCCAGATGGGCGGGATACAAAAAATAAATTAATTATTATTATTATTATTATTATTATGGATAAGATCCTGGAGAACTTAAAGTGCCTTTCCATCATCTCCTCTCAAGGAATGCAGCTCAGCTCCCTTGAACCCTGGCAAGCCGAGTAGCAGCCAGCTCAGCCCCTCGCTCTCTCCTTTCTCCACGGAGGGCAGCAGCCCAGGAAGAGCCACATGCCTTGCCCCTGCCCAGAGAGGCTTCCCTGGAGACTGATCTGGAAGAGGATCTGCTAGTCAAAAACAACCCCTGTGTTGCAAATCAAAGTCCAAACACTGAAAAAGGAGGCAACACGTTGGACAATCTTGAGTGAAAATTTAGTAAGATACAGTAGATATAGTAATGAAACAACCATACAATAATGAAGAACAATAAAAATAAAAATGCAACATACCTAATGTTCATGAATATTCTGTGGAGCAAGGATCATAATCATATGTAATCCCTGCTACCAGTTGCAGAGAACCCGTTTTAGTGTTCCCCTTCCTTCTATTGACCCATAATACAGTATACAGCATATCTGAGTCGGAATGGTTGTTTGCTAAAAAATGCTCAACCAGTTGAGCTTCCAGGATTTTAGGCAAACAATAAAAAATGGGAATCCGAAAACATTCATTCCCCTCCCGGGAGACCTATTGTTTCAGGAACGGGGTCAGTACTGGAGCCCACTGCTAAATATTTAGACTGATTTCAAATTTGTTATCAACCATTTCAGTACCTGTCAAACCAAAGAGGTAGTATATCTGATTAGGTGCCCATGTAACTTACTTTATATAGGTTCAACCACTCGGGCGGTGGGTACACGAATTGGAGAACACCGTTCCCGTATTAGGAATGCAGTCCTAGAAGGGGAACACTAAACGGGATCACATCAGTCTATTAAGACAGAAAGAATCGCAGTTCATTTCCTTATTCAAAACGCTCCATCCGGAGGGGTTAAATTCTGAACTTGATTTGAGTTGCTTCATTTAATTATATTACTTTCAGGATCTTGGGATGCATGTCACTTTAAGTTTTCAGTAAACCCTGGTCAACTAGGGCGTGACCTGTGGGGCTAGAGTATATTAAGTTCCTTGTTCTCTGCAACTGGCAGCAGGGATTACACATGATTATGATCCTTGCTCCATAGAATATTCATAAACATTAGGTATGTTGCATTTTTATTTTTATTATCTTCCTGAATTTCTGTAGTATGTAAGCAATATGATTTGTTATTCGTATACTTGTGCCGTCTATTTACCTGGTTATATTTAGCAACATATTGGAATATGATTATTGATTTACATTTGTTTGATTTACTGTAGTTATATAACTGACGAAGTATCAGTCGAAACAGCAGATTACCTGGATGGCTGTCTTATAATTTACTACGGATTAAATTTACTAAATTTTCACTCAAGATTGGCCAACGTGTTGCCTCCTTTTTCAGTGTCTGGAAGATGATCTGGCAGGGGGAAAGGCTCTGCCAGAAGCAAAGGAGGGCCTGGCAGGGGCTTCTCCATTGGAAGGGGGATTCTGGGCATCCCCCCCCAGACCCCTCCCTCCCTCCCCAAAGAGGAAGCAGCGCCTGGATGCAAAGGAAGAGCAGAGCTGCAGACCTCCTGGAAACCCGCCCCCTCCCAGTTCCTGGCAGAGAGGAATGGGGGGCAGGAATGGGGAGACTTGGGGGTCTCGCCCTGCCTGCCATTCAGAAGCAGAACACACAGCCCTGCAGCCCTGGGACCCCCTTCTCCCAGAGACACCCCAAGGGGGAAGAGAGGGGAGACTCACCGGATTCTTCCCAGGAGGGAAATCGAGGCAGCACGTGGAGGAGACAAGAAACAAGAGATGCCGGAAGGGGTTGGGCACGGAGGGAGGGGATTCTGCTCTGGAGGACCTGCCCCCTGCTGTCTCTACTTCCTGTCCTCTCTAGGACTGCACCTCTGTTCAATTTAACCCTTCGCAAGCTGAGCACAGCCAGCTGGCTGTCGTCCTTCCCTCCCAGAATCCGGGTGGACTCCAGGGCATGTGCGGAGTTCTCTATGATTCTCGGCTCAGAGGCCCTCAAGGCAGCAGCTTCGTGCCCTGCCACCAGATGGGTGGGGTATAAATAAAATAATACTTCCCCTGCTCACTAGCAGACTGAAAGTCTGTTGCAATATTAGGAGGGTACTTGAGACAGACACCCGTCCCTTTGGAGCAAGTGGCTCCGCTGGTAAAGCAGGAGACTCTCATTTCAGGGTCCTGGGTTCGAGCCCCACTTTAGGCATTGCAAAGGGATGACCCTCGAGCATTCTGTGAATCTATAAAATGTAATAATAAAATAAAAACGAATCAGTAGGCCTACACCCCCCAAGTTGGAGAACTCGCTCCAGACTTAGAAAGTGAACTTCAGTGGGGACAAATGTCAGGCTCTGCATTTAGGCAGGGAGAATCAGAGGCCCAAATATCAGATGGGGCGCCCCCACCTCGCTGCTCTCCCTCCCGCCTCCTTCCCAAATTCTGGAGGGCTGTTGGAGGCAGCTTGTTTCCTGCTGTTTCAGATTCAACTTGAGAATCTTAGAATTTAGAGAATCGTAGAATTTTGGAGTTGGAAGGGACCCCTGAGGGTCATCTAGTCCAGGCGGGGGAAGATTGGTAGGAAGAGTCCTGTGCCCATCAGTACCTCAAATGGTGCCAGTGAAAGGAGGTCTCAGTCAATATCCTCTCAAAAATCCACGATGGAACTCTTCCAGACAACTCTTCTTTGGTGGACCAAAGTTATGGAGCTTTTTTTTAAAAGGAGAAGCTCCCGCCCCCCAACTGATTTCTGCAACTCCCCCCCCCCCATTTTTCTTTTTCATTTAAATAACTTTATTGTACATAAGAATCTATGAACGTACAATACATATATCAAACAATACAATACATACATATCTACAAAACATATCTTACCTATACCTGTATACAGACCGAACGTGAAAACACCCATAGTTTACGTTTATTTAATCTATACGCATTTCATTTTGGATGCTCTGTTTTCCAAACATTTTCCAAGCTAATTTCGTATACCTGAAGGAGCGTCTCCACCCCCACCACTCAGCCCGGACACTGAGATCCAGCGCCGAGGGCCTTCTGGCGGTTCCCTCACTGCGAGAAGCAAAGCTACAGGGAACCAGGCAGAGGGCCTTCTCGGTAGTGGCGCCCGCCCTGTGGAACGCCCTCCCATCAGAGGTCAAAGCAATAAACAACTATCCTACATTCAGAAAATACCTGAAGGCAGCCCTGTTTAGGGAAGTTTTTAACTTGTGATTTTGATGTATTTTAATATTTGTTTGAAGCCACCCAGAGTGGCTAGGGAGACCCGGCCAGATGGGCGGGGTACAAATGGAAAATTATTATTATTATTATTATTATTATTATTATTATTATTATTATTATTATATTATTATTATTATTATTATTATTATTATTATTATTATCTGTTTGTTTTCTTAATTTCTTCTGACATGATACCAAGTAGGAAGTATTCTGTTGTTGTTTCTTTACAAAAGAGAATCTGAACCTTTTTAAAAAGTTCATTACAAATAAAAAAAAGTAATGAACTTTTTCACATTTTTTACGCATGGCCCCCATTGCCATACGTCTGTCGACATTTTGCTGATTCCAGGAATTTCCCCCTCACACCATTTTTAAGGGCAGAATCCAGGATATGTCTGGGGAACCCCAGATGTATGGCAGCCCTAGTGCTTCCTGCTCAGTCTGAATTTACATGGGCTCCACTTCTTCTACACTGAACATGCCTGTATTTTGTTGGATTATTGCTACATTGGTACATGTATTGACGAAGTTAATTCATTCCGCAGGTCTGTTCTTAACCTGAAACTGTTCTTAACTAGAGGCGTGCTTTTGCTAATGGGGCCACTTGCACACGATTTCTGTTCTCATCCTGACGCAAAGTTCTCAACTCGAGGTAAATCTTCCAGGTTAGCCGACTTTGTAACCTGAGGCATTTGTAACTCAAGGTACCACTGTATTATTTATTGGCTGCTTTTTTTTTTTTACCAAGGCAATTCAAAGCAACCGCCAAACACATACAGCAAAAAGAAAAATCTAAAAGACACTTTTCACCCATATATTCAATAAACATTGTCCAATCTTCTTTAAACGTGTGTTCTTCTTGTTCTCTTATTCTATACTAGTAAATTAAGCCCGTAAAGATTACGGGCTCTTGAAGAAAGGCGGCGGCGGGAGCCTCCAGGAACGGGAGGCTCCGCTGGAGGTGTGCGGGCGGCAGCGGCGCGAACGACCCGACGCCAAACGCTTTTCCCTCCGCCGCTAAACACCTCCCGGTTGCCGCGCTTTCCCCTTCCCCGCCAAGGTGCCACAGCGGCTGCTGCAGGTACGGAGGAGGAGAAGCAGCAGCGCTCGGGGAGCGGCCGCCATTGCGGCTGAATCAGAGAGGTTCGGAGGCTCGCGAAGCGCAAGCGCTTCGCTCGCGCTGCGCTCCAACCTCAGGCTCCTCCTCCTCTCTCTCCTCTCCAATCCGTGTGTCAGTGGAGCGCAAGCGCACTTGCGAATTCCACTGACGGACGGAAAGCTACGGAGGGACATAGGCTCTTTATTATATAGGATGTGAAGTCTGCAAGCTGCACATATTCTGTCAGTTTAAGTTGCCATTCTTCTTTGGTTGGAACCTCACCCGTTTTCCATTTTGGGGCTAACGAGACATGGGCTGCAGTAGTGGCATACATAAATACAGTGGTACCTCAGGTTAAGAACTTAATTCGTTCTTAACCTGAAACTGTTCTTAACCTGAGGTACCACTTTAGTTAATGGGGCCTCCAGCTGCTGCCACGAGATTTCTGTTGTCATCCTGAGGTAAAGTTCTTAACCCGAGGTACTATTTCTGGGTTAGCGGAGTCTGTAACCTGCAGCGTCTGTAACCTGAGGTACCACTGTAACCTTTTTTTTTGACACCTGGGAATTTCTGTCTGAATTATCCCCAACAAAAGGGACTCTGGTTTTTTTTGGGGGGGGGGAAAGGTACTGTTGAACATCCCCCCCCCCAATTCATTATGAATTATTTCCCAATACTCTTTTACCCTTTTACAAGTCCACCACATATGATAAAACGTACCCTCAACCTTGTTATATTTCCAGCACTTATCTGATTTGGGCCCATAAATGTATAGGCCGCAAAAGTTACATTAAATCTGCTTTCCACAACCTGGTGCCCTGCAGCTATTTCAGACAGCAGCTTCCTGCATCCCTGTCTGTTGGCCATGCTGGCTGGGGCTGATGGGAGTTGTAGGCCAACAATATTTTTAGAAGACCACAGTTCCCTTCTCTGTGCGCTAAGAACAGCTGGTTTGTATTCCCATCCATGGCTAGGCTATTCCTTCCCTTCATTAAATCAGGCGAGCACATGAATATATATAAACCAGCCGTTTCCCACCGACGGATCCCCAATTTTGTTTCAAGAGCCGCACAGCTAGCAAAATCAGATATTCCCATTGATTCCCTCTCTTCAATTAAGTCTGCCTATCAAAAGGAAACAGAGCGCTTTGGAGTAGATGGTGCATCCTTGTATTATTCATTGATTAGTCATTCGTAAAATTCTCACTTACAAACTGCGGTTGAGCAAACCCTTTAATCAATAATTAGTGAGGTTTCCTCCCCCTGAAGCAAAACAAGAACTTTGGGATTTGAATTACTTTCTTTTTATTCTTCAGGTACCTCAAAAATAGGGACGCGGGTGGCGCTGTGGGTTAAACCACAGAGCCTACGGCTTGCTGATCAGAAGGCCGGCGGTTTGAATCCCCGCGACGGGGTGAGCTCCCGTTGCTTGGTCCCTGAGCCTGCCAACCTAGCAGTTCGAAAGCATGTCAAAGTGCAAGTAGATCAATAGGTACCGCTGCAGCGGGAAGGTGGACGGAGTTTCCGTGCGCTGCTCTGCTTCACCAGAAGCGGCTTAGTAATGCTGGCCACATGACCCGGAAGCTGTACGCCAGCTCCCTCGGCCAGTAACGCAAGATGAGCGCCGTAACCCCAAAGTCGTCCACAACTGGACCTAATGGTTAGGGGTCCCTTTACCTTACCTCGAAAATAGGAGAGCTTGGCAAGGCAAAGGGGTATGGCAGAGAGCATTCTGGCGCAAGAGGCATCCATGTAGATCAGTTGCCATGAATCCAGTAGTGATCCCGATACAGAGACTGTAATCCCTCCCACAGGATCTCACTGGTCTACTGGCACTGGGCACTTACCAAGCAAGTTATGAAATGGAGTACCCATCTTCAGGCCAGAGGTCTGGTCCATTAAGGCTCTGAAGTCCTCCACAAAGGGGTAGAGCCTGGCAGAGGCAATCTGGAGGCAGAAAATGAAAGGACCTCAGTCTGCTCTCAACCTCTGCTGGAACAAGTTGCTCACTCAGAGCTCTCCATGGTCCTGAAACTCCTGATGTTACTTGCCCGAAAATGGAAAGAAGCAGAAGTCCCAGCAAAGGAAGAACGGATACAAAAACTTATGGCATATGCAGAAATGGCGAAACTCACCGGAAGAATAAGAAATCAAAATAACAATTTTTTAAATAAAAGAATGGAAATGGTTTATTGAATATTTACAGATAAATTGTAAACAGATAAAAACATTGGCAGGATTATTGTAATAACCTGCAGTTTCACAAGAGTATATATTTAAAGAAGATGAATAAATGAGCAAATTCAGTTAATTTGGATAAGCAGAAGATATTAAAAATAAATTTAAGGAACTGCAGAAAGAGGGGGAAGGAAGTCAAATTTTGAAATTTCAAAAGGATTTTAAAGTTAGTGAAATGTATAAAATTAATGAAATGTACAAACTTGAAAAGCATAAAAGTTCTGTTGAGCAGGGGAGGGAAGAACAGGAGGAGAAAGAAAGAGCTCCATGGAAAGACAAGGTTGGGCTGGGCTGAGCTGGTGTGGGAATTATCGGCAGAGAAAAATGTACAGCCACCAGCAAAAGGGAATGCAGTGGAACTCCTGAAACTGTTCACAACGAAAGCTATGATCTCGTATGAGGAAAGGGATTTAAGATGCCTTCTTCCCCATCCCCAGTGGATTAGGAAAGAATATTAGTAAAAGAAGAGGAAGCAGGATTGGATGACCATTAAAAGAGACAATAATTTTGGACTGTGACTTGACTGAGATTTGTTGGAACAAAGCCTTATTTGTTTTAATAAGGCTTTATAGAAACTGGACCTAGAAACTGGAGAAATACTATTTTGGATTATTAGACGGTCATTATAGGAGTCATAGCGCACTGTCTGAGTGGTTAAGATGTGAAGGCTGGCCTCGGGTGTATGTAGGAAAAGTGCCATCTTGCTGAAGGGGAGAAAAAAGGCTGGATACTAAATACAGCTGGGTTTATCCTGGAGCGCTTATTCTGAATAATTATTGCTACAGAGGAGCGATCTCTCATGGTGGGAGACGGGGAGAAGGGGGGCACCCACGGGAGAGCTGGGGAGTCTGCCTTTCTATGTGTGTTGACTAATGATATGATACAAATGTGATAAAGGGTACTTTTAGTTATTCTCGCCCACCCTTTCTCTTTTCTGTACAAATGTGTTTTGTAAGGGTTGTTTAATAATGTTTGTGTTACTATTTTTTCTTTTTCCCTCTGTATGAATTCTTTGATGGGAAGTGAGAATGTGCCTGCGACTGAAGCTCTTTCCACATTCCAAACACTGATACGGTTTCTCCCCTGTATGAATTCTTTGATGCACCATGAGATGGGAGCTTTGACTGAAGTTTTTCCCACATTCACAGCACTGATATGGTTTCTCCCCTGTATGAGTTCTTTGATGGGTCATGAGATAGGAACTGTGACTAAAGCTCTTTCCACACTCATGGCATTGAAAAGGTTTCTCACCTGTATGCATTCTTTGATGGGAAGTGAGCTTGTCCCCCTCCCGGAAGCTCTTTCCACATTCCAAACACTGATACGGTTTCTCCCCTGTATGAATTCTTTGATGGGAAGTGAGCGTGCCCCCCTCCCGAAAGCTCTTTCCACATTCCAAACACTGATATGGTTTCTCCCCTGTATGTATTTTTTGATGGGTCTTGAGATGGGAACCGTGACCAAAGCTCTTTCCACATTCCAAACACTGATACGGTTTCTCGCCTGTATGAATTCTTTGATGGGAAGTGAAACCTGAACTGTGACGAAAGCTCTTTCCACACTCATGGCATTGGAAAGGTTTCTCCCCTGTATGAATTCTTTGATGGGAAGTAAGACCATCCTTCCGACTGAAGCTCTTTCCACACTTCAAGCACTGATACGGTTTCTCCCCTGTGTGAATTTTTTGATGGGTAGTGAGACTGTGCCTGAGACTGAAGCTCTTTCCACATTCCAAACACTGATACGGTTTCTCCCCTGTATGAATTTTTTGGTGCGAAGTGAGACTCTGCCTGAGACTGAAGCTGTTCCCACATTTTAAGCATTGATATGGCTTCTCCCCTGTATGAATTCTTTGATGGGAAGTGAGATCGACCCCCTGGCTGAAGCTCTTTCCACATTCGAAGCATTGATAGGGTTTCTCCCCTGTATGAACTTTTTGATGCGAATTAAGATTCTGTCTGTAACTGAAGCTCTTTCCACATTCCAGGCATGGATATGGTTTCTCCCCTGTATGAATTCCGTTATGAGAAGTGAGCTGCCCCCTCTGTCTGAAGCTCTTTCCACATTCCAAGCACTGATAGGGTTTCTCCCCTGTATGAATTCTTTGATGGGAAGTGAGACTCTTACGGTGACTGAAGCTCTTCCCACATTCTCTGCACTGATACAATTTCTCTCCGCTGTTAGTTCTTTCTTGTGAAGAGATTCTATCCCTCCAATCAAAGCTCTTTCCTTGATGTGAGGTGGAGTGGTAGCTCTGACAGATGTTCTCTCCACACTCTGAATATTTATATGACTTCTCCACTATGTGCATTCTGTTGTGGTCCCCCTTGATCTTCCCTTCCAATTCATCACCATCTGCAATGAAGAGAGAAGCTAATTAGAGCCCCAGGAAAAACAAAGTTAATGAATGCTTGTGATAGAGGAAGAGAGTTAGATGTGAGGCCTTACTATAGTTTTCACTGCCTTTGTTGGCTGGTATTAACTGACAACTGCTTGGAGATTTTGTTCAATCCTGGCTCAATCCTGGAATCCACTCCATCTCCAATTTCCCTTAAAGCTCTGAGACTGCGATTTAAGAAGGCCTGGGCAGTTCAAACAACCTGGTCATTGCTTTAAAGGCATGACTAGACGAAAAAGAATTGCAGAGAAAACAGTCGATATCCCTCCATTCAGGGTTCATGGTGGGGAATCCCAAATGCTGTTGGTCTCCATCCAAATAGTAGAGGTTCATCACATAGAGGTATGTATGGAATTTCAAAACCTAAGTCACTTGCTTAATTTCAAAACAGATATTATGATCCAACAGGAAGTGTTACCAAGAGGGTCCATGACCCCACGATTCTCCTTCTTGACTTCCTTATGCAGAGCTCTCTGGTCAAGATCCATCAAGCCGTCCGTGAAAGAAGCAGCTACATCTGCCCCTGCACACTCCCCACCAGCAGTTATCTCAATCTGGTTGGTCTAAATTTTAATTTATACGTAAATCACTTTCTTCACTTTGAACCTCCCTCCCATGTTCAAGAGTAGACTAACTCTGTGTTGTTTCATTGGTGACAGGAGAGGAAAAGTGACTATTGTTGTTCAGTCGTTCAGTCATGTCCGACTCTTCGTGACCCCATGGGCCAGAGCACGCCAGGCACACCTATCCTTTAATGTCTCTCGCAGTTTGTCCAAACTCATGTTAGTAGCTTCGAGAACACTGTCCAACCATTTCATCCTCTGTCGTCCCCTTCTCCTTGTGCCCTCAACCTTTCCCAACATCAGGGTCTTTTCTAGGGAGTAAAAGTGACTATAACTCACACTGAATCTAAACAAAACAGCCACAAGAGCTCCTCACTGGGCATTCGGCTATGCGATGTTGACTGTTCTCTGTTCTCTCCTGTTTCCCGTTTTTTCCTTTCCATTTAAACCAATTCATGAACCCAGAACTCATACACCGACCACTAATGCTGATATGTTATAGATACTTGGTCTACATATTTGTCTATTAGTCCTATGATCCTTGTTTTTAAAAGCAAATAAAAAGTTATTCCCGAAAGAAAAAGGCAACACACGGAGGCCCCATCTGTGGTCAATTTGCAAAGCAGGATCAGGTTACTTTCAAGAGTCATGGCTTCTAGTGGTGCCCGATGGATCGGTAGTTGTCTGACATTGGTAAGGCATTCAGATCACGGTACTGGTTTTAGACATTTTGAGCTGCCAATATATTGCGGTGGTCGGGGAGTTGTGATGTATTCCTAGCTCAAATTGCCTGCAGATGACAAAGGTGCAGGCAGGCAGGCAGGCAGTTGGAGGAGCCCAAAAAGGCGCTCCCCTTCTCCATCTCCTTCTGCCTGCCTGCCTCCCCCGCCACCCCCAATCTGAGCAAGCCCCAATACCTCTCCGGCTCCATCCATCCATGTCCCCATCTCCACTCCCCTGGAACTCACCAGATCTCTTGGAGGTCCCTGGGAGGGAAGGCTCAGAGGTTGTGGGGAAGGATGCAGGAGACAACCTGACCAGGTCAACCGTCCATCTTCCCCCTTCCATCCTTACTAGCTTTGCAGGATCCATCTCTTTCATCCTTCCTGAGGAGTCGAGAAGCCAAAACAAGCTGCAGGGTCCTGGGAGAGAGGAAGAAGCAAAGGGAGCCTCAGAGGCCCTGCAGGGATTCTCTTGCCCTAGATATTCTCCTGCCCCTGGAGAAGCACAAATGGGGAAACCTCTTCCCAAGAGAAGCCCCATTTCTAAACATCTCCACTGATTCCAATTTCTTCTGTATGCTCCTCACCCCACTTCGTAAGCCTGGCATGGTCTGCACAGTAGTGACCTGAGAGTACTGGGTAGATCCCATTGAACTCAGTGGGGATAACTGACAGAACTTGGTACAAAAAACCAGTTACCATCCTGTCCCCAAGCCTGAAAGCTGCAACCCCAGAGCATGGGCAGAAAATAGCAGAGTACATATTACATGTAGGTGCCCTCATGCTAGGTGCTTTGTATGGAGAGCCCTGTTCACAATCTTTGAGCTCTCTCATCATCTCTGTAATTCATTTTTTGACTGCGCATCCATGTTTTTCACTAACACCTTAGTTTTTCCTCTATTTATTTTAAAACCTGCAGCATTTCCAAGCAGCTTCTAATACACTACTAAGAGGTTCCTCTAAAGATAATACCACATCATCTGCAGTGGCCTTCAGTTTGTAGTTTTGTTGCCCCACCCTGACCTCCTTTTATAACTGGAGTTTTCCTTATTCTTCATGATAATACATAAATAATAGCAGTGAAAGAGGGCATGTACCCTTCTGTACCTTACATTTTTCTAAGAGTATTATTCACAATCATGCTTCCCATGTGTTCAGTATAGATTGTCTTATTTCCCTTTAGAAAAGTCTCTCCAATCCCTGGCTTCTGCGGGAGGAGTTCCAGTTTTAGCTACACACTGTGAAAGTTTTAAGTTTAATGTAAATAAAGCATTCTGCAATTGAGACAAGACTGGTGTTCTCCTTTGGGAAGGGATGGGCGACCTGGTGACTCCAGAGGCTATGGTCTTCGAATAGCAGCAGCTGCAGGGAAACTCCAGGATGGGGAACATCCTTGAAAACTCACTCTGGGATCAGAGAGAGAAAACTTTGTAGACCTGCCACCCAGAACCCCCTCCTTCTCCTCCTTGCATTGCCTCATCCCGTGACAAGATCTACATTGGCTCCCAGTACGCTTCCAAGCACAATTCAAAGCGTTTGCTGACCTTTAAAGCCCTCAACGGCCTCGGCCCAGTATACCTGAAGGAGCGTCTCCACCCCCATCATTCAGCCCGGACACTGAGGTCCAGCGCCGAGGGCCTTCTGACGGTTCCGTCACTGCGAGAAGCAAAGCTACAGGGAACCAGGCAGAGGGCTTTCTCGGTAGTGGCACCCACCCTGTGGAACGCCCTCCCTTCAGAGGCCAAAGAGATAAACAACCATTTGACATTCAGAAGACACCTGAAGGCAGCCCTGTTTAAGGAAGCTTTTAATATGTTAATATTTTAATGTATTTTTTATTTTTGTTGGAAGCAGCCCAGAGTGGCTGGGGAGACCCAGCCAGATGGGCGGGATACAAAAAATATATTATGATTATGATTATGATTAACAAGATCCTGGAGGACTGAAAGTGCCTTTCCATCCTCTCCTCTCAAGGAATGCAGCTCAGCTCCCTTGAACCCTGGCAAGCTGAGTAGCAGCCAGCTCAGCCCTCTCGCTCTCTCCGTTTCTCCACGGAGGGCAGCAGCCCAGGAAGAGCCACATGCCTGTCCCCTGCCCAGAGAGGCTTCCCTGGAGGAGGATCTGGAAGAGGATCTGGCAGGGGGAAAGGCTCTGCCAGAAGCAAAGGAGGGCCTGGCAGGGGCTTCTCCATTGGAAGGGGGATTCTGGGCATCCCCCCCTCAGACCCATCCCTCCCTCCCTCCCTCCCTCCCCAAAGAGGAAGCGGCGCCTGGATGCAAAGGAAGAAGAGAGCTGCAGACCTCCTGGAAACTCGCCCCCTCCCAGTTCCTGGCAGAGAAGAATGGGGGGCAGGAATGGGGAGACTTGGGTGTCTCCCCTGCCTGCCATTCAGAAGCAGAACACACAGCCCTGCAGCCCTGGAACCCCCTTCTCCCAGAGACACCCCAAGGGGGAAGAGAGGGGAGACTCACCGGATTCTTCCCAGGAGGGAAATCGAGGCAGCACGTGGAGGAGACAAGAAACAAGAGATGCCGGAAGGGGCTGGGCACGGAGGGAGGGAGGGAGGGGATTCTGCTCTGGAGGACCTGCCCCCTGCTGTCTCTACTTCCTGTCCTCTCTAGGACTCCAGCTCTGTTCAAGTTAACCCTTGGCAAGCTGATCACAGCCAGCTGTCTGTCGTCCCTCCCTCCCAGAATCCGGGTGGGCTCCAGGGCATGTGCGGAGTTCCCTATGATTCTCGGCTCAGAGGCCCTCAAGGCAGCAGCTTCGTGCCCTGCCCCCAGATGGGTGGGGTATAAATAATAATAATAATAATAATAATAATAATAATAATACTTCCCCTGCTCACTAGCAGACTGAAAGTCTGTTGCAATATTAGGAGGGTACTTGAGACAGACACCCGTCCCTTTGGAGCAAGTGGCTCCGCTGGTAAAGCAGGAGACTCTCATTTCAGGGTCCTGGGTTCGAGCCCCACTTTAGGCATTGCAAAGGGATGACCCTCGAGCATTCTGGGAATCTATAAAATGTAATAATAAAATAAAAACGAATCAGTAGGCCTACACCCCCCAAGTTGGAGAACTCGCTCCAGACTTAGAAAGTAAACTTCAGTGGGGACAAATGTCAGGCTCTGCATTTAGGCAGGGAGAATCAGAGCCCCAAATATCAGATGGGGCGCCCCCACCTCGCTGCTCTCCCTCCCGCCTCCTTCCCAAATTCTGGAGGGCTGTTGGAGGCAGCTTGTTTCCTGCTGTTTCAGATTCAACTTGAGAATCTTAGAATTTAGAGAATCGTAGAATTTTGGAGTTGGAAGGGACCCCTGAGGGTCATCTAGTCCAGGCGGGGGAAGATTGGTAGGAAGAGTCCTGTGCCCATCAGTACCTCAAATGGTGCCAGTGAAAGGAGGTCTCAGTCAATATCCTCTCAAAAATCCACGATGGAACTCTTCCAGACAACTCTTCTTTGGTGGACCAAAGTTATGGAGCTTTTTTTTAAAAGGAGAAGCTCCCCCCCCCCAAAATAAAAATGATTTCTGCAACTTTTTTCCACATTTTTCCTTTTCATTTAAATAACTTTATTGTACATAAGAATTTATAAACGTACAATACACATATCAAACAATACTATACGTACATACATATCTACAAAACCTATCTTACCTATACCTGTATACATACCGAACGTGAAAACACCCTCAGCGAATTGACTTCCAACTATTCTCATTGTACTAGTTTACGTTTATTTAATCTATACGCATTTCATTTTGGATGCTGTTCTTCCAAATATTTTCCAAGCGAATTTCGTTATATTCTTTATTTCTAGATTCATTCGATGTCTGTCAGGAGATCTACCTTTTCCACATAGTTTTTAAGATATTCTTTAAAGATAGTCCATTCCTTATTAACTTGTTGTAAGGTGTTTCCCTTTACTCTCCCTGTTACACATTTAGCAATGTGTAAGTATTCAATCATTTTTTTCTAACCAGTCTGTTTTTGTGGGGACATGATTACTTTTCCAGTTCTTGGCAATTAAGATCCTCGCCGCTGTGGCTGCGTACATAAATAATGATCTGTTTGTTTTCTTAATTTCTTCGGACATGATACCAAGTAGGAAGGATTCTGTTTTTGTTTGTTTGTTTGTTTTTTTACAAAAGAGAATCTGAACCCTTTAAAAAAGGTCATTATAAATAAAAAAAGTAATGAACCTTTTCACATTTTTCACGCATGGGTTCCATTGCCATACGTCTGTCGACATTTTGCTGATTCCAGGAATTTCCCCCTCACACCATTTCTGAGGGCAGAATCCCGGATATGTCCGGGGAACCCCAGATGTATGGCAGCCCTAGTGCTTCCTGCTCAGTCTGAATTTACATGGGCTCCACTTCTTCTACACTGAACATGCCTGTATTTTGTTGGATTATTGCTACAGTGGTACCTGTATTTACGAAGTTAATTCATTCCGGAGGTCTGTTCTTAACCTGAAACTGTTCTTAACTAGAGGCGTGCTTTTGCTAATAGGGCCTCTTGCTGTTGCTGTGCCGTGGGCACATCATTTCCGTTCTCATCCTGACGCAAAGTTCTCAACTCGAGGTAACTCTTCCAGGTTAGCGGAGTTTGTAACCTGAGGTGTTTGTAACTCAAGGTACCACTGTATTATTTATTGGCTGCTTTTTTTTTTTTTTACCAAGGCAATTCAAAGCAACTGCCAAACACATACAGCAAAAAGAAAAATCTAAAAGACAATCCTATTGTTAAAACTAGGGTGAGCGAGCCTGGGTCAATGAGATATGGAAAATCAGTGTTCTTTATCATTCCGGAAGCGTCCACAAGTAGAAAAGTCTCCCTGCTGCAAAAATCACATTAATAATTTTAATAATATTATTTATTAATTTTCCAATTTACATTTTAAAATGTTCACTTAAACAATCTTAAATTGATGATTCCCCTTGCACACCGTACATCCCTGCATATTTTACATATTTTACATAATCCAAACCATTCAGTATTCCAATCTTGCATCCATCTAACTTATTTACACTGTTGAATTTAACTTAATGCTACCAGCGTTTTCACATGTACACTTTTCACCCATATATTCAATAAACATTGTCCAATCTTCTTTAAATGTGTGTTCTTCTTGTTCTCTTATTCTATATGTGAAGTCTGCAAGCTGCACATATTCTGTCAGTTTAAGTTGCCATTCTTCTTTGGTTGGAACCTCATCCGTTTTCCATTTTTGGGCTAACGAGACATGGGCCGCAGTAGTAGCATACATAAATACAGTGGTACCTCAGGTTAAGAACTTAATTCGTTCTGAAGGTCCGTTCTTAACCTGAAACTGTTCTTAACCTGAGGTACCACTTTAGTTAATGGGGCCTCCAGCTGCCGCTGCGCGATTTCTGTTGTCATCCTGAGGTAAAGTTCTTAACCTGAGGTAAAGTTCTGGGTTAGCGGAGTCTGTAACCTGAAGCGTCTGTAACCTGAGGTACCACTGTAACCTTTTTTTTGACACCTGGGAATTTCTGTCTGAATTATCCCCAACATGTTTTTTTTGGGAAAGGTACTTTTGAACATTTTTTTCCAATTCATTATGAATTATTTCCCAATACTCTTTTACCCTTTTACAAGTCCACCACATATGATAAAACGTACCCTCAACCTCGTTACATTTCCAGCACTTATCTGCTTTGGGCCCATAAATGTATAGGCCGCAAAAGTTACATTAAACCTGCTTTCCACAACCTGGTGCCCTGCAGATATTTCAGAAGCAGCTTCCTGCATCCCTGTCTGTTGGCCATGCTGGCTGGGGCTGATGGGAGTTGGAGGCCAACAATATTTTTAGAAGACCACAGTTCCCTTCTCTGTGTGCTAAGAACAGTTGGTTTGTATTCCCAACCATGGCTAGGCTATTCCTTCCCTTCATTAAATCAGGCGAGCACATGAATATATATAAACCAGCCGTTTCCCACCGACGGATCCCCAATTTTGTTTTAAGAGCCCCACAGCTAGCAAAATCAGATATTCCCATTGATTCCCTCTCTTCAATTAAGTCTGCCTATCAAAAGGAAACAGAGCGCTTTGGAGTAGATGGTGCATCCATGTATTCTTCATTGATTAGTCATTCGTAAAATTCTCACTTACAAACTGCGGTTGAGCAAACCCTTTAATCAATAATTAGTGAGGGTTCCTCCCCCTGAAGCAAAACAAGAACTTTGGGATTTGAATTAAACTTTCTTTTTATTCTTCAGGTACCTTGAAAATAGGGATGCGGGTGGCGCTGTGGGTTAAAGCACAGAGGCTAGGGCTTGCTGATCAGAAGGTCGGCGGTTTGAATCCCCGCGACGGGGTGAGCTCCTGTTGCTTGTTCCCTGCGCCTGCCAACCTAGCAGTTCGAAAGCATGTCAAAGTGCAAGTAGATCAATAGGTACCGCTGCAGCGGGAAGGTGGACGGCGTTTCCGTGCGCTGCTCTGCTTCACCAGAAGCGGCTTAGTAATGCTGGCCACATGACCCTGAAGCTGTACGCCGGCTCCCTCGGCCAGTAATGCAAGATGAGCGCCGTAACCCCAGAGTCGTCCACAACTGGACCTAATGGTCAGGGGTCCCTTTACCTTACCTCGAAAATCGGAGAGCTTGGCAAGGCCATGGTGTACGGCAGAGAGCATTCTGGCGCAAGAGGCATCCATGTAGATCAGTTGCCATGAGCCATGAATCCAGTAGCGATCCCGATACAGAGACTGTAATTCCTCCCACAGGATCTCACTGGTCTACTGGCACTGGGCAAGTTATGGAATGGAGTACCCATCTTCAGGCCAGAGGTCTGGTCCATTAATGCTCTGAAGTCCTCCACAAAGGGGTAGAGCCTGGCAGAGGCAGTCTGGAGGCAGTAAATGAAAGGACCTCAGTCTGCTCTCAACCTCTGCTGGAACAAGTTGCTCACTCAGAGCTCTCCATGGTCCTGAAACTCCTGATGTTACTTGCCCCAAAATGGAAAGAAGCAGAAATCCCAGCAAAGGAAGAACGGATACAAAAACTTATGGCATATGCAGAAATGGCGAAACTCACCGGAAGAATAAGAAATCAAAATAACAATTTTTTAAATAAAAGAATGGAAATGGTTTATTGAATATTTACAGATATTTTGTAAACAGATAAATTGTAAACAGATAAAAACATTGGCAGGATTATTGTACTAACCTGCAGTTTCACAAGAGTATATATTTAAAGAAGATGAATAAATGAGCAAATTAAAGAAGATGAATAAATGAGCAAATAAATAAAGAAGATGAATAAATGAGCAAATAAATGAGCAAATTTAAAGAAGATGAATAAATGAGCAAATGAGCAAATTAAGTTAATTTGGATAAGCAGAAGATATTAAAAATAAATTTAAGGAACTGCAGAAAGAGGGGGAAGGAAGTCAAATTTTGAAATGTCAAAAGGATTTTAAAATTAGTGAAATGTATAAAATTAATGAAATGTACAAACTTGAAAAGTATAAAAGTTCTGTTGAGCAGGTGAGGGAAGAACAGGAGGAGAAAGAAAGAGCTCCATGGAAAGACAAGGTTGGGTTGGGCTGAGCTGGTGTGGGAATTACCGGCAGAGAAAAATGTACAGCCGCCAGCAAAAGGGAATGCAGTGGAACTCCTGAAACTGTTCACAACGAAAGCTATGATCTCGTATGAGGAAAGGGATTTAAGATGGCTCCTTCACCATCCCCAGTGGATTAGGAAAGAATATTAGTAAAAGAAGAAAGAAGAGGAAGCAGGATTGGATGAACATTAAGGAATAATAATTTTGGACTGTGACTTGACTGAGATTTGTTGGAACAGTTTTAATAAGGCTTTATAAAAACTGGACCTAGAAACTTGAGAAATACTATTTTGGATTATTAGACGGCCATTATAGGAGTCATATTGCACTGTCTGAGTGGTTAAGATTTGAAGGCTGGCCTGGGGTGTGTGTAGGAAAAGTGCCATCTTGCTGAAGGGGAGGAAAAAGGCTGGATACTAAATACAGCTGGGTTTATCCTGGAGCGCTTATTCTGAATAATTATTGCTACAGAGGAGCGATCTCTCACGGTGGGAGACCGGGAAAAGGGGGGCACCCATGGGAGAGCCTGCCTTTCTATGTGTGTTGACAAATGATATGATACAAATGTGATAAAGGGTATTTTTAGTTATTCTCGCCCACCCTTTCTCTTTTCTATACAAATGTGTTTTGTAAGGGTTGTTTAATAATGTTTGTGTTACTATTTTTTCTTTTTTGGTTTTCCCTCTGTATGAATTCTTTGATGAGAAGTGAGATTGTGCCTGCGACTGAAGCTCTTTCCACATTCAAAGCACTTATAGGGTTTCTCCCCTGTATGAATTCTTTGATGGGAAGTGAGCTTGTCCCCCTCCCGGAAGCTCTTTCCACATTCCAAACACTGATACGGTTTCTCGCCTGTATGAATTCTTTGATGAGAAGTGAGATTGTGCCTGAGACTGAAGCTCTTTCCGCATTCCAAGCACTTATAGGGTTTCTCCCCTGTATGAATTCTTTGATGCATCATGAGATGGGTTCTTTGACTGAAGTTTTTCCCACATTCACAGCACTGATATGGTTTCTGACCTGTATGAGTTCTTTGATGGGAAGTGAGATAGGAACTGTGACTAAAGCTCTTTCCACACTCATGGCATTGAAAAGGTTTCTCGCCTGTATGAATTCTTTGATGGGAAGTGAGATTGTGCCGGTGACTGAAGCTCTTTCCACATTCCAAACACTGATACGGTTTCTCCCCTGTATGAATTTTTTGGTGCGAAGTGAGACTCTGCCTGAAACTGAAGCTCTTCCCACATTTTAAGCATTGATATGGCTTCTCCCCTGTATGAATTCTTTGATGGAAAGTGAGATAAAACCCCTGGCTAAAGCTCTTTCCACATTCGAAGCATTGATAGGGTTTCTCCCCTGTATGAACTTTTTGATGCGAATTAAGATTCTGCTTGCATCTGAAGCTCTTTCCACATTCCAGGCATGGATATGGCTTCTCCCCTGTATGAATTCTTTGATGGGAAGTGAGATGGATCCCCTGGCTAAAGCTCTTTCCACATTCGAAGCATTGATAGGGTTTCTCCCCTGTATGAATTCTGTTATGGGAAGTGAGCTGCCCCCTCTTACTGAAGCTCCTTCCACATTCTAAGCACTGATAGGGTTTCTCCCCTGTGTGAATTCTTTGATGGGAAGTGAGATGTACACGTTGACTAAAGCACTTTTCACATTCCAAGCACTGATAGGGTTTCTCCCCTGTATGAATTCTGTTATGGGAAGTGAGCTGCCCCCTCTTACTGAAGCTCCTTCCACATTCTAAGCACTGATAGGGTTTCTCCTCTGTGTGAATTTTTTGATGGGAAGTGAGATGTACACGTTGACTAAAGCACTTTCCACATTCCAAGCACTGATAGGGTTTCTCCCCTGTATGGATTCTGTAATGGGAAGTGAGACTGGAACTGGAACTGAAGCTCTTTCCACATTTCAAGCACTGATAGGATTTCTCCTGTGTATGAACTCTATGATGGGTATTTAGATTGGAACTGCAACTGAAGCTTTTTCCGCATTCTAAGCACTGATAGGGTTTCTCCCCTGTATGAATTCTTTGATGGGAAGTGAGACCATCCTTCCGATTGAAGCTCATTCCACATTTCAAGCACTGATAGGGTTTCTCCCCTGTATGAACTCTTTGATGGGAAGTGAGAGCATCCTTCTGATTGAAGCTCTTTTCACACTTCAAGCACTGATAGGGTTTCTCCCCTGTATGAATTCTTTGATGGGAAGTGAGATGTACCTTCTGACTGAAGTTCCTTCCACATTCCAAGCACTGATAGGGCTTCTCCCCTGTATGAATTCTTTGATGGCAAGTGAGACTCTGACGGTGACTGAAGCTCTTCCCACATTCTCTGCACTGATACATTTTTTCTCCACTGTTAGTTCTTTCTTGTGAAGAGATTTTATCCCTCCAAACAAAGCTCTTTCCTTGATGTGAGGTGGAGTGGTAGCTCTGACAGATGTTCTCTCCACACTGTGAATATTTATATGACTTCTCCACTATGTGCATTCTGTTGTGGTCCTCCTTGATCTTCCCTTCCAATTCATCACCATCTGCAATGAAGAGAGAAGCTAATTAGAGCCTGAGGAAGAACAAAGTTAATGAATGCTTGTGACAGACGAAGAGAGTTAGATGTGAGGCCTTACTATAGTTTTCACTGCCTTTGTTGGCTGGTATTAACTGACATATTGCTTGGCTTTTATCTGGGATAGATTTTGTTCAATCCTGGCTCAATCCTGGAATCCACTCCATCTCCAATTTCCCTTAAACTCTGAGACTGTGATTTAAGAAGGCCTGGCCAGTTCAAACAACCTGGTCATTGCTTTAAAAGGCATGACTAGACGGGGAAAAAATGCAGAGAAAACAATGGATATCCCTCCATTCAGGGTTCACGGTGGGGAATCCCAAATGCTGTTGGTCTCCATCCAAACAGTGGAGGTTCATCACATAGAGGTATGTATGGAATTTCAAAACCTAAGTCACTTGCTTAATTTCAAAACAGATATTAGGATCCAACAGGAAGTGTTACCAAGAGGGTCCATGACCCCACGATTCTCCTCCTTGACTTCCTTATGCAGAGCTCTCTGGTTAAGATCCATCAAGCCGTCTGTGAAACAAGCAGCTACATCTGCCCCTGCACACTCCCCACCAGCAGTTATCTCAATCTGGTTGGTCTAAATATTAATTTATACGTAAATCACTTTCTTCACTTTGAACCTCCCTCCCATGTTCAAGAGTAGACTAACTCTGTGTTGTTTCATTGGTGACAGGAGAGGAAAAGTGACTATAACTCACACTTAATCTAAACACAACGGCCACAAGAGCTCCTCAGTAGGCATTCGGCTATGCGATGTTGACTGTTCTCTGTTCTCTCCTGTTTCCCCTTTCCCCCTTTCCATTTAAACCAATTCATGAACCCAGAACTCATACACCGACCACTAATGCTGATATGTTATAGATACTTGGTCTACATATTTGTCTATTAGTCATATGATCCCTGTTTTTAAAAGCAAATAAAAAGTTATTCCGAAAAGAAAAAGGCAACACACGGAGGCCCCATCTGTGGTCAATTTGCAAAGCAGGATCAGGTTACTTTCAAGAGTCATGGCTTCTAGTGGTGCCCGATGGATGGGTAAGTTGTCTGACATTGGCAAGGCATTCAGATCACGGTACTGGTTTTAGACATTTTGAGCTGCCAATACATTGCGGTGGTCGGGGAGTTGTGATGTATTCCTAGCTCAAATTGCCTGCAGATGACAAAGGTGCAGGCAGGCAGGTAGGCAGGTGGAGGAGCCCGAAAAGGAGCTCCCCTTCCCCATCTCCTTCCGCCTGCCTGCCTCCCCCGCCACCCCCAATCTGTGCAAGCCCCAATACCTCTCCGGCTCCATCCATCCATGTCCCCATCTCCACTCCCCTGGAACTCACCAGACCTCTCGGAGGTCCCTGGGAGGGAACGCTCAGAGGTTGTGGGGAAGGATGCAGGAGACAACCTGACCAGGTCAACCGTCCATCTTCCCCCTTCCATCCTTACTAGCTTTGCAGGATCCATCTCTTTTATCCTTCCTGAGGAGTCGAGAAGCCAAAACAAGCTGCAGGGTCCTGGGAGAGAGGAAGAAGCAAAGGGAGCCTCAGAGGCCCTGCAGGGATTCTCTTGCCCTAGATATTCTCCTGCCCCTGGAGAAGCACAAATGGGGAAGCCTCTTCCCAAGAAAAGCCCCATTTCTAAACATCTCCACTGACTCCAATTTCTTCTGTATGCTTCTCACCCCACTTCGTAAGCCTGCCATGGTCTGCACAGTAGTGACCTGAGAGTACTGGGTAGATCCCATTGAACTCAGTGGGGATAACTGACAGAACTTGGTACAAAAACCAGTCACCGTCCTGTCCCCAAGCCTGAAAGCTGCAACCCCAGAGCATGGGCAGAAAATAGCAGAGTACATATTACATGTAGGTGCCCTCATGCTAGGTGCTTTGTATGGAGAGCCCTGTTCACAATCTTTGAGCTCTCTCATCATCTCTGTAATTCATTTTTTGACTGTGTATCCATGTTTTTCACTAACACCTTATTTTTCCTCTATTTTAAAACCTGCAGCATTTCCAAGCAGCTCCTACCGTCTTTCCCCCTTTTTAAGACACCGTCTTATAATTTTTTTCCCTCAAAAAAACACAGGGTGGCTTATTTTCGGGGGGATGTCTTATTTTTATTACGTCAGTATGGTACGGTACAGCCTCCCCCTGTGGCAGCATCACGGCTTACTTTTGGGGTACGTCTTACTATTCACAAAGGTAAAAAAAACCTGCCATGGCTTACTTTATGACTACGTATTAAAAAAGGGGAAACAGGGTAACACACTACTAAGAGGTTCCTCTAAAGATAATACAACATCATCTGCAGTGGACTTCAGTTTGTAGTTTTGTTGCCCCACCCTGACCTCCTTTTATAACTGGAATTTTCCTTATTCTTCATAATACATAAATAATAGCGGTGAAAGAGGGCATGTACCCTTCTGTATCTTACATTTTTCTATGAGAGTATTATTCACAATCATGCTTCTCATGTGTTCGTATAGATTGTCTTATTTCCCTTTAGAAAAGTCTCTCCAATCCCTGGCTCCTGCGGAAGGAGTTCCAGTTTTACCTACACACTGTGAAAGTTTTAAGTTCAATGTAAATAAAGCATTCAGCAATTGAGACAAGACTGGTGTTCTCCTTTGGGAAGGGATGGGCGACCTGGTGACTCCAGAGGCTATGGTCTTGTTTTCTAATAGCAGCAGCTGCAGAGAAACTCCAGGATGGGGAACATCCTTGAAAGCTCACTCTGGGATCAGAGAGAGAAACGTTTGTAGACCTGCCAGCCAGAGCCCCCTCCTTCTCCTCCTTGCATTGCCTCATCCCTTGACAAGATCTACATTGGTTCCCAGTACGTTTCCGACCACAATTCAAAGTGTTGGTGTTGACCTTTAAAGCCCTCAACGGCCTAGGTCCTGTATACCTGAAGGAGCGTCTCCACCCCCACCGTTCAGACCGGACACTGAGATCCAGTGCCGAGGGCCTTCTTACGGTTCCCTCACTGCGAGAAGCAAAGCTACAGGGAACCAGGCAGAGGGTCTTCTTGGTAGTGGCACCCACCCTGTGGAACGCCCTCCCTTCAAAGGCCAAAGAGATAACAACCATTTGACATTCAGAAGACAGCTGAAGGCAGCCCTGTTTAAGGAAGCTTTTAATATGTGATATTTTAATTTATTTTTTATTTTTGTTGGAAGCAGCCCAGAGTGGCTGGGGGGACCGAGCTAGATGGGCGGGATACAAATAATAAATTATTATTATTATTATTATTATTATGGACAAGATCCTGGAGGACTTAAAGTGCCTTTCCATCCTCTCCTCTCAAGGAATGCAGCTCAGCTCCTTTGAACCCTGGCAAGCCGAGTAGCAGCCAGCTCAGCCCCCTCGCTCTCTCCGTTTCGCTTGGAAAATATTTGGAAGAACAGAGCATCCAAACTGAAATGCGTATAGATTAAATAAACGTAAACTAGTACAATGAGAATGGTTGGAAGTCAATTGGACAAGATGGTCTCCATCCAAACAGTGGAGGTTCATCACATAGAGGTATGTATGGAATTTCAAAACCTAAGTCACTTGCTTAATTTCAAAACAGATATTAGGATCCAACAGGAAGTGTTACCAAGAGGGTCCATGACCCCACGATTCTCCTCCTTGACTTCCTTATGCAGAGCTCTCTGGTTAAGATCCATCAAGCCGTCTGTGAAACAAGCAGCTACATCTGCCCCTGCACACTCCCCACCAGCAGTTATCTCAATCTGGTTGGTCTAAATATTAATTTATACGTAAATCACTTTCTTCACTTTGAACCTCCCTCCCATGTTCAAGAGTAGACTAACTCTGTGTTGTTTCATTGGTGACAGGAGAGGAAAAGTGACTATAACTCACACTTAATCTAAACACAACGGCCACAAGAGCTCCTCAGTAGGCATTCGGCTATGCGATGTTGACTGTTCTCTGTTCTCTCCTGTTTCCCCTTTCCCCCTTTCCATTTAAACCAATTCATGAACCCAGAACTCATACACTGACCACTAATGCTGATATGTTATAGATACTTGGCCTACATATTTGTCTATTAGTCATATGATCCCTGTTTTTAAAAGCAAATAAAAAGTTATTCCGAAAAGAAAAAGGCAACACACGGAGGCCCCATCTGTGGTCAATTTGCAAAGCAGGATCAGGTTACTTTCAAGAGTCATGGCTTCTAGTGGTGGCCGATGGATGGGTAAGTTGTCTGACATTGGTAAGGCATTCAGATCACGGTACTGGTTTTAGACATTTTGAGCTGCCAATACATTGCGGTGGTCGGGGAGCTGTGATGTATTCCTAGCTCAAATTGCCTGCAGATGACAAAGGTGCAGGCAGGCAGGCAGGCAGGTGGAGGAGCCCGAAAAGGAGCTCCCCTTCTCCATCTCCTTCCGCCTGCCTGCCTCCCCCGCCACCCCCAATCTGAGCAAGCCCCAATACCTCTCCGGCTCCATCCATCCATGTCCCCATCTCCACTCCCCTGGAACTCACCAGATCTCTCGGAGGTCCCTGGGAGGGAATGCTCAGAGGTTGTGGGGAAGGATGCAGGAGACAACCTGACCAGGTCAACCGTCCATCTTCCCCCTTCCATCCTTACTAGCTTTGCAGGATCCATCTCTTTCATCCTTCCTGAGGAGTCGAGAAGCCAAAACAAGCTGCAGGGTCCTGGGAGAGAGGAAGAAGCAAAGGGAGCCTCAGAGGCCCTGCAGGGATTCCCTTGCCCTAGATATTCTCCTGCCCCTGGAGAAGTACAAATGGGGAAGCTCCTTCCCAAGAGAAGCCCCATTTCTAAACATCTCCACTGATTCCAATTTCTTCTGTATGTTTCTCACCCCACTTCGTAAGCCTGGCATGGTCTGCACAGTAGTGACCTGAGAGTACTGGGTAGATCCCATTGAACTCAGTGGGGATAACTGACAGAACTTGATACAAAAACCAGTCACCGTCCTGTCCCCAAGCCTGAAAGCTGCAACCCCAGAGCATGGGCAGAAAATAGCAGAGTACATATTACATGTAGGTGCCCTCATGCTAGGTGCTTTGTATGGAGAGCCCTGTTCACAATCTTTGAGCTCTCTCATCATCTCTGTAATTCATTTTTTGACTGCGCATCCATGTTTTTTTACTAACACCTTATTTTTCCTCTATTTATTTTAAAACCTGCAGCATTTCCAAGCAGCTTCTAATACACTACTAAGAGGTTCCTCTAAAGATAATACTACATCATCTCCAGTGGATGTAGTTTTGTTGCCCCACCCTGACCTTCTTGTATAACTGGAGTTTTCCTTATTCTTCATGATAATATATAAATAATAGCGGTGAAAGAGGGCATGTACCCTTCTGTATCTTACATTTTTCTAAGTGAGTATTATTGACAATCATGCTTTCCATGTGTTCCGTATAAATTGTCTTATTTCCCTTTAGAAATGTCTCTCCAATCTCTGGCTCCTGCGGGAGGAGTTCCAGTTTTACCTACACACTGTGAAAGTTTTAAGTTTAATGTACGGTAAATAAAGCATTGTGCAATTGAGACAAGACTGGTGTTCTCCTTTGGGAAGGGATGGGCGACCTGGTGACTCCAGAGGCTATGTTCTTGTTTTCTAATAGCAGCAGCTGCAGAGAAACTCCAGGATGGGGAACATCCTTGAAAGCTCACTCTGGGATCAGAGAGAGAAAAGTTTGTAGACCTGCCACCCAGAGCCCCCTCCTTGCATTGCCTCATCCCTTGAAAAGATCTACATTGGCTCCCAGTACGTTCCCAAGCACAATCCAAAGTGTTGGTGTTGACCTTTAAAGCCCTCAACGGCCTTGGCCCAATATACCTGAAGGAGCGTGTCCACCCCCATCGTTCTGCCCGGACACTGAGATCCAGCGCCGAGGGCCTTCTGGCGGTTCCTTCACTGCGAGAAGCCAAGCTACAGGGAACCAGGCAGAGGGCCTTCTCGGTAGTGGCACCCACCCTGTGGAACGCCCTCCCGTCAGAGGTCAAAGGTCAAACAACCATTTGACATTCAGAAGACAGCTGAAGGCAGCCCTGTTTAAGGAAGCTTTTAATATGTGATATTTTATTTTATTCCCCCCCCCATTTTTTATTGGTTTTAACAAAATAATACAATTAAAGTACAAACAACAATAAACAAACAGAAAAGAAAACAGAAACAATAATACACATAAAAACATACATAATTCCTTTTAACCTATCCATCCATTATATCATTGTGGGTTGACTTCCTCCCGTCCTCCCTTCCTGCGTTCCTTGTATATAATCTTTAGTAATTTCTTGACCTCATTGAAAACATTTTAATTAATTAACCTCAATATCTCTTCTTATCTAAGATCAATATCATTAATTCCAACAATATGTGATATTTTAATGTATTTTTTATTTTTTTGGGAAGCAGCCCAGAGTGGCTGGGGAGACCCAGCCAGATGGGCGGGATACAAATAATAAATTATTATTATTATTATTATTATTATTATTATTATTATTATTATGGAGAGGATCCTGGAGGACTTAAAGTGCCTTTCCATCCTCTCCTCTCAAGGAATGCAGCTCAGCTCCTTTGAACCCTGGCAAGCCGAGTAGCAGCCAGCTCAGCCCCCTCGCTCTCTCCGTTTCTCCACGGAGGGCAGCAGCCCAGGAAGAGCCACATGCCTTGCCCCTGCCCAGAGAGGCTTCCCTGGTGGATCTGGCAGGGGGAAAGGCTCTGCCAGAAGCAGAGGAGGGCCTGGCAGGGGCTTCTCCATTGGAAGGGGGATTCTGGGCATCCCCCCCTCAGACCCCTCCCTCCCTCCCCAAAGAGGAAGCAGCGCCTGGATGCAAAGGAAGAAGAGAGCTGCAGACCTCCTGGAAACTCGCCCCCTCCCAGTTCCTGGCAGAGAAGAATGGGGGGCAGGAATGGGGAGACTTGGGGGTCTCCCCTGCCTGCCATTCAGAAGCAGAACACACAGCCCTGCAGCCCTGGGACCCCCTTCTCCCAGAGACACCCCAAGGGGGAAGAGAGGGGAGACTCACCGGATTCTTCCCAGGAGGGAAATCGAGGCAGCACGTGGAGGAGACAAGAAACAAGAGATGCCGGAAGGGGCTGGGCACGGAGGGAGGGAAGGAGGGGATTCTGCTCTGGAGGACCTGCTCCCCCCTGCTGTCTCTACTTCCTGTCCTCTCTAGGACTGCACCTCTGTTCAATTTAACCCTTGGCAAGCTGATCACAGCCAGCTGTCTGTCGTCCCTCCCTCCCAGAATCCGGGTGGGCTCCAGGGCATGTGCGGAGTTCCCTATGATTCTCGGCTCAGAGGCCCTCAAGGCAGCAGCTTCGTGCCCTGCCCCCAGATGGGTGCGGTATAAATAAAATAGTAATAATAATAATAAAACTTCCCCTGCTCACTAGCAGACTGAATGTCTGTTGCAATATTAGGAGGGTACTTGAGACAGACACCCGTCCCTTTGGAGCAAGTGGCTCCGCTGGTAAAGCAGGAGACTCTCATTTCAGGGTCCTGGGTTCGAGCCCCACTTTAGGCATTGCAAAGGGATGACCCTGGAGCATTCTGGGAATCTATAAAGTGTAATAATAATAATAGAAATAATAATAATAATCAGTAGGCCTACACTCCCCAAGTTGGAGAACTCGCTCCAAACTTAGAAAGTGAATTTCAGGGGGGACAAATGTCAGGTTCTGCATTTAGGCAGGAAGAATCAGAGGCACCAATATCCGATGGGGCGCCCCCACCTCGCTGCTCTCCCTCCCGCCTCCTTCCCAAATTCTGGAGGGCTGTTGGAGGCAGCTGCTTTCCTGCTGTTTCAGATTCAACTTGAGAATCTTAGAATTTAGAGAATCATAGAATTTTGGAGTTGGAAGGGACCCCTGAGGGTCATCTAGTCCAGGCGGGGGGAGATTGGTAGGAAGAGTCCTGTGCCCATCAGTACCTCAAATGGTGCCAGTGAAAGGAGGTCTCAGTCAATATCCTCTCAAAAATCCACGATGTAACTCTTCCAGACAACTCTTCTTTGGTGGACCAAAGTTATGGAGCTTTTTTTTTAAAGGAGAAGCTCCCCCCCCCCCCAAATGATTTCTGCAACTTTTTTTTCACATTTTTCTTTTTCATTTAAATAACTTTATTGTACATAAGAATCTATAAACGTACAATACATATATCAAACAATACATACATACATACATACATACAGTATCTACCAAACATATCTTTCCTATACCTGTATACATACCGAACGTGAAAACACCCTCAGCGAATTGACTTCCAACCATTCTCATTGTACTAGTTTACGTTTATTTAATCTATACGCATTTCATTTTGGATGCTCTGTTCTTCCAAATATTTTCCAAGCTAATTTCGTTATATTCCCTTTATTTTCTAGATTCATTCGATGTCTGTCAGGAGATCAACCTTCTCCACATAGTTTTTAAGATATTCTTTAAAGATAGTCCATTCCTTATTAACTTTTTGTAAGGTGTTTCCCTTTACTCTCCCTGTTACACATTTAGCAATGTGTAAGTATTCAATCATTTTTTGCTAACGAGTCTGTTTTTGCGGGGACATTATTACTTTTCCAGTTCTGGGCAATTAAGATCCTCACCGCTGTGGCTGCATACATGAATAATGATCTGTTTGTTTTCTTAATTTCTTCGGACATGATACCAAGTAGGAAGGATTCTGGGTTGTTTTTTTTTAACAAGAGAATCTGAACCTTTTTAAAAAGTTCATTATAAATAAAATAAGCACTGAACTTTTCCACATTTTTCACGCATGGCCCCCATTGCCATACGTCTGTCGACATTTTGCTGATTCCCGGATATGTCCGGGGAACCCCAGATGTATGGCAGCCCTAGTGCTTCCTGCTCAGTCTGAATTTACATGGGCTCCACTTCTACACTGAACATGCCTGTATTTTGTTGGATTATTGCTACAGTGGTACCTGTATTTACGAAGTTAATTCATTCTGGAGGTCTGTTCTTAACCTGAAACTGTTCTTAACTAGGGGCATGCTTTCGCTAATGGGGCCTCTTGCTGTTGCTGTGCCGTGGGCATGATTTCCGTTCTCATCCTGACGCAAAGTTCTCAACTCGAGGTAACTCTTCCAGGTTAGCGGAGTTTGTAACCTGAGCCATTTGTAACCTGAGGCGTTTGTAACTCAAGGTACCACTGTATTATTTATTGCCTGCTTTTTTTTTCTTTACCAAGGCAATTCAAAGCAACCGCCAATCACATACAGCAAAAAGAAAAATCTAAAAAACAATCCTATTGTTAAAACCAGGGTGAGCGAGCCTGGGTCAATGAGATATGGAAGATCAGTGTTCTTTATCTTTCAGGAAGCGTCCACAAGTAGAAAAGTCTCCCTGCTGCAAAAATCACATTATTTTAATAATGATATTTATTAATTTTCCAATTTACATTTTAAAATGTTCACTTAATCATAAATTGATGATTCCCCTTTCGTGGTTCATCTTGCACACCATACATCCCTGCATATTTTACATAATCCAAACCATTCAGTATTCCAATCTTGCATCCATCTAACTTGTTTACACTGTTGAATTTAACTTAATGCTACCAGCGTTTTCACATGTACACACTTTTCACCCATATATCCAATAAACATTGTCCAATCTTCTTTAAACGTGTGTTCTTCTTGTTCTCTTATTCTATATGTTCTCTTATTCTATATGTAGATCAGTTGCCATGAGCCATGAATCCAGTAGCGATCCCGATACAGAGACTGTTATCCCTCCCACAGGATCTCACTGGTCTACTGGCACTGGGCACTTACCAAGCAAGTTATGAAATGGAGTACCCATCTTCAGGCCAGAGGTCTGGTCCATTAAGGCTCTGAAGTCCTCCACAAAGGGGTAGAGCCTGGCAGAGGCAGTCTGGAGGCAGAAAATGAAAGGACCTCAGTCTGCTCTCAACCTCTGCTGGAACAAGTTGCTCACTCAGAGCTCTCCATGGTCCTGAAACTCCTGATGTTACTTGCCCCAAAATGGAAAGAAGCAGAAGTCCCAGCAAAGGAAGAACGGATACAAAAACTTATGGCATATGCAGAAATGGCGAAACTCACCGGAAGAATAAGAAATCAAGATAACAATTTTTAAAATAAAAGAATGGAAATGGTTTATTGAATATTTACAGATAAATTGTAAACAGATAAAAACATTGGCAGGATTATTGTAATAACCTGCAGTTTCACAAGAGTATATATTTAAAGAAGATGAATAAATGAGAAAATTAAGTTAATTTGGATAAGCAGAAGATATTAAAAATAAATTTAAGGAACTGCAGAAAGAGGTGGAAGGAAGTCCAATTTTGAAATGTCAAAAGGATTTTAAAATTAGTGAAATGTATAAAATTAGTGAAATGTACAAACTTGAAAAGTATAAAAGTTCTGTTGAGCAGGTGAGGGAAGAACAGGAGGAGAAAGAAAGAGCTCCATGGAAAGAGAAGGTTGGGCTGGGCTGAGCTGGTGTGGGAATTATCGGCAGAGAAAAATGTACAGCCACCAGCAAAAGGGAATGCAGTGGAACTCCTGAAACTGTTCACAACGAAAGCTATGATCTCGTATGAGGAAAGGGATTTAAGATGCCTTCTTCCCCATCCCCAGTGGATTAGGGAAGAATATTAGTAAAAGAAGAAAGAAGAGGAAGCAGGATTGGATGACCATTCAAAGAGACAATAATTTTGGACTGTGACTTGACAGATTTGTTGGAAGTTTTAATAAGGCTTTATAGAAACTGGATGGACCTAGAAACTGGAGAAATACTATTTTGGATTATTAGACGGTCATTATAGGAGTGATATTGCACTGTCTCAGTGGTTAAGATTTGAAGGCTGGCCTGGGGGGGGGGTAGGAAAAGTGCCATCTTGCTGAAGGGGAGGAAAAAGGCTGGATACTAAATACAGCTGGGTTTATCCTGGAGCGCTTATTCTGAATAATTATTGCTACAGAGGAGCGATCTCTCATGGTGGGAGACGGGGAGAAGGGGGGCACCCATGGGAGAGCTGGGGAGTCTGCCTTTCTATGTGTGTTGACTAATGATATGATACAAATGTGATAAAGGGTATTTTTAGTTATTCTCGCCCACCCTTTCTCTTTTCTATACAAATGTGTTTTGTAAGGGTTGTTTAATAATGTTTGTGTTACTATTTTTTCTTTTTTGGTTTTCCCTCTGTATGAATTCTTTGATGAGAAGTGAGATTGCGCCTGTGACTGAAGCTCTTTCCACATTCCAAGCACTTATAGGGTTTCTTTTTTTTTTTTTTTTTAAATAATTTTTATTAGGTTTTCCAAATTTTTGTCCAGCCCTGATTCAGGCCAGATCACATACAATTTATACAATCTCTGATGACTTCCTCACGCCCCCCCTCATTGTTTTCATTTATCATAGTATACATTTCTTTCCAGGTTTCTAATTCCACATCATTAACATTTCCATAATTTCTTAATTTCAAATCGTTTACCAACCACTCACATCTTTAACATTCTTATCTTTTACTTTAATCAGATCCCTATTCCCCCCCCCAGTCCCCGGTGCAGACTATTTCATTATCAAAATTGCTTATCATTTATAATATCTATCAATCTTATATCATTATTTTCCAAAAATCATACTGTAATCATTTCCTGCCATGTCCAAGTTCAAAAACCAGTAGGCCACGAAACAGTTACTTCATATAAATGTTCATCCTATTCCTGCAGGATCCAACTTTGGAACCCATTGTCTTTGCTGCAGAGTAGCATCCAAAACGATAACCATTGATGTCTTCGATCTTTCATTCCATGCTTGGTCCAGATTGTCTCGACTTCCTCTCTGCTGCTTGACGTTGACGTTGAGCTGTAGTTTGTTGACTATTCTCTTATTGTTTCTCTTTTTCCTAATGATGACGACAGCTCTTGACTTATGGTAGATAATTCTTTTGCAGCTGATTCTCTTCTGAGTAGACTTTTTCTGTTTATGCTCAACAAGTACACTGTTCACAGGGTTTGATTGCAAATCCTGGCCAATCAGACCATTGTTTATGCTTTGCTTTATCTCTGTCACAAAGCTGTTCCCAGCAGCAGCCAGTTCAGCTCTCAGTTCTTTCACTCCAGCATTGTAATCCTTTCTGAGTTCTTTCAGTTTCTCCAACAATGTTGATAAATCCACATCCTGTTTCACCGCCATTTTTAGCAAACAGTTTTTTTCTAACTTTTCCAAACTTTTTCAAACTTTATAAAAGTTCCAAAATTCCAAGATAATCCTTTTGCTCACACAAATTAAATTGACTTCATCTGCCCCTAGGACCGGGGGAGGCGCAGGGGTTAAATCTCCGAAACAAAGTGTCAAATTCCAAGCGTTACTTCTCAAGCTTCTCAAGCTGTGCAACAATGCCCTGTCGTTGTTACACAATGGCAAGGGACGGACCTCCGTATTTTCGCCCTCAAGCCAGCCGAATTGATTCACAATTAAAGCTTTTTCTTGCAGGTTACTTACAGTTCCTAATTGAAGAATTGGGAGGAATCGGCGCGCTCGGCTGCGGCGATCTTGCAGCTTCGCCAGACGGGGCTGTAAACGGACCCTGGAGCTCCGCCGCCCGATCGTCCGGGAGCTCCGCTAAGAGCTCCCTGGGACCGGGATCGGCGTCCGAGCTCTTGCGGGTCCTCCGGACCCCGGGACGCCCTTCCCGGGGGTTTTGGGGGTCGCGGCGCTGGCGCGAGCACCCCTTTGCCCGGTCTGGCGGGGGAATGTCAAGAGCGACATGTCCCCCCGACCGCCATCTCCGGCACGCCAACCGGAGGTCACCAGCACTTATAGGGTTTCTCCCCTGTATGAATTCTTTGATGGGAAGTGAGATCAACCCCCTGGCTGAAGCTCTTTCCACATTCAAAGCATTGATAGGGTTTCTCCCCTGTATGAATTCTTTGATGGGAAGTGAGCTTGCCCCCCTCCTGGAAGCTCTTTCCACATTCCAAACACTGATACGGTTTCTCTCCTGTATGAATTCTTTGATGGGAAGTGAGCTTGCCCCCCTCCCGGAAGCTCTTTCCACATTCTAAACACTGATACGGTTTCACCCCTGTATGAATTCTTTGATGGGTAGTGAGACTCTGCCTGTGACTGAAGCTCTTTCCACATTCCAAACACTGATACGGTTTCTCGCCTGTATGAATTATTTGATGGGCAGGGAGACTGTGCCTGTGACTGAAGCTCTTTCCACATTCCAAACACTGATACGGTTTCTCGCCTGTATGAATTTTTTGGTGCGAAGTGAGACTCTGCCTGAGACTGAAGCTCTTCCCGCATTTTAAGCATTGATATGGCTTCTCCCCTGTATGAATTCTTTGATGGGAAGTGAGATCGACCCCCTGGCTGAAGCTCTTTCCACATTCGAAGCATTGATAGGGTTTCTCCCCTGTATGAACTTTTTGATGTGAATCGAGATTCTGCTTGTATCTGAAGCTCTTTCCACATTCCAGGCATGGATATGGTTTCTCCCCTGTATGAATTCTGCTATGGTAAGTGAGTTGCACCCTCTTACGGAAGCTCTTTCCACATTCCAAGCACTGATAGGGTTTCTCCCCTGTGTGAATTCTTTGATGGGATGTGAGAGATACACGTTGACTAAAGCACTTTCCACATTCCAAGCACTGATAGGGTTTCTCCCCTGTATGAATTCTGTTATGGGAAGTGAGCTGCCCCCTCTTACTGAAGTTCTTTCCACATTCTAAGCACTGATAGGGTTTCTCCCCTGTGTGAATTCTTTGATGGGAAGTGAGATGTACACGTTGACTAAAGCACTTTCCACACTCCAAACACTGATAGGGTTTCTCCCCTGTATGAATTCTGTTATGGGAAGTGAGACTGGAACTGGAACTGAAGCTCTTTCCACATTTCAAGCACTGATAGGATTTCTCCTGTGTATGAACTCTATGATGGGTAGTTAGATTGGAACTGCAACTGAAGCTCTTTCCGCATTCTAAGCACTGATAGGGTTTCTGCCCTGTATGAATTCGTTGATGGGAAGTGAGATTCTGACGGTGACTGAAGCTCTTTCCACACTCAAGGCATTGAAAAGGTTTCTCCTTTGTATGAATTCTTTGATGGGAAGTGAGACCACCCTTCCGATTGAACCTCTTTCCACACTTCAAGCACTGAGAGGGTTTCTCCCCTGTATGAATTCTTTGATGGAAAGTGAGATGTTGCTTCCAACTGAAGTTCTTTCCACACTCCAAACACTGATAGGGTTTCTCCCCTGTATGAATTCGTTGATGTAAAGTGAGACCCTGACGGTGACTGAAGCTCTTTCCACACTCAAGGCATTGAAAAGGTTTCTCCCCTGTATGAATTCTTTGATGGGAAGTGAGATGTACCTTCTGACTGAAGCTCTTTCCACACTTCAAGCACTCATAGGGTTTCTCCCCTGTATGAATTCTTTGATGGGAAGTGAGATTCCGACGGTGACTGAAGCTCTTCCCACATTCTCTGCACTGATACATTTTCTCTCTGCTGTTAGTTCTTTCTTGTGAAGAGATTCTATTCCTCCAAACAAAGCTCTTTCCTTGATGTGAGGTGGAGTGGTAGCTCTGACAGATGTTCTCTCCACACTCTGAATATTTATATGACTTCTCCACTATGTGCATTCTGTTGTGGTCCCCCTTGTTCTTCCCTTCCAATTCAACACCATCTGCAATGAAGAGAGAAGCTAATTAGAGCCCCAGGATGAACAAAGTTAATGAATGCTTGTGATAGAGGAAGAGAGTTAGATGTGAGGCCTTACTATAGTTTTCACTGCCTTTGTTGGCTGGTATTAACTGACAATTGCTTGGAGATTCTGTTCAATCCTGGCTCAATCCTGGAATCCACTCCATCTCCAATTTCCCTTAAAGCTCTGAGACTGCGATTTAAGAAGGCCTGGGCAGTTCAAACAACCTGGTCATTGCTTTAAAGGCATGACTAGACGAAAAAGAATTGCAGAGAAAACAGTGGATATCCCTCCATTCAGGGTTCACGGTGGGGAATCCCAAATGCTGTTGGTCTCCATCCAAATAGTGGAGGTTCATCACATAGAGGTATGTATGGAATTTCAAAACACAAGTCACTTGCTTAATTTCAAAACAGATATTATGATCCAACAGGAAGTGTTACCAAGAGGGTCCATGACCCCACGATTCTCCTCCTTGACTTCCTTATGCAAAGCTCTCTGGTCAAGATCCATCAAGCCGCCTGTAAAACAAGCAGCTACATCTGCCCCTGCACACTCCCCATCAGCAGTTATCTCAATCTGTTGGTCTAAATGCTAATTTATACGTAAATCACTTTCTTCACTTTGAACCTCCCTCCCATGTTCAAGAGTAGACTAACTCTGTATTGTTTCATTGGTGACAGGAGAGGAAAAGTGATTATAACTCACACTTAATCTAAACACAACGGCCACAAGAGCTCCTCACTAGGCATTCGGCTATGCGATGTTGATTGTTCTCTGTTCTCTCCTGTTTCCCTTTTTTCCTTTCCATTTAAACCAATTCATGAACCCAGAACTCATACACTGACCACTAATGCTGATATGTTATAGATACTTGGTCTACATATTTGTCTATTAGTCCTAGGATCCTTGTTTTTAAAAGCAAATAAAAAGTTATTCCGAAAAGAAAAAGGCAAATTGTGGTCAATTTGCAAAGCAGGATCAGGTTACTTTCAAGAGTCATGGCTTCTAGTGGTGCCCGATGGATCGGTAGTTGTCTGACATTGGTAAGGCATTCAGATCACGGTACTGGTTTTAGACATTTTGAGCTGCCAATATATTGCGGTGGTCGGGGAGCTGTGATGTATTCCTAGCTCAAATTGCCTGCAGATGACAAAGGTGCAGGCAGGCAGGCAGGCAGGTGGAGGAGCCCGAAAAGGAGCTCCCCTTCCCCATCTCCTTCCGCCTGTCTGCCTCCTCCGCCACCCCCAATCTGAGTAAGCCCCAATACCTCTCCGGCTCCATCCATCCATGTCCCCATCTCCACTCCCCTGGAACTCACCAGATCTCTCGGAGGTCCCTGGGAGGGAACGCTCAGAGGTTGTGGGGAAGGATGCAGGAGACAACCTGACCAGGTCAACCGTCCATCTTCCCCCTTCCATCCTTACTAGCTTTGCAGGATCCATCTCTTTCATCCTTCCTGAGGAGTCGAGAAGCCAAAACAAGCTGCAGGGTCCTGGGAGAGAGGAAGAAGCAAAGGGAGCCTCAGAGGCCCTGCAGGGATTCTCTTGCCCTAGATATTCTCCTGCCCCTGGAGAAGCACAAATGGGGAAACCTCTTCCCAAGAGAAGCCCCATTTCTAAACATCTCCACTGATTCCAATTTCTTCTGTATGCTCCTCACCCCACTTCGTAAGCCTGGCATGGTCTGCACAGTAGTGACCTGAGAGTACTGGGTAGATCCCATTGAACTCAGTGGGGATAACTGACAGAACTTGGTACAAAAAACCAGTTACCATCCTGTCCCCAAGCCTGAAAGCTGCAACCCCAGAGCATGGGCAGAAAATAGCAGAGTACATATTACATGTAGGTGCCCTCATGCTAGGTGCTTTGTATGGAGAGCCCTGTTCACAATCTTTGAGCTCTCTCATCATCTCTGTAATTCATTTTTTGACTGCGCATCCATGTTTTTCACTAACACCTTAGTTTTTCCTCTATTTATTTTAAAACCTGCAGCATTTCCAAGCAGCTTCTAATACACTACTAAGAGGTTCCTCTAAAGATAATACCACATCATCTGCAGTGGCCTTCAGTTTGTAGTTTTGTTGCCCCACCCTGACCTCCTTTTATAACTGGAGTTTTCCTTATTCTTCATGATAATACATAAATAATAGCAGTGAAAGAGGGCATGTACCCTTCTGTACCTTACATTTTTCTAAGAGTATTATTCACAATCATGCTTCCCATGTGTTCAGTATAGATTGTCTTATTTCCCTTTAGAAAAGTCTCTCCAATCCCTGGCTTCTGCGGGAGGAGTTCCAGTTTTAGCTACACACTGTGAAAGTTTTAAGTTTAATGTAAATAAAGCATTCTGCAATTGAGACAAGACTGGTGTTCTCCTTTGGGAAGGGATGGGCGACCTGGTGACTCCAGAGGCTATGGTCTTCGAATAGCAGCAGCTGCAGGGAAACTCCAGGATGGGGAACATCCTTGAAAACTCACTCTGGGATCAGAGAGAGAAAACTTTGTAGACCTGCCACCCAGAGCCCCCTCCTTCTCCTCCTTGCATTGCCTCATCCCGTGACAAGATCTACATTGGCTCCCAGTACGCTTCCAAGCACAATTCAAAGCGTTTGCTGACCTTTAAAGCCCTCAACGGCCTCGGCCCAGTATACCTGAAGGAGCGTCTCCACCCCCATCGTTCAGCCCGGACACTGAAGTCCAGCGCCGAGGGCCTTCTGACGGTTCCGTCACTGCGAGAAGCAAAGCTACAGGGAACCAGGCAGAGGGCTTTCTCGGTAGTGGCACCCACCCTGTGGAACGCCCTCCCTTCAGAGGCCAAAGAGATAAACAACCATTTGACATTCAGAAGACAGCTGAAGGCAGCCCTGTTTAAGGAAGCTTTTAATATGTTAATATTTTAATGTATTTTTTATTTTTGTTGGAAGCAGCCCAGAGTGGGTGGGGAGACCCAGCCAGATGGGCGGGATACAAAAAATATATTATGATTATGATTATTATTAACAAGATCCTGGAGGACTGAAAGTGCCTTTCCATCCTCTCCTCTCAAAGAATGCAGCTCAGCTCCTTTGAACCCTGGCAAGCCGAGTAGCAGCCAGCTCAGCCCTCTCGCTCTCTCCGTTTCTCCACGGAGGGCAGCAGCCCAGGAAGAGCCACATGCCTGTCCCCTGCCCAGAGAGGCTTCCCTGGAGACTGATCTGGAGGAGAATCTGGCAGGGGGAAAGGCTCTGCCAGAAGCAAAGGAGGGCCTGGCAGGGGCTTCTCCATTGGAAGGGGGATTCTGGGCATCCCCCCCTCAGACCCCTCCCTCCCAGACCCCTCCCCAAAGAGGAAGCGGCGCCTGGATGCAAAGGAAGAACAGAGCTGCAGACCTCCTGCAAACTCGCCCCCTCCCATTTCCTGGCAGAGAGGAATGGGGGGCAGGAATGGGGAGACTTGGGTGTCTCCCCTTCCTGCCATTCAGAAGCAGAACACACACCCCTGCAGCCCTGGGACCCCCTTCTCCCAGAGACACCCCAAGGGGGAAGAGAGGGGAGACTCACCGGATTCTTCCCAGGAGGGAAACCGAGGCAGCACGTGGAGGAGACAACAAACAAGAGATGCCGGAAGGGGCTGGGCACGGAGGGAGGGAGGGAGGGAGGGGATTCTGCTCTGGAGGACCTGCCCCCTGCTGTCTCTACTTCCTGTCCTCTCTAGGACTCCAGCTCTGTTCAAGTTAACCCTTCGCAAGCTGAGCACAGCCAGCTGGCTGGCTGGCTGTCGTCCTTCCCTCCCAGAATCCGGGTGGACTCCAGGGCATGTGCGGAGTTCTCTATGATTCTCGGCTCAGAGGCCCTCAAGGCAGCAGCTTCGTGCCCTGCCCCCAGATGGGTGGGGTATAAATAATAATAATAATAATAATAATAATAATAATAATAATAATAATAATAATACTTCCCCTGCTCACTAGCAGACTGAAAGTCTGTTGCAATATTAGGAGGGTACTTGAGACAGACACCCGTCCCTTTGGAGCAAGTGGCTCCGCTGGTAAAGCAGGAGACTCTCATTTCAGGGTCCTGGGTTCGAGCCCCACTTTAGGCATTGCAAAGGGATGACTCTCGAGCATTCTGTGAATCTATAAAATGTAATAATAATAATAATAATAATAATAATAAGTAGGCCTACACCCCCCAAGTTGGAAAACTCGCTCCGAACTGAACCTCAGTGGGGACAAATGTCTGGTTCTGCATTTAGGCAGGAAGAACCAGAGGCCCAAATATCAGATGGGGCGCCCCCACCTCGCTGCTCTCCCTCCCGCCTCCTTCCCAAATTCTGGAGGGCTGTTGGAGGCAGCTGCTTTCCTGCTGTTTCAGATTCAACTTGAGAATCTTAGAATTTAGAGAATCGTAGAATTTTGGAGTTGGAAGGGACCCCTGAGGGTCATCTAGTCCAGGCGGGGGAAGATTGGTAGGAAGAGTCCTGTGCCCATCAGTACCTCAAATGGTGCCAGTGAAAGGAGGTCTCAGTCAATATCCTCTCAAAAATCCACGATGGAACTCTTCCAGACAACTCTTCTTTGGTGGACCAAAGTTATGGAGCTTTTTTTTAAAAGGAGAAGCTCCCCCCCCCCCAAAAAAATAAAAATGATTTCTGCAACTTTTTTCCACATTTTTCCTTTTCATTTAAATAACTTTATTGTACATAAGAATTTATAAACGTACAATACACATATCAAACAATACTATACGTACATACATATCTACAAAACCTATCTTACCTATACCTGTATACATACCGAACGTGAAAACACCCTCAGCGAATTGACTTCCAACTATTCTCATTGTACTAGTTTACGTTTATTTAATCTATACGCATTTCATTTTGGATGCTGTTCTTCCAAATATTTTCCAAGCGAATTTCGTTATATTCTTTATTTCTAGATTCATTTGATGTCTGTCAGGAGATCTACCTTTTCCACATAGTTTTTAAGATATTCTTTAAAGATAGTCCATTCCTTATTAACTTGTTATAAGGTGTTTCCCTTTACTCTCCCTGTTACACATTTAGCAATTCAATCATTTTTTGCTAACCAGTCTGTTTTTGTGGGGACATGATTACTTTTCCAGTTCTTGGCAATTAAGATCCTCGCCGCTGTGGCTGCGTACATGAATAATGATCTGTTTGTTTTCTTAATTTCTTTGGGCATGATACCAAGTAGGAAGGATTCTGTTTTTTGTTTTTTGTTTAACCAAAGAGAATCTGAACCTTTTAAAAAAGTTCATTATAAATAAAAAAAGTAATCAACCTTTTCACATTTTTCACGCATGGGTTCCATTGCCATACGTCTGTCGACATTTTGCTGATTCCAGGAATTTCCCCCTCACACCATTTCTGAGGGCAGAATCCCGGATATGTCCGGGGAACCCCAGATGTATGGCAGCCCTAGTGCTTCCTGCTCAGTCTCAATTTACATGGGCTCCACTTCTTCTACACTGAACATGCCTGTATTTTGTTGGATTATTGCTACAGTGGTACCTGTATTTACGAAGTTAATTCATTCCGGAGGTCTGTTCTTAACCTGAAACTGTTCTTAACTAGAGGCGTGCTTTTGCTAATGGGGCCTCTTGCTGTTGCTGTGCCGTGGGCACACGATTTCCGTTCTCATCCTGAGGCAAAGTTCTCAACTCGAGGTAACTCTTCCAGGTTAGTGGAGTTTGTAACCTGAGGCGTTTGTAACTCAAGGTATCACTGTATTATTTATTGGCTGCTTTTTTTTTTTTTTACCAAGGCCATTCAAAGCAACCGCCAAACACATACAGCAAAAAGAAAAATCTAAAAGACAATCCTATTGTTAAAACCAGGGTGAGCGAGCCTGGGTCAATGAGATATGGAAGATCAGCGTTCTTTATCATTCCGGAAACGTCCACAAGTAGAAAAGTCTCCCTGCTGCAAAAATCACATTAATTATTTTAATAATAATATTTATTAATTTTCCAATTTACATTTTAAAATGTTCACTTAAACAATCTTAAATTGATGATTCCCCTTGCACACCGTACATCCCTGCATAATCCAAACCATTCAGTATTCCAATCTTGCATCCATCTAACTTATTTACACTGTTGAATTTAACTTAATGCTACCAGCGTTTTCACATGTACACACTTTTCACCCATATATCCAATAAATGTTTTCCAATCTTCTTTAAACATGTGTTCTTCTTGTTCTCTTATTCTATATGTTAAGTCTGCAAGCTGCACATATTCTGTCAGTTTAAGTTGCCATTCTTCTTTGGTTGGAACCTCACCCGTTTTCCATTTTGGGGCTAACGAGACATGGGCCGCAGTAGTGGCATACATAAATACAGTGGTACCTCAGGTTAAGAACTTAATTCGTTCTGGAGGTCCGTTCTTAACCTGAAACTGTTCTTAACCTGAGGTACCACTTTAGTTAATGGGGCCTCCCGCTGCCACCACACAATTTTTGTTGTCATCCTGAGGTAAAGTTCTTAACCCGAGGTACTATTTCTGGGTTAGCGGAGTCTGTAACCTGAAGCATCTGTAACCTGAGGTACCACTGTAACCTTTTGACACCTGGGAATTTCTGTCTGGATTATCCCCAACAAAAAGGACTCTGTTTTTGGGGGGGAAAGTATTTTTGAACATTTCCCCCCCAATTCATTATGAATTATTTCCCAATACTCTTTTACCCTTTTACAAGTCCACCACATATGATAAAACGTACCCTCAACGTCATTACATTTCCAGCACTTATCTGATTCGGACCCATAAATGTATAGGCCACAAAAGTTACATTAAATCTGCCTTCCACAACCTGGTGCCCTGCAGATATTTCAGACAGCAGCTTCCTGCATTCCTGTCTGTGGCCATGCTGGCTGGGGCTGATGGGAGTTGGAGGCCAAAAATATTTTTAAAAGACCACAGTTCCCTTCTCTGTGCGCTAAGAACAGCTGGTTTGTATTCCCAACCATGGCTAGGCTATTCCTTCCCTTCATTAAATCAGGCGAGCACATGAATATATATAAACCAGCCGTTTCCCACCGACGGATCCCCAATTTTAAGAGCCCCACAGCTAGCAAAATCAGATATTCCTATTGATTCCCTCTCTTCAATTATTTTTTTTAAAATAATATTTATTAAATTTTTAAAGGCTTACATCATCTTGGTTAAACTTTCTTGGACTCCTCCTCTCTCACCCAGAAGAGCCCATTTACATCAGTTCATCACCCCCCCTCTCACAGAGGAATACAATTCATTTTTTCGTTTAACCTTACAACATTTCTAATCTTGCCTGTTCTTGTCCCATTCCCCTGGGTCAAGTTATCTATATCCTTAATGTTGGTTTGGACTTCCCCGACTCCCTTACATTGGTTTCATCATTAATTCTTGTTTCTCAGGTTTCTTCTCATCATTTAAAACATAATTATTCATCTAATATCTTTAAATCTAATTTTAAATTCAATAACATCATCATTATCTAATCTCCATTGCTATTTCAGCCTTAGCCATTTTACCCTTCTGCTCCTTTTCTAATAATTATCTTCCCCCTCTCCCCTTCCCCGGAAGAGAAATTTGACTTGACATTCACCTTCTATTATTAATAATCCAAGTCATATTATATATCACTAGTGCCATATCCTTAAACCATACCTTAATTTTAAGCCGTCAAAAGAAAAATAAAGACCATCCTTTTAAGATACATTCTCTCTTTTACCCCATTCCCCGTCTTTCCTGAGTCCAGAACCAAGAATTGTCCATTCTAAAATGATCCATCATTTCTCGCTCTTTCCCCTGCAGTTCCTTACTTGATTTTGGATTTTTCATTTTTTGCAATTCATCAGTCCTTTTTCTCTTGACATACTTCCTGCGGGGTTGTTGACACTCTATCTTTTGCAGCTGTGTAGATCTCCTGGTTCCTCTCCTCTTTATCCTCCTCTTTCCCACGGTCAGAGGTTTATGATTGTTGTAAATCTCATGCCTTTCTCTGTCCTTCTGTTGTTGCTTAGGAATGCACTCCTCCTGTGAGTTGCTCCCCCCCAGGAAATGCCTGATAATTAAGTCTCTTAACTCATCCAGTCTTGCATTGAAATCTTCCAGCATTTCCATGGTCCGGGGAAGCTTTTTCAAAAGTCACACATGTCCCAAAAAGTTACTCCCAAATTTCTTTAAGGTTTTTAGCCAAATTTCTCCCATGGGTCTGAGAGAGGGGGCACTTTAAAACTTGTAACAAAAGTTTCCCCCCAATACTGTTAACGTCTTTCGCTTCAGCTACAATGTCTCCTGTTCTTCTTCCTCCCCAAACTGCCGGGATCGACCTCCGCTTTTTAAAATCCCAAGCCTCTTGCCAAATTAGTCCAAATAAATGTCTTTTTACTCACTTCTTTAGTTATCAATTCTTCTTTTTGGAGGAATCAAGCCGCTCTGCAGGAAGGGTCCTGCAACTTCGCCCTAAGGGGGATAGATGGTATTCCATCCATTGCGCTCTGACTCTCCCCTTCCCGGGTTTCCTCGGGAGTAAGAGAGTCATCCGAGCGTTGCCAGACCCGCCAGTCCCGGGACACCCTTCCCGGGAGTTTTGGGGGCAGCGTCGCTGTCACTGACTCCCCTTTCACCCCTTTTTGGGCAGGGAACTTCGGAGCGAAGTTCCCCCAGTCCTTCTCCGTTCGCGGCTCGATCGGAAGTCCCCTCTCTTCAATTAAGTCTGCCTATCGAAAGGAAACAGAGCGTTTTGGAGTAGATGGTGCATCCATGTTGTCGTGCCTTCAGCACATGTAAAGTTTTTTTATATTGTTGTATGGTGTTGGTGTTGGAACAGGTGGCAAGATTACACAGAGGAATTATACCAGAAAGACATGGAGGTCTCATACTCCCCAGGTAGTGTGGTTGCTGACCTTGAGCCAGACATCCTGGAGAGTGAAGTCAAATGGGCCTTCTTAAAGAAATCAGCCCTGAATGCTCACTAGAAGGACAGATCCTGAAGTTGAGCCTCCAGTACTTTGGCCACCTCATGAGAAGACTCCCTAGAAAAGACCCTTGATGTTGGGAAAGATGGAGGGTACAAGGAGAAGGGGACGACAGAGGATGAGATGGTTGGACAGTGTTCTCGAAGCTACTAACATGAGTTTGGCCAAACTGCGAGTGGCAGTGAAGGATAGGCGTGCCTGGCGTGCTCTGGTCCATGGGGTCACGAAGAGTCGGACACAGCTGAATGAATGAACAACAACAAAATGGTGTTGGTTGGTGCAGCTCCACCTACTGGTCAGAAAGAATGTGGCAACGGATGACAGTTGTTGGCAGAGGTGTATGAGGGGAGGGGAGTTCAGTTGGTAAGAGCCTGAGGTAAGAGCCTCTCTTACATGTTTTCCATCTGTGGAATCGCATCGTTGTTTTAACACCAATACTTGTCTTTACCTGATCTTTGTCTGTATCCAAATCTCTGTTTTTATCTTGATCTTGTCTATTAATAAAGCAAAATATACAGAGACAGTCTCCTTAATCAAAGACAAGAGGTTTACCTGCATGTTAAGCTACGTATGCCACCAGGCAGCATAGTGAGGACAGAACACATGTATTCTTCATTGATTAGTCATTCGTAAAATTCTCACTTACAAACTGCGGTTGAGCAAACCCTTTAATCAATAATTAGTGAGGGTTCCTCCCCCTGAAGCAAAACAAGAACTTTGGGATTTGAATTAAACTTTCTTTTTATTCTTCAGGTACCTTGAAAATAGGTGGTGCTGTGGGTTAAACCACAGAGCCTAGGGCTTGCTGATCAGAAGGTCGGAAGTTCGGATCCCCACAACGGGGTGAGCTCCAGTTGCTCGGTCTCTGCTCCTGCCCACATAGCAGTTCGAAAGCATGTCAAACTGCAAGTAGATAATAGGTACCGCTCCGGCGGGAAGGAAAACTGCATTTCTGTGCGCTGCTCTGCTTCGCCAGAAGCGGCTTAGTCATGCTGGCCACATGGGGGAACACACATAGAAAGGCAGGCTCCCCCAGCTCTCCCATGGGTGCCCCCCTTCTCCCCATCTCCCACAATGAGAGATTGCTCCTCTGTAGCAATAATTGTTCAGAATGTGCACTCCAGGATAAACCCAGCTGTATTTAGTATCCAGCCATGCTGGCCACATGACCCAGAAACTGTACGCCGGCTCCCTCAGCCATTAAAGCGAGATGAGCGCCGCAACCCCAGAGTCGTCCACGGCTGCACCTAATGGTCAGGGGTCCCTTATCCTTACCTCAAAAATAGGAGAGCTTGGCAAGGCCATGGGGTATGGCAGAGAGCATTCTGGCACAAGAGGCATCCACGTAGATCAGTTGCCATGAATCCAGTAGCGATCCCGATACAGAGACTGTAATCCCTCCCACAGGATCTCACTGGTCTACTGACACTGGGCACCTACCAAGCAAGTTATGAAATGGAGTACCCATCTTCAGGCCAGAGGTCTGGTTCATTAAGGCTCTGAAGTCCTCCACAAAAGGGTAGAGCCAGGCAGAGGCAGTCTAGAGCAGTGTTTCCCAACCAGTGTGCCTCCAGATGTTTTGGGACTACAATTCCCATCATCCCTGACCACTGGTATTGCTAGAGAGGGATGATGGGAGTTGTAGTCCCAAAACATCTGGAGGCACACTGGTTGAGAAACACTGGTCTAGAGGCAGAAAATGAAAGGACCTCAGTCTGCTCTCAACCTCTGCTGGAACAAGTTGCTCACTCAGAGCTCTCCATGGTCCTGAAACTCCTGATGTTACTTGCCCCAAAATGGAAAGAAGCAGAAGTCCCAGCAAAGGAAGAACGGATACAAAAACTTATAGGATATGCAGAAATGGTGAAACTCACCGGAAGAATAAGAAATCAAGATAACAATTTTTTAAATAAAAGCATGGAAATGGTTTATTGAATATTTACAGATAAATTGTAAACAGATAAAAACATTGGCAGGATTATTGTAATAACCTGCAGTTTCACAAGAGTATATATTTAAAGAAGATGAATAAATGAGCAAATTAAGTTAATTTGGATAAGCAGAAGATATTAAAAATAAATTTAAGGAACTGCAGAAAGAGGGGGAAGGAAGTCAAATTTTGAAATGTCAAAAGGATTTTAAAATTAGTGAAATGTACAAACTTGAAAAGTATAAAAGTTCTGTTGAGCAGGAGAGGGAAGAACAGGAGGAGAAAGAAAGAGCTCCATGGAAAGACAAGGTTGGGTTGGGCTGAGCTGGTGTGGGAATTATCGGCAGAGAAAAATGTACAGCCACCAGCAAAAGGGAATGCAGTGGAACTCCTGAAACTGTTCACAAAGAAAGCTATGATCTCGTATGAGGAAAGGGATTTAAGATGCCTTCTTCCCCATCCCCAGTGGATTAGGAAAGAATATTAGTAAAAGAAGAAAAAAGAGCAAGCAGGATTGGATGAACATTAAAAGAGACAATAATTTTGGACTGTGACTTGACTGAGATTTGTTGGAACAGTTTCAATAAGGCTTTAAAGAAACTGGACCTAGAAACTGGAGAAATACTATTTTGGATTATTAGATGGTCATTATAGGAGTCATATTGCACTAAGTGGTTAAGATTTGAAGGCTGGCCTGGGGGTGGGGGTGTAGGAATAGTGCCATCTTGCTGAAGGGGAGGAAAAAGGCTGGATACTAAATACAGCTGGGTTTATCCTGGAGTGCACATTCTGAACAATTATTGCTACAGAGGAGCAATCTCTCACTGTGGGAGACGGGGAGAAGGGGGGCACCCATGGGAGAGGTAGGGGAACCTGCCTTTCTATGTGTGTTGACAAATGATAGGATAAAAATGTGATAAAGGGTATTTTTAGTTATTCTCGCCCACCCTTTCTCTTTTCTATACAAATGTGTTTTGTAAGGGTTGTTTAATAATGTTTGTGTTACTATTTTTTCTTTTTTAGTTTTCCCTCTGTATGAATTCTTTGATGGGAAGTGAGATTTTGCCTCTGACTGAAGCTCTTTCCACATTCCAAACACTGATACGGTTTCTCCCCTGAATGAATTTTTTGATGGGAACTGAGATCACGCCCCTGGCTATAGCTCTTTCCACATTCGAAGCATTGATAGGGTTTCTCCCCTGTATGAATTCTTTGATGCGAATTAAGATTCTGCTTGTATCTGAAGCTCTTTCCACATTCCAGGCATGGATATGGGTTCTCCCCTGTATGAGTGCCGTTATGGGAACTGAGATCACGCCCCTGGCTAAAGCTCATTCCACATTCAAAGCATTGATAGGGTTTCTCCCCTGTATGAATTCTCTGATGGGAAGTGAGACCATCCTTCCGATTGAAGCTCTTTCCACATTCCAAGCACTGATAGGGTTTCTCCCCTGTATGAATTCTGTTATGGGAAGTGAGCTTCCCCCTGTTACTGAAGCTCTTTCCACATTCCAAGCACTGATAGCGTTTCTCCCCTGTGTGAATTCGTTGATGTAAAGTGAGATATGCCTTCTGACAGAAGTTCTTTCCACATTCCAAGCACTGATAGGGTTTCTCCCCTGTATGAATTCTTTGATGGTAAGTGAGATTCTGACGGTGACTGAAGCTCTTCTCACATTTCAAGCACTGATAGGGTTTCTCCTGTGTATGAACTCTATGATGCTTAGTTAGATTGGAACTGCAACTGAAGCTCTTTCCGCATTCTAAGCACTGATAGGGTTTCTCCCCTGTATGAATTCCTTGATGGGAAGTGAGACTGCTGCTGTGACGAAAGCTCTTTCCACACTCAAGGCATTGAAAAGGTTTCACCCCTGTATGAACTCTTTGATGGGAAGTGAGAGCATCCTTCCGATTGAAGCTCTTTCCACATTTCAAGCACTGATAGGGTTTCTCCCCTGTATGAATTCTTTGATGGGAAGTGAGATGTTCCTTCCGACTGAAGTTCTTTCCACACTCCAAGCACTGATAGGGTTTCTCCCCTGTAAGAATTCTTTGATGGCAAGTGAGACTCTTACGGTGACTGAAGCTCTTCCCACATTCACTGCTCTGATACATTTTCTCTCCGCTGTTAGTTCTTTCTTGTGAAGAGATTCTATCCCTCCAAAGCTCTTTCCTTGATGTGAGGTGGAGTGGTAGCTCTGACAGATGTTCTCTCCACACTCTGAATATTTATATGACTTCTCCACTATGTGCATTCTGTTGTGGTCCCCCTTGTTCTTCCCTTCCAATTCATCACCATCTGCAATGAAGAGAGAAGATAATTAGAGCCTCAGGAAGAACAAAGTTAATGAATGCTTGTGATAGAGGAAGAGAGTTAGATGTGAGGCCTTACTATGGTTTTCACTGCCTTTGTTGGCTGGTAGTAACTGACATATTGCTTGGCTTTTATCTGGGATAGATTTTGTTCAATCCTGGCTCAATCCTGGAATCCACTCCATCTCCAATTTCCCTTAAAGCTATAAGACTGCAATTTAAGAAGGCCTGGGCAGTTCAAACAACCTGGTCATTGCTTTAAAGGCATTACTAGACGAAAAAGAATTGCAGAGTAAACAGTGGATATCCCTCCATTCAGGGTTCACGGTGGGGAATCCCAAATGCTGTTGGTCTCCATCCAAACAGTGGAGGTTCATCACCAGGGTGGATTTTATTTAAATCAAATTGATTTAAATCACGATTTAAATCACGATTTAAATCACTAGTCAGTAAGGCTTGATTTAAATCACTAGTCAGTAAGACTTGATTTAAATATTTTTTTTACAGAAAGACTCATTCTTACCGGTATAATCTTAATATTTACAACCATATGATGGTTCCTTTTTTGGAATAATAAATTTTCAGAGTAGTTTTTACAGTGATATCAAAAATTACTGATTTGGTTATACTACTAGAAATACATAGACAGATAATTATGAAATTATGGTGAGGTTTAATAAGTTAACTGTTTATATTTGGACAACTTTTCTGCTGCACTTTATTGGAAGGAGAAAAATAATCATTTCCTTAATAACCATTTAAACAATTTATTTAACTAAAACAATAACATGATAGCATATGTATCCATGTTTGTTAACTGATGTGGTTAAACATTAAAAAATAAAAACTTAGACTGAGTTTAAGCACACTTGATAAACTTAAAACAAACCCTTATTTCCAGATGAATAGCCTTTGGACTACAATGTAACTTAAATAGAAGACTATATTTAGAAAGATTTTTCCTCCAAAAGCATTTTATTTTAAAAATCCGGTTTAAATAAAAAAAAATCCTTTTGTTTTTAAAACATTGATTTTTATCCACCCTGTTCATCACATAGAGGTATGTATGGAATTTCAAAACCTAAGTCACTTGCTTAATTTCAAAACAGATATTATGATCCAACAGGAAGTGTTACCAAGAGGGTCCATGACCCCACAATTCTCCTCCTTAACTTCCTTATGCAGAGCTCTCTGGTCAAGATCCATCAAACCGTCTGTGAAACAAGCAGCTACATCTGCCCCTGCACACTCCCCACCAGCAGTTATCTCAATCTGGTTGGTCTAAATGTTAATTTATACGTAAATCACTTTCTTCACTTTGAACCTCCCTCCCATGTTCAAGAGTAGACTAACTCTGTGTTGTTTCATTGGTGACAGGAGAGGAAAAGTGACTATAACTCACACTTAATCTAAACACAACGGCCACAAGAGCTCCTCACTAGGTGTAACGAATCGGCCCTATGGCAGCATTTAAAGAGTTAAGTTACACACTGTTTGAATGGCAGCTCGCTCTTGGGAGACAGAACATTCTAAGGTTTAAAAGGAGGGAACAGCCGTTGGTTGGGTGAGTGAGAGAGGAGTTTCTGAGGGAGATAGGTGAAGGAGAGGGAGGAGAGAGAAGAGAGAGGGAGTGTGAGGGCGGTTTTGGTTCAGTGTTTCTCAACCAGTGTGCCTCCAGATGTTTTGGGACTACAACTCCCATCATCCCTCACTAGCAATACCAGTGGTCAGGGATGATGGGAATTGTAGTCCCAAAACATCTGGAGGCACACTGGTTGGGAAACACTGGTTTAGTTAATGATTGTGAAACTAAAAGAGAACTAAACCTTGATGGAACTAAGCTTGTGAACCATGAATTACTGAAACCGTTATGCTTTGTGAAAAATAAAGTCTTGTTCTTGTTGTGCAAAGAAGTATCGTCATCTATTTGGTCCAGCACGTTATATATGCTCATAAAGGAGTGAACTCGGAGAAAAGGCAAAACTGACCTGAGGGGTGATAGTTTGTGTCTTAGAGTTGCACAGAGGAGGGGCTAGAGGGCGAAAACCTGGGACATGCCACAGAGTTGCTAGCAGTGACTAGGCAGCTGATACAGTGAGGGATCCAGAGTGAGGGAGGCCCTAGACTGTAGGCATAGAGGTGTTTCATCCCAATAGCTCAGAGCAAAGAATATAACAGGCCACGGCAGCTGGACAGGAGCACTCTCGTTACTAGGATTCCCATAGTGAATAGGGAGATCAGTAGTAAAGTCGAACCTCAAAGGATAAGGTGGGAGGGGATATAAATATTTTCGTCACACCTTGAGAAAATTATAATAAAGTAACGGAGAGGCTGACAGGAAGGGGGTTCACAACACTAGGCATTCGGCTATGCGATGTTGACTGTTCTTTGTTCTCTCCTGTTTCCCTCTTTTCCTTTCCATTTAAACCAATTCATGAACCCAGAACTCATACACTGACCACTAATGCTGATATGTTATAGATACTTGGTCTACATATTTGTCTATTAGTCCTATGATCGTTGTTTTTAAAAGCAAATAAAAAGTTATTCCCAAAAGAAAAAGGCAACACACGGAGTGTGTGGTCAATTTGCAAAGCAGGAGCAGGTTACTTTCAAGAGTCATGGCTTCTAGTGGTGGCCGATGGATCGGTAGGTTGTCTGACATTGGTAAGGGATTCAGATCACGGTACTGGTTTTAGACATTTTGAGCTGCCAATACATTGCGGTGGTCGGGGAGCTGTGATGTATTCCTAGCTCAAATTGCCTGCAGATGACAAAGGTGCAGGCAGGCAGGCAAGCGGAGGAGCCCAAAAAGGCGCTCCCCTTCTCCATCTCCTTCCGCCTGCCTGCCTCCCCCTCCACCCCCAATCTGAGCAAGCCCCAATACCTCTCTGGCTCCATCCATCCATGTCCCCATCTCCACTCCCCTGGAACTCCCCAGATCTCTCGGAGGTCCCTGGGAGGGAACACTCAGAGGTTGTGGGGAAGGATGCAGGAGACAACCTGACCAGGTCAACCGTCCATCTTCCCCCTTCCATCCTTACTAGCTTTGCAGGATCCATCTCTTTCATCCTTCCTGAGGAGCCGAGAAGCCAAAACAAGCTGCAGGGTCCTGGGAGAGAGGAAGAAGCAAAGGGAGCCTCAGAGGCCCTGCAGGGATTCTCTTGCCCTAGATATTCTCCTGCCCCTGGAGAAGCACAAATGGGGAAGCCCCTGTTGGCATTTAAAGCAGAAAGATGCTGAGGACAGTACTGCACAGAAGTTAGTTTTAATTAAAGGAAAATACAGGAACATAAATCATACCTCATCTCAAGAGGTTTACAAAAACGTGACCCCATACAACAACCCTCCCACCAGGGGTACTGGGTGGATACATCACACTCCTTTTATACATTACATTGTTATTCAATCAGTACAAATGCAGCAACACCTGTTGCACAGCTCCACAGCTGCCAAATCAGTTAAGGGAGTTACCTTTTGCCTATACATCAGTGGAACAGTAATGAACCTACAATTGAACAAGTCAACAGCCCCTTCCCAAGAGAAGCCCCATTTCTAAACATCTCCACCGATTCCAATTTCTTCTCTATGCTTCTCACCCCACTTTTTAAGCCTGGCATGGTCTGCACAGCAGTGACCTGACAGTACTGGGTAGATCCCATTGAAGTCAGTGGGGATAACTGACAGAACTTGGTACAAAAACCAGTCACTGTCCTGTCCCCAAGCCTGAAAGCTGCAACCCCACAGCATGGGCAGAAAATAGCAGAGTACATATTACATGTAGGTGCCCTCATGCTAGGTGCTTTGTATGGAGAGCCCTGTTCACAATCTTTGAGCTCTCTCATCATCTCTGTAATTCTTTTTTTGACTGCGCATCCATGTTTTTCACTAACACCTTAGTTTTTCCTCTATTTATTTTAAAACCTACAGCATTTCCAAGCAGCTTCTAACCTTCCAGCAGAGGTTAAGGAGATGAACAACTATCTGACATACAGAAGATACCTCAAGGCAGCCCTATTTAGGGAAGTTTTTAATCTGTGATATTTTAATTGTATTTTTATATCTGTTGGAGGCCACCCAGAGTGGCAGGGGAGACCCGGACAGATGGGCGGGGTACAAATAAAAGATTTATTATTATTATTATTATTATTATTATTATTATTAATTATTACACTACTAAGAGGTTCCTCTAAAGATAATACCACATCATCTGCAGTGGCCTTCAGTTTGTAGTTTTGTTGCCGCACCGTGACCTCCTTTTATATCTGGAGTTTTCCTTATTCTTCATGATAATACATAAATAATAGCGGTGAAAGAGGGCATGTGCCCTTCTGTATCTTACATTTTTCTAAGAGAGTATTATTCACAATCATGCTTCCCATGTGTCCCGTATAGATTGTCTTATTTCCCTTTTAAAAAGTCTCTCCAATCCCTGGCTTCTGCAGGAGGCGTTCCAGTTTTACCAACACACTGTGAAAGTTTTAAGTTCAATGTAAATAAAGCATTCTGCAATTGAGACACGACTGGTGTTCTCCTTTGGGAAGGGATGGGCGACCTGGTGACTCCAGAGGCTATGGTCTTGTTTTCTAATAGCAGCAGCTGCAGAGAAACTCCAGGATGGGGAACATCCTTGAAAGCTCACTCTGGGATCAGAGAGAGAAACGTTTGTAGACCTGCCAGCCAGAGCCCCCTCCTTCTCCTCCTTGCATTGCCTCATCCCGTGACAAGATCTACATTGGCTCCCAGTACGTTTCCGAGCACAATTCAAAGCGTTTGCTGACCTTTAAAGCCCTAAACAGCCTTGGCCCAGTATACTTGAAGGAGCGTCTCCACCCCCATCACTCTGCCTGGACACTGAGATCCAGTGCCGAGGGCCTTCTGACGGTTCCCTCACTGGGAGAAGCGAAGTTACAGGGAACCAGGCAGAGGGCCTTCTCGGTAGTGGCACCCACCCTGTGGAACGCCCTCCTTTAAGAGGCCGAAGAGTTAAACAACCATTTGACATTCAAAAGACAGCTGAAGGCAGCCGTGTTTAAGGAAGCTTTTAATATGTGATATTTTAATTTATTTTTTTATTTTTGTTGGAAGCAGCCCAGAGTGGCTGGGGGGACCCAGCCAGATGGGCGGGATACAAATAATAAATTATGATGATGATGATTATGATGGACAAGATCCTGGAGGACCTAAAGTGCCTTTCCATCCTCTCCTCTCAAGGAATGCAGCTCAGCTCCTTTGAACCCTGGCAAGCCGAGTAGCAGCCAGCTCAGCCCCCTCACTCTCTCCGTTTCTCCACGGAGGGCAGCAGCCCAGGAAGAGCCACATGCCTTGCCCCTGCCCAGAGAGGCTTCCCTGGTGGATCTGGCAGGGGGAAAGGCTCTGCCAGAAGCAAAGGAGGGCCTGGCAGGGGCTTCTCCATTGGAAGGGGGATTCTGGGCATCCCCCCCTCAGACCCCTCCCTCCCTCCCCAAAGAGGAAGCAGCGCCTGGATACAAAGGAAGAGCAGAGCTGCAGACCTCCTGGAAACTCGCCCCCTCCCAGTTCCTGGCAGAGAGGAATGGGGGGCAGGAATGGGGAGACTTGGGGGTCTCCCCTGCCTGCCATTCAGAAGCAGAACACACACCCCTGCAGGGACCCCCTTCTCCCAGAGACACCCCAAGGAGGAAGAGAGGGGAGACTCACCGGATTCTTCCCAGGAGGGAAATCGAGGCAGCACGTGGAGGAGACAAGAAACAAGAGATGCCGGAAGGGGCTGGGCACGGAGGGAGGGAGGGAGGGAGGGGATTCTGCTCTGGAGGACCTGCCCCCTGCTGTCTCTACTTCCTGTCCTCTCTAGGACTGCACCTCTGTTCAATTTAACCCTTCGCAAGCTGAGCACAGCCAGCTGGCTGGCTGGCTGTCGTCCTTCCCTCCCCGAATCCGGGTGGACTCCAGGGCACGTGCGGAGTTCTCTATGATTCTCGGCTCAGAGACCCTCAAGGCAGCAGCTTCGTGCCCTGCTCCCAGATGGGTGGGGTAGAAATAAAATAGCAATAATAATAATAATGCTTCCCCTGCTCACTAGCAGACTGAAAGTCTGTTGCAATATTAGGAGGGGACTTGAGACAGACACCCGTCCCTTTGGAGCAAGTGGCTCCGCTGGTAAAGCAGGAGACTCTCATTTCAGGGTCCTGGGTTCGAGCCCCACTTTAGGCATTGCAAAGGGATGACCCTCGAGCATTCTGGGAATCTATAATATGTACTGTAAAATAATAATAATAATAAAAATCAGTAGGCCTACACCTACTGTACTCGCTCCAAACTTAGCAAGTGAACTTCAGTGGGGACAAGTGTCAGGTTCTGCATTTAGGCAGGAAGAACCAGAGGCCCAAATATCCGATGGGGCGCCCCCACCTCGCTGCTCTCCCTCCCGCCTCCTTCCCAAATTCTGGAGGGCTGTTGGAGGCAGCTTGTTTCCTGCTGTTTCAGATTCAACTTGAGAATCTTAGAATTTAGAGAATCGTAGAATTTTGGAGTTGGAAGGGACCCCTGAGGGTCATCTAGTCCAGGCGGGGGAAGATTGGTAGGAAGAGTCCTGTGCCCATCAGTACCTCAAATGGTGCCAGTGAAAGGAGGTCTCAGTCAATATCCTCTCAAAAATCCACGATGTAACTCTTCCAGACAACTCTTCTTTGGTGGACCAAAGTTATGCAGCTTTTTTTTTTAAAAGGAGAAGCTCCCCCCCCCCCAAATGATTTTTGCAACTTTTTTCACATTTTTCTTTTTCATTTAAATAACTTTATTGTACATAAGAATCTATAAACATACAATACATATATCAAACAATACAAGACATACATACTTATCTACAAAACATATCTTACCTATACCTGTATACAGACCGAACGTGAAAACACCCTCAGCGAATTGACTCCCAACCATTCTCATTGTACTAGTTTACGTTTATTTAATCTATACGCATTTCATTTTGGATGCTCTGTTCTTCTGTTGTAGGAATTTCGGGGGGGGGACTTCCTTTCAAAACACCCCATTACACTATTTGAGACATGAACAGAGAGGGGTGTCTGAAAACAGCACAGAAAGACAGGCCTCACACCATTTTGACTCCTGACACCATTTTTGACTCTCAAACTGACCAGGTGTTTCTCTGCAAGGAGGAAGGGAGTGGGAAAATCTCCCCATTGTCTCTTTCCTCGGAAATCCTGTCTTGAGGGCACACTCAAGATATGAACAGGGTGTGGGCCTGTGACCTGTGACCTAGATTCAGGAATTAGTGGTTATAATAACAAAAGAGTGGACTGCCCAGGAAATGCAATCAGATAAGACATTATCATGTGAAGTGGCAGACAGGAGGTAAACAACTCAAGATTTCTCCTGGGCTGGAGACCGCCTTTTTCTATGATGTAGCTGTGATGTATCTGAGGGGTGGTCCTGCGTTACACCCCTTTTAGTGATGTATGTATGAGGTATAGGGGGTTGGTCTTGAGGGGAAAGGGGGGGAATTTCAAAGTCTATATAGGAGCTTGCCCACCATTGTTCTGGGTCCTTTTCCTGCTCCTGTGTGAGAGGAAAGCACCCTGTTGCAACAGTGAAAATAAAGGCTTTGCTTCTCAATTTTTCTCTGGTTGGCCTCTGTTTTTACTCCTACCGATGGAGAACCTGCAGGGAACTTGCAAGGGCTCTTGTGTACCCCATAAGGGAATAAGGGCAGATTTTTCTACAACAGATGGTGACTCTGGTGGGACCTCGGTTACCCGGACTCTGGGGGCAAAGGAAGGATTGGTGATCCCGTGCACACCAGGCCATTTGCCAGGAGGAGCAACCAATCTTCCATTAATCCCAGGGTCTGGAAATAACTGGAGTTCTAGTGAGGCTTTAACCAGAGGGAGCAAAGTTTTATCAGGCCGGCCTTAAAACAACCAGTTAAAAGATCCCAGGATCTCCAGGAAACAGCGCGTGCGTCGACGTGAGTATAAATAGGAAAATTGGTTCAGGGGTGGGTTCTGCCACAGCAACAAAACTTACTGTTCTCCTTTCCTTCTGAACTACCCTAACCTACTCCTCGTCCCCAAGCTCAAGGCCCCTCGGAGTCTGCCCAGGTTGAGAGCTTGTGGGTCCCTTTCTCCCAAACCTCTTCTCCTTCTGTCTGCCTCCAAGGCTCAAACTCCATCGGAGTCTGGCCAGGGTGAGAGCCTTGTGAGGACCCTTCTTTCCTAAACTCCCTCTTCCCTAAACTTTGACGGGTGCAGCCGCAAACCGCCTCGTGGAGACCTTAATTGGGCATGACCCACGGGAACGGGGAAGCAAGGGCGCCCATTCTTTTCTAACTTTTAATTTTCTCAGTCTTGATCTGACATTGCAATACTGCAAGCGTTCAGTAGGGACTGATTTAGATTGTAAGAAGCAGGGAGTTGCTGTGGCTTCAAATTAGTTAATGTGGGTGGGTTAGTTCCCTATCTTCCCTATCGGAGTTTGTCCATCCTTCCCAGGTCGGAGTTTGTCCATCCTTCCCTATCGGAGTTTTGTCCAACTTCCCTATCGGAGAGTGACCGCCTTCCCTAAATTGTCTAACACCCTTTACCTATCGGAGATTGACCACCTTCCCTATTGGAGTTTGTCCAACCTCCCTATCGGAGAGTGACCACCTTCCCTATCGGAGTTGACCACTTCCCTGTCGGAGATTGTCCACTTCCCTGACACCCAGAGATTCCCCAGGTTCCCCGGATTCCCCAGGTTCCCCGGATTCCCCAGGTTCCCCAGATTCCCCATATCGGAGATTGACCAGAGAAGCCTAGGTAGAGAAATGGGTGCACCCCTATCAAAAGGACAAAGTTCCCAGGCTCCCGATGAGAAAGAAGCCCAAACTGGTGCTTATTTCCCATCTGGACTCTGAAAGACCCCTTGAATTTGTGTTTAAGAAACTTTGTGTCTGTGCTAAAAAAAAAAAATTGGTTTGCGTTTAAAATTGGCCACAACTTCACTTAAGTGTGCACAGTAAAATAAAAAATAATAATAAAAATTGCAAGCTTGCTTTAAAAATTTCATGTAAGGGCTTGATCAACCCAGAAACATTGTGAACATTGAAAAGTGTGGAAGTGATGTGTACATTTTTTTTAGGCTATAGAAGGCCAATTTTTCTCCAGAGAGTAAAAAGTGTGTGTGTATACATATTTGTTTTCCTGCAGTAAGGAGAAGCAGGACACAAAAGGAAATGGGAGATTGGTAACTTTGAAAATGGTTCATTTAAACTTTGAATTTGTGAACTCGCAATGTCTGTGAAAAGGGAAGGCTGTGCTCTGTACTTAATTTTTCATGCTGCAAAGTTTTAAAAGTTAAGCACACGATGCTTTTTTTAAGATAAAATGCAGTATCTGGCTTTACTTAAAGTAAAAGGTCTTTTGAGAAATCTTAAAATGCCCCTTCCCATCTTCTATGCTTAAACAGGACAATTTACTCCCAAATAAGCTTCCTTTCATGAGGCAACTGCAAAGGGGGGGGCAGTGTTTCCTAGGAACTCCATTTGTTGTGAAAGGTACTCACCTTGTCTCACTTTCTGTGTGTATTTACTATTTTAACCTTCAAATTACTCCTTTCCTAGGCTTACCATGCAATTCCAGGAAAGTGTTCACTCTTTATCATGATTTTACAATTATTCTCTAGAAACTTCACCCCAAATCCTGTAGATACGGGAGGCATTGGTCCTAATTTCTTTGCCTGGGGTGCAGGTATTTGTGTTTGATGCAGTAAGCATGAGTCATTAAGTGCTGAGACTTCAAGTTGACCAAACTGAGACTTCAAGTTGACCAAACTTATATCTCTGGTTTTGGTGGATGTTGAAGTCCTATATAGTTTTAAGATTTATAAGCCTATTTACTAAGCGGCAAGAAACAGGAAATAAAATGTGTCAGAAATGGCTTTAAACTGACCAAACCGAAATTTAATTTGACTAATTTATTGCTGGTTTTGGAAATAGCATGAGCTACCGGATTTCTGTTTAAAATCTAACCTTATTCTTAAAATTCTACTCCTCACGCTTCTCTCCCTTTATTCAAATGGTAATTTAACCAACAGATTCAATTCTTTCAAATGGTACAATAGATTTCTGAGTCATGAACTCTGTACATGCACAGAGGCTATGTCAACTTTATAATAAAAAAAAAGAGAGAGAGGGAGGTTTTAACTAAGAGGTGATAAAGTCATGCTCTCAACTCGAAACTTAAATTCAACTTTATGTAAAACTTGGAACCATTGAGAAATTGTTAAATTGTTGATGTTGCAAAGTTCCAAATTTACTCCTGACAGAGATTTCCACATGAAGCAATTTTCCCTTCAACAGGATATGCGGAGAAGGACTTTGCTGTTCTTTCAAACCTTTCATGCAAATTCTATCTCCGAAGGGGGGGGGGGGAGGAAGAGGAATGGGGGGATTGTTCTCTCCAGGTGACAGACTATGCAAAACCAAGATTCCATTGTTCTATCTCAGTGGGTACTCAAGATATATTATCTCACATTTGCATTGCAAGATTTCCCCCCACAACTTTTAACAGGATACTTGAGAAGTCTCAAAACGACTTCCCTCTATGACTTTTATGTCTATTTTGTGTGTGACTTTTATGCTTCTCTGTTGGTTACAAATAATTTGCTTTGTTCGCTCTAATATTTCCTATTAACATCCTAGCTGATCTTGCCACATAAAGAAACATTTCCCCCCTATTCTTTTATGTGAGATGTTTAAATTTTGTGTGTTTTAGTATTTATTTAATTTTGGTTCCTCAGGCCATGTTTTATATTTTGAGTACATGTGCATCACATGAAAAATAAATAAATAAATAATAAAAACTTCCCTTTCAAACAGGATATGTGGACCTCTGAGAAGACTCTAACCCACATAAAGAAAATATTTAATAACTTGCCAACTGTGTCCAAATTAACAAAATCTTTGTCCCATCTTTCTTCCACAGCCAAAGTGAAGGAAAAAATTAAACAGACTGAGCAGGAAATAACAGTAGTGATTAAATGTAAAGGATAATAATATTTAAATGAATAAAATGCTTAAATATGATTTTGTATTTACAGCTTCCCAAGAAGAAATTTCTAGAATATTCTCCCCTTTCTTGTCTATTTCTTATCCTCCTCCCTTTTTTTTTTTTTTATTAAACTAATTATGTCTTCAGACCCCAAACCCCCCTGCAGGCCTATTTTCGCAGGAGACCAAATGATAAGACCGTCTCCTCACCAGCTAAACAAGCCTGCCAATGCATCAATGGCCACAACAATTTCCTCCCATAAAGGACTTGAGGAACTGAATAACTGAATTATGAAGGACATTTTATCTTCTTGACCACAACCTAAGAAGGAAAACACCAAAAAAACTATAACTTTTCAGCAAGGTTTGGAAGTGCTGCTATCTTCCTCCCAGTGATTCAAAGGCAGGCAAGAAATGCCCTTGTGCCCAAGGTTGGAAATTCATTTAAGAGTAGCAAGAATCACAGATCACAGGATTGCCTCAAGATATGCAATTGGTGTAGAGTTAATAATTTGTATGTTTTGTGTATTATGTGTTATTATGTATGAATGCTGAAACGTGTCTGATACTGTGATATTTCAAAAAGGGGGGGGCAATTATTTATGTGAGCAATGGTTTCTGTATAATATAGAGTGCCTAACTATGAACAACAGAAGGGTTTGGCCTACACCCCAAGTTTTCCCATGGAAGATTCTCATATACTACATGATTTCCTTGTCCCACCTGGCACTCTGTACCAACCTTCTCTATCCATTTTATTATATTTATCTTATTTTAGTTTTATTTTATTTGTGCTACTTCTTTATTTCTTTGCAGTCACTCTCTTTCTGTTCCAGAAAATTATTTGAATCCCTTCTATGACTTCTCTCTATCTCGTCCGGTTTCAATACTGTCCTTAAGTAGCAATTGTTCTGCGTTATTTATTAATCTCAGTTTTCTTGTATATCTGTGAAATTAATCTAAACACACCCAAGTATTATTTTAGAACCATATTTTATCAGGTAGTTTTGAAGCAACCCCACTCTCTTTTATCGTGTGAATACCAAATAGGAATGCTTCCGGTTTCTTTAGGAATGCATGTTAACATTTGTTTGTTTGTTTTTAGTTCCTCATAGATAATGCCCCAAGTTTTATTTATTTGGGGACACGTCCACCACACGTGGAATAAGGTTCTTTCCCCCCCAGATAGCATGCAGTGAATTTTAAGGTTTTCCCCATAATTTCTCTTGCCCCCCTTATTTTTTCATCTCAATTGGACACATTTTAATTTTACCAAGGAGAAGCTTCAGGATCCATGAGAGCCCAAATAACAGGAAAGTGTCTATGCTTTGATTTAGCTAGAGTGATCCCTTATAGAATTAAAATTTACCAATTTGGACAACGTGCCCTTTTTATAAGGTTTCTTTGGAAAGTAACAACCATGGGCTAAATAAATTCTAATTTGGCTCAGTTCTGATTGGGCGTGTATCCCAGGTGCAATGAACTTTCTTTGGTCCCCTTAGAACAACTGAGCAATTTTCCCATGAGTGCAAGACCAGCCTATAAAATAAAATTCCATAGGAAGGTTAGGCAAGGACATTTCTCTCATGACGTGTTCAAAGTCTATCCAAATCTATGGCAAGTGCCAGGCGCCAAGGTCAAGAGGAAAGCCCTTAGGGGATTCCCCAGGGATTGTTGCGGCTGTGGTATGGAGGTGAGACCAGAGGAAGCTAGATTTGTCACCTGGGAACATATAAATTGGCAAACAAAAACACTGCACTTTTCAGTCACTTTCCTGCTGAGTGTAAAGCATAGACCACTATTGAGAAAATGTTTATCCCAAAGTCCTGGACTACCACAAGTAATTTAGTAACAAAATGCAACATGTGTTATTTTTCACATATTTTTTATGTCCAGCTATGTGCACTTGCAAATATCCCTTAGGGGCTTGACTTGCAAGACTTCAGATTTACACAAAGGTACCCATTTCATTTTTCCCGCCATGATGACAAACCTCCAAACAGCCCCCACCTTTTCCGAAGTTGTCCCAATGTACTACCTGGGAGAAGGCGAATACGTGACCACAGATTGTGTGAGGCAATGATTGGTTGTTACACAACAATCTTGCCTCAGAGAGGGGGATTGTTGTAGGAATTTCGGGGGGGGGACTTCCTTTCAAAACACCCCATTACACTATTTGAGACATGAACAGAGAGGGGTGTCTGAAAACAGCACAGAAAGACAGGCCTCACACCATTTTGACTCCTGACACCATTTTTGACTCTCAAACTGACCAGGTGTTTCTCTGCAAGGAGGAAGGGAGTGGGAAAATCTCCCCATTGTCTCTTTCCTCGGAAATCCTGTCTTGAGGGCACACTCAAGATATGAACAGGGTGTGGGCCTGTGACCTGTGACCTAGATTCAGGAATTAGTGGTTATAATAACAAAAGAGTGGACTGCCCAGGAAATGCAATCAGATAAGACATTATCATGTGAAGTGGCAGACAGGAGGTAAACAACTCAAGATTTCTCCTGGGCTGGAGACCGCCTTTTTCTATGATGTAGCTGTGATGTATCTGAGGGGTGGTCCTGCGTTACACCCCTTTTAGTGATGTATGTATGAGGTATAGGGGGTTGGTCTTGAGGGGAAAGGGGGGGAATTTCAAAGTCTATATAGGAGCTTGCCCACCATTGTTCTGGGTCCTTTTCCTGCTCCTGTGTGAGAGGAAAGCACCCTGTTGCAACAGTGAAAATAAAGGCTTTGCTTCTCAATTTTTCTCTGGTTGGCCTCTGTTTTTACTCCTACCGATGGAGAACCTGCAGGGAACTTGCAAGGGCTCTTGTGTACCCCATAAGGGAATAAGGGCAGATTTTTCTACAACACTTCCAAATATTTTCCAAGCTGATTTCGTTATATTCTCTTTATTTTCTAGATTCATTCGATGTCTCTCAGGAGATCTACCTTCTCCACAGAGTTTTAAAGATATTCTTTAAAGATAGTCCATTCCTTATTAACTTTTTGTAAGGTGTTTCCCTTTACTCTCCCTGTTACACATTTAGCAATGTGTAAGTATTCAATCATTTTTTGCTAACCAGTCTGTTTTTATGGGGACATTATTACTTTTCCAGTTCTTGGCAATTAAGATCCTCGCTGCTGTGGCTGCGTACATGAATAATGATCTGTTTGTTTTCTTAATTTCTTCGGACACGATACCAAGTAGGAAGGATTCTGTTTTTTGTTTTTTTTTACCAAAGAGAATCTGAACCTTTTTAAAAAGTTCATTATAAATAAAAAAAGTAATCAACTTTTTCACATTTTTCACGCATGGCCCCCATTGCCATACGTCTGTCGACATTTTGCTGATTCCCAGATATGTCCGGGGAACCCCAGATGTATGGCAGCCCTAGTGCTTCCTGCTCAGTCTGAATTTACATGGGCTCCACTTCTTCTACACTGAACATGCCTGTATTTTGTTGGATTATTGCTACAGTGGTACCTGTATTTACGAAGTTAATTCATTCCGGAGGTCTGTTCTTAACCTGAAACTGTTCTTAACTAGAGGCGTGCTTTTGCTAATAGGGCCTCTTGCTGTTGCTGTGCCGTGGGCACATGATTTCCGTTCTCATCCTGACGCAAAGTTCTCAACTCGAGGTAACTCTTCCAGGTTAGCGGAGTTTGTAACCTGAGGTGTTTGTAACTCAAGGTACCACTGTATTATTTATTGGCTGCTTTTTTTTTTTACCAAGGCAATTCAAAGCAACTGCCAAACACATACAGCAAAAAGAAAAATCTAAAAGACAATCCTATTGTTAAAACTAGGGTGAGCGAGCCTGGGTCAATGAGATATGGAAAATCAGTGTTCTTTATCATTCCGGAAGCGTCCACAAGTAGAAAAGTCTCCCTGCTGCAAAAATCACATTAATAATTTTAATAATATTATTTATTAATTTTCCAATTTACATTTTAAAATGTTCACTTAAACAATCTTAAATTGATGATTCCCCTTGCACACCGTACATCCCTGCATATTTTACATAATCCAAACCATTCAGTATTCCAATCTTGCATCTATCTAACTTATTTACACTGTTGAATTTAACTTAATGCTACCAGCGTTTTCACATGTACACTTTTCACCCATATATTCAATAAACATTGTCCAATCTTCTTTAAATGTGTGTTCTTCTTGTTCTCTTATTCTATATGTGAAGTCTGCAAGCTGCACATATTCTGTCAGTTTAAGTTGCCATTCTTCTTTGGTTGGAACCTCATCCGTTTTCCATTTTTGGGCTAACGAGACATGGGCCGCAGTAGTAGCATACATAAATACAGTGGTACCTCAGGTTAAGAACTTAATTCGTTCTGAAGGTCCGTTCTTAACCTGAAACTGTTCTTAACCTGAGGTACCACTTTAGTTAATGGGGCCTCCAGCTGCCGCTGCACGATTTCTGTTGTCATCCTGAGGTAAAGTTCTTAACCTGAGGTAAAGTTCTGGGTTAGCGGAGTCTGTAACCTGAAGCGTCTGTAACCTGAGGTACCACTGTAACCTTTTTTTTGACACCTGGGAATTTCTGTCTGAATTATCCCCAACATGTTTTTTTTGGGAAAGGTACTTTTGAACATTTTTTTCCAATTCATTATGAATTATTTCCCAATACTCTTTTACCCTTTTACAAGTCCACCACATATGATAAAACGTACCCTCAACCTCGTTACATTTCCAGCACTTATCTGCTTTGGGCCCATAAATGTATAGGCCGCAAAAGTTACATTAAACCTGCTTTCCACAACCTGGTGCCCTGCAGATATTTCAGACAGCAGCTTCCTGCATCCCTGTCTGTTGGCCATGCTGGCTGGGGCTGATGGGAGTTGGAGGCCAACAATATTTTTAGAAGACCACAGTTCCCTTCTCTGTGTGCTAAGAACAGTTGGTTTGTATTCCCAACCATGGCTAGGCTATTCCTTCCCTTCATTAAATCAGGCGAGCACATGAATATATATAAACCAGCCGTTTCCCACCGACGGATCCCCAATTTTGTTTTAAGAGCCCCACAGCTAGCAAAATCAGATATTCCCATTGATTCCCTCTCTTCAATTAAGTCTGCCTATCAAAAGGAAACAGAGCGCTTTGGAGTAGATGGTGCATCCATGTATTCTTCATTGATTTGTCATTCGTAAAATTCTCACTTACAAACTGCGGATGAGCAAACTCTTTAATCAATAATTAGTGAGGTTTCCTCCCCCGGAAGCAAAACAAGAACTTTGGGATTTGAATTAAACTTTCTCTTTATTCTTCTGGTACCTTGAAAATAGGGACGCGGGTGGCGCTGTGGACGGCGTTTCCGTGCGCTGCTCTGCTTCACCAGAAGCGGCTTAGTAATGCTGGCCACATGACCCGGAAGCTGTACGCCGGCTCCCTCGGCCAGTAATGCAAGATGAGCGCCGTAACCCCAGAGTCGTCCACAACTGGACCTAATGGTCAGGGGTCCCTTTACCTTACCTCGAAAATAGGAGAGCTTGGCAAGGCCATGGTGTACGGCAGAGAGCATTCTGGCACAAGAGGCATCCATGTAGATCAGTTGCCATGAGCCATGAATCCAGTAGCGATCCCGATACAGAGACTGTAATCCCTCCCACAGGATCTCACTGGTCTACTGGCACTGGGCACTTACCAAGCAAGTTATGAAATGGAGTACCCATCTTCAGGCCAGAGGTCTGGTCCATTAAGGCTCTGAAGTCCTCCACAAAGGGGTAGAGCCTGGCAGAGGCAGTCTGGAGGCAGAAAATGAAAGGACCTCAGTCTGCTCTCAACCTCTGCTGGAACAAGTTGCTCACTCAGAGCTCTCCATGGTCCTGAAACTCCTGATGTTACTTGCCCCAAAATGGAAAGAAGCAGAAATCCCAGCAAAGGAAGAACGGATACAAAAACTTATAGGATATGCAGAAATGGCGAAACTCACCGGAAGAATAAGAAATCAAAATAACAATTTTTTAAATAAAAGAATGGAAATGGTTTATTGATATTTACAGATAAATTGTAAACAGATAAAAACATTGGCAGGATTATTGTACTAACCTGCAGTTTCAGAAGAGTACATATTTAAAGAAGATGAATAAATGAGCAAATTAAGTTAATTTGGATAAGCAGAAGATATTAAAAATAAATTTAAGGAACTGCAGAAAGAGGTGGAAGGAAGTCCAATTTTGAAATGTCAAAAGGATTTTAAAATTAGTGAAATGTATAAAATTAGTTAAATGTACAAACTTGAAAAGTATAAAAGTTCTGTTGAGCAGGTGAGGGAATAACAGGAGGAGAAAGAAAGAGCTCCATGGAAAGACTAGGTTGGTTTGGGCTGAGCTGGTGTGGGAATTATCAGCAGAGAAAAATGTACAGCCGCCAGCAAAAGGGAATGCAGTGGAACTCCTGAAACTGTTCACAAGAAAAGCTATGATCTCATATGAGGAAAGGGATTTAAGATGGCTCCTTCACCATCCCCAGTGGATTAGGAAAGAATATTAGTAAAAGAAGAAAGAAGAGGAAGCAGGATTGGATGAACATTAAGGAATAATAATTTTGGACTGTGACTTGACTGAGATTTGTTGGAACAGTTTTAATAAGGCTTTATAAAAACTGGACCTAGAAACTGGAGAAATACTATTTTGGATTATTAGACGGCCATTATAGGAGTCATATTGCACTGTCTGAGTGGTTAAGATTTGAAGGCTGGCCTGGGGTGTGTGTAGGAAAAGTGCCATCTTGCTGAAGGGGAGGAAAAAGGCTGGATACTAAATACAGCTGGGTTTATCCTGGAGTGCATATTCTGAATAATTATTGCTACAGAGGAGCGATCTCTCACGGTGGGAGACGGGGAAAAGGGGGGGCACCCATGGGAGAGCCTGCCTTTCTATGTGTGTTGACAAATGATATGATACAAATGTGATAAAGGGTATTTTTAGTTATTCTCGCCCACCCTTTCTCTTTTCTATACAAATGTGTTTTGTAAGGGTTGTTTAATAATGTTTGTGTTACTATTTTTTCTTTTTTGGTTTCCCTCTGTATGAATTCTTTGATGAGAAGTGAGATTGTGCCTGCGACTGAAGCTCTTTCCACATTCAAAGAACTTATAGGGTTTCTCCCCTGTATGAATTCTTTGATGGGAAGTGAGCTTGTCCCCCTCCCGGAAGCTCTTTCCACATTCCAAACACTGATACGGTTTCTCGCCTGTATGAATTCTTTGATGAGAAGTGAGATTGTGCCTGAGACTGAAGCTCTTTCCGCATTCCAAGCACTTATAGGGTTTCTCCCCTGTATGAATTCTTTGATGCATCATGAGATGGGTTCTTTGACTGAAGTTTTTCCCACATTCACAGCACTGATATGGTTTCTGACCTGTATGAGTTCTTTGATGGGAAGTGAGATAGGAACTGTGACTAAAGCTCTTTCCACACTCATGGCATTGAAAAGGTTTCTCGCCTGTATGAATTCTTTGATGGGAAGTGAGATTGTGCCGGTGACTGAAGCTCTTTCCACATTCCAAACACTGATACGGTTTCTCCCCTGTATGAATTTTTTGGTGCGAAGTGAGACTCTGCCTGAAACTGAAGCTCTTCCCACATTTTAAGCATTGATATGGCTTCTCCCCTGTATGAATTCTTTGATGGAAAGTGAGATAAAACCCCTGGCTAAAGCTCTTTCCACATTCGAAGCATTGATAGGGTTTCTCCCCTGTATGAACTTTTTGATGCGAATTAAGATTCTGCTTGCATCTGAAGCTCTTTCCACATTCCAGGCATGGATATGGCTTCTCCCCTGTATGAATTCTTTGATGGGAAGTGAGATGGACCCCCTGGCTAAAGCTCTTTCCACATTCGAAGCATTGATAGGGTTTCTCCCCTGTATGAATTCTGTTATGGGAAGTGAGCTGCCCCCTCTTACTGAAGCTCTTTCCACATTCCAAGCACTGATAGGGTTTCTCCTCTGTGTGAATTCTTTGATGGGAAGTGAGATGTACACGTTGACTAAAGCACTTTCCACATTCCAAGCACTGATAGGGTTTCTCCCCTGTATGAATTCTGTTATGGGAAGTGAGCTGCCCCCTCTTACTGAAGCTCCTTCCACATTCTAAGCACTGATAGGGTTTCTCCTCTGTGTGAATTTTTTGATGGGAAGTGAGATGTACACGTTGACTAAAGCACTTTCCACATTCCAAGCACTGATAGGGTTTCTCCCCTGTATGGATTCTGTAATGGGAAGTGAGACTGGAACTGGAACTGAAGCTCTTTCCACATTTCAAGCACTGATAGGATTTCTCCTGTGTATGAACTCTATGATGGGTATTTAGATTGGAACTGCAACTGAAGCTTTTTCCGCATTCTAAGCACTGATAGGGTTTCTCCCCTGTATGAATTCTTTGATGGGAAGTGAGACCATCCTTCAGATTGAAGCTCATTCCACATTTCAAGCACTGATAGGGTTTCTCCCCTGTATGAACTCTTTGATGGGAAGTGAGAGCATCCTTCCGATTGAAGCTCTTTCCACACTTCAAGCACTGATAGGGTTTCTCCCCTGTATGAATTCTTTGATGGGAAGTGAGATGTACCTTCTGACTGAAGTTCCTTCCACATTCCAAGCACTGATAGGGCTTCTCCCCTGTATGAATTCTTTGATGGCAAGTGAGACTCTGACGGTGACTGAAGCTCTTCCCACATTCTCTGCACTGATACATTTTTTCTCCACTGTTAGTTCTTTCTTGTGAAGAGATTTTATCCCTCCAAACAAAGCTCTTTCCTTGATGTGAGGTGGAGTGGTAGCTCTGACAGATGTTCTCTCCACACTGTGAATATTTATATGACTTCTCCACTATGTGCATTCTGTTGTGGTCCCCCTTGTTCTTCCCTTCCAATTCATCACCATCTGCAATGAAGAGAGAAGCTAATTAGAGCCTCAGGAAGAACAAAGTTAATGAATGCTTGTGACAGACGAAGAGAGTTAGATGTGAGGCCTTACTATAGTTTTCACTGCCTTTGTTGGCTGGTATTAACTGACATATTGCTTGGCTTTTATCTGGGATAGATTTTGTTCAATCCTGGCTCAATCCTGGAATCCACTCCATCTCCAATTTCCCTTAAACTCTGAGACTGTGATTTAAGAAGGCCTGGGCAGTTCAAACAACCTGGTCATTGCTTTAAAAGGCATGACTAGACGGGGAAAAAATGCAGAGAAAACAATGGATATCCCTCCATTCAGGGTTCACGGTGGGGAATCCCAAATGCTGTTGGTCTCCATCCAAACAGTGGAGATTCATCACATAGAGGTATGTATGGAATTTCAAAACCTAAGTCACTTGCTTAATTTCAAAACAGATATTATGATCCAACAGGAAGTGTTACCAAGAGGGTCCATGACCCCACGATTCTCCTCCTTGACTTCCTTATGCAGAGCTCTCTGGTTAAGATCCATCAAGCCGTCTGTGAAACAAGCAGCTACATCTGCCCCTGCACACTCCCCACCAGCAGTTATCTCAATCTGGTTGGTCTAAATATTAATTTATACGTAAATCACTTTCTTCACTTTGAACCTCCCTCCCATGTTCAAGAGTAGACTAACTCTGTGTTGTTTCATTGGTGACAGGAGAGGAAAAGTGACTATAACTCACACTTAATCTAAACACAACGGCCACAAGAGCTCCTCAGTAGGCATTCGGCTATGCGATGTTGACTGTTCTCTGTTCTCTCCTGTTTCCCCTTTCCCCCTTTCCATTTAAACCAATTCATGAACCCAGAACCCATACACTGACCACTAATGCTGATATGTTATAGATACTTGGCCTACATATTTGTCTATTAGTCATATGATCCCTGTTTTTAAAAGCAAATAAAAAGTTATTCCGAAAAGAAAAAGGCAACACACGGAGGCCCCATCTGTGGTCAATTTGCAAAGCAGGATCAGGTTACTTTCAAGAGTCATGGCTTCTAGTGGTGCCCGATGGATGGGTAAGTTGTCTGACATTGGCAAGGCATTCAGATCACGGTACTGGTTTTAGACATTTTGAGCTGCCAATACATTGCGGTGGTCGGGGAGTTGTGATGTATTCGTAGCTCAAATTGCCTGCAGATGACAAAGGTGCAGGCAGGCAGGTAGGCAGGCAGGCGGAGGAGCCCGAAAAGGAGCTCCCCTTCCCCATCTCCTTCCGCCTGCCTGCCTCCCCCGCCACCCCCAATCTGTGCAAGCCCCAATACCTCTCCGGCTCCATCCATCCATGTCCCCATCTCCACTCCCCTGGAACTCACCAGATCTCTCGGAGGTCCCTGGGAGGGAACGCTCAGAGGTTGTGGGGAAGGATGCAGGAGACAACCTGACCAGGTCAACCGTCCATCTTCCCCCTTCCATCCTTACTAGCTTTGCAGGATCCATCTCTTTCATCCTTCCTGAGGAGTCAAGAAGCCAAAACAAGCTGCAGGGTCCTGGGAGAGAGGAAGAAGCAAAGGGAGCCTCAGAGGCCCTGCAGGGATTCTCTTGCCCTAGATATTCTTCTGCCCCTGGAGAAGCACAAATGGGGAAGCCTCTTCCCAAGAAAAGCCCCATTTCTAAACATCTCCACTGACTCCAATTTCTTCTGTATGCTTCTCACCCCACTTCGTAAGCCTGCCATGGTCTGCACAGTAGTGACCTGAGAGTACTGGGTAGATCCCATTGAACTCAGTGGGGATAACTGACAGAACTTGGTACAAAAACCAGTCACCGTCCTGTCCCCAAGCCTGAAAGCTGCAACCCCAGAGCATGGGCAGAAAATAGCAGAGTACATATTACATGTAGGTGCCCTCATGCTAGGTGCTTTGTATGGAGAGCCCTGTTCACAATCTTTGAGCTCTCTCATCATCTCTGTAATTCATTTTTTGACTGTGTATCCATGTTTTTCACTAACACCTTATTTTTCCTCTATTTTAAAACCTGCAGCATTTCCAAGCAGCTCCTAACACACTACTAAGAGGTTCCTCTAAAGATAATACAACATCATCTGCAGTGGACTTCAGTTTGTAGTTTTGTTGCCCCACCCTGACCTCCTTTTATAACTGGAATTTTCCTTATTCTTCATGATAATACATAAATAATAGCGGTGAAAGAGGGCATGTACCCTTCTGTATCTTACATTTTTCTATGAGTTTTCTATGAGAGTATTATTCACAATCATGCTTCTCATGTGTTCGTATAGATTGTCTTATTTCCCTTTAGAAAAGTCTCTCCAATCCCTGGCTCCTGCGGAAGGAGTTCCAGTTTTACCTACACACTGTGAAAGTTTTAAGTTCAATGTAAATAAAGCATTGTGCAATTGAGACAAGACTGGTGTTCTCCTTTGGGAAGGGATGGGCGACCTGGTGACTCCAGAGGCTATGGTCTTGTTTTCTAATAGCAGCAGCTGCAGAGAAACTCCAGGATGGGGAACATCCTTGAAAGCTCACCCTGGGATCAGAGAGAGAAAAATTTGTAGACCTGCCAGCCAGAGCCCCCTCCTTCTCCTCCTTGCCTCATCCCTTGACAAGATCTACATTGGCTCCCAGTACGTTTCCGACCACAATTCAAAGTGTTGGTGTTGACCTTTAAAGCCCTCAACGGCCTAGGTCCTGTATACCTGAAGGAGCGTCTCCACCCCCACCGTTCAGACCGGACACTGAGATCCAGTGCCGAGGGCCTTCTGGCGGTTCCCTCACTGCGAGAAGCCAAGCTATAGGGAACCAGGCAGAGGGGTCTTCTTGGTAGTGGCACCCACCCTGTGGAACGCCCTCCCGTCAGAGGTCAAAGGTCAAACAACCATTTGACATTCAGAAGACAGCTGAAGGCAGCCCTGTTTAAGGAAGCTTTTAATATGTGATATTTTATTTTATTCCCCCCCCCATTTTTTTATTGGTTTTAACAAAATAATACAATTAAAGTACAAACAACAATAAACAAACAGAAAAGAAAACAGAAACAATAATACACATAAAAACATACATAATTCCTTTTAACCTATCCATCCATTATATCATTGTGGGTTGACTTCCTCCCGTCCTCCCTTCCTGCGTTCCTTGTATATAATCTTTAGTAATTTCTTGACCTCATTGAAAACATTTTAATTAATTAACCTCAATATCTCTTCTTATCTAAGATCAATATCATTAATTCCAACAATATGTGATATTTTAATGTATTTTTTATTTTTTTGGGAAGCAGCCCAGAGTGGCTGGGGAGACCCAGCCAGATGGGCGGGATACAAAAATAATAATTATTATTATTATTATTATTATTATTATTATTATTATTATTATTATTATTATGGAGAGGATCCTGGAGGACTTAAAGTGCCTTTCCATCCTCTCCTCTCAAGGAATGCAGCTCAGCTCCTTTGAACCCTGGCAAGCCGAGTAGCAGCCAGCTCAGCCCCCTCGCTCTCTCCGTTTCTCCACGGAGGGCAGCAGCCCAGGAAGAGCCACATGCCTTGCCCCTGCCCAGAGAGGCTTCCCTGGTGGATCTGGCAGGGGGAAAGGCTCTGCCAGAAGCAAAGGAGGGCCTGGCAGGGGCTTCTCCATTGGAAGGGGGATTCTGGGCATCCCCCCCCCAGACCCCTCCCTCCCTCCCGCCTGGATGCAAAGGAAGAAGAGAGCTGCAGACCTCCTGGAAACTCGCCCCCTCCCAGTTCCTGGCAGAGAGGAATGGGGGGCAGGAATGGGGAGACTTGGGGGTCTCCCCCTGCCTGCCATTCAGAAGCAGAACACACAGCCCTGCAGCCCTGGGACCCCCTTCTCCCAGAGACACCCAAGGGGGAAGAGAGGGGAGACTCACCGGATTCTTCCCAGGAGGGAAATCGAGGCAGCACGTGGAGGAGACAAGAAACAAGAGATGCCGGAAGGGGCTGGGCACGGAGGGAGGGGTGGGAGGGAGGGGAATTCTGCTCTGGAGGACCTGCTCCCCCCTGCTGTCTCTACTTCCTGTCCTCTCTAGGACTCCAGCTCTGTTCAATTTAACCCTTCGCAAGCTGAGCACAGCCAACTGGCTGTCGTCCTTCCCTCCCCGAATCCGGGTGGACTCCAGGGCATGTGCGGAGTTCTCTATGATTCTCGGCTCAGAGGCCCTGAAGGCAGCAGCTTCGTGCCCTGCCCCCAGATGGGTGGGGTATAAATAAAATAGTAATAATAATAATAAAACTTCCCCTGCTCACTAGCGGACTGAATGTCTGTTGCAATATTAGGAGGGTACTTGAGACAGACACCCGTCCCTTTGGAGCAAGTGGCTCCGCTGGTAAAGCAGGAGACCTCTCATTTCAGGGTCCTGGGTTCGAGCCCCACTTTAGGCATTGCAAAGGGATGACCCTCGAGCATTCTGGGAATCTATAAAGTGTAATAATAATAATAGAAATAATAATAATAATCAGTAGGCCTACACTCCCCAAGTTGGAGAACTCGCTCCAAACTTAGAAAGTGAATTTCAGGGGGGACAAATGTCAGGTTCTGCATTTAGGCAGGAAGAATCAGAGGCACCAATATCCGAATGGGCGCCCCCACCTCGCTGCTCTCCCTCCCGCCTCGTCCCCAAATTCTGGAGGGCTGTTGGAGGCAGCTTGTTTTCCTGCTGTTTCAGATTCTTAGAATTTAGAGAATCGTAGAATTTTGGAGTTGGAAGGGACCCCTGAGGGTCATCTAGTCCAGGCGGGGGAAGATTGGTAGGAAGAGTCCTGTGCCCATCAGTACCTCAAATGGTGCCAGTGAAAGGAGGTCTCAGTCAATATCCTCTCAAAAATCCACGATGTAACTCTTCCAGACAACTCTTCTTTGGTGGACCAAAGTTATGGAGCTTTTTTTTTAAAGGAGAAGCTCCCCCCCCCCAAATGCTTTTTCAACTTTTTTTTCACATTTTTCTTTTTCATTTAAATAACTTTATTGTACATAAGAATCTATAAACGTACAATACATATATCAAACAATACATACATACATACATACAGTATCTACCAAACATATCTTTCCTATACCTGTATACATACCGAACGTGAAAACACCCTCAGCGAATTGACTTCCAACCATTCTCATTGTACTAGTTTACGTTTATTTAATCTATACGCATTTCATTTTGGATGCTCTGTTCTTCCAACTATTTTCCAAGCTAATTTCGTTATATTCCCTTTATTTTCTAGATTCATTCGATGTCTGTCAGGAGATCAACCTTCTCCACATAGTTTTTAAGATATTCTTTAAAGATAGTCCATTCCTTATTAACTTTTTGTAAGGTGTTTCCCTTTACTCTCCCTGTTACACATTTAGCAATGTGTAAGTATTCAATCATTTTTTGCTAACGAGTCTGTTTTTGCGGGGACATTATTACTTTTCCAGTTCTGGGCAATTAAGATCCTCACCGCTGTGGCTGCATACATGAATAATGATCTGTTTGTTTTCTTAATTTCTTCGGATATGATACCAAGTAGGAAGGATTCTGGGTTGTTTTTTTTAACAAGAGAATCTGAACCTTTTTAAAAAGTTCATTATAAATAAAATAAGCAATGAACTTTTTCACATTTTTCACGCATGGCCCCCATTGCCATACGTCTGTCGACATTTTGCTGATTCCCGGATATGTCCGGGGAACCCCAGATGTATGGCAGCCCTAGTGCTTCCTGCTCAGTCTGAATTTACATGGGCTCCACTTCTACACTGAACATGCCTGTATTTTGTTGGATTATTGCTACAGTGGTACCTGTATTTACGAAGTTAATTCATTCTGGAGGTCTGTTCTTAACCTGAAACTGTTCTTAACTAGGGGCATGCTTTCGCTAATGGGGCCTCTTGCTGTTGCTGTGCCGTGGGCATGATTTCCGTTCTCATCCTGACGCAAAGTTCTCAACTCGAGGTAACTCTTCCAGGTTAGCGGAGTTTGTAACCTGAGGCATTTGTAACCTGAGGCGTTTGTAACTCAAGGTACCACTGTATTATTTATTGCCTGCTTTTTTTTTCTTTACCAAGGCAATTCAAAGCAACCGCCAATCACATACAGCAAAAAGAAAAATCTAAAAAACAATCCTATTGTTAAAACCAGGGTGAGCGAGCCTGGGTCAATGAGATATGGAAGATCAGTGTTCTTTATCTTTCAGGAAGCGTCCACAAGTAGAAAAGTCTCCCTGCTGCAAAAATCACATTATTTTAATAATGATATTTATTAATTTTCCAATTTACATTTTAAAATGTTCACTTAATCATAAATTGATGATTCCCCTTTCGTGGTTCATCTTGCACACCATACATCCCTGCATATTTTACATAATCCAAACCATTCAGTATTCCAATCTTGCATCCATCTAACTTGTTTACACTGTTGAATTTAACTTAATGCTACCAGCGTTTTCACATGTACACACTTTTCACCCATATATCCAATAAACATTGTCCAATCTTCTTTAAACGTGTGTTCTTCTTGTTCTCTTATTCTATATGTAGATCAGTTGCCATGAGCCATGAATCCAGTAGCGATCCCGATACAGAGACTGTTATCCCTCCCACAGGATCTCACTGGTCTACTGGCACTGGGCACTTACCAAGCAAGTTATGAAATGGAGTACCCATCTTCAGGCCAGAGGTCTGGTCCATTAAGGCTCTGAAGTCCTCCACAAAGGGGTAGAGCCTGGCAGAGGCAGTCTGGAGGCAGAAAATGAAAGGACCTCAGTCTGCTCTCAACCTCTGCTGGAACAAGTTGCTCACTCAGAGCTCTCCATGGTCCTGAAACTCCTGATGTTACTTGCCCCAAAATGGAAAGAAGCAGAAGTCCCAGCAAAGGAAGAACGGATACAAAAACTTATGGCATATGCAGAAATGGCGAAACTCACCGGAAGAATAAGAAATCAAGATAACAATTTTTAAAATAAAAGAATGGAAATGGTTTATTGAATATTTACAGATAAATTGTAAACAGATAAAAACATTGGCAGGATTATTGTAATAACCTGCAGTTTCACAAGAGTATATATTTAAAGAAGATGAATAAATGAGCAAATTAAGTTAATTTGGATAAGCAGAAGATATTAAAAATAAATTTAAGGAACTGCAGAAAGAGGGGGAAGGAAGTCAAATTTTGAAATGTCAAAAGGATTTTAAAATTAGTGAAATGTATAAAATTAGTGAAATGTTCAAACTTGAAAAGTATAAAAGTTCTGTTGAGCAGGGGAGGGAAGAACAGGAGGAGAAAGAAAGAGCTCCATGGAAAGAGAAGGTTGGGCTGGGCTGAGCTGGTGTGGGAATTATCGGCAGAGAAAAATGTACAGCCACCAGCAAAAGGGAATGCAGTGGAACTCCTGAAACTGTTCACAACGAAAGCTATGATCTCGTATGAGGAAAGGGATTTAAGATGCCTTCTTCCCCATCCCCAGTGGATTAGGGAAGAATATTAGTAAAAGAAGAAAGAAGAGGAAGCAGGATTGGATGACCATTCAAAGAGACAATAATTTTGGACTGTGACTTGACAGATTTGTTGGAAGTTTTAATAAGGCTTTATAGAAACTGGACCTAGAAACTGGAGAAATACTATTTTGGATTATTAGACCGTCATTATAGGAGTGATATTGCACTGTCTCAGTGGTTAAGATTTGAAGGCTGGCCTGGGGGGGGGTGTAGGAAAAGTGCCATCTTGCTGAAGGGGAGGAAAAAGGCTGGATACTAAATACAGCTGGGTTTATCCTGGAGCGCTTATCCTATATAATAATCTTGCTGTGTCCGTACGTACCACTTTCCGTGTGTCACAGGAATTCGCCAGTGCGCGTGCGTTCCTGTGACACACGGACTGGACGACGGGAGAGGGGGCGTGTCCGAGAGGCAGAGGCGGCGCATGCGCACCATCATTTCGGTCACTGCCAGGGTGCCATCGTGCTGAGCCTCCCGCTGCAAGCTTTCCCGCTGCAAGCTTTCCTGCTTGCAAAGCGCGGAGGGAGGGCCGCGAAGCCAGGGTGCCATCGTGCTGAGCCTCCCGAGCAGCGCTCCCCCCGCCGCCTTCAGCCTCCCGCTGCAGCCGCCTAACACCGTCGGCTACGTGCGGGGGCTCCGCAAGTGCCAGGACTGCCTGCGCGGTGAGGCGGGGGGGGGAGACGGGGCCCGGCCCTTCCCAGCAGGCTTACTCGGGAGTAAGTGCCGCCGCCCGCGAGCGGAGTTTCCCGCTGCCGCCGGCTTCCTCACTGCTCTGGCGGAGCCTCCCACTGCGAGCGCCGCCTCGCCTCTCCTTCCCCGGGAGAGGCATGTGGTCTCTCCGGGAGCCGGAGGAACAAAAAACAGTGGGGGGGGGGGAGTAGGAGACTGAGCCCGGTGGCCGCTCCTTCTCCCTCACACTCTCCCATCCCAGCGCACGCAGCCTTCGCCTCCAGGGTAGCAGCGGCGGCAGCAGCGGGAACAGCAGGCTCTCTGGGGCCCGGGCCCGGGGCGGTTGCCGGCTCAGCCGTGCCCGCTCCGGGTCCGTGCGGGGCCGTGTCGGGGGTCTCTCGGCGCGCCGCTACCCGTGATGCGGAGGTCGGGGCTGGGCCGAGGGTCCCGACCGCCGGCCCGCCTTCTCTGCCCTCCCAGCGCACGCAGCCTTCGGCGGGAGGGCAAGAGCCCTGACACTCTCCCTTCGCCGAAGGAGCGCATGCGTAATAGCGCTCTCCTCGCTCCCAGTCCCGCTCCTCCCTCTTTACCAAGTTTTACCTCCCTGAGGGGAAGGAAGGAGGGACGGGCCGAGGACGATGGAGGAGGTGCCTGGCGGGGGTTGCCGCTGCCGCCGTCGTTGCCGCTCTTGGCCGCGCTCGCTGCACTGGACAAGTTGCCGGCGGGCGCCAGGCCTCTGAGGCCGGGGAGGGGGGGTTGGCCTCGCGCACCTGAGGAGGAGGCGGAGGCGGGGCCGCTTGGCGCGCGACTGAGTGAATGACGCGAGGCGGAGGGGGGGCGGAGGACAGTGTTCGGAGGGGGAGGGGGCGCCCCGCTCGAGAGGGCGGCCGGGGGGGGAGCTCTGTGTGGAAGGTGCAAGAGGAGGGGAAGGGGGCATGGAGGTGAGGCAAGAAAGGCAGGAGGAGAAGGGGAGGGGCCGGCGCAGGCAGAAATGGGGCTGTGGGGCAGGAGGGGCTGGAGAGTGAGAAAGGAAAGCGGCATGGGGCAGGAGGGGCTGGTGAGTGTGCAGGATCTGGGGCTGGAGTGCATGGGATGTTGAGGGGCCATGGGGCAGGAGAGGCTGGTTAGTCTGGGAGGATATGGGGCAGGAGGGGTGGGGTGGGATAGGGGTATGGGGTAGGAGCGCGTGGTGAGTGAGAGTATGGGGCAGGAGAGGCTGGTTAGTCTGGGAGGATATAGGGCTGGAGGGGTGGGGTTGGGGTATGGGGCAGGAGGGGCTGGTGAGTGAGAAAGTAAATGACAGGAGGCACTGGTGAGCGTGTGAGGATATGGGGCAGGAGGGGTGGGGGTGTTATGAGCCAGGAGGGGCTGGTGAGGGTGGGAGTATGGGGCAGGATGAGTGGGGTGTTGGGGGTATGGGGCAGGAGGGGGTCGGATGTGGGGAGTATGGGGCAGGAGGGGCTGGTGAATGTCGTGGGATATGGAGCAGGAGGGGTTGGTGAGTGTAGCAGGGGTATAGGGCTAGAGGAGTGAGGGGCTATTGAGCGAGATAAAGGAAAATGGAAGTATGCGGCAGGAGAGAGTGTGGGGGTGTGAATTAGGAGGGGATGAGAGGAAAGGTGGCAGGGTGCAGGGTGTGAGAGAGAAGTGGGTGTACAGACAGAGAGGCAAACTATGTGTGGAAATGTGGGGAGTAGGGGGGAGATAGGGGGATGCAGCGTTTTTGCACATGGGGATGCGAGGTGGGGGGGGGAGAGAAGAAGTCTGGCATATCACATATAATCTAGCGCCCGTTATTAACGGGCTTAATTCACTAGTTCTGAATAATTATTGCTACAGAGGAGCGATCTCTCATGGTGGGAGACGGGGAGAAGGGGGGCACCCATGGGAGAGCTGGGGGAGTCTGCCTTTCTATGTGTGTTGACAAATAATATAATATGATACAAATGTGATAAAGGGTATTTTTAGTTATTCTCGCCCACCCTTTCTCTTTTCTATACAAATGTGTTTTGTAAGGGTTGTTTAATAATGTTTGTGTTACTATTTTTTCTTTTTTGGTTTTCCCTCTGTATGAATTCTTTGATGAGAAGTGAGATTGCGCCTGTGACTGAAGCTCTTTCCACATTCCAAGCACTTATAGGGTTTCTCCCCTGTATGAATTCTTTGATGGGAAGTGAGATCAACCCCCTGGCCAAAGCTCTTTCCACATTCAAAGCATTGATAGGGTTTCTCCCCTGTATGAATTCTTTGATGGGAAGTGAGCTTGCCCCCCTCCTGGAAGCTCTTTCCACATTCCAAACACTGATACGGTTTCTCCCCTGTATGAATTCTTTGATGGGAAGTGAGCTTGCCCCCCTCCCGGAAGCTCTTTCCACATTCCAAACACTGATACGGTTTCACCCCTGTATGAATTCTTTGATGGGTAGTGAGACTCTGCCTGTGACTGAAGCTCTTTCCACATTCCAAACACTGATACGGTTTCTCCCCTGTATGAATTCTTTGATGGGAAGTGAGCTTGCCCCCCTCCCGGAAGCTCTTTCCACATTCCAAACACTGATATGGTTTCTCGCCTGTATGAATTCTTTGATGGAAAGTGAGACTGTGCCTGTGACTGAAGCTCTTTCCACATTCCAAACACTGATATGGTTTCTCGCCTGTATGAATTTTTTGGTGCGAAGTGAGACTCTGCCTGAGACTGAAGCTCTTCCCGCATTTTAAGCATTGATATGGCTTCTCCCCTGTATGAATTCTTTGATGGGAACTGAGATCGACCCCCTGGTTGTAGCTCTTTCCACATTCGAAGCATTGATAGGGTCTCTCCCCTGTATGAACTTTTTGATGTGAATCGAGATTCTGCTTGTATCTGAAGCTCTTTCCACATTCCAGGCATGGATATGGTTTCTCCCCTGTATGAATTCTGTTATGGTAAGTGAGTTGCACCCTCTTACGGAAGCTCTTTCCACATTCCAAGCACTGATAGGGTTTCTCCCCTGTGTGAATTCTTTGATGGGAAGTGAGATCTATACGTTGACTAAAGCACTTTCCACATTCCAAGCACTGATAGGGTTTCCCCCCTGTATGAATTCTGTTATGGGAAGTGAGACTGGAACTGGAACTGAAGCTCTTTTCACATTTCAAGCACTGATAGGATTTCTCCTGTGTATGAACTCTATGATGGGTATTTAGATTGGAACTGCAACTGAAACTCTTTCCGCATTCTAAGCACTGATAGGGTTTCTGCCCTGTATGAATTCGTTGATGGGAAGTGAGAGTGTGCCTGTGACTGAAGCTCTTTCCACACTCAAGGCATTGAAAAGGTTTATCCCCTGTATGAATTCTTTGATGGGAAGTGAGATTATCCTTCCGATTGAAGCTCTTTCCACATTTCAAGCACTGATAGGGTTTCTCCCCGGTATGAATTCGTTGATGTAAAGTGAGACTCTGACGGTGACTGAAGCTCTTTCCACACTCAAGGCATTGAAAAGGTTTCTCCTTTGTATGAATTCTTTGATGGGAAGTGAGACCATCCTTCCGATTGAAGCTCTTTCCACACTTCAAGCACTGATAGGGTTTCTCCCCTGTATGAATTCTGTTATGGGAAGTGAGCTGCACCCTCTGTCTGAAGCTCTTTCCACATTCCAAGCACTGATAGGGTTTCTCCCCTGTGTGAATTCTTTGATGGGAAGTGAGACTCTGACAGTGACTGAAGCTCTTCCCACATTCTCTGCACTGATACATTTTCTCTCCGCTGTTAGTTCTTTCTTGTGAAGAGATTCTATCCCTCCAAACAAAGCTCTTTCCTTGACGTGAGGTGGAGTGGTAGCTCTGACAGATGTTCTCTCCACACTCTGAATATTTATATGACTTCTCCACTATGTGCATTCGGTTGTGGTCCCCCATGATCTTCCCTTCCAATTCATCACCATCTGCAATGAAGAGAGAAGCTAATTAGAGCCTCAGGAAGAACAAAGTTAATGAATGCTTGTGACAGAGGAAGAGAGTTAGATGTGAGGCCTTACTATAGTTTTCACTGCCTTTGCTTGCCTTTTATCTGGGATAGATTTTGTTCAATCCTGGCTCAATCCTGGAATCCACTCCATCTCCAATTTCCCTTAAAGCTCTGAGACTGCGATTTAAGAAGGCCTGGGCAGTTCAAACAACCTGGTCATTGCTTTAAAGGCATGACTAGACGAAAAAGAATTGCAGAGAAAACAGTGGATATCCCTCCATTCAGGGTTCACGGTAGGGAATCCCAAATGCTGTTGGTCTCCATCCAAACAGTGGAGATTCATCACATAGAGGTATGTATGGAATTTCAAAACCTAAGTCACTTGCTTAATTTCAAAACAGATATTATGATCCAACAGGAAGTGTTACCAAGAGGGTCCATGACCCCACGATTCTCCTCCTTGACTTCCTTATGCAAGGCTCTCTGGTCAAGATCCATCAAGCTGTCTGTGAAACAAGCAGCTACATCTGCCCCTGCACACTCCACACTAGCAGTTATCTCAATCTGGTTGGTCTAAATGTTAATTTATACGTAAATCACTTTCTTCACTTTGAACCTCCCTCCCATGTTCAAGAGTAGACTAACTCTGTATTGTTTCATTGTGACAGAAGAGGAAAAGTGACTATAACTCACACTGAATCTAAAGAAAACGGCCACAAGAGCTCCTCACTAGGCACTCGGCTATGCGATGTTGACTGTTCTCTGTTCTCTCCTGTTTCCCTTTTTTCCCTTTCCATTTAAACCAATTCATGAACCCAGAACTCATACACTGACCACTAATGCTGATATGTTATAGATACTTGGTCTACATATTTGTCTATTAGTCCTATGATCCTTGTTTTAAAAGCAAATAAAAAGTTATTCCGAAAAGAAAAAGTCAACACACGGAGGCCCCATCTGTGGTCAATTTGCAAAGCAGGATCAGGTTACTTTCAAAAGTCATGGCTTCTAGTGGTGCCCGATGGATCGGTAAGTTGTCTGACATTGGTAAGGCATTCAGATCACGGTACTGGTTTTAGACATTTTGAGCTGCCAATACATTGCGGTGGTCGGGGAGTTGTGATGTATTCCTAGCTCAACTTACCTGCAGATGACAAAGGTGCAGGCAGGCAGGTGGAGGAGCCCGAAAAGGCGCTCCCCTTCTCCCATCTCCTTCCGCCTGCCTGCCTGCCTCCCCCGCCACCCCCAATCTGTGCAAGCCCCAATACCTCTCCGGCTCCATCCATCCATGTCCCCATCTCCACTCCCCTGGAACTCACCAGATCTTTCGGAGGTCCCTGGAGGGGAACGCTCAGAGGTTGTGGGGAAGGATGCAGGAGACAACCTGACCAGGTCAACCGTCCATCTTCCCCTTCCATCCTTACTAGCTTTGCAGGATCCATCTCTTTCATCCTTCCTGAGGAGTCGAGAAGCCAAAACAAGCTGCAGGGTCCTGGGAGAGAGGAAGAAGCAAAGGGAGCCTCAGAGGCCCTGCAGGGATTCTCTTGCCCTAGATATTCTCCTGCCCCTGGTGAAGCACAAATGGGAAGCCTCTTCCCAAGAGAAGCCCCATTTCTAAACATCTCCAGTGATTCCAATTTCTTCTGTATGCTTCTCACCCCACTTTTTAAGCCTGGCATAGTCTGCACAGCAGTGACCTGAAAGTAGCTGCAGAGAAACTCCAGGATGGGGAACATCCTTGAAAGCTCACTCTGGGATCAGAGAGAGAAAAGTTTGTGGACCTGCCACCCAGAGCCCCCTCCTTCTCCTCCTTGCATTGCCTCATCCCGTGACGAGATCTACATTGGCTCCCAGTACGCTTCCGAGCACAATTCAAAGCGTTTGCTGACCTTTAAAGCCCTCAACGGCCTCGGCCCAGTATACCTGAAGGAGCGTCTCCACCCCCATCGTTCAGCCCGGACACTGAGGTCCAGCGCTGAGGGCCTTCTGACGGTTCCGTCACTGCGAGAAGCAAAGCTACAGGGAACCAGGCAGAGGGCTTTCTCGGTAGTGGCACCCACCCTGTGGAACGCCCTCCCTTCAGAGGCCAAAGAGATAAACAACCATTTGACATTCAGAAGACAGCTGAAGGCAGCCCTGTTTAATGAAGCTTTTAATATGTTGATATTTTAATGTATATTTTATTTTTGTTGGAAGCAGCCCAGAGTGGCTGGGGAGACCCAGCCAGATGGGCGGGATACAAATAAATTATTATTATTATTATTATTATTATTATTATTATTATTATTATGGATAAGATCCTGGAGAACTTAAAGTGCCTTTCCATCCTCTCCTCTCAAGGAATGCAGCTCAGCTCCCTTGAACCCTGGCAAGCCGAGTAGCAGCCAGCTCAGCCCTCTCGCTCTCTCCGTTTCTCCACGGAGGGCAGCAGCCCAGAAAGAGCCACATGCCTTGCCCCTGCCCAGAGAGGCTTCCCTGGAGGCTAATCTGGAAGAGGATCTGCTAGTCAAAAACAACCCCTGTGTTGCAAATCAAAGTCCAAACACTGAAAAAGGAGGCAACACGTTGGCCAATCTTGAGTGAAAATTTAGTAAATTTAATCCATAGTAAATTATAAGACATCCATCCAGGTAATCTGCTGTTTCGACTGATACTTCGTCAGTTATATAACTACAATAAATCAAACAAATGTAAATCAATAATCATATTCCAATATGTTGCTAAATATAACCAGGTAAATAGACGGCACAAGTATACGAATAACAAATCATATTGCTTACATACTACAGAAATTCAGGAAGATACAGTAATGAAACAACCATACAATAATGAAGAACAATAAAAATAAAAATGCAACATACCTAATGTTTATGAATATTCTGTGGAGCAAGGATCATAATCATATGTAATCCCTGCTACCAGTTGCAGAGAACAAGGAACTTAATTTGAATAAGAAAATGAACTGCGATTCTTTCTGTCATAATAGACTGATGTGATCCGTGTAGTGTTCCCCTTCCAGGACTGCATTCCTAATACGGGAACGGTGTTCTCCAATTCGTGTACCCACCGCCCGAGTGGTTGAACCTATATAAAGTAAGTTACATGGGCACCTAATCAGATATACTACCTCTTTGGTTTGACAGGTACTGAAATGGTTGATAACAAATTTGAAATCAGTCTAAATATTTAGCAGTGGGCTCCAGTACTGACCCCGTTCCTGAAACAATAGGTCTCCCGGGAGGGGAATGAATGTTTTCGGATTCCCATTTTTTATTGTTTGCCTAAAATCCTGGAAGCTCAACTGGTTGAGCATTTTTTAGCAAACAACCATTCCGACTCAGATATGCTTTATACTGTATTATGGGTCAATAGAAGGAAGGGGAACACGAAACGGGATCACATCAGTCTATTAAGACAGAAAGAATCGCAGTTCATTTTCTTATTCAAAACGCTCCATCCGGAGGGGTTAAATTCTGAACTTGATTTGAGTTGCTTCATTTAATTACATTACTTTCAGGATCTTGGGATGCATGTCACTTTAAGTTTTCAGTAAACCCTGGTCAACTAGGGCGTGACCTGTGGGGCTAGAGTATATTAAGTTCCTTGTTCTCTGCAACTGGCAGCAGGGATTACATATGATTATGATCCTTGCTCCATAGAATATTCATAAACATTAGGTATGTTGCATTTTTATTTTTATTTTTCTTCATTATTGTATGGTTGTTTCATTACTGTATCTTCCTGAATTTCTGTAGTATGTAAGCAATATGATTTGTTATTTGTATACTTGTGCCGTCTATTTACCTGGTTATATTTAGCAACATATTGGAATATGATTATTGATTTACATTTGTTTGATTTACTGTAGTTATATAACTGACGAAGTATCAGTCGAAACAGCAGATTACCTGGATGGCTGTCTTATAATTTACTACGGATTAAATTTACTAAATTTTCACTCAAGATTGGCCAACGTGTTGCCTCCTTTTTCAGTGTCTGGAAGATGATCTGGCAGGGGGAAAGGCTCTGCCAGAAGCAAAGGAGGGCCTGGCAGGGGCTCCTCCATTGGAGGGGGATTCTGGGCACCCCCCCCAGACCCCTCCCTCCCTCCCCAAAGAGGAAGCAGCGCCTGGATGCAAAGGAAGAGCAGAGCTGCAGACCTCCTGGAAACCCGCCCCCTCCCAGTTCCTGGCAGAGAGGAATGGGGGGCAGGAATGGGGAGACTTGGGGGTCTCCCCTGCCTGCCATTCAGAAGCAGAACACACAGCCCTGCAGCCCTGGGACCCCCTTCTCCCAGAGACACCCCAAGGAGGAAGAGAGGGGAGACTCACCGGATTCTTCCCAGGAGGGAAACCGAGGCAGCACGTGGAGGAGACAAGAAACAAGAGATGCCGGAAGGGGTTGGGCACGGAGGGAGGGAGGGAGGGGATTCTGCTCTGGAGGACCTGCCCCCTGCTGTCTCTACTTCCTGTCCTCTCTAGGACTGCACCTCTGTTCAATTTAACCCTTCGCAAGCTGAGCACTGCCAGCTGGCTGTCGTCCTTCCCTCCCAGAATCCGGGTGGACTCCAGGGCATGTGCGGAGTTCTCTATGATTCTCGGCTCAGAGGCCCTCAAGGCAGCAGCTTCGTGCCCTGCCACCAGATGGGTGGGGTATAAATAAAATAATACTTCCCCTGCTCACTAGCAGACTTAAAGTCTGTTGCAATATTAGGAGGCTACTTGAGACAGACATCCGTCCCTTTGGAGCAAGTGGCTCCGCTGGTAAAGCAGGAGACTCTCATTTCAGGGTCCTGGGTTCGAGCCCCACTTTAGGCATTGCAAAGGGATGACCCTCGAGCATTCTGGGAATCTATAAAATGTAATAATAAAATAAAAACGAAACAGTAGGCCTACACCCCCCAAGTTGGAGAACTCGCTCCAAACTTAGAAAGTGAATTTCAGGGGGGACAAATGTCAGGCTCTGCATTTAGGCAGGGAGAATCAGAGGCCCAAATATCAGATGGGGCGCCCCCACCTCGCTGCTCTCCCTCCCGCCTCCTTCCCAAATTCTGGAGGGCTGTTGGAGGCAGCTTGTTTCCTGCTGTTTCAGATTCAACTTGAGAATCTTAGAATTTAGAGAATCGTAGAATTTTGGAGTTGGAAGGGACCCCTGAGGGTCATCTAGTCCAGGCGGGGGAAGATTGGTAGGAAGAGTCCTGTGCCCATCAGTACCTCAAATGGTGCCAGTGAAAGGAGGTCTCAGTCAATATCCTCTCAAAAATCCACGATGGAACTCTTCCAGACAACTCTTCTTTGGTGGACCAAAGTTATGGAGCTTTTTTTTAAAAGGAGAAGCTCCCGCCCCCCAACTGATTTCTGCAACTCCCCCCCCCCATTTTTCTTTTTCATTTAAATAACTTTATTGTACATAAGAATCTATGAACGTACAATACATATATCAAACAATACAATACATACATATCTACAAAACATATCTTACCTATACCTGTATACAGACCGAACGTGAAAACACCCATAGTTTACGTTTATTTAATCTATACGCATTTCATTTTGGATGCTCTGTTTTCCAAACATTTTCCAAGCTAATTTCGTATACCTGAAGGAGCGTCTCCACCCCCACCACTCAGCCCGGACACTGAGATCCAGCGCCGAGGGCCTTCTGGCGGTTCCCTCACTGCGAGAAGCAAAGCTACAGGGAACCAGGCAGAGGGCCTTCTCGGTAGTGGCGCCCGCCCTGTGGAACGCCCTCCCATCAGAGGTCAAAGCAATAAACAACTATCCTACATTCAGAAAATACCTGAAGGCAGCCCTGTTTAGGGAAGTTTTTAACTTGTGATTTTGATGTATTTTAATATTTGTTTGAAGCCACCCAGAGTGGCTAGGGAGACCCGGCCAGATGGGCGGGGTACAAATGGAAAATTATTATTATTATTATTATTATTATTATTATTATTATTATTATTATTATTATTATATTATTATTATTATTATTATTATTATTATCTGTTTGTTTTCTTAATTTCTTCTGACATGATACCAAGTAGGAAGTATTCTGTTGTTGTTTCTTTACAAAAGAGAATCTGAACCTTTTTAAAAAGTTCATTACAAATAAAAAAAAGTAATGAACTTTTTCACATTTTTTACGCATGGCCCCCATTGCCATACGTCTGTCGACATTTTGCTGATTCCAGGAATTTCCCCCTCACACCATTTTTAAGGGCAGAATCCCGGATATGTCTGGGGAACCCCAGATGTATGGCAGCCCTAGTGCTTCCTGCTCAGTCTGAATTTACATGGGCTCCACTTCTTCTACACTGAACATGCCTGTATTTTGTTGGATTATTGCTACATTGGTACATGTATTGACGAAGTTAATTCATTCCGGAGGTCTGTTCTTAACCTGAAACTGTTCTTAACTAGAGGCGTGCTTTTGCTAATGGGGCCACTTGCACACGATTTCTGTTCTCATCCTGACGCAAAGTTCTCAACTCGAGGTAAATCTTCCAGGTTAGCCGACTTTGTAACCTGAGGCATTTGTAACTCAAGGTACCACTGTATTATTTATTGGCTGCTTTTTTTTTTTTACCAAGGCAATTCAAAGCAACCGCCAAACACATACAGCAAAAAGAAAAATCTAAAAGACACTTTTCACCCATATATTCAATAAACATTGTCCAATCTTCTTTAAACGTGTGTTCTTCTTGTTCTCTTATTCTATACTAGTAAATTAAGCCCGTAAAGATTACGGGCTCTTGAAGAAAGGCGGCGGCGGGAGCCTCCAGGAACGGGAGGCTCCGCTGGAGGTGTGCGGGCGGCAGCGGCGCGAACGACCCGACGCCAAACGCTTTTCCCTCCGCCGCTAAACACCTCCCGGTTGCCGCGCTTTCCCCTTCCCCGCCAAGGTGCCACAGCGGCTGCTGCAGGTACGGAGGAGGAGAAGCAGCAGCGCTCGGGGAGCGGCCGCCATTGCGGCTGAATCAGAGAGGTTCGGAGGCTCGCGAAGCGCAAGCGCTTCGCTCGCGCTGCGCTCCAACCTCAGGCTCCTCCTCCTCTCTCTCCTCTCCAATCCGTGTGTCAGTGGAGCGCAAGCGCACTTGCGAATTCCACTGACGGACGGAAAGCTACGGAGGGACATAGGCTCTTTATTATATAGGATGTGAAGTCTGCAAGCTGCACATATTCTGTCAGTTTAAGTTGCCATTCTTCTTTGGTTGGAACCTCACCCGTTTTCCATTTTGGGGCTAACGAGACATGGGCTGCAGTAGTGGCATACATAAATACAGTGGTACCTCAGGTTAAGAACTTAATTCGTTCTTAACCTGAAACTGTTCTTAACCTGAGGTACCACTTTAGTTAATGGGGCCTCCAGCTGCTGCCACGAGATTTCTGTTGTCATCCTGAGGTAAAGTTCTTAACCCGAGGTACTATTTCTGGGTTAGCGGAGTCTGTAACCTGCAGCGTCTGTAACCTGAGGTACCACTGTAACCTTTTTTTTTGACACCTGGGAATTTCTGTCTGAATTATCCCCAACAAAAGGGACTCTGGTTTTTTTTTGGGGGGGGGAAAGGTACTGTTGAACATCCCCCCCCCAATTCATTATGAATTATTTCCCAATACTCTTTTACCCTTTTACAAGTCCACCACATATGATAAAACGTACCCTCAACCTTGTTATATTTCCAGCACTTATCTGATTTGGGCCCATAAATGTATAGGCCGCAAAAGTTACATTAAATCTGCTTTCCACAACCTGGTGCCCTGCAGCTATTTCAGACAGCAGCTTCCTGCATCCCTGTCTGTTGGCCATGCTGGCTGGGGCTGATGGGAGTTGTAGGCCAACAATATTTTTAGAAGACCACAGTTCCCTTCTCTGTGCGCTAAGAACAGCTGGTTTGTATTCCCATCCATGGCTAGGCTATTCCTTCCCTTCATTAAATCAGGCGAGCACATGAATATATATAAACCAGCCGTTTCCCACCGACGGATCCCCAATTTTGTTTCAAGAGCCGCACAGCTAGCAAAATCAGATATTCCCATTGATTCCCTCTCTTCAATTAAGTCTGCCTATCAAAAGGAAACAGAGCGCTTTGGAGTAGATGGTGCATCCTTGTATTATTCATTGATTAGTCATTCGTAAAATTCTCACTTACAAACTGCGGTTGAGCAAACCCTTTAATCAATAATTAGTGAGGTTTCCTCCCCCTGAAGCAAAACAAGAACTTTGGGATTTGAATTACTTTCTTTTTATTCTTCAGGTACCTCAAAAATAGGGACGCGGGTGGCGCTGTGGGTTAAACCACAGAGCCTACGGCTTGCTGATCAGAAGGCCGGCGGTTTGAATCCCCGCGACGGGGTGAGCTCCCGTTGCTTGGTCCCTGAGCCTGCCAACCTAGCAGTTCGAAAGCATGTCAAAGTGCAAGTAGATCAATAGGTACCGCTGCAGCGGGAAGGTGGACGGAGTTTCCGTGCGCTGCTCTGCTTCACCAGAAGCGGCTTAGTAATGCTGGCCACATGACCCGGAAGCTGTACGCCAGCTCCCTCGGCCAGTAACGCAAGATGAGCGCCGTAACCCCAAAGTCGTCCACAACTGGACCTAATGGTTAGGGGTCCCTTTACCTTACCTCGAAAATAGGAGAGCTTGGCAAGGCAAAGGGGTATGGCAGAGAGCATTCTGGCGCAAGAGGCATCCATGTAGATCAGTTGCCATGAATCCAGTAGTGATCCCGATACAGAGACTGTAATCCCTCCCACAGGATCTCACTGGTCTACTGGCACTGGGCACTTACCAAGCAAGTTATGAAATGGAGTACCCATCTTCAGGCCAGAGGTCTGGTCCATTAAGGCTCTGAAGTCCTCCACAAAGGGGTAGAGCCTGGCAGAGGCAATCTGGAGGCAGAAAATGAAAGGACCTCAGTCTGCTCTCAACCTCTGCTGGAACAAGTTGCTCACTCAGAGCTCTCCATGGTCCTGAAACTCCTGATGTTACTTGCCCGAAAATGGAAAGAAGCAGAAGTCCCAGCAAAGGAAGAACGGATACAAAAACTTATGGCATATGCAGAAATGGCGAAACTCACCGGAAGAATAAGAAATCAAAATAACAATTTTTTAAATAAAAGAATGGAAATGGTTTATTGAATATTTACAGATAAATTGTAAACAGATAAAAACATTGGCAGGATTATTGTAATAACCTGCAGTTTCACAAGAGTATATATTTAAAGAAGATGAATAAATGAGCAAATTCAGTTAATTTGGATAAGCAGAAGATATTAAAAATAAATTTAAGGAACTGCAGAAAGAGGGGGAAGGAAGTCAAATTTTGAAATTTCAAAAGGATTTTAAAGTTAGTGAAATGTATAAAATTAATGAAATGTACAAACTTGAAAAGCATAAAAGTTCTGTTGAGCAGGGGAGGGAAGAACAGGAGGAGAAAGAAAGAGCTCCATGGAAAGACAAGGTTGGGCTGGGCTGAGCTGGTGTGGGAATTATCGGCAGAGAAAAATGTACAGCCACCAGCAAAAGGGAATGCAGTGGAACTCCTGAAACTGTTCACAAGAAAAGCTATGATCTCATATGAGGAAAGGGATTTAAGATGCCTTCTTCCCCATCCCCAGTGGATTAGGAAAGAATATTAGTAAAAGAAGAGGAAGCAGGATTGGATGACCATTAAAAGAGACAATAATTTTGGACTGTGACTTGACTGAGATTTGTTGGAACAAAGCCTTATTTGTTTTAATAAGGCTTTATAGAAACTGGACCTAGAAACTGGAGAAATACTATTTTGGATTATTAGACGGTCATTATAGGAGTCATAGCGCACTGTCTGAGTGGTTAAGATGTGAAGGCTGGCCTCGGGTGTATGTAGGAAAAGTGCCATCTTGCTGAAGGGGAGAAAAAAGGCTGGATACTAAATACAGCTGGGTTTATCCTGGAGCGCTTATTCTGAATAATTATTGCTACAGAGGAGCGATCTCTCATGGTGGGAGACGGGGAGAAGGGGGGCACCCACGGGAGAGCTGGGGAGTCTGCCTTTCTATGTGTGTTGACTAATGATATGATACAAATGTGATAAAGGATACTTTTAGTTATTCTCACCCACCCTTTCTCTTTTCTGTACAAATGTGTTTTGTAAGGGTTGTTTAATAATGTTTGTGTTACTATTTTTTCTTTTTCCCTCTGTATGAATTCTTTGATGGGAAGTGAGAATGTGCCTGCGACTGAAGCTCTTTCCACATTCCAAACACTGATACGGTTTCTCCCCTGTATGAATTCTTTGATGCACCATGAGATGGGAGCTTTGACTGAAGTTTTTCCCACATTCACAGCACTGATATGGTTTCTCCCCTGTATGAGTTCTTTGATGGGTCATGAGATAGGAACTGTGACTAAAGCTCTTTCCACACTCATGGCATTGAAAAGGTTTCTCACCTGTATGCATTCTTTGATGGGAAGTGAGCTTGTCCCCCTCCCGGAAGCTCTTTCCACATTCCAAACACTGATACGGTTTCTCCCCTGTATGAATTCTTTGATGGGAAGTGAGCGTGCCCCCCTCCCGAAAGCTCTTTCCACATTCCAAACACTGATATGGTTTCTCCCCTGTATGTATTTTTTGATGGGTCTTGAGATGGGAACCGTGACCAAAGCTCTTTCCACATTCCAAACACTGATACGGTTTCTCGCCTGTATGAATTCTTTGATGGGAAGTGAAACCTGAACTGTGACGAAAGCTCTTTCCACACTCATGGCATTGGAAAGGTTTCTCCCCTGTATGAATTCTTTGATGGGAAGTAAGACCATCCTTCCGACTGAAGCTCTTTCCACACTTCAAGCACTGATACGGTTTCTCCCCTGTGTGAATTTTTTGATGGGTAGTGAGACTGTGCCTGAGACTGAAGCTCTTTCCACATTCCAAACACTGATACGGTTTCTCCCCTGTATGAATTTTTTGGTGCGAAGTGAGACTCTGCCTGAGACTGAAGCTGTTCCCACATTTTAAGCATTGATATGGCTTCTCCCCTGTATGAATTCTTTGATGGGAAGTGAGATCGACCCCCTGGCTGAAGCTCTTTCCACATTCGAAGCATTGATAGGGTTTCTCCCCTGTATGAACTTTTTGATGCGAATTAAGATTCTGTCTGTAACTGAAGCTCTTTCCACATTCCAGGCATGGATATGGTTTCTCCCCTGTATGAATTCCGTTATGAGAAGTGAGCTGCCCCCTCTGTCTGAAGCTCTTTCCACATTCCAAGCACTGATAGGGTTTCTCCCCTGTATGAATTCTTTGATGGGAAGTGAGACTCTTACGGTGACTGAAGCTCTTCCCACATTCTCTGCACTGATACAATTTCTCTCCGCTGTTAGTTCTTTCTTGTGAAGAGATTCTATCCCTCCAATCAAAGCTCTTTCCTTGATGTGAGGTGGAGTGGTAGCTCTGACAGATGTTCTCTCCACACTCTGAATATTTATATGACTTCTCCACTATGTGCATTCTGTTGTGGTCCCCCTTGATCTTCCCTTCCAATTCATCACCATCTGCAATGAAGAGAGAAGCTAATTAGAGCCCCAGGAAAAACAAAGTTAATGAATGCTTGTGATAGAGGAAGAGAGTTAGATGTGAGGCCTTACTATAGTTTTCACTGCCTTTGTTGGCTGGTATTAACTGACAACTGCTTGGAGATTTTGTTCAATCCTGGCTCAATCCTGGAATCCACTCCATCTCCAATTTCCCTTAAAGCTCTGAGACTGCGATTTAAGAAGGCCTGGGCAGTTCAAACAACCTGGTCATTGCTTTAAAGGCATGACTAGACGAAAAAGAATTGCAGAGAAAACAGTGGATATCCCTCCATTCAGGGTTCATGGTGGGGAATCCCAAATGCTGTTGGTCTCCATCCAAATAGTAGAGGTTCATCACATAGAGGTATGTATGGAATTTCAAAACCTAAGTCACTTGCTTAATTTCAAAACAGATATTATGATCCAACAGGAAGTGTTACCAAGAGGGTCCATGACCCCACGATTCTCCTTCTTGACTTCCTTATGCAGAGCTCTCTGGTCAAGATCCATCAAGCCGTCCGTGAAAGAAGCAGCTACATCTGCCCCTGCACACTCCCCACCAGCAGTTATCTCAATCTGGTTGGTCTAAATTTTAATTTATACGTAAATCACTTTCTTCACTTTGAACCTCCCTCCCATGTTCAAGAGTAGACTAACTCTGTGTTGTTTCATTGGTGACAGGAGAGGAAAAGTGACTATTGTTGTTCAGTCGTTCAGTCATGTCCGACTCTTCGTGACCCCATGGGCCAGAGCACGCCAGGCACACCTATCCTTTAATGTCTCTCGCAGTTTGTCCAAACTCATGTTAGTAGCTTCGAGAACACTGTCCAACCATTTCATCCTCTGTCGTCCCCTTCTCCTTGTGCCCTCAACCTTTCCCAACATCAGGGTCTTTTCTAGGGAGTAAAAGTGACTATAACTCACACTGAATCTAAACAAAACAGCCACAAGAGCTCCTCACTGGGCATTCGGCTATGCGATGTTGACTGTTCTCTGTTCTCTCCTGTTTCCCGTTTTTTCCTTTCCATTTAAACCAATTCATGAACCCAGAACTCATACACCGACCACTAATGCTGATATGTTATAGATACTTGGTCTACATATTTGTCTATTAGTCCTATGATCCTTGTTTTTAAAAGCAAATAAAAAGTTATTCCCGAAAGAAAAAGGCAACACACGGAGGCCCCATCTGTGGTCAATTTGCAAAGCAGGATCAGGTTACTTTCAAGAGTCATGGCTTCTAGTGGTGCCCGATGGATCGGTAGTTGTCTGACATTGGTAAGGCATTCAGATCACGGTACTGGTTTTAGACATTTTGAGCTGCCAATATATTGCGGTGGTCGGGGAGTTGTGATGTATTCCTAGCTCAAATTGCCTGCAGATGACAAAGGTGCAGGCAGGCAGGCAGGCAGTTGGAGGAGCCCAAAAAGGCGCTCCCCTTCCCCATCTCCTTCCGCCTGCCTGCCTGCCTCCCCCGCCACCCCCAATCTGTGCAAGCCCCAATACCTCTCCGGCTCCATCCATCCATGTCCCCATCTCCACTCCCCTGGAACTCACCAGATCTTTCGGAGGTCCCTGGGAGGGAACGCTCAGAGGTTGTGGGGAAGGATGCAGGAGACAACCTGACCAGGTCAACCGTCCATCTTCCCCCTTCCATCCTTACTAGCTTTGCAGGATCCATCTCTTTCATCCTTCCTGAGGAGTCGAGAAGCCAAAACAAGCTGCAGGGTCCTGGGAGAGAGGAAGAAGCAAAGGGAGCCTCAGAGGCCCTGCAGGGATTCTCTTGCCCTAGATATTCTCCTGCCCCTGGTGAAGCACAAATGGGGAAGCCTCTTCCCAAGAGAAGCCCCATTTCTAAACATCTCCAGTGATTCCAATTTCTTCTGTATGCTTCTCACCCCACTTTTTAAGCCTGGCATAGTCTGCACAGCAGTGACCTGAAAGTAGCTGCAGAGAAACTCCAGGATGGGGAACATCCTTGAAAGCTCACTCTGGGATCAGAGAGAGAAAAGTTTGTGGACCTGCCACCCAGAGCCCCCTCCTTCTCCTCCTTGCATTGCCTCATCCCGTGACGAGATCTACATTGGCTCCCAGTACGCTTCCGAGCACAATTCAAAGCGTTTGCTGACCTTTAAAGCCCTCAACGGCCTCGGCCCAGTATACCTGAAGGAGCGTCTCCACCCCCATCGTTCAGCCCGGACACTGAGGTCCAGCGCTGAGGGCCTTCTGACGGTTCCGTCACTGCGAGAAGCAAAGCTACAGGGAACCAGGCAGAGGGCTTTCTCGGTAGTGGCACCCACCCTGTGGAACGCCCTCCCTTCAGAGGCCAAAGAGATAAACAACCATTTGACATTCAGAAGACAGCTGAAGGCAGCCCTGTTTAATGAAGCTTTTAATATGTTGATATTTTAATGTATATTTTATTTTTGTTGGAAGCAGCCCAGAGTGGCTGGGGAGACCCAGCCAGATGGGCGGGATACAAATAAATTATTATTATTATTATTATTATTATTATTATTATTATTATGGATAAGATCCTGGAGAACTTAAAGTGCCTTTCCATCCTCTCCTCTCAAGGAATGCAGCTCAGCTCCCTTGAACCCTGGCAAGCCGAGTAGCAGCCAGCTCAGCCCTCTCGCTCTCTCCGTTTCTCCACGGAGGGCAGCAGCCCAGAAAGAGCCACATGCCTTGCCCCTGCCCAGAGAGGCTTCCCTTGAGACTGATCTGGAGGAGAATCTGGCAGGGGGAAAGGCTCTGCCAGAAGCAAAGGAGGGCCTGGCAGGGGCTTCTCCATTGGAAGGGGGATTCTGGGCATCCCCCCCCCAGACCCCTCCCTCCCTCCCTCCCACCCCAAAGAGGAAGCAGCGCCTGGATACAAAGGAAGAGCAGAGCTGCAGACCTCCTGGAAACTCGCCCCCTCCCAGTTCCTGGCAGAGAAGAATGGGGGGCAGGAATGGGGAGACTTGGGTGTCTCCCCTGCCTGCCATTCAGAAGCAGAACACACACCCCTGCAGCCCTGGAACCCCCTTCTCCCAGAGACACCCCAAGGGGGAAGAGAGGGGAGACTCACCGGATTCTTCCCAGGAGGGAAATCGAGGCAGCACGTGGAGGAGACAAGAAACAAGAGATGCCGGAAGGGGCTGGGCACGGAGGGAGGGAGGGAGGGGATTCTGCTCTGGAGGACCTGCCCCCTGCTGTCTCTACTTCCTGTCCTCTCTAGGACTCCAGCTCTGTTCAAGTTAACCCTTGGCAAGCTGATCACAGCCAGCTGTCTGTCGTCCCTCCCTCCCAGAATCCGGGTGGGCTCCAGGGCATGTGCGGAGTTCCCTATGATTCTCGGCTCAGAGGCCCTCAAGGCAGCAGCTTCGTGCCCTGCCCCCAGATGGGTGGGGTATAAATAATAATAATAATAATAATAATAATAATAATAATAATACTTCCCCTGCTCACTAGCAGACTGAAAGTCTGTTGCAATATTAGGAGGGGACTTGAGACAGACACCCGTCCCTTTGGAGCAAGTGGCTCCGCTGGTAAAGCAGGAGACTCTCATTTCAGGGTCCTGGGTTCGAGCCCCACTTTAGGCATTGCAAAGGGATGACCCTCGAGCATTCTGGGAATCTATAAAATGTAATAATAAAATAAAAACGAATCAGTAGGCCTACACCCCCCAAGTTGGAGAACTCGCTCCAGACTTAGAAAGTAAACTTCAGTGGGGACAAATGTCAGGCTCTGCATTTAGGCAGGGAGAATCAGAGCCCCAAATATCAGATGGGGCGCCCCCACCTCGCTGCTCTCCCTCCCGCCTCCTTCCCAAATTCTGGAGGGCTGTTGGAGGCAGCTTGTTTCCTGCTGTTTCAGATTCAACTTGAGAATCTTAGAATTTAGAGAATCGTAGAATTTTGGAGTTGGAAGGGACCCCTGAGGGTCATCTAGTCCAGGCGGGGGAAGATTGGTAGGAAGAGTCCTGTGCCCATCAGTACCTCAAATGGTGCCAGTGAAAGGAGGTCTCAGTCAATATCCTCTCAAAAATCCACGATGGAACTCTTCCAGACAACTCTTCTTTGGTGGACCAAAGTTATGGAGCTTTTTTTTAAAAGGAGAAGCTCCCCCCCCCAAAATAAAAATGATTTCTGCAACTTTTTTCCACATTTTTCCTTTTCATTTAAATAACTTTATTGTACATAAGAATTTATAAACGTACAATACACATATCAAACAATACTATACGTACATACATATCTACAAAACCTATCTTACCTATACCTGTATACATACCGAACGTGAAAACACCCTCAGCGAATTGACTTCCAACTATTCTCATTGTACTAGTTTACGTTTATTTAATCTATACGCATTTCATTTTGGATGCTGTTCTTCCAAATATTTTCCAAGCGAATTTCGTTATATTCTTTATTTCTAGATTCATTCGATGTCTGTCAGGAGATCTACCTTTTCCACATAGTTTTTAAGATATTCTTTAAAGATAGTCCATTCCTTATTAACTTGTTGTAAGGTGTTTCCCTTTACTCTCCCTGTTACACATTTAGCAATGTGTAAGTATTCAATCATTTTTTTCTAACCAGTCTGTTTTTGTGGGGACATGATTACTTTTCCAGTTCTTGGCAATTAAGATCCTCGCCGCTGTGGCTGCGTACATAAATAATGATCTGTTTGTTTTCTTAATTTCTTCGGACATGATACCAAGTAGGAAGGATTCTGTTTTTGTTTGTTTGTTTGTTTTTTTACAAAAGAGAATCTGAACCCTTTAAAAAAGGTCATTATAAATAAAAAAAGTAATGAACCTTTTCACATTTTTCACGCATGGGTTCCATTGCCATACGTCTGTCGACATTTTGCTGATTCCAGGAATTTCCCCCTCACACCATTTCTGAGGGCAGAATCCCGGATATGTCCGGGGAACCCCAGATGTATGGCAGCCCTAGTGCTTCCTGCTCAGTCTCAATTTACATGGGCTCCACTTCTTCTACACTGAACATGCCTGTATTTTGTTGGATTATTGCTACAGTGGTACCTGTATTTACGAAGTTAATTCATTCCGGAGGTCTGTTCTTAACCTGAAACTGTTCTTAACTAGAGGCGTGCTTTTGCTAATAGGGCCTCTTGCTGTTGCTGTGCCGTGGGCACATCATTTCCGTTCTCATCCTGACGCAAAGTTCTCAACTCGAGGTAACTCTTCCAGGTTAGCGGAGTTTGTAACCTGAGGTGTTTGTAACTCAAGGTACCACTGTATTATTTATTGGCTGCTTTTTTTTTTTTTTACCAAGGCAATTCAAAGCAACTGCCAAACACATACAGCAAAAAGAAAAATCTAAAAGACAATCCTATTGTTAAAACTAGGGTGAGCGAGCCTGGGTCAATGAGATATGGAAAATCAGTGTTCTTTATCATTCCGGAAGCGTCCACAAGTAGAAAAGTCTCCCTGCTGCAAAAATCACATTAATAATTTTAATAATATTATTTATTAATTTTCCAATTTACATTTTAAAATGTTCACTTAAACAATCTTAAATTGATGATTCCCCTTGCACATCACCTGCATATTTTACATATTTTACATAATCCAAACCATTCAGTATTCCAATCTTGCATCCATCTAACTTATTTACACTGTTGAATTTAACTTAATGCTACCAGCGTTTTCACATGTACACTTTTCACCCATATATTCAATAAACATTGTCCAATCTTCTTTAAATGTGTGTTCTTCTTGTTCTCTTATTCTATATGTGAAGTCTGCAAGCTGCACATATTCTGTCAGTTTAAGTTGCCATTCTTCTTTGGTTGGAACCTCATCCGTTTTCCATTTTTGGGCTAACGAGACATGGGCCGCAGTAGTAGCATACATAAATACAGTGGTACCTCAGGTTAAGAACTTAATTCGTTCTGAAGGTCCGTTCTTAACCTGAAACTGTTCTTAACCTGAGGTACCACTTTAGTTAATGGGGCCTCCAGCTGCCGCTGCGCGATTTCTGTTGTCATCCTGAGGTAAAGTTCTTAACCTGAGGTAAAGTTCTGGGTTAGCGGAGTCTGTAACCTGAAGCGTCTGTAACCTGAGGTACCACTGTAACCTTTTTTTTGACACCTGGGAATTTCTGTCTGAATTATCCCCAACATGTTTTTTTTGGGAAAGGTACTTTTGAACATTTTTTTCCAATTCATTATGAATTATTTCCCAATACTCTTTTACCCTTTTACAAGTCCACCACATATGATAAAACGTACCTTCAACCTCGTTACATTTCCAGCACTTATCTGCTTTGGGCCCATAAATGTATAGGCCGCAAAAGTTACATTAAACCTGCTTTCCACAACCTGGTGCCCTGCAGATATTTCAGAAGCAGCTTCCTGCATCCCTGTCTGTTGGCCATGCTGGCTGGGGCTGATGGGAGTTGGAGGCCAACAATATTTTTAGAAGACCACAGTTCCCTTCTCTGTGTGCTAAGAACAGTTGGTTTGTATTCCCAACCATGGCTAGGCTATTCCTTCCCTTCATTAAATCAGGCGAGCACATGAATATATATAAACCAGCCGTTTCCCACCGACGGATCCCCAATTTTGTTTTAAGAGCCCCACAGCTAGCAAAATCAGATATTCCCATTGATTCCCTCTCTTCAATTAAGTCTGCCTATCAAAAGGAAACAGAGCGCTTTGGAGTAGATGGTGCATCCATGTATTCTTCATTGATTAGTCATTCGTAAAATTCTCACTTACAAACTGCGGTTGAGCAAACCCTTTAATCAATAATTAGTGAGGGTTCCTCCCCCTGAAGCAAAACAAGAACTTTGGGATTTGAATTAAACTTTCTTTTTATTCTTCAGGTACCTTGAAAATAGGGATGCGGGTGGCGCTGTGGGTTAAAGCACAGAGGCTAGGGCTTGCTGATCAGAAGGTCGGCGGTTTGAATCCCCGCGACGGGGTGAGCTCCTGTTGCTTGTTCCCTGCGCCTGCCAACCTAGCAGTTCGAAAGCATGTCAAAGTGCAAGTAGATCAATAGGTACCGCTGCAGCGGGAAGGTGGACGGCGTTTCCGTGCGCTGCTCTGCTTCACCAGAAGCGGCTTAGTAATGCTGGCCACATGACCCTGAAGCTGTACGCCGGCTCCCTCGGCCAGTAATGCAAGATGAGCGCCGTAACCCCAGAGTCGTCCACAACTGGACCTAATGGTCAGGGGTCCCTTTACCTTACCTCGAAAATCGGAGAGCTTGGCAAGGCCATGGTGTACGGCAGAGAGCATTCTGGCGCAAGAGGCATCCATGTAGATCAGTTGCCATGAGCCATGAATCCAGTAGCGATCCCGATACAGAGACTGTAATCCCTCCCACAGGATCTCACTGGTCTACTGGCACTGGGCAAGTTATGGAATGGAGTACCCATCTTCAGGCCAGAGGTCTGGTCCATTAATGCTCTGAAGTCCTCCACAAAGGGGTAGAGCCTGGCAGAGGCAGTCTGGAGGCAGTAAATGAAAGGACCTCAGTCTGCTCTCAACCTCTGCTGGAACAAGTTGCTCACTCAGAGCTCTCCATGGTCCTGAAACTCCTGATGTTACTTGCCCCAAAATGGAAAGAAGCAGAAATCCCAGCAAAGGAAGAACGGATACAAAAACTTATGGCATATGCAGAAATGGCGAAACTCACCGGAAGAATAAGAAATCAAAATAACAATTTTTTAAATAAAAGAATGGAAATGGTTTATTGAATATTTACAGATATTTTGTAAACAGATAAATTGTAAACAGATAAAAACATTGGCAGGATTATTGTACTAACCTGCAGTTTCACAAGAGTATATATTTAAAGAAGATGAATAAATGAGCAAATTAAAGAAGATGAATAAATGAGCAAATAAATAAAGAAGATGAATAAATGAGCAAATAAATGAGCAAATTTAAAGAAGATGAATAAATGAGCAAATGAGCAAATTAAGTTAATTTGGATAAGCAGAAGATATTAAAAATAAATTTAAGGAACTGCAGAAAGAGGGGGAAGGAAGTCAAATTTTGAAATGTCAAAAGGATTTTAAAATTAGTGAAATGTATAAAATTAATGAAATGTACAAACTTGAAAAGTATAAAAGTTCTGTTGAGCAGGTGAGGGAAGAACAGGAGGAGAAAGAAAGAGCTCCATGGAAAGACAAGGTTGGGTTGGGCTGAGCTGGTGTGGGAATTATCGGCAGAGAAAAATGTACAGCCGCCAGCAAAAGGGAATGCAGTGGAACTCCTGAAACTGTTCACAACGAAAGCTATGATCTCGTATGAGGAAAGGGATTTAAGATGGCTCCTTCACCATCCCCAGTGGATTAGGAAAGAATATTAGTAAAAGAAGAAAGAAGAGGAAGCAGGATTGGATGAACATTAAGGAATAATAATTTTGGACTGTGACTTGACTGAGATTTGTTGGAACAGTTTTAATAAGGCTTTATAAAAACTGGACCTAGAAACTTGAGAAATACTATTTTGGATTATTAGACGGCCATTATAGGAGTCATATTGCACTGTCTGAGTGGTTAAGATTTGAAGGCTGGCCTGGGGTGTGTGTAGGAAAAGTGCCATCTTGCTGAAGGGGAGGAAAAAGGCTGGATACTAAATACAGCTGGGTTTATCCTGGAGCGCTTATTCTGAATAATTATTGCTACAGAGGAGCGATCTCTCACGGTGGGAGACGGGGAAAAGGGGGGCACCCATGGGAGAGCCTGCCTTTCTATGTGTGTTGACAAATGATATGATACAAATGTGATAAAGGGTATTTTTAGTTATTCTCGCCCACCCTTTCTCTTTTCTATACAAATGTGTTTTGTAAGGGTTGTTTAATAATGTTTGTGTTACTATTTTTTCTTTTTTGGTTTTCCCTCTGTATGAATTCTTTGATGAGAAGTGAGATTGTGCCTGCGACTGAAGCTCTTTCCACATTCAAAGCACTTATAGGGTTTCTCCCCTGTATGAATTCTTTGATGGGAAGTGAGCTTGTCCCCCTCCCGGAAGCTCTTTCCACATTCCAAACACTGATACGGTTTCTCGCCTGTATGAATTCTTTGATGAGAAGTGAGATTGTGCCTGAGACTGAAGCTCTTTCCGCATTCCAAGCACTTATAGGGTTTCTCCCCTGTATGAATTCTTTGATGCATCATGAGATGGGTTCTTTGACTGAAGTTTTTCCCACATTCACAGCACTGATATGGTTTCTGACCTGTATGAGTTCTTTGATGGGAAGTGAGATAGGAACTGTGACTAAAGCTCTTTCCACACTCATGGCATTGAAAAGGTTTCTCGCCTGTATGAATTCTTTGATGGGAAGTGAGATTGTGCCGGTGACTGAAGCTCTTTCCACATTCCAAACACTGATACGGTTTCTCCCCTGTATGAATTTTTTGGTGCGAAGTGAGACTCTGCCTGAAACTGAAGCTCTTCCCACATTTTAAGCATTGATATGGCTTCTCCCCTGTATGAATTCTTTGATGGAAAGTGAGATAAAACCCCTGGCTAAAGCTCTTTCCACATTCGAAGCATTGATAGGGTTTCTCCCCTGTATGAACTTTTTGATGCGAATTAAGATTCTGCTTGCATCTGAAGCTCTTTCCACATTCCAGGCATGGATATGGCTTCTCCCCTGTATGAATTCTTTGATGGGAAGTGAGATGGATCCCCTGGCTAAAGCTCTTTCCACATTCGAAGCATTGATAGGGTTTCTCCCCTGTATGAATTCTGTTATGGGAAGTGAGCTGCCCCCTCTTACTGAAGCTCCTTCCACATTCTAAGCACTGATAGGGTTTCTCCCCTGTGTGAATTCTTTGATGGGAAGTGAGATGTACACGTTGACTAAAGCACTTTTCACATTCCAAGCACTGATAGGGTTTCTCCCCTGTATGAATTCTGTTATGGGAAGTGAGCTGCCCCCTCTTACTGAAGCTCCTTCCACATTCTAAGCACTGATAGGGTTTCTCCTCTGTGTGAATTTTTTGATGGGAAGTGAGATGTACACGTTGACTAAAGCACTTTCCACATTCCAAGCACTGATAGGGTTTCTCCCCTGTATGGATTCTGTAATGGGAAGTGAGACTGGAACTGGAACTGAAGCTCTTTCCACATTTCAAGCACTGATAGGATTTCTCCTGTGTATGAACTCTATGATGGGTATTTAGATTGGAACTGCAACTGAAGCTTTTTCCGCATTCTAAGCACTGATAGGGTTTCTCCCCTGTATGAATTCTTTGATGGGAAGTGAGACCATCCTTCCGATTGAAGCTCATTCCACATTTCAAGCACTGATAGGGTTTCTCCCCTGTATGAACTCTTTGATGGGAAGTGAGAGCATCCTTCTGATTGAAGCTCTTTTCACACTTCAAGCACTGATAGGGTTTCTCCCCTGTATGAATTCTTTGATGGGAAGTGAGATGTACCTTCTGACTGAAGTTCCTTCCACATTCCAAGCACTGATAGGGCTTCTCCCCTGTATGAATTCTTTGATGGCAAGTGAGACTCTGACGGTGACTGAAGCTCTTCCCACATTCTCTGCACTGATACATTTTTTCTCCACTGTTAGTTCTTTCTTGTGAAGAGATTTTATCCCTCCAAACAAAGCTCTTTCCTTGATGTGAGGTGGAGTGGTAGCTCTGACAGATGTTCTCTCCACACTGTGAATATTTATATGACTTCTCCACTATGTGCATTCTGTTGTGGTCCTCCTTGATCTTCCCTTCCAATTCATCACCATCTGCAATGAAGAGAGAAGCTAATTAGAGCCTGAGGAAGAACAAAGTTAATGAATGCTTGTGACAGACGAAGAGAGTTAGATGTGAGGCCTTACTATAGTTTTCACTGCCTTTGTTGGCTGGTATTAACTGACATATTGCTTGGCTTTTATCTGGGATAGATTTTGTTCAATCCTGGCTCAATCCTGGAATCCACTCCATCTCCAATTTCCCTTAAACTCTGAGACTGTGATTTAAGAAGGCCTGGCCAGTTCAAACAACCTGGTCATTGCTTTAAAAGGCATGACTAGACGGGGAAAAAATGCAGAGAAAACAATGGATATCCCTCCATTCAGGGTTCACGGTGGGGAATCCCAAATGCTGTTGGTCTCCATCCAAACAGTGGAGGTTCATCACATAGAGGTATGTATGGAATTTCAAAACCTAAGTCACTTGCTTAATTTCAAAACAGATATTATGATCCAACAGGAAGTGTTACCAAGAGGGTCCATGACCCCACGATTCTCCTCCTTGACTTCCTTATGCAGAGCTCTCTGGTTAAGATCCATCAAGCCGTCTGTGAAACAAGCAGCTACATCTGCCCCTGCACACTCCCCACCAGCAGTTATCTCAATCTGGTTGGTCTAAATATTAATTTATACGTAAATCACTTTCTTCACTTTGAACCTCCCTCCCATGTTCAAGAGTAGACTAACTCTGTGTTGTTTCATTGGTGACAGGAGAGGAAAAGTGACTATAACTCACACTTAATCTAAACACAACGGCCACAAGAGCTCCTCAGTAGGCATTCGGCTATGCGATGTTGACTGTTCTCTGTTCTCTCCTGTTTCCCCTTTCCCCCTTTCCATTTAAACCAATTCATGAACCCAGAACTCATACACCGACCACTAATGCTGATATGTTATAGATACTTGGTCTACATATTTGTCTATTAGTCATATGATCCCTGTTTTTAAAAGCAAATAAAAAGTTATTCCGAAAAGAAAAAGGCAACACACGGAGGCCCCATCTGTGGTCAATTTGCAAAGCAGGATCAGGTTACTTTCAAGAGTCATGGCTTCTAGTGGTGCCCGATGGATGGGTAAGTTGTCTGACATTGGCAAGGCATTCAGATCACGGTACTGGTTTTAGACATTTTGAGCTGCCAATACATTGCGGTGGTCGGGGAGTTGTGATGTATTCCTAGCTCAAATTGCCTGCAGATGACAAAGGTGCAGGCAGGCAGGTAGGCAGGTGGAGGAGCCCGAAAAGGAGCTCCCCTTCCCCATCTCCTTCCGCCTGCCTGCCTCCCCCGCCACCCCCAATCTGTGCAAGCCCCAATACCTCTCCGGCTCCATCCATCCATGTCCCCATCTCCACTCCCCTGGAACTCACCAGACCTCTCGGAGGTCCCTGGGAGGGAACGCTCAGAGGTTGTGGGGAAGGATGCAGGAGACAACCTGACCAGGTCAACCGTCCATCTTCCCCCTTCCATCCTTACTAGCTTTGCAGGATCCATCTCTTTTATCCTTCCTGAGGAGTCGAGAAGCCAAAACAAGCTGCAGGGTCCTGGGAGAGAGGAAGAAGCAAAGGGAGCCTCAGAGGCCCTGCAGGGATTCTCTTGCCCTAGATATTCTCCTGCCCCTGGAGAAGCACAAATGGGGAAGCCTCTTCCCAAGAAAAGCCCCATTTCTAAACATCTCCACTGACTCCAATTTCTTCTGTATGCTTCTCACCCCACTTCGTAAGCCTGCCATGGTCTGCACAGTAGTGACCTGAGAGTACTGGGTAGATCCCATTGAACTCAGTGGGGATAACTGACAGAACTTGGTACAAAAACCAGTCACCGTCCTGTCCCCAAGCCTGAAAGCTGCAACCCCAGAGCATGGGCAGAAAATAGCAGAGTACATATTACATGTAGGTGCCCTCATGCTAGGTGCTTTGTATGGAGAGCCCTGTTCACAATCTTTGAGCTCTCTCATCATCTCTGTAATTCATTTTTTGACTGTGTATCCATGTTTTTCACTAACACCTTATTTTTCCTCTATTTTAAAACCTGCAGCATTTCCAAGCAGCTCCTACCGTCTTTCCCCCTTTTTAAGACACCGTCTTATAATTTTTTTCCCTCAAAAAAACACAGGGTGGCTTATTTTCGGGGGGATGTCTTATTTTTATTACGTCAGTATGGTACGGTACAGCCTCCCCCTGTGGCAGCATCACGGCTTACTTTTGGGGTACGTCTTACTATTCACAAAGGTAAAAAAAACCTGCCATGGCTTACTTTATGACTACGTATTAAAAAAGGGGAAACAGGGTAACACACTACTAAGAGGTTCCTCTAAAGATAATGATGTTATTAGATTCATTCCCTGTCTTCAGTCATGGGCTTATTGTTATCACATGACTGTATTTATGTTTTTCATCCCACAGAGTGGAAGGGGGAAGTGACGGCAGACAGGAAGTCTTGTCTTGCTATGTATCCTCTAAATAGGACTCTTGTCCTTTGTTCTCTCTCTCGGCTGCCTGATGCTAGAGAGAGAGGAGCCATGATGTAGAGCTCCGTGAATGTAAATATGTAATAAAGTAGTTTCAGCTACAATGGTTGGCTGCTGCGTCTGTACGCTACTGCGCACACTATCTGCTATTTTAATGAGTGTGCTGGATGTCTGCCGACACCAGTCGCTGTGATGTTCGGGTTAAAGAAGCTGATAAGCTCCCGGACGATCTTGGAAGGCGAGATCATGCCAGTCGGGCATGTGTCTTTGCTTTGTCTTACTCATAAGTAAGACCGATCCATAATAACATGGTTATGGGCCCAGTGGATCGGGACCACAGACCCAGCGCCAGCAGACACGCTGGGAATTGTTTTCGTCCCAGTTGGACTCTTCGGATCCAGCATAAAGCCAGTCTGATGTTCTGAGATGGAGCAACGGCTGCAAGACGCTGTGAGTACAGTGAAAAAAGCCTCTGCCTAAAAGCGAAAGCAAAAAGGAGAGGACTTTCTTATTGTCCAGCTGGCAAGAAGCCTGCAAAGAGACGCTTGATTTATGACTGTTTCTGAGAGTTTCCTAGCTCCGAATAATCTCTGGTTGAAGATGAGCAGGAACGGATTCCTATTCCCCTTAGAATACATAGAGGGAAAAGGAGAAGAAACAGTACCCTTCCCTGTCTGCATATGGGAAGAAGAGTCATCTGCGATTGCCAGAGACTGCGTAGCTGTTTTGAATTATTAGCTACAGCGGGAGGTATTAAACCCCCGACGCTGCGAAAAGCGGCAGGCACAGACTTTAAAGAAGACAAAGATTCTTCGGAACTTTCCCTATGAGTTTGGGATTGCGGGGGAGAAATGTTTTTGCCCCAAAAGCTGCAAGTGCATGTTGACGCTGTGCCAAAGTAGTGTGTGTTCTGCAGGAATTTCAAGCTGCGTCACACAGCCCAAGATGGCGAAAGGCTATCTAGGATGCCGGAGAAGTCTGAAGTTATCTCTCCGATGCCCATGTGATGTGGGAGTCAAGGTTCCTGTTTCCAACAGCTCCAGTCGTGTTCGGAGTAATGTATTGGCAGAAGATGGAACTGTTTTCCTGTTCTGAGGGGAGGTCTCTACAGAACGGAAGGGGACTGACTTGCGACGTCATCCCAATCAACACTGCAGCCAGCAGGTGGTGCTACTGGACTCACAAGCAGTGCAACGTTTGTCCAGAAGACGTTTGGACGGCGAAAAAGCGGAGTTTTACAAGAGACTTTTGCTAATTGCACCACAGAACCAAAGGAACTGAAAGCATTTTGTGTTGTTTCACGTGTTTTTCTTTCCAGGTTCGCAGCGCAGCGTGCTGATGTTTATCTGGCCAATGCGATGTGCTTATTCTGATATCAGAACACAACCACCCAGAAGGACAGAAATTGATTGTTCTTTGCCATGTTGTGAAATGCTACATGGGGATGGTGGGAAGGTTGCAGAGACATGTGATGTGTTTTATCTGTTAACCAAATTTTCCATGCAGGTTGTACGCATGAAGCTCCCAGATGCACCAAGTCAGGCAAATGGGAAAGGAGGTAATGGTATCTCACAGAGATTGCCTCAAAGTCGTGATGATGTCATCATGACAGTGACAAAGGCAACCCGAAAAAGTCCAGATGCTAGTGATTGGCTCTGACATGTGGGTTCCAAAGTCACAGAGCGATATGCTCAGCAAACATAGTTTGCAAACTTTTCCACAAGTCAGACAAAGTTTCTGATGGGAACCGTGACAAACCCGGAAAAAGCCACGACACCAATGGTTGGGTCTGACATGTGGGTTGAAATGTCACAAAGCAGGAGGCAAAATTCTTCCTGTGGTATGGAGGCATGTACAGAGTGCTAAAGCCTCATACTGAGCTCATTTTGCTCACAAGAGTGCAATGCAGAGTGGGGAGGAATTCTAGATGTTTTTCTCAAAACCCATTTCTGAAGACTTAAAACCAAGTCTGTTGCTGTTATAAACAGCCAGTTGTACTCAGGTGAATTCCACTAAAACAGTGCTGGAGATGCTTCATGAAGGCGACTACAAAGGATGCTACAAAGCGTTGTTTTATCCACCATGTATGCTCAAAGAGTTCGCTACCGCAGCTGTTGAGTAAGCAACTCACAAATGGCTACTATGAGTGGTAGATCCACCGAGTATGCCGAGTTTGCTACCAAAGCTGACGTGTAGGCGGCTCAAAGTGGCTACAAAGTGTGGAAAAACTCGCAAAAGTATGCTCCAGAGTTTGCTAACATAGCTATTCCAGATTTCACTGTAGTAAGCGGTTTAACACCAGTCTTAAACCTTCAGTCCAGAGAAGGGTACAGAGATTTTGTCCACAAGTGACAGTCCATGCCCATAGGCTGTAAGGGTAGACACAAATCCCTTAGATAAGGAAGCTGGACCAAGTCCAGAGGCTATGTATGCCAACACTGATTCCTCAGAGAGGAACAAGGCTAGGGTTCAATTCCCACAAAGCCAATCCTGATAGTCAAAGGTTATGACACCAAGACTAATCAGAAGCGCAATATGGTAAGGCCAATGCCAATCCAGTTGCAGGTAGTTCTGAAGGTGGAACTAATGATACAGAGGTATACTTTTGTGTCAGTATGCCATGTTGTAGTTACACTGATGTCAGGTGACTTCAGCACAGTGCATGAATCGGGGGAGGATGTTATTAGATTCATTCCCTGTCTTCAGTCATGGGCTTATTGTTATCACATGACTGTATTTATGTTTTTCATCCCACAGAGTGGAAGGGGGAAGTGACGGCAGACAGGAAGTCTTGTCTTGCTATGTATCCTCTAAATAGGACTCTTGTCCTTTGTTCTCTCTCTCGGCTGCCTGATGCTAGAGAGAGAGGAGCCATGATGTAGAGCTCCGTGAATGTAAATATGTAATAAAGTAGTTTCAGCTACAATGGTTGGCTGCTGCGTCTGTACGCTACTGCGCACACTATCTGCTATTTTAATGAGTGTGCTGGATGTCTGCCGACACCAGTCGCTGTGATGTTCGGGTTAAAGAAGCTGATAAGCTCCCGGACGATCTTGGAAGGCGAGATCATGCCAGTCGGGCATGTGTCTTTGCTTTGTCTTACTCATAAGTAAGACCATTCCATAACAAATACAACATCATCTGCAGTGGACTTCAGTTTGTAGTTTTGTTGCCCCACCCTGACCTCCTTTTATAACTGGAATTTTCCTTATTCTTCATAATACATAAATAATAGCGGTGAAAGAGGGCATGTACCCTTCTGTATCTTACATTTTTCTATGAGAGTATTATTCACAATCATGCTTCTCATGTGTTCGTATAGATTGTCTTATTTCCCTTTAGAAAAGTCTCTCCAATCCCTGGCTCCTGCGGAAGGAGTTCCAGTTTTACCTACACACTGTGAAAGTTTTAAGTTCAATGTAAATAAAGCATTCAGCAATTGAGACAAGACTGGTGTTCTCCTTTGGGAAGGGATGGGCGACCTGGTGACTCCAGAGGCTATGGTCTTGTTTTCTAATAGCAGCAGCTGCAGAGAAACTCCAGGATGGGGAACATCCTTGAAAGCTCACTCTGGGATCAGAGAGAGAAACGTTTGTAGACCTGCCAGCCAGAGCCCCCTCCTTCTCCTCCTTGCATTGCCTCATCCCTTGACAAGATCTACATTGGTTCCCAGTACGTTTCCGACCACAATTCAAAGTGTTGGTGTTGACCTTTAAAGCCCTCAACGGCCTAGGTCCTGTATACCTGAAGGAGCGTCTCCACCCCCACCGTTCAGACCGGACACTGAGATCCAGTGCCGAGGGCCTTCTTACGGTTCCCTCACTGCGAGAAGCAAAGCTACAGGGAACCAGGCAGAGGGTCTTCTTGGTAGTGGCACCCACCCTGTGGAACGCCCTCCCTTCAAAGGCCAAAGAGATAACAACCATTTGACATTCAGAAGACAGCTGAAGGCAGCCCTGTTTAAGGAAGCTTTTAATATGTGATATTTTAATTTATTTTTTATTTTTGTTGGAAGCAGCCCAGAGTGGCTGGGGGGACCGAGCTAGATGGGCGGGATACAAATAATAAATTATTATTATTATTATTATTATTATGGACAAGATCCTGGAGGACTTAAAGTGCCTTTCCATCCTCTCCTCTCAAGGAATGCAGCTCAGCTCCTTTGAACCCTGGCAAGCCGAGTAGCAGCCAGCTCAGCCCCCTCGCTCTCTCCGTTTCGCTTGGAAAATATTTGGAAGAACAGAGCATCCAAACTGAAATGCGTATAGATTAAATAAACGTAAACTAGTACAATGAGAATGGTTGGAAGTCAATTGGACAAGATGGTCTCCATCCAAACAGTGGAGGTTCATCACATAGAGGTATGTATGGAATTTCAAAACCTAAGTCACTTGCTTAATTTCAAAACAGATATTAGGATCCAACAGGAAGTGTTACCAAGAGGGTCCATGACCCCACGATTCTCCTCCTTGACTTCCTTATGCAGAGCTCTCTGGTTAAGATCCATCAAGCCGTCTGTGAAACAAGCAGCTACATCTGCCCCTGCACACTCCCCACCAGCAGTTATCTCAATCTGGTTGGTCTAAATATTAATTTATACGTAAATCACTTTCTTCACTTTGAACCTCCCTCCCATGTTCAAGAGTAGACTAACTCTGTGTTGTTTCATTGGTGACAGGAGAGGAAAAGTGACTATAACTCACACTTAATCTAAACACAACGGCCACAAGAGCTCCTCAGTAGGCATTCGGCTATGCGATGTTGACTGTTCTCTGTTCTCTCCTGTTTCCCCTTTCCCCCTTTCCATTTAAACCAATTCATGAACCCAGAACTCATACACTGACCACTAATGCTGATATGTTATAGATACTTGGCCTACATATTTGTCTATTAGTCATATGATCCCTGTTTTTAAAAGCAAATAAAAAGTTATTCCGAAAAGAAAAAGGCAACACACGGAGGCCCCATCTGTGGTCAATTTGCAAAGCAGGATCAGGTTACTTTCAAGAGTCATGGCTTCTAGTGGTGCCCGATGGATCGGTAGTTGTCTGACATTGGTAAGGCATTCAGATCACGGTACTGGTTTTAGACATTTTGAGCTGCCAATATATTGCGGTGGTCGGGGAGCTGTGATGTATTCCTAGCTCAAATTGCCTGCAGATGACAAAGGTGCAGGCAGGCAGGCAGGCAGGTGGAGGAGCCCGAAAAGGAGCTCCCCTTCCCCATCTCCTTCCGCCTGTCTGCCTCCTCCGCCACCCCCAATCTGAGTAAGCCCCAATACCTCTCCGGCTCCATCCATCCATGTCCCCATCTCCACTCCCCTGGAACTCACCAGATCTCTCGGAGGTCCCTGGGAGGGAACGCTCAGAGGTTGTGGGGAAGGATGCAGGAGACAACCTGACCAGGTCAACCGTCCATCTTCCCCCTTCCATCCTTACTAGCTTTGCAGGATCCATCTCTTTCATCCTTCCTGAGGAGTCGAGAAGCCAAAACAAGCTGCAGGGTCCTGGGAGAGAGGAAGAAGCAAAGGGAGCCTCAGAGGCCCTGCAGGGATTCTCTTGCCCTAGATATTCTCCTGCCCCTGGAGAAGCACAAATGGGGAAACCTCTTCCCAAGAGAAGCCCCATTTCTAAACATCTCCACTGATTCCAATTTCTTCTGTATGCTCCTCACCCCACTTCGTAAGCCTGGCATGGTCTGCACAGTAGTGACCTGAGAGTACTGGGTAGATCCCATTGAACTCAGTGGGGATAACTGACAGAACTTGGTACAAAAAACCAGTTACCATCCTGTCCCCAAGCCTGAAAGCTGCAACCCCAGAGCATGGGCAGAAAATAGCAGAGTACATATTACATGTAGGTGCCCTCATGCTAGGTGCTTTGTATGGAGAGCCCTGTTCACAATCTTTGAGCTCTCTCATCATCTCTGTAATTCATTTTTTGACTGCGCATCCATGTTTTTCACTAACACCTTAGTTTTTCCTCTATTTATTTAAAAACCTGCAGCATTTCCAAGCAGCTTCTAATACACTACTAAGAGGTTCCTCTAAAGATAATACCACATCATCTGCAGTGGCCTTCAGTTTGTAGTTTTGTTGCCCCACCCTGACCTCCTTTTATAACTGGAGTTTTCCTTATTCTTCATGATAATACATAAATAATAGCAGTGAAAGAGGGCATGTACCCTTCTGTACCTTACATTTTTCTAAGAGTATTATTCACAATCATGCTTCCCATGTGTTCAGTATAGATTGTCTTATTTCCCTTTAGAAAAGTCTCTCCAATCCCTGGCTTCTGCGGGAGGAGTTCCAGTTTTAGCTACACACTGTGAAAGTTTTAAGTTTAATGTAAATAAAGCATTCTGCAATTGAGACAAGACTGGTGTTCTCCTTTGGGAAGGGATGGGCGACCTGGTGACTCCAGAGGCTATGGTCTTCGAATAGCAGCAGCTGCAGGGAAACTCCAGGATGGGGAACATCCTTGAAAACTCACTCTGGGATCAGAGAGAGAAAACTTTGTAGACCTGCCACCCAGAGCCCCCTCCTTCTCCTCCTTGCATTGCCTCATCCCGTGACAAGATCTACATTGGCTCCCAGTACGCTTCCAAGCACAATTCAAAGCGTTTGCTGACCTTTAAAGCCCTCAACGGCCTCGGCCCAGTATACCTGAAGGAGCGTCTCCACCCCCATCATTCAGCCCGGACACTGAGGTCCAGCGCCGAGGGCCTTCTGACGGTTCCGTCACTGCGAGAAGCAAAGCTACAGGGAACCAGGCAGAGGGCTTTCTCGGTAGTGGCACCCACCCTGTGGAACGCCCTCCCTTCAGAGGCCAAAGAGATAAACAACCATTTGACATTCAGAAGACAGCTGAAGGCAGCCCTGTTTAAGGAAGCTTTTAATATGTTAATATTTTAATGTATTTTTTATTTTTGTTGGAAGCAGCCCAGAGTGGGTGGGGAGACCCAGCCAGATGGGCGGGATACAAAAAATATATTATGATTATGATTATTATTAACAAGATCCTGGAGGACTGAAAGTGCCTTTCCATCCTCTCCTCTCAAAGAATGCAGCTCAGCTCCTTTGAACCCTGGCAAGCCGAGTAGCAGCCAGCTCAGCCCCCTCGCTCTCTCCGTTTCTCCACGAAAGAGCCACATGCCTGTCCCCTGCCCAGAGAGGCTTCCCTGGAGGCTGATCTGGAAGAGGATCTGGCAGGGGGAAAGGCTCTGCCAGAAGCAAAGGAGGGCCTGGCAGGGGCTTCTCCATTGGAAGGGGGATTCTGGGCATCCCCCCCTCAGACCCCTCCCTCCCAGACCCCTCCCCAAAGAGGAAGCGGCGCCTGGATGCAAAGGAAGAACAGAGCTGCAGACCTCCTGCAAACTCGCCCCCTCCCATTTCCTGGCAGAGAGGAATGGGGGGCAGGAATGGGGAGACTTGGGTGTCTCCCCTTCCTGCCATTCAGAAGCAGAACACACACCCCTGCAGCCCTGGGACCCCCTTCTCCCAGAGACACCCCAAGGGGGAAGAGAGGGGAGACTCACCGGATTCTTCCCAGGAGGGAAACCGAGGCAGCACGTGGAGGAGACAACAAACAAGAGATGCCGGAAGGGGCTGGGCACTGAGGGAGGGAAGGAGGGGATTCTGCTCTGGAGAACCTGCCCCCTGCTGTCTCTACTTCCTGTCCTCTCTAGGACTCCAGCTCTGTTCAAGTTAACCCTTCGCAAGCTGAGCACAGCCAGCTGGCTGGCTGGCTGTCGTCCTTCCCTCCCAGAATCCGGGTGGACTCCAGGGCATGTGCGGAGTTCTCTATGATTCTCGGCTCAGAGGCCCTCAAGGCAGCAGCTTCGTGCCCTGCCCCCAGATGGGTGGGGTATAAATAATAATAATAATAATAATAATAATAATAATAATAATAATAATAATAATACTTCCCCTGCTCACTAGCAGACTGAAAGTCTGTTGCAATATTAGGAGGGTACTTGAGACAGACACCCGTCCCTTTGGAGCAAGTGGCTCCGCTGGTAAAGCAGGAGACTCTCATTTCAGGGTCCTGGGTTCGAGCCCCACTTTAGGCATTGCAAAGGGATGACTCTCGAGCATTCTGTGAATCTATAAAATGTAATAATAATAATAATAATAATAATAATAAGTAGGCCTACACCCCCCAAGTTGGAAAACTCGCTCCGAACTGAACCTCAGTGGGGACAAATGTCTGGTTCTGCATTTAGGCAGGAAGAACCAGAGGCCCAAATATCAGATGGGGCGCCCCCACCTCGCTGCTCTCCCTCCCGCCTCCTTCCCAAATTCTGGAGGGCTGTTGGAGGCAGCTGCTTTCCTGCTGTTTCAGATTCAACTTGAGAATCTTAGAATTTAGAGAATCGTAGAATTTTGGAGTTGGAAGGGACCCCTGAGGGTCATCTAGTCCAGGCGGGGGAAGATTGGTAGGAAGAGTCCTGTGCCCATCAGTACCTCAAATGGTGCCAGTGAAAGGAGGTCTCAGTCAATATCCTCTCAAAAATCCACGATGGAACTCTTCCAGACAACTCTTCTTTGGTGGACCAAAGTTATGGAGCTTTTTTTTAAAAGGAGAAGCTCCCCCCCCCAAAAAAAAATAAAAATGATTTCTGCAACTTTTTTCCACATTTTTCCTTTTCATTTAAATAACTTTATTGTACATAAGAATTTATAAACGTACAATACACATATCAAACAATACTATACGTACATACATATCTACAAAACCTATCTTACCTATACCTGTATACATACCGAACGTGAAAACACCCTCAGCGAATTGACTTCCAACTATTCTCATTGTACTAGTTTACGTTTATTTAATCTATACGCATTTCATTTTGGATGCTGTTCTTCCAAATATTTTCCAAGCGAATTTCGTTATATTCTTTATTTCTAGATTCATTTGATGTCTGTCAGGAGATCTACCTTTTCCACATAGTTTTTAAGATATTCTTTAAAGATAGTCCATTCCTTATTAACTTGTTATAAGGTGTTTCCCTTTACTCTCCCTGTTACACATTTAGCAATTCAATCATTTTTTGCTAACCAGTCTGTTTTTGTGGGGACATGATTACTTTTCCAGTTCTTGGCAATTAAGATCCTCGCCGCTGTGGCTGCGTACATGAATAATGATCTGTTTGTTTTCTTAATTTCTTTGGGCATGATACCAAGTAGGAAGGATTCTGTTTTTTGTTTTTTGTTTAACCAAAGAGAATCTGAACCTTTTAAAAAAGTTCATTATAAATAAAAAAAGTAATCAACCTTTTCACATTTTTCACGCATGGGTTCCATTGCCATACGTCTGTCGACATTTTGCTGATTCCAGGAATTTCCCCCTCACACCATTTCTGAGGGCAGAATCCCGGATATGTCCGGGGAACCCCAGATGTATGGCAGCCCTAGTGCTTCCTGCTCAGTCTCAATTTACATGGGCTCCACTTCTTCTACACTGAACATGCCTGTATTTTGTTGGATTATTGCTACAGTGGTACCTGTATTTACGAAGTTAATTCATTCCGGAGGTCTGTTCTTAACCTGAAACTGTTCTTAACTAGAGGCGTGCTTTTGCTAATGGGGCCTCTTGCTGTTGCTGTGCCGTGGGCACACGATTTCCGTTCTCATCCTGAGGCAAAGTTCTCAACTCGAGGTAACTCTTCCAGGTTAGTGGAGTTTGTAACCTGAGGCGTTTGTAACTCAAGGTATCACTGTATTATTTATTGGCTGCTTTTTTTTTTTTTTTACCAAGGCCATTCAAAGCAACCGCCAAACACATACAGCAAAAAGAAAAATCTAAAAGACAATCCTATTGTTAAAACCAGGGTGAGCGAGCCTGGGTCAATGAGATATGGAAGATCAGCGTTCTTTATCATTCCGGAAACGTCCACAAGTAGAAAAGTCTCCCTGCTGCAAAAATCACATTAATTATTTTAATAATAATATTTATTAATTTTCCAATTTACATTTTAAAATGTTCACTTAAACAATCTTAAATTGATGATTCCCCTTGCACACCGTACATCCCTGCATAATCCAAACCATTCAGTATTCCAATCTTGCATCCATCTAACTTATTTACACTGTTGAATTTAACTTAATGCTACCAGCGTTTTCACATGTACACACTTTTCACCCATATATCCAATAAATGTTTTCCAATCTTCTTTAAACATGTGTTCTTCTTGTTCTCTTATTCTATATGTTAAGTCTGCAAGCTGCACATATTCTGTCAGTTTAAGTTGCCATTCTTCTTTGGTTGGAACCTCACCCGTTTTCCATTTTGGGGCTAACGAGACATGGGCCGCAGTAGTGGCATACATAAATACAGTGGTACCTCAGGTTAAGAACTTAATTCGTTCTGGAGGTCCGTTCTTAACCTGAAACTGTTCTTAACCTGAGGTACCACTTTAGTTAATGGGGCCTCCCGCTGCCACCACACAATTTTTGTTGTCATCCTGAGGTAAAGTTCTTAACCCGAGGTACTATTTCTGGGTTAGCGGAGTCTGTAACCTGAAGCATCTGTAACCTGAGGTACCACTGTAACCTTTTGACACCTGGGAATTTCTGTCTGGATTATCCCCAACAAAAAGGACTCTGTTTTTGGGGGGGAAAGTATTTTTGAACATTTCCCCCCCAATTCATTATGAATTATTTCCCAATACTCTTTTACCCTTTTACAAGTCCACCACATATGATAAAACGTACCCTCAACGTCATTACATTTCCAGCACTTATCTGATTCGGACCCATAAATGTATAGGCCACAAAAGTTACATTAAATCTGCCTTCCACAACCTGGTGCCCTGCAGATATTTCAGACAGCAGCTTCCTGCATTCCTGTCTGTGGCCATGCTGGCTGGGGCTGATGGGAGTTGGAGGCCAAAAATATTTTTAAAAGACCACAGTTCCCTTCTCTGTGCGCTAAGAACAGCTGGTTTGTATTCCCAACCATGGCTAGGCTATTCCTTCCCTTCATTAAATCAGGCGAGCACATGAATATATATAAACCAGCCGTTTCCCACCGACGGATCCCCAATTTTAAGAGCCCCACAGCTAGCAAAATCAGATATTCCTATTGATTCCCTCTCTTCAATTATTTTTTTTAAAATAATATTTATTAAATTTTTAAAGGCTTACATCATCTTGGTTAAACTTTCTTGGACTCCTCCTCTCTCACCCAGAAGAGCCCATTTACATCAGTTCATCACCCCCCCTCTCACAGAGGAATACAATTCATTTTTTCGTTTAACCTTACAACATTTCTAATCTTGCCTGTTCTTGTCCCATTCCCCTGGGTCAAGTTATCTATATCCTTAATGTTGGTTTGGACTTCCCCGACTCCCTTACATTGGTTTCATCATTAATTCTTGTTTCTCAGGTTTCTTCTCATCATTTAAAACATAATTATTCATCTAATATCTTTAAATCTAATTTTAAATTCAATAACATCATCATTATCTAATCTCCATTGCTATTTCAGCCTTAGCCATTTTACCCTTCTGCTCCTTTTCTAATAATTATCTTCCCCCTCTCCCCTTCCCCGGAAGAGAAATTTGACTTGACATTCACCTTCTATTATTAATAATCCAAGTCATATTATATATCACTAGTGCCATATCCTTAAACCATACCTTAATTTTAAGCCGTCAAAAGAAAAATAAAGACCATCCTTTTAAGATACATTCTCTCTTTTACCCCATTCCCCGTCTTTCCTGAGTCCAGAACCAAGAATTGTCCATTCTAAAATGATCCATCATTTCTCGCTCTTTCCCCTGCAGTTCCTTACTTGATTTTGGATTTTTCATTTTTTGCAATTCATCAGTCCTTTTTCTCTTGACATACTTCCTGCGGGGTTGTTGACACTCTATCTTTTGCAGCTGTGTAGATCTCCTGGTTCCTCTCCTCTTTATCCTCCTCTTTCCCACGGTCAGAGGTTTATGATTGTTGTAAATCTCATGCCTTTCTCTGTCCTTCTGTTGTTGCTTAGGAATGCACTCCTCCTGTGAGTTGCTCCCCCCCAGGAAATGCCTGATAATTAAGTCTCTTAACTCATCCAGTCTTGCATTGAAATCTTCCAGCATTTCCATGGTCCGGGGAAGCTTTTTCAAAAGTCACACATGTCCCAAAAAGTTACTCCCAAATTTCTTTAAGGTTTTTAGCCAAATTTCTCCCATGGGTCTGAGAGAGGGGGCACTTTAAAACTTGTAACAAAAGTTTCCCCCCAATACTGTTAACGTCTTTCGCTTCAGCTACAATGTCTCCTGTTCTTCTTCCTCCCCAAACTGCCGGGATCGACCTCCGCTTTTTAAAATCCCAAGCCTCTTGCCAAATTAGTCCAAATAAATGTCTTTTTACTCACTTCTTTAGTTATCAATTCTTCTTTTTGGAGGAATCAAGCCGCTCTGCAGGAAGGGTCCTGCAACTTCGCCCTAAGGGGGATAGATGGTATTCCATCCATTGCGCTCTGACTCTCCCCTTCCCGGGTTTCCTCGGGAGTAAGAGAGTCATCCGAGCGTTGCCAGACCCGCCAGTCCCGGGACACCCTTCCCGGGAGTTTTGGGGGCAGCGTCGCTGTCACTGACTCCCCTTTCACCCCTTTTTGGGCAGGGAACTTCGGAGCGAAGTTCCCCCAGTCCTTCTCCGTTCGCGGCTCGATCGGAAGTCCCCTCTCTTCAATTAAGTCTGCCTATCGAAAGGAAACAGAGCGTTTTGGAGTAGATGGTGCATCCATGTTGTCGTGCCTTCAGCACATGTAAAGTTTTTTTATATTGTTGTATGGTGTTGGTGTTGGAACAGGTGGCAAGATTACACAGAGGAATTATACCAGAAAGACATGGAGGTCTCATACTCCCCAGGTAGTGTGGTTGCTGACCTTGAGCCAGACATCCTGGAGAGTGAAGTCAAATGGGCCTTCTTAAAGAAATCAGCCCTGAATGCTCACTAGAAGGACAGATCCTGAAGTTGAGCCTCCAGTACTTTGGCCACCTCATGAGAAGACTCCCTAGAAAAGACCCTTGATGTTGGGAAAGATGGAGGGTACAAGGAGAAGGGGACGACAGAGGATGAGATGGTTGGACAGTGTTCTCGAAGCTACTAACATGAGTTTGGCCAAACTGCGAGTGGCAGTGAAGGATAGGCGTGCCTGGCGTGCTCTGGTCCATGGGGTCACGAAGAGTCGGACACAGCTGAATGAATGAACAACAACAAAATGGTGTTGGTTGGTGCAGCTCCACCTACTGGTCAGAAAGAATGTGGCAACGGATGACAGTTGTTGGCAGAGGTGTATGAGGGGAGGGGAGTTCAGTTGGTAAGAGCCTGAGGTAAGAGCCTCTCTTACATGTTTTCCATCTGTGGAATCGCATCGTTGTTTTAACACCAATACTTGTCTTTACCTGATCTTTGTCTGTATCCAAATCTCTGTTTTTATCTTGATCTTGTCTATTAATAAAGCAAAATATACAGAGACAGTCTCCTTAATCAAAGACAAGAGGTTTACCTGCATGTTAAGCTACGTATGCCACCAGGCAGCATAGTGAGGACAGAACACATGTATTCTTCATTGATTAGTCATTCGTAAAATTCTCACTTACAAACTGCGGTTGAGCAAACCCTTTAATCAATAATTAGTGAGGGTTCCTCCCCCTGAAGCAAAACAAGAACTTTGGGATTTGAATTAAACTTTCTTTTTATTCTTCAGGTACCTTGAAAATAGGTGGTGCTGTGGGTTAAACCACAGAGCCTAGGGCTTGCTGATCAGAAGGTCGGAAGTTCGGATCCCCACAACGGGGTGAGCTCCAGTTGCTCGGTCTCTGCTCCTGCCCACATAGCAGTTCGAAAGCATGTCAAACTGCAAGTAGATAATAGGTACCGCTCCGGCGGGAAGGAAAACTGCATTTCTGTGCGCTGCTCTGCTTCGCCAGAAGCGGCTTAGTCATGCTGGCCACATGGGGGAACACACATAGAAAGGCAGGCTCCCCCAGCTCTCCCATGGGTGCCCCCCTTCTCCCCATCTCCCACAATGAGAGATTGCTCCTCTGTAGCAATAATTGTTCAGAATGTGCACTCCAGGATAAACCCAGCTGTATTTAGTATCCAGCCATGCTGGCCACATGACCCAGAAACTGTACGCCGGCTCCCTCAGCCATTAAAGCGAGATGAGCGCCGCAACCCCAGAGTCGTCCACGGCTGCACCTAATGGTCAGGGGTCCCTTATCCTTACCTCAAAAATAGGAGAGCTTGGCAAGGCCATGGGGTATGGCAGAGAGCATTCTGGCACAAGAGGCATCCACGTAGATCAGTTGCCATGAATCCAGTAGCGATCCCGATACAGAGACTGTAATCCCTCCCACAGGATCTCACTGGTCTACTGACACTGGGCACCTACCAAGCAAGTTATGAAATGGAGTACCCATCTTCAGGCCAGAGGTCTGGTTCATTAAGGCTCTGAAGTCCTCCACAAAAGGGTAGAGCCAGGCAGAGGCAGTCTAGAGCAGTGTTTCCCAACCAGTGTGCCTCCAGATGTTTTGGGACTACAATTCCCATCATCCCTGACCACTGGTATTGCTAGAGAGGGATGATGGGAGTTGTAGTCCCAAAACATCTGGAGGCACACTGGTTGAGAAACACTGGTCTAGAGGCAGAAAATGAAAGGACCTCAGTCTGCTCTCAACCTCTGCTGGAACAAGTTGCTCACTCAGAGCTCTCCATGGTCCTGAAACTCCTGATGTTACTTGCCCCAAAATGGAAAGAAGCAGAAGTCCCAGCAAAGGAAGAACGGATACAAAAACTTATAGGATATGCAGAAATGGTGAAACTCACCGGAAGAATAAGAAATCAAGATAACAATTTTTTAAATAAAAGCATGGAAATGGTTTATTGAATATTTACAGATAAATTGTAAACAGATAAAAACATTGGCAGGATTATTGTAATAACCTGCAGTTTCACAAGAGTATATATTTAAAGAAGATGAATAAATGAGCAAATTAAGTTAATTTGGATAAGCAGAAGATATTAAAAATAAATTTAAGGAACTGCAGAAAGAGGGGGAAGGAAGTCAAATTTTGAAATGTCAAAAGGATTTTAAAATTAGTGAAATGTACAAACTTGAAAAGTATAAAAGTTCTGTTGAGCAGGAGAGGGAAGAACAGGAGGAGAAAGAAAGAGCTCCATGGAAAGACAAGGTTGGGTTGGGCTGAGCTGGTGTGGGAATTATCGGCAGAGAAAAATGTACAGCCACCAGCAAAAGGGAATGCAGTGGAACTCCTGAAACTGTTCACAAAGAAAGCTATGATCTCGTATGAGGAAAGGGATTTAAGATGCCTTCTTCCCCATCCCCAGTGGATTAGGAAAGAATATTAGTAAAAGAAGAAAAAAGAGCAAGCAGGATTGGATGAACATTAAAAGAGACAATAATTTTGGACTGTGACTTGACTGAGATTTGTTGGAACAGTTTCAATAAGGCTTTAAAGAAACTGGACCTAGAAACTGGAGAAATACTATTTTGGATTATTAGATGGTCATTATAGGAGTCATATTGCACTAAGTGGTTAAGATTTGAAGGCTGGCCTGGGGGTGGGGGTGTAGGAATAGTGCCATCTTGCTGAAGGGGAGGAAAAAGGCTGGATACTAAATACAGCTGGGTTTATCCTGGAGTGCACATTCTGAACAATTATTGCTACAGAGGAGCAATCTCTCACTGTGGGAGACGGGGAGAAGGGGGGCACCCATGGGAGAGGTAGGGGAACCTGCCTTTCTATGTGTGTTGACAAATGATAGGATAAAAATGTGATAAAGGGTATTTTTAGTTATTCTCGCCCACCCTTTCTCTTTTCTATACAAATGTGTTTTGTAAGGGTTGTTTAATAATGTTTGTGTTACTATTTTTTCTTTTTTAGTTTTCCCTCTGTATGAATTCTTTGATGGGAAGTGAGATTTTGCCTCTGACTGAAGCTCTTTCCACATTCCAAACACTGATACGGTTTCTCCCCTGAATGAATTTTTTGATGGGAACTGAGATCACGCCCCTGGCTATAGCTCTTTCCACATTCGAAGCATTGATAGGGTTTCTCCCCTGTATGAATTCTTTGATGCGAATTAAGATTCTGCTTGTATCTGAAGCTCTTTCCACATTCCAGGCATGGATATGGGTTCTCCCCTGTATGAGTGCCGTTATGGGAACTGAGATCACGCCCCTGGCTAAAGCTCATTCCACATTCAAAGCATTGATAGGGTTTCTCCCCTGTATGAATTCTCTGATGGGAAGTGAGACCATCCTTCCGATTGAAGCTCTTTCCACATTCCAAGCACTGATAGGGTTTCTCCCCTGTATGAATTCTGTTATGGGAAGTGAGCTTCCCCCTGTTACTGAAGCTCTTTCCACATTCCAAGCACTGATAGCGTTTCTCCCCTGTGTGAATTCGTTGATGTAAAGTGAGATATGCCTTCTGACAGAAGTTCTTTCCACATTCCAAGCACTGATAGGGTTTCTCCCCTGTATGAATTCTTTGATGGTAAGTGAGATTCTGACGGTGACTGAAGCTCTTCTCACATTTCAAGCACTGATAGGGTTTCTCCTGTGTATGAACTCTATGATGCTTAGTTAGATTGGAACTGCAACTGAAGCTCTTTCCGCATTCTAAGCACTGATAGGGTTTCTCCCCTGTATGAATTCCTTGATGGGAAGTGAGACTGCTGCTGTGACGAAAGCTCTTTCCACACTCAAGGCATTGAAAAGGTTTCACCCCTGTATGAACTCTTTGATGGGAAGTGAGAGCATCCTTCCGATTGAAGCTCTTTCCACATTTCAAGCACTGATAGGGTTTCTCCCCTGTATGAATTCTTTGATGGGAAGTGAGATGTTCCTTCCGACTGAAGTTCTTTCCACACTCCAAGCACTGATAGGGTTTCTCCCCTGTAAGAATTCTTTGATGGCAAGTGAGACTCTTACGGTGACTGAAGCTCTTCCCACATTCACTGCTCTGATACATTTTCTCTCCGCTGTTAGTTCTTTCTTGTGAAGAGATTCTATCCCTCCAAAGCTCTTTCCTTGATGTGAGGTGGAGTGGTAGCTCTGACAGATGTTCTCTCCACACTCTGAATATTTATATGACTTCTCCACTATGTGCATTCTGTTGTGGTCCCCCTTGTTCTTCCCTTCCAATTCATCACCATCTGCAATGAAGAGAGAAGATAATTAGAGCCTCAGGAAGAACAAAGTTAATGAATGCTTGTGATAGAGGAAGAGAGTTAGATGTGAGGCCTTACTATGGTTTTCACTGCCTTTGTTGGCTGGTAGTAACTGACATATTGCTTGGCTTTTATCTGGGATAGATTTTGTTCAATCCTGGCTCAATCCTGGAATCCACTCCATCTCCAATTTCCCTTAAAGCTATAAGACTGCAATTTAAGAAGGCCTGGGCAGTTCAAACAACCTGGTCATTGCTTTAAAGGCATGACTAGACGAAAAAGAATTGCAGAGTAAACAGTGGATATCCCTCCATTCAGGGTTCACGGTGGGGAATCCCAAATGCTGTTGGTCTCCATCCAAACAGTGGAGGTTCATCACCAGGGTGGATTTTATTTAAATCAAATTGATTTAAATCACGATTTAAATCACGATTTAAATCACTAGTCAGTAAGGCTTGATTTAAATCACTAGTCAGTAAGACTTGATTTAAATATTTTTTTTACAGAAAGACTCATTCTTACCGGTATAATCTTAATATTTACAACCATATGATGGTTCCTTTTTTGGAATAATAAATTTTCAGAGTAGTTTTTACAGTGATATCAAAAATTACTGATTTGGTTATACTACTAGAAATACATAGACAGATAATTATGAAATTATGGTGAGGTTTAATAAGTTAACTGTTTATATTTGGACAACTTTTCTGCTGCACTTTATTGGAAGGAGAAAAATAATCATTTCCTTAATAACCATTTAAACAATTTATTTAACTAAAACAATAACATGATAGCATATGTATCCATGTTTGTTAACTGATGTGGTTAAACATTAAAAAATAAAAACTTAGACTGAGTTTAAGCACACTTGATAAACTTAAAACAAACCCTTATTTCCAGATGAATAGCCTTTGGACTACAATGTAACTTAAATAGAAGACTATATTTAGAAAGATTTTTCCTCCAAAAGCATTTTATTTTAAAAATCCGGTTTAAATAAAAAAAAAATCCTTTTGTTTTTAAAACATTGATTTTTATCCACCCTGTTCATCACATAGAGGTATGTATGGAATTTCAAAACCTAAGTCACTTGCTTAATTTCAAAACAGATATTATGATCCAACAGGAAGTGTTACCAAGAGGGTCCATGACCCCACAATTCTCCTCCTTAACTTCCTTATGCAGAGCTCTCTGGTCAAGATCCATCAAACCGTCTGTGAAACAAGCAGCTACATCTGCCCCTGCACACTCCCCACCAGCAGTTATCTCAATCTGGTTGGTCTAAATGTTAATTTATACGTAAATCACTTTCTTCACTTTGAACCTCCCTCCCATGTTCAAGAGTAGACTAACTCTGTGTTGTTTCATTGGTGACAGGAGAGGAAAAGTGACTATAACTCACACTTAATCTAAACACAACGGCCACAAGATCTCCTCACTAGGTGTAACGAATCGGCCCTATGGCAGCATTTAAAGAGTTAAGTTACACACTGTTTGAATGGCAGCTCGCTCTTGGGAGACAGAACATTCTAAGGTTTAAAAGGAGGGAACAGCCGTTGGTTGGGTGAGTGAGAGAGGAGTTTCTGAGGGAGATAGGTGAAGGAGAGGGAGGAGAGAGAAGAGAGAGGGAGTGTGAGGGCGGTTTTGGTTCAGTGTTTCTCAACCGGTGTGCCTCCAGATGTTTTGGGACTACAACTCCCATCATCCCTCACTAGCAATACCAGTGGTCAGGGATGATGGGAATTGTAGTCCCAAAACATCTGGAGGCACACTGGTTGGGAAACACTGGTTTAGTTAATGATTGTGAAACTAAAAGAGAACTAAACCTTGATGGAACTAAGCTTGTGAACCATGAATTACTGAAACCGTTATGCTTTGTGAAAAATAAAGTCTTGTTCTTGTTGTGCAAAGAAGTATCGTCATCTATTTGGTCCAGCACGTTATATATGCTCATAAAGGAGTGAACTCGGAGAAAAGGCAAAACTGACCTGAGGGGTGATAGTTTGTGTCTTAGAGTTGCACAGAGGAGGGGCTAGAGGGCGAAAACCTGGGACATGCCACAGAGTTGCTAGCAGTGACTAGGCAGCTGATACAGTGAGGGATCCAGAGTGAGGGAGGCCCTAGACTGTAGGCATAGAGGTGTTTCATCCCAATAGCTCAGAGCAAAGAATATAACAGGCCACGGCAGCTGGACAGGAGCACTCTCGTTACTAGGATTCCCATAGTGAATAGGGAGATCAGTAGTAAAGTCGAACCTCAAAGGATAAGGTGGGAGGGGATATAAATATTTTCGTCACACCTTGAGAAAATTATAATAAAGTAACGGAGAGGCTGACAGGAAGGGGGTTCACAACACTAGGCATTCGGCTATGCGATGTTGACTGTTCTTTGTTCTCTCCTGTTTCCCTCTTTTCCTTTCCATTTAAACCAATTCATGAACCCAGAACTCATACACTGACCACTAATGCTGATATGTTATAGATACTTGGTCTACATATTTGTCTATTAGTCCTATGATCGTTGTTTTTAAAAGCAAATAAAAAGTTATTCCCAAAAGAAAAAGGCAACACACGGAGTGTGTGGTCAATTTGCAAAGCAGGAGCAGGTTACTTTCAAGAGTCATGGCTTCTAGTGGTGGCCGATGGATCGGTAGGTTGTCTGACATTGGTAAGGGATTCAGATCACGGTACTGGTTTTAGACATTTTGAGCTGCCAATACATTGCGGTGGTCGGGGAGCTGTGATGTATTCCTAGCTCAAATTGCCTGCAGATGACAAAGGTGCAGGCAGGCAGGCAAGCGGAGGAGCCCAAAAAGGCGCTCCCCTTCTCCATCTCCTTCCGCCTGCCTGCCTCCCCCTCCACCCCCAATCTGAGCAAGCCCCAATACCTCTCTGGCTCCATCCATCCATGTCCCCATCTCCACTCCCCTGGAACTCCCCAGATCTCTCGGAGGTCCCTGGGAGGGAACACTCAGAGGTTGTGGGGAAGGATGCAGGAGACAACCTGACCAGGTCAACTGTCCATCTTCCCCCTTCCATCCTTACTAGCTTTGCAGGATCCATCTCTTTCATCCTTCCTGAGGAGCCGAGAAGCCAAAACAAGCTGCAGGGTCCTGGGAGAGAGGAAGAAGCAAAGGGAGCCTCAGAGGCCCTGCAGGGATTCTCTTGCCCTAGATATTCTCCTGCCCCTGGAGAAGCACAAATGGGGAAGCCCCTGTTGGCATTTAAAGCAGAAAGATGCTGAGGACAGTACTGCACAGAAGTTAGTTTTAATTAAAGGAAAATACAGGAACATAAATCATACCTCATCTCAAGAGGTTTACAAAAACGTGACCCCATACAACAACCCTCCCACCAGGGGTACTGGGTGGATACATCACACTCCTTTTATACATTACATTGTTATTCAATCAGTACAAATGCAGCAACACCTGTTGCACAGCTCCACAGCTGCCAAATCAGTTAAGGGAGTTACCTTTTGCCTATACATCAGTGGAACAGTAATGAACCTACAATTGAACAAGTCAACAGCCCCTTCCCAAGAGAAGCCCCATTTCTAAACATCTCCACCGATTCCAATTTCTTCTCTATGCTTCTCACCCCACTTTTTAAGCCTGGCGTGGTCTGCACAGCAGTGACCTGACAGTACTGGGTAGATCCCATTGAAGTCAGTGGGGATAACTGACAGAACTTGGTACAAAAACCAGTCACTGTCCTGTCCCCAAGCCTGAAAGCTGCAACCCCACAGCATGGGCAGAAAATAGCAGAGTACATATTACATGTAGGTGCCCTCATGCTAGGTGCTTTGTATGGAGAGCCCTGTTCACAATCTTTGAGCTCTCTCATCATCTCTGTAATTCTTTTTTTGACTGCGCATCCATGTTTTTCACTAACACCTTAGTTTTTCCTCTATTTATTTTAAAACCTACAGCATTTCCAAGCAGCTTCTAACCTTCCAGCAGAGGTTAAGGAGATGAACAACTATCTGACATACAGAAGATACCTCAAGGCAGCCCTATTTAGGGAAGTTTTTAATCTGTGATATTTTAATTGTATTTTTATATCTGTTGGAGGCCACCCAGAGTGGCAGGGGAGACCCGGACAGATGGGCGGGGTACAAATAAAAGATTTATTATTATTATTATTATTATTATTATTATTATTATTATTAATTATTACACTACTAAGAGGTTCCTCTAAAGATAATACCACATCATCTGCAGTGGCCTTCAGTTTGTAGTTTTGTTGCCCCACCGTGACCTCCTTTTATATCTGGAGTTTTCCTTATTCTTCATGATAATACATAAATAATAGCGGTGAAAGAGGGCATGTGCCCTTCTGTATCTTACATTTTTCTAAGAGAGTATTATTCACAATCATGCTTCCCATGTGTCCCGTATAGATTGTCTTATTTCCCTTTTAAAAAGTCTCTCCAATCCCTGGCTTCTGCAGGAGGCGTTCCAGTTTTACCAACACACTGTGAAAGTTTTAAGTTCAATGTAAATAAAGCATTCTGCAATTGAGACACGACTGGTGTTCTCCTTTGGGAAGGGATGGGCGACCTGGTGACTCCAGAGGCTATGGTCTTGTTTTCTAATAGCAGCAGCTGCAGAGAAACTCCAGGATGGGGAACATCCTTGAAAGCTCACTCTGGGATCAGAGAGAGAAACGTTTGTAGACCTGCCAGCCAGAGCCCCCTCCTTCTCCTCCTTGCATTGCCTCATCCCTTGACAAGATCTACATTGGCTCCCAGTACGTTTCCGAGCTCAATTCAAAGCGTTTGCTGACCTTTAAAGCCCTAAACAGCCTTGGCCCAGTATACCTGAAGGAGCGTCTCCACCCCCATCACTCTGCCTGGACACTGAGATCCAGTGCCGAGGGCCTTCTGACGGTTCCCTCACTGGGAGAAGCGAAGTTACAGGGAACCAGGCAGAGGGCCTTCTCGGTAGTGGCACCCACCCTGTGGAACGCCCTCCTTTAAGAGGCCGAAGAGTTAAACAACCATTTGACATTCAAAAGACAGCTGAAGGCAGCCGTGTTTAAGGAAGCTTTTAATATGTGATATTTTAATTTATTTTTTTATTTTTGTTGGAAGCAGCCCAGAGTGGCTGGGGGGACCCAGCCAGATGGGCGGGATACAAATAATAAATTATGATGATGATGATTATGATGGACAAGATCCTGGAGGACCTAAAGTGCCTTTCCATCCTCTCCTCTCAAGGAATGCAGCTCAGCTCCTTTGAACCCTGGCAAGCCGAGTAGCAGCCAGCTCAGCCCCCTCACTCTCTCCGTTTCTCCACGGAGGACAGCAGCCCAGGAAGAGCCACATGCCTGTCCCCTGCCCAGAGAGGCTTCCCTTGAGACTGATCTGGAGGAGGATCTGGCAGGGGGAAAGGCTCTGCCAGAAGCAAAGGAGGGCCTGGCAGGGGCTTCTCCATCGGAAGGGGGATTCTGGGCATCCCCCCCTCAGACCCATCCCTCCCTCCCTCCCTCCCACCCCAAAGAGGAAGCAGCGCCTGGATACAAAGGAAGAGCAGAGCTGCAGACCTCCTGGAAACTCGCCCCCTCCCAGTTCCTGGCAGAGAGGAATGGGGGGCAGGAATGGGGAGACTTGGGGGTCTCCCCCTGCCTGCCATTCAGAAGCAGAACACACACCCCTGCAGGGACCCCCTTCTCCCAGAGACACCCCAAGGAGGAAGAGAGGGGAGACTCACCGGATTCTTCCCAGGAGGGAAATCGAGGCAGCACGTGGAGGAGACAAGAAACAAGAGATGCCGGAAGGGGCTGGGCACGGAGGGAGGGTGGGAGGGAGGGGAATTCTGCTCTGGAGGACCTGCTCCCCCCTGCTGTCTCTACTTCCTGTCCTCTCTAGGACTGCACCTCTGTTCAATTTAACCCTTCGCAAGCTGAGCACAGCCAGCTGGCTGGCTGGCTGTCGTCCTTCCCTCCCAGAATCCGGGTGGACTCCAGGGCACGTGCGGAGTTCTCTATGATTCTCGGCTCAGAGACCCTCAAGGCAGCAGCTTCGTGCCCTGCCCCCAGATGGGTGGGGTAGAAATAAAATAGCAATAATAATAATAATGCTTCCCCTGCTCACTAGCAGACTGAAAGTCTGTTGCAATATTAGGAGGGGACTTGAGACAGACACCCGTCCCTTTGGAGCAAGTGGCTCCGCTGGTAAAGCAGGAGACTCTCATTTCAGGGTCCTGGGTTCGAGCCCCACTTTAGGCATTGCAAAGGGATGACCCTCGAGCATTCTGTGAATCTATAAAATGTAATAATAAAATAAAAACGAATCAGTAGGCCTACACCTACTGTACTCGCTCCAAACTTAGCAAGTGAACTTCAGTGGGGACAAGTGTCAGGTTCTGCATTTAGGCAGGAAGAATCAGAGGCCCAAATATCAGATGGGGCGCCCCCACCTCGCTGCTCTCCCTCCCGCCTCCTTCCCAAATTCTGGAGGGCTGTTGGAGGCAGCTTGTTTCCTGCTGTTTCAGATTCATCTTGAGAATCTTAGAATTTAGAGAATCGTAGAATTTTGGAGTTGGAAGGGACCCCTGAGGGTCATCTAGTCCAGGCGGGGGAAGATTGGTAGGAAGAGTCCTGTGCCCATCAGTACCTCAAATGGTGCCAGTGAAAGGAGGTCTCAGTCAATATCCTCTCAAAAATCCACGATGGAACTCTTCCAGACAACTCTTCTATGGTGGACCAAAGTTATGCAGCTTTTTTTTTTAAAAGGAGAAGCTCCCCGCCCCCCAAATGATTTTTGCAACTTTTTTCACATTTTTCTTTTTCATTTAAATAACTTTATTGTACATAAGAATCTATAAACATACAATACATATATCAAACAATACAAGACATACATACTTATCTACAAAACATATCTTACCTATACCTGTATACAGACCGAACGTGAAAACACCCTCAGCGAATTGACTCCCAACCATTCTCATTGTACTAGTTTACGTTTATTTAATCTATACGCATTTCATTTTGGATGCTCTGTTCTTCCAAATATTTTCCAAGCTGATTTCGTTATATTCTCTTTATTTTCTAGATTCATTCGATGTCTCTCAGGAGATCTACCTTCTCCACAGAGTTTTAAAGATATTCTTTAAAGATAGTCCATTCCTTATTAACTTTTTGTAAGGTGTTTCCCTTTACTCTCCCTGTTTACTCTCCCTGTTTACCCTTTACTCATTTAGCAATGTATAAGTATTCAATCATTTTTTGCTAACCAGTCTGTTTTTATGGGGACATTATTACTTTTCCAGTTCTTGGCAATTAAGATCCTCGCTGCTGTGGCTGCGTACATGAATAATGATCTGTTTGTTTTCTTAATTTCTTCGGACACGATACCAAGTAGGAAGGATTCTGTTTTTTTGTTTTTTTTTACCAAAGAGAATCTGAACCTTTTTAAAAAGTTCATTATAAATAAAAAAAGTAATCAACTTTTTCACATTTTTCACGCATGGCCCCCATTGCCATACGTCTGTCGACATTTTGCTGATTCCCGGATATGTCCGGGGAACCCCAGATGTATGGCAGCCCTAGTGCTTCCTGCTCAGTCTGAATTTACATGGGCTCCACTTCTTCTACACTGAACATGCCTGTATTTTGTTGGATTATTGCTACAGTGGTACCTGTATTTACGAAGTTAATTCATTCCGGAGGTCTGTTCTTAACCTGAAACTGTTCTTAACTAGAGGCGTGCTTTTGCTAATAGGGCCTCTTGCTGTTGCTGTGCCGTGGGCACATGATTTCCGTTCTCATCCTGACGCAAAGTTCTCAACTCGAGGTAACTCTTCCAGGTTAGCGGAGTTTGTAACCTGAGGTGTTTGTAACTCAAGGAACCACTGTATTATTTATTGGCTGCTTTTTTTTTTTTTTTTTACCAAGGCAATTCAAAGCAACTGCCAAACACATACAGCAAAAAGAAAAATCTAAAAGACAATCCTATTGTTAAAACTAGGGTGAGCGAGCCTGGGTCAATGAGATATGGAAAATCAGTGTTCTTTATCATTCCGGAAGCGTCCACAAGTAGAAAAGTCTCCCTGCTGCAAAAATCACATTAATAATTTTAATAATATTATTTATTAATTTTCCAATTTACATTTTAAAATGTTCACTTAAACAATCTTAAATTGATGATTCCCCTTGCACACCGTACATCCCTGCATATTTTACATAATCCAAACCATTCAGTATTCCAATCTTGCATCTATCTAACTTATTTACACTGTTGAATTTAACTTAATGCTACCAGCGTTTTCACATGTACACTTTTCACCCATATATTCAATAAACATTGTCCAATCTTCTTTAAATGTGTGTTCTTCTTGTTCTCTTATTCTATATGTGAAGTCTGCAAGCTGCACATATTCTGTCAGTTTAAGTTGCCATTCTTCTTTGGTTGGAACCTCATCCGTTTTCCATTTTTGGGCTAACGAGACATGGGCCGCAGTAGTAGCATACATAAATACAGTGGTACCTCAGGTTAAGAACTTAATTCGTTCTGAAGGTCCGTTCTTAACCTGAAACTGTTCTTAACCTGAGGTACCACTTTAGTTAATGGGGCCTCCAGCTGCCGCTGCACGATTTCTGTTGTCATCCTGAGGTAAAGTTCTTAACCTGAGGTAAAGTTCTGGGTTAGCGGAGTCTGTAACCTGAAGCGTCTGTAACCTGAGGTACCACTGTAACCTTTTTTTTGACACCTGGGAATTTCTGTCTGAATTATCCCCAACATGTTTTTTTTGGGAAAGGTACTTTTGAACATTTTTTTCCAATTCATTATGAATTATTTCCCAATACTCTTTTACCCTTTTACAAGTCCACCACATATGATAAAACGTACCCTCAACCTCGTTACATTTCCAGCACTTATCTGCTTTGGGCCCATAAATGTATAGGCCGCAAAAGTTACATTAAATCTGCTTTCCACAACCTGGTGCCCTGCAGCTATTTCAGACAGCAGCTTCCTGCATCCGTCTGTTGGCCATGCTGGCTGGGGCTGATGGGAGTTGGAGGCCAACAATATTTTTAGAAGACCACAGTTCCTTTCTCTGTGTGCTAAGAACAGTTGGTTTGTATTCCCAACCATGGCTAGGCTATTCCTTCCCTTCATTAAATCAGGCGAGCACATGAATATATATAAACCAGCCGTTTCCCACCGACGGATCCCCAATTTTGTTTTAAGAGCCCCACAGCTAGCAAAATCAGATATTCCCATTGATTCCCTCTCTTCAATTAAGTCTGCCTATCAAAAGGAAACAGAGCGCTTTGGAGTAGATGGTGCATCCATGTATTCTTCATTGATTTGTCATTCGTAAAATTCTCACTTACAAACTGCGGTTGAGCAAACCCTTTAATCAATAATTAGTGAGGTTTCCTCCCCCTGAAGCAAAACAAGAACTTTGGAATTTGAATTAAACTTTCTTTTTATTCTTCAGGTACCTCGAAAATAGGGACGCGCGTGGCACTGTGGGTTAAACCACAGAGCCTAGGGCTTGCTGATCAGAAGGTCGGCGGTTCGAATCCCCGCGACTGGGTGAGCTCCCGTTGCTTGTTCCCTGCTCCTGCCAACCTAGCAGTTCGAAAGCATATCAAAGTGCAAGTAGATCAATAGGTACCGCTGCAGCGCGAAGGTAAACGGCGTTTCCGTGCGCTACTCTGCTTTGCTGGTCACATGACCTGGAAGCTGTACGCCAGCTCCCTCGGCCAGTAACTCGAGATGAGCGCCGCAACCCCAGAGTCGTTTGCGGCTGGACCTAATGGTCAGGGGTCCCTTTATCTTTACCTTATCTCGAAAATAGGAGGAGAGCTTGGCAAGGCCATGGGGTACGGCTGAGAACATTCTGGCGCAAGAGGCATCCATGTAGATCAGTTGCCATGAGCCATGAATCCAGTAGCGATCCCGATAGAGACTGTAATCCCTCCCACAGGAGTTCACTGGTCTACTGGCACTAGGCACTTACCAAGCAACTTATGGAATGGAGTACCCATCTTCAGGCCAGAGGTCTGGTCCATTAAGGCTCTGAAGTCCTCCACAAAGGGGTAGAGCCTGGCAGAGGCAGTCTGGAGGCAGAAAATGAAAGGACCTCAGTCTGCTCTCAACCTCTGCTGGAACAAGTTGCTCACTCAGAGCTCTCCATGGTCCTGAAACTCCTGATGTTACTTGCCCCAAAATGGAAAGAAGCAGAAATCCCAGCAAAGGAAGAACGGATACAAAAACTTATGGCATATGCAGAAATGGCGAAACTCACCGGAAGAAGAAGAAATCAAAATAACAATTTTTTAAATAAAAGAATGGAAATGGTTTATTGAATATTTACAGATAAATTGTAAACAGATAAAAACATTGGCAGGATTATTGTACTAACCTGCAGTTTCAGAAGAGTACATATTTAAAGAAGATGAATAAATGAGCAAATTAAGTTAATTTGGATAAGCAGAAGATATTAAAAATAAATTTAAGGAACTGCAGAAATAGGTGGAAGGAAGTCAAATTTTGAAATGTCAAAAGGATTTTAAAATTAGTGAAATGTATAAAATTAGTGAAATGTACAAACTTGAAAAGTATAAAAGTTCTGTTGAGCAGGTGAGGGAAGAACAGGAGGAGAAAGAAAGAGCTCCATGGAAAGACAAGGTTGGGTTGGGCTGAGCTGGTGTGGGAATTATCGGCAGAGAAAAATGTACAGCCGCCAGCAAAAGGGAATGCAGTGGAACTCCTGAAACTGTTCACAACGAAAGCTATGATCTCGTATGAGGAAAGGGATTTAAGATGCCTTCTTCCCCATCCCCAGTGGATTAGGAAAGAATATTAGTAAAAGAAGAAAGAAGAGGAAGCAGGATTGGATGAACATTAAAAGAGACAATCATTTTGGACTGTGACTTGACTGAGATTTGTTGGAACAGTTTTAATAAGGCTTCATAGAAACTGGACCTAGAAACTGGAGAAATACTATTTTGGATTATTAGACGGCAATTATAGGAGTCATATTGCACTGTCTGAGTGGTTAAGATTTGAAGGCTGGCCTGGGGTGTGTGTAGGAAAAGTGCCATCTTGCTGAAGGGGAGGAAAAAGGCTGGATACTAAATACAGCTGGGTTTATCCTGGAGCACTTATTCTGAATAATTATTGCTACAGAGGAGCGATCTCTCACGGTGGGAGACGGGGAAAAGGGGGGCACCCATGGGAGAGCCTGCCTTTCAATGTGTGTTGACAAATGATATGATACAAATGTGATAAAGGGTATTTTTAGTTATTCTCGCCCACCCTTTCTCTTTTCTATACAAATGTGTTTTGTAAGGGTTGTTTAATAATGTTTGTGTTACTATTTTTTCTTTTTTGGTTTTCCCTCTGTATGAATTCTTTGATGAGAAGTGAGATTGTGCCTGTGACTGAAGCTCTTTCCACATTCAAAGAACTTATAGGGTTTCTCCCCTGTATGAATTCTTTGATGCATCATGAGATGGGTTCTTTGACTGAAGTTTTTCCCACATTCACAGCACTGATATGGTTTCTGACCTGTATGAGTTCTTTGATGGGAAGTGAGATAGGAACTGTGACTAAAGCTCTTTCCACACTCATGGCATTGAAAAGGTTTCTCGCCTGTATGAATTCTTTGATGGGAAGTGAGATTGTGCCGGTGACTGAAGCTCTTTCCACATTCCAAACACTGATACGGTTTCTCCCCTGTATGAATTTTTTGGTGCGAAGTGAGACTCTGCCTGAAACTGAAGCTCTTCCCACATTTTAAGCATTTATATGGCTTCTCCCCTGTATGAATTCTTTGATGGAAAGTGAGATAAAACCCCTGGCTAAAGCTCTTTCCACATTCGAAGCATTGATAGGGTTTCTCCCCTGTATGAACTTTTTGATGCGAATTAAGATTCTGCTTGCATCTGAAGCTCTTTCCACATTCCAGGCATGGATATGGCTTCTCCCCTGTATGAATTCTTTGATGGGAAGTGAGATGGATCCCCTGGCTAAAGCTCTTTCCACATTCGAAGCATTGATAGGGTTTCTCCCCTGTATGAATTCTGTTATGGGAAGTGAGCTGCCCCCTCTTACTGAAGCTCTTTCCACATTCCAAGCACTGATAGGGTTTCTCCTCTGTGTGAATTATTTGATGGGAAGTGAGATGTACACGTTGACTAAAGCACTTTCCACATTCCAAGCACTGATAGGGTTTCTCCCCTGTATGAATTCTGTTATGGGAAGTGAGCTGCCCCCTCTTACTGAAGCTCTTTCCACATTCTAAGCACTGATAGGGTTTCTCCCCTGTGTGAATTCTTTGATGGGAAGTGAGATGTACACGTTGACTAAAGCACTTTTCACATTCCAAGCACTGATAGGGTTTCTCCCCTGTATGGATTCTGTAATGGGAAGTGAGACTGGAACTGGAACTGAAGCTCTTTCCACATTCTAAGCACTGATAGGGTTTCTCCCCTGTGTGAATTCTTTGATGGGAAGTGAGATGTACACGTTGACTAAAGCACTTTTCACATTCCAAGCACTGATAGGGTTTCTCCCCTGTATGGATTCTGTAATGGGAAGTGAGACTGGAACTGGAACTGAAGCTCTTTCCACATTTCAAGCACTGATAGGATTTCTCCTGTGTATGAACTCTATGATGGGTAGTTAGATTGGAACTGCAACTGAAGCTTTTTCCGCATTCTAAGCACTGATAGGGTTTCTCCCCTGTATGAATTCTTTGATGGGAAGTGAGACCATCCTTCCGATTGAAGCTCATTCCACATTTCAAGCACTGATAGGGTTTCTCCCCTGTATGAATTCTTTGATGGGAAATGAGAACACCCTTCTGATTGAAGCTCTTTTCACACTTCAAGCACTGATAGGGTTTCTCCCCTGTATGAATTCTTTGATGGGAAGTGAGATGTACCTTCTGACTGAAGTTCCTTCCACATTCCAAGCACTGATAGGGCTTCTCCCCTGTATGAATTCTTTGATGGCAAGTGAGACTCTGACGGTGACTGAAGTTCTTCCCACATTCTCTGCAGTGATACATTTTCTCTCCGCTGTTAGTTCTTTCTTGTGAAGAGATTTTATCCCTCCAAACAAAGCTCTTTCCTTGATGTGAGGTGGAGTGGTAGCTCTGACAGATGTTCTCTCCACACTGTGAATATTTATATGACTTCTCCACTATGTGCATTCTGTTGTGGTCCCCCTTGTTCTTCCCTTCCAATTCATCACCATCTGCAATGAAGAGAGAAGCTAATTAGAGCCTCAGGAAGAACAAAGTTAATGAATGCTTGTGACAGAAGAAGAGAGTTAGATGTGAGGCCTTACTATAGTTTTCACTGCCTTTGTTGGCTGGTATTAACTGAAATATTGCTTGGCTTTTATCTGGGATAGATTTTGTTCAATCCTGGCTCAATCCTGGAATCCACTCCATCTCCAATTTCCCTTAAACTCTGAGACTGCGATTTAAGAAGGCCTGGGCAGTTCAAACAACCTGGTCATTGCTTTAAAGGCATGGCTAGACAAAAAAAAAATGCACAGAAAACAATGGATATCCCTCCATTCAGGGTTCACGGTGGGGAATCCCAAATGCTGTTGGTCTCCATCCAAACAGTGGAGGTTCATCACATAGAGGTATGTATGGAATTTCAAAACCTAAGTCACTTGCTTAATTTCAAAACAGATATTATGATCCAACAGGAAGTGTTACCAAGAGGGTCCATGACCCCACGATTCTCCTCCTTGACTTCCTTATGCAGAGCTCTCTGGTTAAGATCCATCAAGCCGTCTGTGAAACAAGCAGCTACATCTGCCCCTGCACACTCCCCACCAGCAGTTATCTCAATCTGTTTGGTCTAAATATTAATTTATACGTAAATCACTTTCTTCACTTTGAACCTCCCTCCCATGTTCAAGAGTAGACTAACTCTGTATTGTTTCATTGGTGACAGAAGAGGAAAAGTGACTATAACTCACACTGAATCTAAAGAAAACGGCCACAAGAGCTCCTCACTAGGCATTCGGCTATGCGATGTTGACTGTTCTCTGTTCTCTCCTGTTTCCCTTTTTTCCCTTTCCATTTAAACCAATTCATGAACCCAGAACTCATACACTGACCACTAATGCTGATATGTTGGTACTTGGTCTACATATTTGTCTATTAGTCCTATGATCCTTGTTTTTAAAAGCAAATAAAAAGTTATTCCGAAAAGAAAAAGTCAACACACGGAGGCCCCATCTGTGGTCAATTTGCAAAGCAGGATCAGGTTACTTTCAAAAGTCATGGCTTCTAGTGGTGCCCGATGGATCGGTAAGTTGTCTGACATTGGTAAGGCATTCAGATCACGGTACTGGTTTTAGACATTTTGAGCTGCCAATACACTGCGGTGGTCGGGGAGCTGTGATGTATTCCTACCTCAAATTGCCTGCAGATGACAAAGGTGCAGGCAGGCAGGTAGGCAGGCAGGCGGAGGAGTCCGAAAAGGCGCTCCCCTTCTCCATCTCCTTCCGCCTGCCTGCCTGCCTCCCCCGCCACCCCCAATCTGAGCAAGCCCCAATACCTCTCCGGCTCCATCCATCCATGTCCCCATCTCCACTCCCCTGGAACTCACCAGATCTTTCGGAGGTCCCTGGAAGGGAATGCTCAGAGGTTGTGGGGAAGGATGCAGGAGACAACCTGACCAGGTCAACCGTCCATCTTCCCCCTTCCATCCTTACTAGCTTTGCAGGATCCATCTCTTTCATCCTTCCTGAGGAGTCGAGAAGCCAAAACAAGCTGCAGGGTCCTGGGAGAGAGGAAGAAGCAAAGGGAGCCTCAGAGGCCCTGCAGGGATTCTCTTGCCCTAGATATTCTCCTGCCCCTGGAGAAGCACAAATGGGGAAACCTCTTCCCAAGAGAAGCCCCATTTCTAAACATCTCCAGTGATTCCAATTTCTTCTGTATGCTTCTCACCCCACTTTTTAAGCCTGGCATAGTCTGCACAGCAGTGACCTGAAAGTAGCTGCAGAGAAACTCCAGGATGGGGAACATCCTTGAAAGCTCACTCTGGGATCAGAGAGAGAAAAGTTTGTGGACCTGCCACCCAGAGCCCCCTCCTTCTCCTCCTTGCATTGCCTCATCCCGTGACAAGATCTACATTGGCTCCCAGTACGCTTCCGAGCACAATTCAAAGCGTTTGCTGACCTTTAAAGCCCTCAACGGCCTCGGCCCAGTATACCTGAAGGAGCGTCTCCACCCCCATCGTTCAGCCCGGACACTGAGGTCCAGCGCTGAGGGCCTTCTGACGGTTCCGTCACTGCGAGAAGCAAAGCTACAGGGAACCAGGCAGAGGGCTTTCTCGGTAATGGCACCCACCCTGTGGAACGCCCTCCCTTCAGAGGCCAAAGAGATAAACAACCATTTGACATTCAGAAGACAGCTGAAGGCAGCCCTGTTTAATGAAGCTTTTAATATGTTGATATTTTAATGTATATTTTATTTTTGTTGGAAGCAGCCCAGAGTGGCTGGGGAGACCCAGCCAGATGGGCGGGATACAAATAATAAATTAATTATTATTATTATTATTATTATTATTATTATTATTATTATTATTATGGATAAGATCCTGGAGAACTTAAAGTGCCTTTCCATCCTCTCCTCTCAAGGAATGCAGCTCAGCTCCCTTGAACCCTGGCAAGCCGAGTAGCAGCCAGCTCAGCCCCTCGCTCTCTCCTTTCTCCACGGAGGGCAGCAGCCCAGGAAGAGCCACATGCCTTGCCCCTGCCCAGAGAGGCTTCCCTGGAGACTGATCTGGAAGAGGATCTGCTAGTCAAAAACAACCCCTGTGTTGCAAATCAAAGTCCAAACACTGAAAAAGGAGGCAACACGTTGGCCAATCTTGAGTGAAAATTTAGTAAATTTAATCCATAGTAAATTATAAGACAGCCATCCAGGTAATCTGCTGTTTCGACTGATACTTCTTCAGTTATATAACTACAATAAATCAAACAAATGTAAATCAATAATCATATTCCAATATGTTGCTAAATATAACCAGGTAAATAGACGGCACAAGTATACGAATAACAAATCATATTGCTTACATACTACAGAAATTCAGGAAGATACAGTAATGAAACAACCATACAATAATGAAGAACAATAAAAATAAAAATGCAACATACCTAATGTTTATGAATATTCTGTGGAGCAAGGATCATAATCATATGTAATCCCTGCTACCAGTTGCAGAGAACAAGGAACTTAATTTTGAATAAGAAAATGAACTGCGATTCTTTCTGTCATAATAGACTGATGTGATCCCGTTTAGTGTTCCCCTTCCAGGACTGCATTCCTAATACGGGAACGGTGTTCTCCAATTCGTGTACCCACCGCCCGAGTGGTTGAACCTATATAAAGTAAGTTACATGGGCACCTAATCAGATATACTACCTCTTTGGTTTGACAGGTACTGAAATGGTTGATAACAAATTTGAAATCAGTCTAAATATTTAGCAGTGGGCTCCAGTACTGACCCCGTTCCTGAAACAATAGGTCTCCCGGGAGGGGAATGAATGTTTTCGGATTCCCATTTTTTATTGTTTGCCTAAAATCCTGGAAGCTCAACTGGTTGAGCATTTTTTAGCAAACAACCATTCCGACTCAGATATGCTGTATACTGTATTATGGGTCAATAGAAGGAAGGGGAACACTAAACGGGATCACATCAGTCTATTATGACAGAAAGAATCGCAGTTCATTTTCTTATTCAAAACGCTCCATCCGGAGGGGTTAAATTCTGAACTTGATTTGAGTTGCTTCATTTAATTACATTACTTTCAGGATCTTGGGATGCATGTCACTTTAAGTTTTCAGTAAACCCTGGTCAACTAGGGCGTGACCTGTGGGGCTAGAGTATATTAAGTTCCTTGTTCTCTGCAACTGGTAGCAGGGATTACATATGATTATGATCCTTGCTCCATAGAATATTCATAAACATTAGGTATGTTGCATTTTTATTTTTATTTTTCTTCATTATTGTATGGTTGTTTCATTACTGTATCTTCCTGAATTTCTGTAGTATGTAAGCAATATGATTTGTTATTCGTATACTTGTGCCGTCTATTTACCTGGTTATATTTAGCAACATATTGGAATATGATTATTGATTTACATTTGTTTGATTTACTGTAGTTATATAACTGACGAAGTATCAGTCGAAACAGCAGATTACCTGGATGGCTGTCTTATAATTTACTACGGATTAAATTTACTAAATTTTCACTCAAGATTGGCCAACGTGTTGCCTCCTTTTTCAGTGTCTGGAAGATGATCTGGCAGGGGGAAAGGCTCTGCCAGAAGCAAAGGAGGGCCTGGCAGGGGCTTCTCCAATGGAAGGGGGATTCTGGGCACCCCCCCAGACCCCTCCCTCCCTCCCCAAAGAGGAAGCAGCGCCTGGATGCAAAGGAAGAACAGAGCTGCAGACCTCCTGGAAACCCGCCCCCTCCCAGTTCCTGGCAGAGAGGAATGGGGGGCAGGAATGGGGAGACTTGGGGGTCTCCCCTGCCTGCCATTCAGAAGCAGAACACACAGCCCTGCAGCCCTGGGACCCCCTTCTCCAAGAGACACCCCAAGGGGGAAGAGAGGGGAGACTCACCGGATTCTTCCCAGGAGGGAAATCGAGGCAGCACGTGGAGGAGACAACAAACCAGAGATGCCGGAAGGGGCTGGGCACTGAGGGAGGGAAGGAGGGGATTCTGCTCTGGAGAACCTGCCCCCTGCTGTCTCTACTTCCTGTCCTCTCTAGGACTGCACCTCTGTTCAATTTAACCCTTCGCAAGCTGAGTACAGCCAACTGTCTGTCGTCCTTCCCTCCCAGAATCCGGGTGGACTCCAGGGCATGTGCGGAGTTCTCTATGATTCTCGGCTCAGAGGCCCTCAAGGCAGCAGCTTCGTGCCCTGCCACCAGATGGGTGGGGTATAAATAAAATAATACTTCCCCTGCTCACTAGCAGACTGAAAGTCTGTTGCAATATTAGGAGGGTACTTGAGACAGACACCCGTCCCTTTGGAGCAAGTGGCTCCGCTGGTAAAGCAGGAGACTCTCATTTCAGGGTCCTGGGTTCGAGCCCCACTTTAGGCATTGCAAAGGGATGACCCTCGAGCATTCTGTGAATCTATAAAATGTAATAATAAAATAAAAACGAATCAGTAGGCCTACACCCCCCAAGTTGGAGAACTCGCTCCAGACTTAGAAAGTCAACTTCAGTGGGGACAAATGTCAGGCTCTGCATTTAGGCAGGGAGAATCAGAGGCCCAAATATCAGATGGGGCGCCCCCACCTCGCTGCTCTCCCTCCCGCCTCCTTCCCAAATTCTGGAGGGCTGTTGGAGGCAGCTTGTTTCCTGCTGTTTCAGATTCAACTTGAGAATCTTAGAATTTAGAGAATCGTAGAATTTTGGAGTTGGAAGGGACCCCTGAGGGTCATCTAGTCCAGGCGGGGGAAGATTGGTAGGAAGAGTCCTGTGCCCATCAGTACCTCAAATGGTGCCAGTGAAAGGAGGTCTCAGTCAATATCCTCTCAAAAATCCACGATGGAACTCTTCCAGACAACTCTTCTTTGGTGGACCAAAGTTATGGAGCTTTTTTTTTTAAGGAAAAGCTCCCGCCCCCCAACTGATTTCTGCAACTCCCCCCCCCCCCATTTTTCTTTTTCATTTAAATAACTTTATTGTACATAAGAATCTATGAACGTACAATACATATATCAAACAATACAATACATACATATCTACAAAACATATCTTACCTATACCTGTATACAGACCGAACGTGAAAACACCCTCAGCGAATTGACTTCCAACCATTCTCATTGTACTAGTTTACGTTTATTTAATCTATATGCATTTCATTTTGGATGCTCTGTTTTCCAAACATTTTCCAAGCTAATTTCGTATACCTGAAGGAGCGTCTCCACCCCCACCGTTCAGCCCGGACACTGAGGTCCAGCCCCGAGGGCCTTCTGGCGGTTCCCTCACTGCGAGAAGCAAAGCTACAGGGAACCAGGCAGAGGGCCTTCTCGGTAGTGGCGCCCGCCCTGTGGAACGCCCTCCCATCAGAGGTCAAAGCGATAAACAACTATCCTACATTCAGAAAATACCTGAAGGCAGCCCTGTTTAGGGAAGTTTTTAACTTGTGATTTTGATGTATTTTAATATTTGTTTGAAGCCACCCAGAGTGGCTAGGGAGACCCGGCCAGATGGGCGGGGTACAAATGGAAAATTATTATTATTATTATTATTATTATTATTATTATTATTATTATTATTATTATCTGTTTGTTTTCTTAATTTCTTCTGACATGATACCAAGTAGGAAGTATTCTGTTGTTGTTTCTTTACAAAAGAGAATCTGAACCTTTTTAAAAAGTTCATTATAAATAAAAAAAAGTAATGAACTTTTTCACATTTTTTACGCATGGCCCCCATTGCCATACGTCTGTCGACATTTTGCTGATTCCAGGAATTTTCCCCTCACACCATTTTTAAGGGCAGAATCCTGGATATGTCTGGGGAACCCCAGATGTATGGCAGCCCTAGTGCTTCCTGCTCAGTCTGAATTTACATGGGCTCCACTTCTTCTACACTGAACATGCCTGTATTTTGTTGGATTATTGCTACATTGGTACCTGTATTGACGAAGTTAATTCATTCCGGAGGTCTGTTCTTAACCTGAAACTGTTCTTAACTAGAGGCGTGCTTTTGCTAATGGGGCCTCTTGCTGTTGCTGTGTACACGATTTCTGTTCTCATCCTGACGCAAAGTTCTCAACTCGAGGTAAATCTTCCAGGTTAGCCGACTTTGTAACCTGAGGCATTTGTAACTCAAGGTACCACTGTATTATTTATTGGCTGCTTTTTTTTTTTTTACCAAGGCAATTCAAAGCAACCGCCAAACACATACAGCAAAAAGAAAAATCTAAAAGACACTTTTCACCCATATATTCAATAAACATTGTCCAATCTTCTTTAAACGTGTGTTCTTCTTGTTCTCTTATTCTATACTAGTAAATTAAGCCCGTAAAGATTACGGGCTCTTGAAGAAAGGCGGCGGCGGGAGCCTCCAGGAACGGGAGGCTCCGCTGGAGGTGTGCGGGCGGCAGCGGCGCGAACGACCCGACGCCAAACGCTTTTCCCTCCGCCGCTAAACACCTCCCGGTTGCCGTGCTTTCCCCTTCCCCGCCAAGGTGCCACAGCGGCTGCTGCAGGTACGGAGGAGGAGAAGCAGCAGCGCTCGGGGAGCGGCCGCCATTGCGGCTGAATCAGAGAGGTTCGGAGGCTCGCGAAGCGCAAGCGCTTCGCTCGTGCTGCGCTCCAACCTCAGGCTCCTCCTCCTCTCTCTCCTCTCCAATCCGTGTGTCAGTGGAGCGCAAGCGCACTTGCGAATTCCACTGACGGACGGAAAGCTACGGAGGGACATAGGCTCTTTATTATATAGGATGTGAAGTCTGCAAGCTGCACATATTCTGTCAGTTTAAGTTGCCATTCTTCTTTGGTTGGAACCTCACCCGTTTTCCATTTTGGGGCTAACGAGACATGGGCTGCAGTAGTGGCATACATAAATACAGTGGTACCTCAGGTTAAGAACTTAATTCGTTCTTAACCTGAAACTGTTCTTAACCTGAGGTACCACTTTAGTTAATGGGGCCTCCAGCTGCCGCCACGAGATTTCTGTTGTCATCCTGAGGTAAAGTTCTTAACCCGAGGTACTATTTCTGGGTTAGCGGAGTCTGTAACCTGCAGCGTCTGTAACCTGAGGTACCACTGTAACCTTTTTTTTGACACCTGGGAATTTCTGTCTGAATTATCCCCAACAAAAGGGACTCTGGTTTTTTTTGGGGGGGGGAAAGGTACTTTTGAACATCCCCCCCAATTCATTATGAATTATTTCCCAATACTCTTTTACAAGTCCACCACATATGATAAAACGTACCCTCAACCTTGTTATATTTCCAGCACTTATCTGATTTGGGCCCATAAATGTATAGGCCGCAAAAGTTACATTAAATCTGCTTTCCACAACCTGGTGCCCTGCAGCTATTTCAGACAGCAGCTTCCTGCATCCATGTCTATTGGCCATGCTGGCTGGGGCTGATGGGAGTTGTAGGCCAACAATATTTTTAGAAGACCACAGTTCCCTTCTCTGTGCGCTAAGAACAGCTGGTTTGTATTCCCATCCATGGCTAGGCTATTCCTTCCCTTCATTAAATCAGGCGAGCACATGAATATATATAAACCAGCCGTTTCCCACCGACGGATCCCCAATTTTGTTTTAAGAGCCCCACAGCTAGCAAAATCAGATATTCCCATTGATTCCCTCTCTTCAATTAAGTCTGCCTATCAAAAGGAAACAGAGCGCTTTGGAGTAGATGGTGCATCCTTGTATTATTCATTGATTAGTCATTCGTAAAATTCTCACTTACAAACTGCGGTTGAGCAAACCCTTTAATCAATAATTAGTGAGGTTTCCTCCCCCTGAAGCAAAACAAGAACTTTGGGATTTGAATTACTTTCTTTTTATTCTTCAGGTACCTTGAAAATAGGGACGCGGGTGGCGCTGTGGGTTAAACCACAGAGCCTACGGCTTGCTGATCAGAAGGCCGGCAGTTTGAATCCCCGCGACGGGGTGAGCTCCCGTTGCTTGGTCCCTGAGCCTGCCAACCTAGCAGTTCGAAAGCATGTCAAAGTGCAAGTAGATCAATAGGTACCGCTGCAGCGGGAAGGTAATCGGCTTTTCCGTGCGCTGCTCTGCTTCGCCAGAAGCGGCTTAGTCATGCTGGCCACATGACCCGGAAGCTGTACGCCAGCTCCCTCGGCCAGTAATGCAAGATGAGCGCCGTAACCCCAAAGTCGTCCACAACTGGACCTAATGGTTAGGGGTCCCTTTACCTTACCTCGAAAATAGGAGAGCTTGGCAAGGCAATGGGGTATGGCAGAGAGCATTCTGGCGCAAGAGGCATCCATGTAGATCAGTTGCCATGAATCCAGTAGCGATCCCGATACAGAGACTGTAATCCCTCCCACAGGATCTCACTGGTCTACTGGCACTGGGCACTTACCAAGCAAGTTATGAAATGGAGTACCCATCTTCAGGCCAGAGGTCTGGTCCATTAAGGCTCTGAAGTCCTCCACAAAGGGGTAGAGCCTGGCAGAGGCAGTCTGGAGGCAGAAAATGAAAGGACCTCAGTCTGCTCTCAACCTCTGCTGGAACAAGTTGCTCACTCAGAGCTCTCCATGGTCCTGAAACTCCTGATGTTACTTGCCCCAAAATGGAAAGAAGCAGAAGTCCCAGCAAAGGAAGAACGGATACAAAAACTTATGGCATATGCAGAAATGGCGAAACTCACCGGAAGAATAAGAAATCAAAATAACAATTTTTTAAATAAAAGAATGGAAATGGTTTATTGAATATTTACAGATAAATTGTAAACAGATAAAAACATTGGCAGGATTATTGTAATAACCTGCAGTTTCACAAGAGTATATATTTAAAGAAGATGAATAAATGAGCAAATTCAGTTAATTTGGATAAGCAGAAGATATTAAAAATAAATTTAAGGAACTGCAGAAAGAGGGGGAAGGAAGTCAAATTTTGAAATTTCAAAAGGATTTTAAAGTTAGTGAAATGTATAAAATTAATGAAATGTACAAACTTGAAAAGCATAAAAGTTCTGTTGAGCAGGGGAGGGAAGAACAGGAGGAGAAAGAAAGAGCTCCATGGAAAGACAAGGTTGGGCTGGGCTGAGCTGGTGTGGGAATTATCGGCAGAGAAAAATGTACAGCCACCAGCAAAAGGGAATGCAGTGGAACTCCTGAAACTGTTCACAACGAAAGCTATGATCTCATATGAGGAAAGGGATTTAAGATGCCTTCTTCCCCATCCCCAGTGGATTAGGAAAGGATATTAGTAAAAGAGGAGGAAGCAGGATTGGATGACCATTAAAAGAGACAATAATTTTGGACTGTGACTTGACTGAGATTTGTTGGAACAGTTTTAATAAGGCTTTATAGAAACTGGACCTAGAAACTGGAGAAATACTATTTTGGATTATTAGACGGTCATTATAGGAGTCATAGCGCACTGTCTGAGTGGTTAAGATGTGAAGGCTGGCCTCGGGTGTATGTAGGAAAAGTGCCATCTTGCTGAAGGGGAGAAAAAAGGCTGGATACTAAATACAGCTGGGTTTATCCTGGAGCGCTTATTCTGAATAATTATTGCTACAGAGGAGCGATCTCTCATGGTGGGAGACGGGGAGAAGGGGGGCACCCACGGGAGAGCTGGGGAGTCTGCCTTTCTATGTGTGTTGACTAATGATATGATACAAATGTGATAAAGGGTACTTTTAGTTATTCTCGCCCACCCTTTCTCTTTTCTGTACAAATGTGTTTTGTAAGGGTTGTTTAATAATGTTTGTGTTACTATTTTTTCTTTTTCCCTCTGTATGAATTCTTTGATGGGAAGTGAGAATGTGCCTGCGACTGAAGCTCTTTCCACATTCCAAACACTGATACGGTTTCTCCCCTGTATGAATTCTTTGATGCACCATGAGATGGGAACTTTGACTGAAGTTTTTCCCACATTCACAGCACTGATATGGTTTCTCCCCTGTATGAGTTCTTTGATGGGTCATGAGATAGGAACTGTGACTAAAGCTCTTTCCACACTCATGGCATTGAAAAGGTTTCTCACCTGTATGCATTCTTTGATGGGAAGTGAGCTTGTCCCCCTCCCGGAAGCTCTTTCCACATTCCAAACACTGATACGGTTTCTCCCCTGTATGAATTCTTTGATGGGAAGTGAGCGTGCCCCCCTCCCGAAAGCTCTTTCCACATTCCAAACACTGATATGGTTTCTCCCCTGTATGTATTTTTTGATGGGTCTTGAGATGGGAACCGTGACCAAAGCTCTTTCCACATTCCAAACACTGATACGGTTTCTCGCCTGTATGAATTCTTTGATGGGAAGTGAAACCTGAACTGTGACGAAAGCTCTTTCCACACTCATGGCATTGGAAAGGTTTCTCCCCTGTATGAATTCTTTGATGGGAAGTAAGACCATCCTTCCGATTGAAGCTCTTTCCACACTTCAAGCACTGATACGGTTTCTCCCCTGTGTGAATTTTTTGATGGGTAGTGAGACTGTGCCTGAGACTGAAGCTCTTTCCACATTCCAAACACTGATACGGTTTCTCCCCTGTATGAATTTTTTGGTGCGAAGTGAGACTCTGCCTGAGACTGAAGCTGTTCCCACATTTTAAGCATTGATATGGCTTCTCCCCTGTATGAATTCTTTGATGGGAAGTGAGATCGACCCCCTGGCTGAAGCTCTTTCCACATTCGAAGCATTGATAGGGTTTCTCCCCTGTATGAACTTTTTGATGCGAATTAAGATTCTGTCTGTAACTGAAGCTCTTTCCACATTCCAGGCATGGATATGGTTTCTCCCCTGTATGAATTCCGTTATGAGAAGTGAGCTGCCCCCTCTGTCTGAAGCTCTTTCCACATTCCAAGCACTGATAGGGTTTCTCCCCTGTATGAATTCTTTGATGGGAAGTGAGACTCTTACGGTGACTGAAGCTCTTCCCACATTCTCTGCACTGATACAATTTCTCTCCGCTGTTAGTTCTTTCTTGTGAAGAGATTCTATCCCTCCAATCAAAGCTCTTTCCTTGATGTGAGGTGGAGTGGTAGCTCTGACAGATGTTCTCTCCACACTCTGAATATTTATATGACTTCTCCACTATGTGCATTCTGTTGTGGTCCCCCTTGATCTTCCCTTCCAATTCATCACCATCTGCAATGAAGAGAGAAGCTAATTAGAGCCCCAGGAAGAACAAAGTTAATGAATGCTTGTGATAGAGGAAGAGAGTTAGATGTGAGGCCTTACTATAGTTTTCACTGCCTTTGTTGGCTGGTATTAACTGACAACTGCTTGGAGATTTTGTTCAATCCTGGCTCAATCCTGGAATCCACTCCATCTCCAATTTCCCTTAAAGCTCTGAGACTGCGATTTAAGAAGGCCTTGGCAGTTCAAACAAGCTGGCCATTGCTTTAAAGGCATGACTAGACGAAAAAGAATTGCAGAGAAAACAGTGGATATCCCTCCATTCAGGGTTCACGGTGGGGAATCCCAAATGCTGTTGGTCTCCATCCAAATAGTGGAGGTTCATCACATAGAGGTATGTATGGAATTTCAAAACCCAAGTCACTTGCTTAATTTCAAAACAGATATTATGATCCAACAGGAAGTGTTACCAAGAGGGTCCATGACCCCACGATTCTCCTCCTTGACTTCCTTATGCAAAGCTCTCTGGTCAAGATCCATCAAGCCGTCTGTGAAACAAGCAGCTACATCTGCCCCTGCACACTCCCCACCAGCAGTTATCTCAATCTGGTTGGTCTAAATGTTAATTTATACGTAAATCACTTTCTTCACTTTGAACCTCCCTCCCATGTTCAAGAGTAGACTAACTCTGTATTGTTTCATTGGTGACAGGAGAGGAAAAGTGACTATAACTCACACTTAATCTAAACACAACGGCCACAAGAGCTCCTCACTAGGCATTCGGCTATGCGATGTTGATTGTTCTCTGTTCTCTCCTGTTTCCCTTTTTTCCTTTCCATTTAAACCAATTCATGAACCCATACACTGACCACTAATGCTGATATGTTATAGATACTTGGTCTACATATTTGTCTATTAGTCCTAGGATCCTTGTTTTTAAAAGCAAATAAAAAGTTATTCCGAAAAGAAAAAGGCAAATTGTGGTCAATTTGCAAAGCAGGATCAGGTTACTTTCAAGAGTCATGGCTTCTAGTGGTGCCCGATGGATCGGTAGGTTGTCTGACGTTGGTAAGGCATTCAGATCACGGTACTGGTTTTAGACATTTTGAGCTGCCAATACATTGCGGTGGTCGGGGAGTTGTGATGTATTCCTAGCTCAAATTCCCTGCAGATGACAAAGGTGCAGGCAGGCAGGCAGGCAGGTGGAGGAGCCCGAAAAGGAGCTCCCCTTCTCCATCTCCTTCCGCCTGCCTGCCTCCCCCGCCACCCCCAATCTGAGCAAGCCCCAATACCTCTCCGGCTCCATCCATCCATGTCCCCATCTCCACTCCCCTGGAACTCACCAGATCTCTCGGAGGTCCCTGGGAGGGACCGCTCAGAGGTTGTGGGGAAGGATGCAGGAGACAACCTGACCAGGTCAACCGTCCATCTTCCCCCTTCCATCCTTACTAGCTTTGCAGGATCCATCTCTTTCATCCTTCCTGAGGAGTTGAGAAGCCAAAACAAGCTGCAGGGTCCTGGGAGAGAGGAAGAAGCAAAGGGAGCCTCAGAGGCCCTGCAGGGATTCTCTTGCCCTAGATATTCTTCTGCCCCTGGAGAAACACAAATGGGGAAGCCCCTTCCCAAGAGAAGCCCCATTTCTAAACATCTCCACTGATTCCAATTTCTTCTGTATGCTCCTCACCCCACTTCGTAAGCCTGGCATGGTCTGCACAGTAGTGACCTGAGAGTACTGGGTATATCCCATTGAACTCAGTGGGGATAACTGACAGAACTTGGTACAAAAACCAGTCACCGTCCTGTCCCCAAGCCTGAAAGCTGCAACCCCAGAGCATGGGCAGAAAATAGCAGAGTACATATTACATGTAGGTGCCCTCATGCTAGGTGCTTTGTATGGAGAGCCCTGTTCACAATCTTTGAGCTCTCTCATCATCTCTGTAATTCATTTTTTGACTGCGCATCCATGTTTTTCACTAACACCTTAGTTTTTCCTCTATTTATTTTAAAACCTGCAGCATTTCCAAGCAGCTTCTAATACACTACTAAGAGGTTCCTCTAAAGATAGTACCACATCATCTGCAGTGGCCTTCAGTTTGTAGTTTTGTTGCCCCACCCTGACCTCCTTTTATATCTGGAGTTTTCCTTATTCTTCATGATAATACATAAATAATAGCGGTGAAAGAGGGCATGTACCCTTCTGTATCTTACATTTTTCTAAGAGAGTATTATTCACAATCATGCATCCCATGTGTTCCGTATAGATTGTCTTATTTCCCTTTAGAAAAGTTCTGGCTCCTGCGGGAGGAGTTCCAGTTTTACCTACACACTGTGAAAGTTTTAAGTTCAATGTAAATAAAGCATTCTGCAATTGAGACAAGACTGGTGTTCTCCTTTGGGAAGGGATGGGCGACCTGGTGACTCCAGAGGCTATGGTCTTCGAATAGCAGCAGCTGCAGGGAAACTCCAGGATGAGGAACATCCTTGAAAACTCACTCTGGGATCAGAGAGAGAAAAGTTTGTAGACCTGCCACCCAGAGCCCCCTCCTTCTCCTCCTTGCATTGCCTCATCCCGTGACAAGATCTACATTGGCTCCCAGTACGCTTCCAAGCACAATTCAAAGCGTTTGCTGACCTTTAAAGCCCTCAACGGCCTCGGCCCAGTAAACCTGAAGGAGCGTCTCCACCCCCATCGTTCAGCCCGGACACTGAAGTCCAGCGCCGAGGGCCTTCTGGCGGTTCCCTCACTGCGAGAAGCAAAGCTACAGGGAACCAGGCAGAGGGCTTTCTCGGTAGTGGCACCCACCCTGTGGAACGCCCTCCCTTCAGAGGCCAAAGAGATAAACAACCATTTGACATTCAGAAGACAGCTGAAGGCAGCCCTATTTAAGGAAGCTTTTAATATGTTAATATTTTAATGTATTTTTTATTTTTGTTGGAAGCAGCCCAGAGTGGGTGGGGAGACCCAGCCAGATGGGCGGGATACAAAAAATATATTATGATTATGATTATTATTAACAAGATCCTGGAGGACTGAAAGTGCCTTTCCATCCTCTCCTCTCAAAGAATGCAGCTCAGCTCCTTTGAACCCTGGCAAGCCGAGTAGCAGCCAGCTCAGCCCCCTCGCTCTCTCCGTTTCTCCACGAAAGAGCCACATGCCTGTCCCCTGCCCAGAGAGGCTTCCCTGGAGGCTGATCTGGAGGAGGATCTGGCAGGGGGAAAGGCTCTGCCAGAAGCAAAGGAGGGCCTGGCAGGGGCTTCTCCATCGGAAGGGGGATTCTGGGCATCCCCCCCTCAGACCCCTCCCTCCCTCCCTCCCTCCCACCCCAAAGAGGAAGCAGCGCCTGGATACAAAGGAAGAGCAGAGCTGCAGACCTCCTGGAAACTCGCCCCCTCCCAGTTCCTGGCAGAGAGGAATGGGGGGCAGGAATGGGGAGACTTGGGGGTCTCGCCCTGCCTGCCATTCAGAAGCAGAACACACACCCCTGCAGCCCTGGGACCCCCTTCTCCCAGAGACACCCCAAGGGGGAAGAGAGGGGAGACTCACCGGATTCTTCCCAGGAGGGAAATCGAGGCAGCACGTGGAGACAAGAAACAAGAGATGCCGGAAGGGGTTGGGCACGGAGGGAGGGGATTCTGCTCTGGAGGACCTGCCCCCTGCTGTCTCTACTTCCTGTCCTCTCTAGGACTGCACCTCTGTTCAATTTAACCCTTCGCAAGTTGAGCACAGCCAGCTGGCTGTCGTCCTTCCCTCCCAGAATCCGGGTGGACTCCAGGGCATGTGCGGAGTTCTCTATGATTCTCGGCTCAGAGGCCCTCAAGGCAGCAGCTTCGTGCCCTGCCACAAGATGGGTGGGGTATAAATAAAATAATAATACTTCCCCTGCTCACTAGCAGACTGAAAGTCTGTTGCAATATTAGGAGGGTACTTGAGACAGACACCCGTCCCTTTGGAGCAAGTGGCTCCGCTGGTAAAGCAGGAGACTCTCATTTCAGGGTCCTGGGTTCGAGCCCCACTTTAGGCATTGCAAAGGGATGACCCTCGAGCATTCTGTGAATCTATAAAATGTAATAATAAAATAAAAACGAATCAGTAGGCCTACACCCCCCAAGTTGGAGAACTCGCTCCAGACTTAGAAAGTCAACTTCAGTGGGGACAAATGTCAGGCTCTGCATTTAGGCAGGGAGAATCAGAGGCCCAAATATCAGATGGGGCTCCCCCACCTCGCTGCTCTCCCTCCCGCCTCGTTCCCAAATTCTGGAGGGCTGTTGGAGGCAGCTGCTTTCCTGCTGTTTCAGATTCAACTTGAGAATCTTAGAATTTAGAGAATTGTAGAATTTTGGAGTTGGAAGGGACCCCTGAGGGTCATCTAGTCCAGGCGGGGGAAGATTGGTAGGCAGAGTCCTGTGCCCATCAGTACCTCAAATGGTGCCAGTGAAAGGAGGTCTCAGTCAATATCCTCTCAAAAATCCACGATGGAACTCTTCCAGACAACTCTTCTTTGGTGGACCAAAGTTATGGAGCTTTTTTTTTTAAAGGAAAAGCTCCCGCCCCCCAATGATTTCTGCAACTTTTTTCACATTTTTCTTTTTCATTTAAATAACTTTATTGTACATAAGAATCTATAAACGTACAATACATATATCAAACAATACAATACATACATAGAATCATAGAATCATAGAGTTGGAAGAGACCACAAGGGCCATCCAGTCCAACCCCCTGCCAAGAAGGAAACACCATCAAAGCATTCCTGACAGGTGGCTGTCAAGCCTCTGCTTAAAGACCTCCAAAGAAGGAGACTCCACCACACTCCTTGGCAGCAAATTCCACTGTCGAACAGCTCTTACTGTCAAGAAATTCTTCCTAATGTTTAGGTGGAATCTTCTTTCTTGTAGTTTGAATCCATTGCTCCGTGTCCGCTTCTCCGGAGCAGCAGAAAACAACCTTTCTCCCTCCTCTATATGACATCCTTTTATATATTTGAACATGGCTATCATATCACCCCTTAACCTTCTCTTCTCCAGGCTAAACATACCCAGCTCCCTAAGCCGTTCCTCATAAGGCATTGTTTCCAGGCCTTTGACCATTTTGGTTGCCCTCCTCTGGACACGTTCCAGCTTGTCAATATCCTTCTTGAACTGTGGTGCCCAGAACTGGACACAGTATTCCAGGTGAGGTCTGACCAGAGCGGAATACAGTGGTACTATTACTTCCCTTGATCTAGATGCTATACTCCTATTGATGCAGCCCAGAATTGCATTGGCTTTTTTAGCTGCTGCATCACACTGTTGACTCATGTCAAGTTTGTGGTCTACCAAGACTCCTAGATCCTTTTCACTTGTACTGCTCTCAAGCCAGGTGTCACCCATCCTGTATTTGTGCCTTTCATTTTTTTTGCCCAAGTGTAGTACTTTACATTTCTCCCTGTTAAAATTCATCCTGTTTGCCTTGGCCCAGTTCTGTAATCTGTTAAGGTCATTTTGAAGTGTGATCCTGTCCTGTGGGGTATTAGCCACCCCTCCCAATTTGGTGTCATCTGCAAACTTGATCAGGATGCCCTCAAGCCCATCATCCAAGTCATTGATAAAGATGTTGAATAAGACTGGGCCCAAAACAGAACCCTGTGGCACCCCACTAGTCACTTCTCTCCAGGATGAAGAGGAGCCATTGATGAGCACCCTTTGGGTTCGGTCAGTCAGCCAGTTACAAATCCACTGAATGGTAGCATTGTCTAGCCCGCATTTTACCAGCTTCTTTACAAGAATATCATGGGGCACCTTGTCAAAGGCCTTGCTGAAATCAAGATAGGCTACATCCACAGTGTTCCCTTCGTCTACCAGGCTTGTAATTCTGTCAAAAAATGAGATCAGATTAGTCTGACATGACTTATTTTTCAGAAACCCATGCTGACTTTTAGTGATCACAGCGTTCCTTTCTAGGTGCTCACAGACCGTTTGCTTAATGATCTGCTCTAGAATCTTTCCTGGTATTGATGTCAGGCTGACTGGGCGGTAATTGTTTGGGTCCTCTCTTTTCCCCTTTTTGAAAATAGGGACAACATTTGCCCTCCTCCAGTCTGCTGGGACTTCACCTGTTTTCCAGGAATTCTCAAAGATTACTGCCAGTGGTTCTGAAATCACCTCTGCCAGTTCTTTTAATATTCTGGGATGTAGTTCATCTGGCCCTGGAGACTTGAATACATCTAAACTAGCCAAGTGTTCTTGTACTACCTCCTTACTTATTCTGGGCTGTGTTTCCCCTGCTGAATCATCTGCTCCATATTCTTCAGGTTGGGCATTGTTTTCTTTTTTGGAGAAGACTGAGGCAAAAAAGGTATTGAGGAGTTCTGCCCTTTCTGCTTCCCCTGTTCGCATTTCACCTTCTTCTCCTCTAAGTGACCCCACTGTTTCCTTGTTCTTCCTTTTGCTACAGACATACCTATAAAAACTCTTTTTATTGCTTTTAATCTCTCTAGCAAGCCTGAGTTCATTCTGTGCTTTAGCTTTTCTGACTTTGTCTCTACATGTGCTGGCTATTTGTTTGAATTCCTCTCTGGTGGTTTCCCCCTTTTTCCATTTCTTGTACATATCCCTTTTAAACCTTAACTCAGTTAAAAGTTCTTTAGATAGCCACCCTGGCTTCTTTAGGCACCTTCCATGTTTTCGTCTCATTGGTACTGCTTGAAGTTGTGCTTTTAATATCTCCCTTTTTACAAACTCCCATCCATCATGAACTCCCTTCCCTTTTAGTATTACTGACCATGGGATCACACCCAGCATTTCCCTAAGTTTTCTGAAGTCGGCTTTCTTAAAGTCTAGAATTTGAGTCTTAGTACGTTTGGTTGCTCCTTTCTGATGTATAATAAACTCCAGAAGAGCATGATCACTCCCACCTAATGATCCTGCCACTTCTACCCCACTAACCAGGTCATCACTATTGGTTAGGACCAGATCTAAAATGGCTGATCCTCTTGTTGCTTCTCCCACTTTCTGGACAATGAAATTGTCTGCAAGGCCAGTGAGGAATCTGTTCGACCTTATGCTCTTGGCTGAGTTTGACATCCAACAAATATCAGGATAGTTGAAATCCCCCATTACTACTATCTCATTTCCTTTTGAATGCTTGGTCATCTGTTCCAGGAAGGCATCATCTATGTCCTCAGTTTGGCTTGGGGATCTATAGTAAACTCCCACAATGAGATCACTGTTATTTTTCTCTCCCTTAATTGTGACCCAGATACTGTCAAGTTGGCTTTGAAGTTTTAAATCATGGATCTCTTCACAGGTATAAACATCCCTGACATATAACACCACTCCTCCTCCTTTCCTGTTTGGTCTATTTCTCTGAAATAGATTGTATCCCTCTATTACTACATTCCAATCATGAGACTCATCCCACCAGGTTTCAGTGATGCCTATTATGTCGTATTTAGTTTGCTGTACCAAGAGCTCAAGTTCATCTTGTTTATTTCCCATGCTCTGTGCATTTGTATACAGACATTGAAAACCATTGATCATTCCCCCTAGTCTCCTACTTAAGGATTTTTTCCTCCCACCACTAGGTCTGTGTGCTGTTTGCTCCATTTGGTCCTTGACATTTGGATGATCATCTTCAGCATTTGATAGACTCCTACCTTCAGGACCACTGTCTCCCTCCCCCACATAAGTCAGTTTAAAGCCCTCCTGATGAGGTTTTTGAGATTGTTGGCAAAAACATTCCTCCCAACCCTTGTGAGGTGCAGCCCATCACTTGCCAGAAGTCCATCTTCAAGAAACTGCAGACCGTGATCTAAGAATCCAAACCGTTCCTGACGGCACCATTTGCGAAGCCAGTTATTCACTTCTCCTATTTTTCCCTCTCTTCCTGGGCCACGGCGTTCAACTGGGAGGACAGATGAGATGACAATTTGTGCATTTAATTGCTTCAACTTCCTGCCCAGAGCCTCATAATCACTTTTGATCTTCTGGAGGCTATGGCTTGCGGTGTCATTGGTTCCCACATGGACTAAAAGGAAGGGGTTTTTATCTGTGGGTTTTATGATTCTTTGCAGCCGTTCTGTTACGTCATGGATCTTGGCCCCGGGGAGACAACACACCTCTCGAGACATCTTGTCAGGCCCACAGATTACTGCTTCTGTTCCCCTCAGCAGGGAATCCCCTATTACCACTACACGCCTCCTCTTAGGCTTGGTCGGGATTCTTACATGTGCTGTCCCTTCCAAGGTCACCTGCACATTCCCGGAGGACTGACTTTGGTGCTCGTCTTCATATACCTCATCAACTGCGATGAGGGAGAGATCTTCCAATGGAGTCTGCTCTTCATCTTCCATGTTATGGGAGAGCACTTCAAATCGATTATGTAGTTCTAAACACTCAGAGCGACCCCTGGGCATTCTACTTCTGTGAGTCACGTTCCTCCATACATCTGGCTCCTGAGTTGGGGAACTGATCTCCCCCTCAGGGATGTGCCCTGTCTCCTGCTTGGTGCAGACAGTGTGCTCTGCTGTATCCAAGAAAAGCTCCAGCTCTTTAATTTCCTGGAGCGTAGATACACGGGCCTGAAGTTGCTGGACCTTGTCTTCGAGTAGGGCAACCAACTTGCAGATGCTGCAGGTGTAGCTGTCTACAACCTTTGGCAAGAAGACAAACATTGTGCAGGAATTACAGGCGACTACAGTTGTTCCCTCCCCCTCCTGAAGTTGCCGGACCTTGTCTTCTAGTAGGGCAACCAACTTGCACTTGCTGCAGGTGTAGCTGCCTACATCCTTTGGCAAGAAGGCAAACATTGCACAGGAATTGCAGGCGACTACAGTTGTTCCCTCACCCTCCATCTTGAAGCTTGAAGTCAGGACACACAAAAAAAGAAGCCTAGGTCTCCCCAAATAAACGTTTGAGACTAGCTCTCCTTTATCTAAAAGATAGGTCAAACTGCGCGCGCCGCTAGGCGCGCGCCGCTACCCTCCAAGCACTGATTAGCTCCGCCCTACAAGCTCAGCTCACCTTTTGCCTACTTCCTCAGTCTCTGCCCTCCAGGCACTGATTAGCCCCGCCCACAGCTAGTCACCAGACAAACACACACACACAAGCCAGAAACAAACTCTTTCACAAGCCTGGACAGTCACACAAATCCAAGATGCAGAAGCCCTTGTGCTCCCTCCTCAGTCTCTGCCCTCCAGTCTCTGCCCTACATACATATCTACAAAACATATATTACCTATACCTGTATACATACTGAACGTGAAAACACCCTCAGCGAATTGACTTCCAACCATTCTCATTGTACTAGTTTACGTTTATTTAATCTATACGCATTTTATTTTGGATGCTCTGTTCTTCCAAATATTTTCCAAGCGAATTTCGTTATATTCTCTTTATTTTCTAGATTCATTCGATGTCTGTCAGATCTACCTTCTCCACATAGTTTGTAAGATATTCTTTAAAATAGTCCATTCCTTATTAACTTTTTGTAAGGTGTTTCCCTTTATTCTCCCTGTTACACATTTACGGTAGCAATGTATAAGTATTCAATCATTTTTTGCTAACCAGTCTTTTTTTGTGGGGACATGATTACTTTTCCAGTTTTTGGCAAAAGAGAATCTGAACCTTTTTAAAAAGTTCATTATAAATAAAAAAGGTAATGAACTTTTTCACATTTTTCACGCATGGCCCCCATTGCCATACGTCTGTCGACATTTTGCTGATTCTAGGAATTTCCCCCTCACACCATTTTAAAGGGCAGAATCCCGGATATGTCTGGGGAACCCCAGATGTATGGCAGCCCTAGTGCTTCCTGCTCAGTCTGAATTTACATGGGCTCCACTTCTTCTACACTGAACATGCCTGTATTTTGTTGGATTATTGCTACATTGGTACCTGTATTGACGAAGTTAATTCATTCCGGAGGTCTGTTCTTAACCTGAAACTGTTCTTAACTAGAGGCGTGCTTTTGCTAATGGGGCCACTTGCACACGATTTCTGTTCTCATCCTGACGCAAAGTTCTCAACTCGAGGTAAATCTTCCAGGTTAGCCGACTTTGTAACCTGAGGCATTTGTAACTCAAGGTACCACTGTATTATTTATTGGCTGCTTTTTTTTTTTTACCAAGGCAATTCAAAGCAACCGCCAAACACATACAGCAAAAAGAAAAATCTAAAAGACACTTTTCACCCATATATTCAATAAACATTGTCCAATCTTCTTTAAACGTGTGTTCTTCTTGTTCTCTTATTCTATACTAGTAAATTAAGCCCGTAAAGATTACGGGCTCTTGAAGAAAGGCGGCGGCGGGAGCCTCCAGGAACGGGAGGCTCCGCTGGAGGTGTGTGGGCGGCAGCGGCGCGAACGACCCGACGCCAAACGCTTTTCCCTCCGCCGCTAAACACCTCCCGGTTGCCGCGCTTTCCCCTTCCCCGCCAAGGTGCCACAGCGGCTGCTGCAGGTACGGAGGAGGAGGAGCAGCAGCGCGCGGGGAGTGGCCGCCATTGCGGCTGAATCAGAGAGGTTTGGAGGCTCGCGAAGCGCAAGCGCTTCGCTCGCGCTGCGCTCCAACCTCAGGCTCCTCCTCCTCTCTCTCCTCTCCAATCCGTGTGTCAGTGGAGCGCAAGCGCACTTGCGAATTCCACTGACGGACAGAAAGCTACGGAGGGACATAGGCTCTTTATTATATAGGATGTGAAGTCTGCAAGCTGCACATATTCTGTCAGTTTAAGTTGCCATTCTTCTTTGGTTGGAACCTCACCCGTTTTCCATTTTGGGGCTAACGAGACATGGGCTGCAGTAGTGGCATACATAAATACAGTGGTACCTCAGGTTAAGAACTTAATTCGTTCTTAACCTGAAACTGTTCTTAACCTGAGGTACCACTTTAGTTAATGGGGCCTCCAGCTGCCGCCACGAGATTTCTGTTGTCATCCTGAGGTAAAGTTCTTAACCCGAGGTACTATTTCTGGGTTAGCGGAGTCTGTAACCTGCAGCGTCTGTAACCTGAGGTACCACTGTAACCTTTTTTTTGACACCTGGGAATTTCTGTCTGAATTATCCCCAACAAAAGGGACTCTGGTTTTTTTTTGGGGGGGGAAAGGTACTTTTGAACATCCCCCCCAATTCATTATGAATTATTTCCCAATACTCTTTTACAAGTCCACCACATATGATAAAACGTACCCTCAACCTTGTTACATTTCCAGCACTTATCTGATTTGGGCCCATAAATGTATAGGCCGCAAAAGTTACATTAAATCTGCTTTCCACAACCTGGTGCCCTGCAGCTATTTCAGACAGCAGCTTCCTGCATCCCTGTCTATTGGCCATGCTGGCTGGGGCTGATGGGAGTTGGAGGCCAACAATATTTTTAGAAGACCACAGTTCCCTTCTCTGTGCGCTAAGAACAGCTGGTTTGTATTCCCAACCATGGCTAGGCTATTCCTTCCCTTCATTAAATCAGGCAAGCACATGAATATATATAAACCAGCCGTTTCCCACCGACGGATCCCCATTTTGTTTTAAGAGCCCCACAGCTAGCAAAATCAGATATTCCCCTTGATACCCTCTCTACAATTAAGTCTGCCTATCAAAAGGAAACAGAGCACTTTGGAGTAGATGGTGCATCCATGTTGTCATGCCTTCGGCACATGTTACTTTTTTTTATAGATGTGTTGTATGTGTTTTATGGTGTTGGTCGGTGCAGCTCCACCTACTGGCCAGAAAGAATGTTGCAACGGATGACCGTTGTTGGCAGTTGCTGGCAGAGGTGTATGAGGGGAGGGGAGTTCAGTTGGTAAGAGAGCCTGAGGGATATCTGTTACATGTTTTCCATCTGTGGAATCGCATCGTTGTTTTAACACCAATACTTGTCTTTACCTGATCTTTGTCTTTATCCAAATCTCTGTTTTTATCTTGATCTTGTCTATTAATAAAGCAAAATATACAGAGACAGTCTCCTTAATCAAAGACAAGAGGTTTACCTGCATGTCAAGCTACATATGCCACCAGGCAGCGTAGTGAGGACAAAACAGTAAAACAGCGGCTTTCCAGCAAGTGGGTAGGAGATAGACTACAGAGACTTGCTATTCTGTCAACGCACGCGCACACAGCAATCTCTAACAGACATCTCCATAACAACAACATGTCTCAGAGTCGGGCGTCTTCGTACAAGACAAGGTCCCAAGTCTCTGGTTCTTCTAAATCCTCGACCGTAAGTAACGCACTCGCCATTGCTCGCGCCAAAGCTGAAGCCGCTAAAACACGAGCAGCCTTTGCCGAACAAGAAATAGAGATGAAAAAAAAGGCTAGGCTAGAAGCTGAAAGAGTGCAACATGAAGCATCCCTAGAAATGCAGAAGGCCATTCTAGATGCAAGCTTGGAAAAGCTCACTATAGAGAGAGAAGCAGCAGCAGCCAAAGTCAAAGCAGATGTTTTAGAAGCAGCCGTATATCCCAATAGTGAACACAACAGTGCACTCAACCCAGACTAAGGACTCCAAGATCCTCTACAACGCACTTTGGAGTATGTCTACAAGCATTCTAAGCCAAACAGCTATTTTTCTCCGTAACAACCCATAGAAGAAACCAAAACGACAGCCCAAGACCTTTATACAATACCGCTGCAAGCCAGTCATAAGCTTAGTCCTACGAACAACCCTGCAAACTCAACCTTCAAACCGGAGCAGAGGCAGTCTGGTGGCAGAAAATGAAAGGACCTCAGTCTGTTCTCAACCTCTGCTGGAACAAGTTGCTCACTCAGAGCTCTCCATGGTCCTGAAACTCCTGATGTTACTTGCCCCAAAATGGAAAGAAGCAAAAGTCCCAGCAAAGGAAGAACGGATACAAAAACTTATGGGATATGCAGAAATGGTGAAACTCACCGGAAGAATAAGAAATCAAGATAACAATTTTTTAAATAAAAGCATGGAAATGGTTTATTGAATATTTACAGATAAATTGTAAACAAGATAAAAACATTGGCAGGATTATTGTAATAACCTGCAGTTTCACAAGAGTATATATTTAAAGAAGATGAATAAATGAGAAAATTAAGTTAATTTGGATAAGCAGAAGATATTAAAAATAAATTTAAGGAACTGCAGAAAGAGGGGGAAGGAAGTCAATTTTTGAAATGTCAAAAGGATTTTAAAATTAGTGAAATGTACAAACTTGGAAAGTATAAAAGTTCTGTTGAGCAGGAGAGGGAAGAACAGGAGGAGAAAGAAAGAGCTCCATGGAAAGACAAGGTTGGGTTGGGCTGAGCTGGTGTGGGAATTATCGGCAGAGAAAAATGTACAGCCACCAGCAAAAGGGAATGCAGTGGAACTCCTGAAACGGTTCACAACGGAAGCTATGATCTCGTATGAGGAAAGGGATTTAAGATGCCTTCTTCCCCATCCCCAGTGGATTAGGAAAGAATATTAGTAAAAGAAGAAAGAAGAGCAAGCAGGATTGGATGAACATTAAAAGAGACAATAATTTTTGACTGTGACTTGACTGAGATTTGTTGGAACAGTTTCAATAAGGCTTTAAAGAAACTGGACCTAGAAACTGGAGAAATACTATTTTGGATTATTAGATGGTCATTATAGGAGTCATATTGCACTGTCTGAGTGGTTAAGATTTGAAGGCTGGCCTGGGGTGTGTGTAGGAAAAGTGCCATCTTGCTGAAGGGGAGGAAAAAGGCTGGATACTAAATACAGCTGGGTTTATCCTGGAGTGCACATTCTGAACAATTATTGCTACAGAGGAGCAATCTCTCACGGTGGGAGACGGGGAAAAGGGGGGCACCCATGGGAGAGCTGGGGAAGCCTGCCTTTCTATGTGTGTTGACAAATGATATAATATGATACAAATGTATCATATTAAAATGTATTTTTAGTTATTCTCGCCCACCCTTTCTCTTTTCTATACAAATGTGTTTTGTAAGGGTTGTTTAATAATGTTTGTGTTACTATTTTTTCTTTTTTAGTTTTCCCTCTGTATGAATTCTTTGATGGGAAGTGAGATTTTGCCTCTGACTGAAGCTCTTTCCACATTCCAAACACTGATACGGTTTCTCCCCTGAATGAATTTTTTGATGGGAACTGAGATCACGCCCCTGGCTATAGCTCTTTCCACATTCGAAGCATTGATAGGGTTTCTCCCCTGTATGAATTCTTTGATGCGAATTAAGATTCTGCTTGTATCTGAAGCTCTTTCCACATTCCAGGCATGGATATGGGTTCTCCCCTGTATGAGTGCCGTTATGGGAACTGAGATCACGCCCCTGGCTAAAGCTCATTCCACATTCAAAGCATTGATAGGGTTTCTCCCCTGTATGAATTCTGTTATGGGAAGTGAGACCATCCTTCCGATTGAAGCTCTTTCCACATTCCAAGCACTCATAGGGTTTCTCCCCTGTATGAATTCTGTTATGGGAAGTGAGCTTCCCCCTGTTACTGAAGCTCTTTCCACATTCCAAGCACTGATAGCGTTTCTCCCCTGTGTGAATTCGTTGATGTAAAGTGAGATATGCCTTCTGACAGAAGTTCTTTCCACATTCCAAGCACTGATAGGGTTTCTCCCCTGTATGAATTCTTTGATGGTAAGTGAGATTCTGACGGTGACTGAAGCTCTTCTCACATTTCAAGCACTGATAGGGTTTCTCCTGTGTATGAACTCTATGATGCTTAGTTAGATTGGAACTGCAACTGAAGCTCTTTCCGCATTCTAAGCACTGATAGGGTTTCTCCCCTGTATGAATTCCTTGATGGGAAGTGAGACTGCTGCTGTGACGAAAGCTCTTTCCACACTCAAGGCATTGAAAAGGTTTCACCCCTGTATGAACTCTTTGATGGGAAGTGAGAGCATCCTTCCGATTGAAGCTCTTTCCACACTTCAAGCACTGATAGGGTTTCTCCCCTGTATGAATTCTTTGATGGGAAGTGAGATGTTCCTTCCGACTGAAGTTCTTTCCACACTCCAAGCACTGATAGGGTTTCTCCCCTGTATGAATTCTTTGATGGCAAGTGAGACTCTTACGGTGACTGAAGCTCTTCCCACATTCACTGCACTGATACATTTTCTCTCCGCTGTTAGTTCTTTCTTGTGAAGAGATTCTATCCCTCCAAACAAAGCTCTTTCCTTGACGTGAGGTGGAGTGGTAGCTCTGACAGATGTTCTCTCCACACTCTGAATATTTATATAACTTCTCCACTATGTGCATTTTGTTGTGGTCCTCCTTGATCTTCCCTTCCAATTCATCACCATCTGCAATGAAGAGAGAAGCTAATTAGAGCCTGAGGAAGAACAAAGTTAATGAATGCTTGTGACAGAGGAAGAGAGTTAGATGTGAGGCCTTACTATGGTTTTCACTGCCTTTGTTGGCTGGTATTAACTGACATATTGCTTGGCTTTTATCTGGGATAGATTTTGTTCAATCCTGGCTCAATTCTGGAATCCACTCCATCTCCAATTTCCCTTAAAGCTCTGAGACTGCAATTTAAGAAGGCCTGGGCAGTTCAAACAACCTGGTCATTGCTTTAAAGGCATGACTAGACGAAAAAGAATTGCAGAGAAAACAGTGGATATCCCTCCATTCAGGGTTCACGGTGGGGAATCCCAAATGCTGTTGGTCTACATCCAAACAGTGGAGGTTCATCACCAGGGTGGATTTGATTTAAATCAAATTGATTTAAATCACGATTTAAATCACGATTTAAATCACTAGTCAGTAAGGCTCGATTTAAATCACTAGTCAGTAAGACTTGATTTAAATATTTTTTTTACAGAAAGACTCATTCTTACCGGTATAATCTTAATATTTACAACCATATGATGGTTCCTTTTTTGGAATAATAAATTTTCAGAGTAGTTTTTACAGTGATATCAAAAATTACTGATTTGGTTATACTACTAGAAATACATAGACAGATAATTATGAAATTATGGTGAGGTTTAATAAGTTAACTGTTTATATTTGGACAACTTTTCTGCTGCACTTTATTGGAAGGAGAAAAATAATCATTTCCTTAATAACCATTCAAACAATTTATTTAACTAAAACAATAACATGATAGCATATGTATCCATGTTTGTTAACTGATGTGGTTAAACATTAAAAAATAAAAACTTAGACTGAGTTTAAGCACACTTGATAAACTTAAAACAAACCCTTATTTCCAGATGAATAGCCTTTGGACTACAATGTAACTTAAATAGAAGACTATATTTAGAAAGATTTTTCCTCCAAAAGCATTTTATTTTAAAAATCCGGTTTAAATAAAAAAAAAATCCTTTTGTTTTTAAATCATTGATTTTTATCCACCCTGTTCATCACATAGAGGTATGTATGGAATTTCAAAACCTAAGTCACTTGCTTAATTTCAAAACAGATATTATGATCCAACAGGAAGTGTTACCAAGAGGGTCCATGACCCCACAATTCTCCTCCTTAACTTCCTTATGCAGAGCTCTCTGGTCAAGATCCATCAAACCGTCTGTGAAACAAGCAGCTACATCTGCCCCTGCACACTCCCCACCAGCAGTTATCTCAATCTGGTTGGTCTAAATGTTAATTTATACGTAAATCACTTTCTTCACTTTGAACCTCCCTCCCATGTTCAAGAGTAGACTAACTCTGTGTTGTTTCATTGGTGACAGGAGAGGAAAAGTGACTATAACTCACACTTAATCTAAACACAACGGCCACAAGAGCTCCTCACTAGGTGTAACGAATCGGCCCTATGGCAGCATTTAAAGAGTTAAGTTACACACTGTTTGAATGGCAGCTCGCTCTTGGGAGACAGAACATTCTAAGGTTTAAAAGGAGGGAACAGCCGTTGGTTGGGTGAGTGAGAGAGGAGTTTCTGAGGGAGATAGGTGAAGGAGAGGGAGGAGAGAGAAGAGAGAGGGAGTGTGAGGGCGGTTTTGGTTCAGTGTTTCTCAACCAGTGTGCCTCCAGATGTTTTGGGACTACAACTCCCATCATCCCTCACTAGCAATACCAGTGGTCAGGGATGATGGGAATTGTAGCCCCAAAACATCTGGAGGCACACTGGTTGGGAAACACTGGTTTAGTTAATGATTGTGAAACTAAAAGAGAACTAAACCTTGATGGAACTAAGCTTGTGAACCATGAATTACTGAAACCGTTATGCTTTGTGAAAAATAAAGTCTTGTTCTTGTTGTGCAAAGAAGTATCGTCATCTATTTGGTCCAGCACGTTATATATGCTCATAAAGGAGTGAACTCGGAGAAAAGGCAAAACTGACCTGAGGGGTGATAGTTTGTGTCTTAGAGTTGCACTGAGGAGGGGCTAGAGGGCGAAAACCTGGGACATGCCACAGAGTTGCTAGCAGTGACTAGGCAGCTGATACAGTGAGGGATCCAGAGTGAGGGAGGCCCTAGACCACGGGTGTCAAACACAAGGCCCGCGGGCCGAATCCGGCCCGCCAGACCTCGTCATGTGGCCCGTGTAGCCGCCGTCGGCCGCCAGCCTTCACCTTTTATTCTAGTTTTTTTTTTTGACACAAGAAAGCCGCCTCTTCAGTGCATGCGCGGCAGCCTACAACTCAGAGAACGTCTGCCCTCTAGTCGTCGTCACCCAACCCGCGTGCGTCGCTCGGGGGAGCGAGCGAATCGCAACGCGCGCCGGAGCCGGAGCCCTCCCCCGTCGCCTAGCCCCAGCCAATGGGAGCCACGAGCCGGGAGGAGCCCCGCCGCCCGCCTCGTCAACGTGACAGCGGCGCCTGGCCAATGGAGCCTCGGCACCTTAAAAAGGAGACGAGGGCGGGTCCCGCCCCGCGCCGCCATTTTGTGAGTCTATATAACACGTAGCCGTTGAGTCTGCTCCTGCTATTCCAGCGCGTCCAACTCTGCTTCCCTTTCGGGTCGCCTTCGTGTGCCAGCGGTTTGTGAGGAGAAATCACCTCAGAGAGAGAAGGGGGGAGGGGCGGTTGAGTGCGGAAAGCGAAACGCGGAGCTTACCTGACGGCGTCGAGGAGGGACTCGTGAGGGGGGAAAGTCCCGCCTGAGGGGAGTTGGTATCGGGTTCCGTGAGGCGTGTGTGTGTGTGTGTGTGTGTGTGTGTGAAAACTAGGCCTCGCTTTGCCCCCCCATCCCCGAAATTTGAGGCGAATGCCTTTCTGAGGTAGAAAGTGAGAGATGGGGGGGAGGGGAGAGAAGAGGAGCAGGCACGCGCACACGCGCCACCCCCCTCCCCGTCTCCCTCCCCTTCCCTCCCTCCTTTTCCTCTCCTTTGAAAGTTCTATATGCGCGTGCATCTGCACTCCCTTTCCCCTCCCCCCTCACGCACGCGAATGTTCTAACCGGCGCGCGCGCGCGCCCGCAACTGCGCGCTCCTCCCCTCCCGTTCGGTGAACGTTCTGAAGCTCCGAGCGTGCGGGGGGGGGGGGGAGGAGAACCCTGCCTGGGGATGCCAGCGACTAAACCTGGGAGCTTTTGCGCTGAGTTTTGTGCCTTCCTTTAAAAAAATAAAATTAAGATGGCAGTTCCCCATGATTCTGAAAGAAGGGCTGGTCCATCTGCAGATACAATTTCCTGGGTTCCAGATGGGATATTTCCAGCCCTACACGGAGATGTTTGGGATTGATCCTGGGACCTTCTGCGCGCCCGCAACTGCGCGCTCCTCCCCTCCCGTTCGGTGTACGTTCTGAAGCTCCGAGCGTGCGGGGGGGGGGGGGAGAGGAGAGCCCTGCCTGGGGATGCCAGCAACTAAACCTGGGAGCTTTTGTGCTGAGTTTTGTGCCTTCCTTTAAAAAAATAAAATTCAGATGGCAGTTCCCCATGATTCTGAAAGAAGGGCTGGTCCATCTGCAGATACAATTTCCTGGGTTCCAGATGGGATATTTCCAGCCCTACACGGAGATGTTTGGGATTGATCCTGGGACCTTCTGCAGGTGAAGCAGACGCTCTACTGTTGACCAATGGCCCTTCCCAAAACCGGGCGCGAACATGCTTAAAGGTGCTTAAAGAGTGGACACATAGTCCTACAGATACAACCGGCCCTTTGAGGGTGACCAAACTGCTGATGCGGCCCCCGATGAATTTGAGTTTGACACCCCTGCCCTAGACTGTAGGCATAGAGGTGTTTCATCCCAATAGCTCAGAGCAAAGAATATAACAGGCCACGGCAGCTGGACAGGAGCACTCTCGTTACTAGGATTCCCATAGTGAATAGGGAGATCAGTAGTAAAGTCGAACCTCAAAGGATAAGGTGGGAGGGGATATAAATATATCCGACACACCTTGAGAAAATTATAATAAAGTAACGGAGAGGCTGACAGGAAGGGGGTTCACAACACTAGGCATTCAGCTATGCAATGTTGACTGTTCTCTGTTCTCTCCTGTTTCCCTTTTTTCCTTTCCATTTAAACCAATTCATGAACCCAGAACTCATACACCGACCACTAATGCTGATATGTTATAGATACTGGGTCTACATATTTGTCTATTAGTCCTATGATCCTTGTTTTTAAAAGCAAATAAAAAGTTATTACGAAAAGAAAAAGGCAACACACGGAGCCAGAGAGGTATTGGGGCTTGCTCAGATTGGGGGTGGCGGGGGAGGCAGGCAGGCGGAAGGAGATGGAGAAGGGGAACGCCTTTTCGGGCTCCTCTGCCTGCCTGCCTCCCTCCCCCGCCACCCCCAATCTGAGCAAGCCCCAATACCTCTCTGGCTCCATCCATCCATGTCCCCATCTCCACTCCCCTGGAACTCACCAGATCTCTCGGAGGTCCCTGGGAGGGAAGGCTCAGAGGTTGTGGGGAAGGATGCAGGAGACAACCTGACCAGGTCAACCGCTCATCTTCCCCCTTCCATCCTTACTAGCTTTGCAGGATCCATCTCTTTCATCCTTCCTGAGGAGTCGAGAAGCCAAAACAAGCTGCAGGGTCCTGGGAGAGAGGAAGAAGCAAAGTGAGCCTCAGAGGCCCTGCAGGGATTCTCTTGTCCTAGATATTCTCCTGCCCCTGGAGAAGCACAAATGGGGAAGCCTCTTCCCAAGAGAAGCCCCATGCCTAAACATCTTCACTGATTCCAATTTATTCTGTATGCTCCTCACCCCACTTCGTAAGCCTGGCATGGTCTGCACAGTAGTGACCTGAGAGTACTGGGTAGATCCCATTGACTTCAGTGGGGATAACTGACAGAACTTGGTACAAAAACCAGTCACCGTCCTGTCCTCAAGCCTGAAAACTGCAACCCCAGAGCATGGGCAGAAAATAGCAGGGTACATATAACATGTAGGTGCCCTCATGCTAGGTGCTTTGTATGGAGAGCCCTGTTCACAATCTTTGAGCTCTCTCATCATCTCTGTAATTCATTTTTTGACTGCACATCCATGTTTTTCACTAACACCTTATTTTTCCTCTTTTTGTTTTAAAACCTGCTGCATTTCCAAGCAGCTTCTAATACACTACTAAGAGATTCCTCTAAAGATAATACCACATTATCTGCAGTGGCATTCAGTTTATGTATAGTTTTGTTGCCCCACCCTGACCTCCTTTTATAACTGGAGTTTTCCTTATTCTTCATGATAATACATAAATAATAGTGGTGAAAGAGGGCATGTACCCTTCTGTATATTACATTTTTCTAAGAGAGTATTATTCACAAACATGCTTCTTATGTGTTCCGTATAGATTGTCTTATTTCCCTTTAGAAAAGTCTCTCCAATCCCTGGCTCCTGCGGGAGGAAGTTCCAGTTTTACCTACACACTGTGAAAGTTTTAAGTTTAATGTAAATAAAACATTCTGCAATTGAAACAAGACTGGTGTTCTCCTTTGGGAAGGGATGGGCGACCTGGTGACTCCAGAGGATATGGTCTTGTTTTCTAATAGCAGCAGCTGCAGAGAAACTCCAGGATGGGGAACATCCTTGAAAGCTCACTCTGGGATCAGAAAGAGAAACGTTTGTAGACCTGCCACCCAGAGCCCCCTCCTTCTCCTCCTTGCATTGCCTCATCCCTTGACAAGATCTACATTGGCTCCCAGTACGTTTCCGAGCACAATTCAAAGCGTTTGCTGACCTTTAAAGCCCTCAACGGCCTTGGCCCAATATACCTGAAGGAGCGTCTCCACCCCCATCACTCTGCCTGGACACTGAGATCCAGCGCCGAGGGCCTTCTGACGGTTCCCTCACTGCGAGAAGCAAAGCTACAGGGAACCAGGCAGAGGGCCTTCTCGGTAGTGGCGCCCGCCTGTGGTGGCACCCACCCTTCAGATGTCAAAGAGATAAACAACCACTTGACATTCAGAAGACAGCTGAAGGCAGCCCTGTTTAAGGAAGCTTTTAATATGTGATATTTTAATGTATTTTTTATTTTTGTTGGAAGCAGCCCAGAATGGCTGGGGAGACCCAGCCAGATGGGCGGGATACAAATAATAAATTATTATTATTATTATATATTATTATTATTATTATGGACAAGATCCTGGAGGACTTAAAGTGCTTTCCCATCCTCTCCTCTCAAGGAATGCAGCTCAGCTCCTTTGAACCCTGGCAAGCTGAGTAGCAGCCAGCTCAGCCCTCTCCCTCTCTCCGTTTCTTCACGGAGGGCAGCAGCCCAGGAAGAGCCACATGCCTTGCCCCTGCCCAGAGAGGCTTCCCTTGAGACTGATCTGGAGGAGGATCTGGCAGGGGAAAAGGCTCTGCCAGAAGCAAAGGAGGGCCTGGCAGGGGCTTCTCCATTGGAAGGGGGATTCTGGGCATCCCCCCCCCAGACCCCTCCCTCCCTCCCGCCTGGATGCAAAGGAAGAACAGAGCTGCAGACCTCCTGGAAACTCGCCCCCTCCCAGTTCCTGGCAGAGAGGAATGGGAGGCAGGAATGGGGAGACTTGGGGGTCTCCCCCTGCCTGCCATTCAGAAGCAGAACACACAGCCCTGCAGCCCTGGGACCCCCTTCTCCCAGAGACACCCCAAGGGGGAAGAGAGGGGAGACTCACCGGATTCTTCCCAGGAGGGAAACCGAGGCAGCACGTGGAGGAGACAAGAAACAAGAGATGCCGGAAGGGGCTGGGCACGGAGGGAGGGAGGGAGGGAGGGGATTCTGCTCTGGAGGACCTGCCCCCTGCTGTCTCTACTTCCTGTCCTCTCTAGGACTCCAGCTCTGTTCAATTTAACCCTTCGCAAGCTGAGCGTCTGTCGTCCTTCCCTCCCCGAATCCGGGTGGACTCCAGGGCATGTGCGGAGTTCTCTATGATTCTCGGCTCAGAGGCCCTCAAGGCAGCAGCTTCGTGCCCTGCCCCCAGATGGGTGAGGTATAAATAAAATAATAATAATAATAATAATAATAATACTTCCCCTGCTCACTAGCAGACTGAAAGTCTGTTGCAATATTAGGAGGCTACTTGAGACAGACACCCGTCCCTTTGGAGCAAGTGGCTCCGCTGGTAAAGCAGGAGACTCTCATTTCAGGGTCCTGGGTTCGAGCCCCACTTTAGGCATTGCAAAGGGATGACCCTCGAGCATTCTGGGAATCTATAAAGTGTAATAATAATAATAATAATAATAATAATAATAATAATAATAATAATAATTATAATAATAATAATAATCAGTAGGCCTACACTCCCCAAGTTGGAGAACTCGCTCCAAACCTAGAAAGTGAACTTCAGTGGGGACAAATGTCAGGTTCTGCATTTAGGCAGGAAGAATCAGAGGCACCAATATCCGATGGGGCGCCCCCACCTCGCTGCTCTCCCTCCCGCCTCGTTCCCAAATTCTGGAGGGCTGTTGGAGGCTGCTTGTTTCCTTCTGTTTCAGATTCAACTTGAGAATCTTTACAGAATCGTAGAATTTTGGAGTTGGAAGGGACCCCTGAGGGTCATCTAGTCCAGGCGGGGGAAGATTGGTAGGAAGAGTTCTTGGGGAGTGAAATATACTCAGAGTCAATTGTGAATTTCATGCTCTTTATTCAGCTCATAGTAGCAAGGAATGAATCTTTTCCCAAAACGTCTGCTATATATATACACATTATTTACACAATGGGCCCCACATGATTGGCTAATTCCGGGCTACTCCTGCAGGCCAATCAGGTTGCGGATTCACTTCATCCAGGAGCCTGATTTTCTGCTCTTGCAGGCCAATCAGCTCACTGATTCACTTCCACCTGGAGCTGGATTGGGTGGCTCCTGCGGACCAATCAGACTGCTGCATTCTGGATCCTATTGTTCTAGGACCAATCAGGCTGCTGCACTTTGGATCCTATTGTTCTAGGATTCAGCTCGGTACATAACAGGGAGCACGACTGCTTCATCTCTTGAATAATTGATTTATAGCTGTAAATAAACGCTTTAGTCGTTAGCACAGAAGCTGTGTGGACGTGATTTATTTGCCACACACAGACGGCTCACAGACAGCTGCTTCGCCGTTGTCACCACTCTGCAGGAGGAGACGAAGAGCAGACGCACAGCAAAAACGTGCCACAGTTTTTGCTCTGTCAACCTTCATGTTGTAACTCAACAGAGAGGCACTGAGATATAACTAGTAGTACTAGCACCAGCTCTCTGAACATCTATACTTCATATCACTAATGGTTTCTCTGCTGACTTGGAGAACTAAGAAGCAATGCCCTATCTTTAATTTGGTTCAACTCGGGTTTTTAGTTCTTCCTTGCATCAAAACCACATCGCCTAGTTAATTAAGCTTGCTGCAGCACTGCAGAGGCTGGAAATGGTAACTCTGTGCAAGGCACCCTGCAATCCATTAATGTATTATTCATCTGAGATTCCCCTTGAAATGAATGCCTCCAGCTTTCGCAAGCTCTCTGATCAATAATTAGTGAGATTTCCACTAAAACTAGGAAGAACCGAACCCACAGGACATGAGCACATTTTGATATAATTAAAAAGATCTCCATATATGTATATGGCTTGGATAGCTCAGTTGGTTGGAGCGTGGTGCTGATAATGCCAAGGTTGCAGGTTTGATCTCCATGTGGGATGGCTGCATATTCTTGCATTGTAGGGAGCTGGACTAGATGTTACTTAGGGTTCCTTCCAACTCTTTCATATGACATGATAAAGCAAGCTGATGGGCAGATAGCAACTGGTGGAACTTTACCCTAAATGGCTCAGCCTCCACCAGGCTACTTAGAGGAGATCAACTGAATATACCTAAATTAATGAGGTCTACTTTAAGTAGTCTTAGTATCTATCATCTATCTATCTATCTATCATCTATCATCTATCTATCATATTCTCTCTCATCTTCTATCATCTATATCTATCTATCATCTCTATCTATCTATCATCTATCTATATCTATCTATCTATCTATCTATCTATCTATCTATCTATCTATCTATCTATCTATCATATCTATCTATCTATCTATCTATCTATCTATCTATCTATCTATCTATCTATCTATCTATCTATATCATCTATCTATCTATCTAAAGGTAAAGGGACCTTGACCATTAGGTCCAGTCATGACCGACTCTGGGGTTGCAGCGCTCATCTCGCATTATTGGCTGAGGGAACCGGCGTACAGCTTCCAGGTCATGTGGCCAGCATGAAAAAGCCGCTTCTGGCGAACCAGAGCAGTGCACGGAAATGCCGTTTACCTTCCCGCTGCAGCGGTACCTATTGATCTACTTGCACTTTGATGTGCTTTTGAACTGCTGGGTTGGCAGGAATCTATCTATCTATCTATCTATCTTATCTAATCTATCATCTATCCTCTCTCTCTCTCTCTCTCTCTCTCTCTCATAACACTATCTATCATCTATATCTATCATCTATATCTATATCTATATCTATATCTATATCTATATCTATCTATCTATCTATCATCTATCTATCTATCTATATCTATCTATCTATCTATCATCTATATCTATCTATCATCTATATCTATCTATCTATATCTATCTATCTATCATCTATCTATCTATCTATCTATCTATCTATCTATCTATCTATCATCTATCTATATCTATCTATCATCTATCTATCTATCATCTCTATCTATCTATCTATCTATCTATCTATCTATCTATCATCAATCTAATCTATCATCTCTATAGAAGAGGAGACTAATGTGGTGCCTCTTACCAAAGATGCACCAGCTCCCATCAGTTCATGCTAGCATGGCAAAGAGGTCCAACGGTATCTCCAAGAACAGTGGTGGGGAACCCAAGGACAGTGGTGGGGAACACTTTTCAGCCCCAAGGCCCAGCATTCCCTTTGGGGCAACGCTCTAGGGGGCACATGGCAGTGGTAGACAGAGTTAGAAGTGGGTGGAGCAACCAATGTCAATATTACCTTCATACAATAGGCTACTTTTTCAGATAAGCTCATAGACTTCTTTCTCCTGCTGACCATTGTTGGTACGGTTAGTAAGGTGGATGAGTCAGATCCAACCTCTGGCAGCTCTGGAGAGGCAGGTGGAGCCCATGAACCAGGCTGCAGGTGCTGGTGGGGAGATGAGATATGGCAAGTGAAATCTCACCCCCAGGACTTCCCCCAGGATCCCCTCCCATGGATTCTCCCAACAGCCCACTGGATCTCTGCCAGGGTCCTCTGTAGGCAACTCCTGGCCCAGCCATTCCCACACTTGCCATGACACAGGCAAGTTAAAGGCATGATCAATGTTCAAGTGTTTGTACACATTTTCCAGAGGAGATTATTTAGAAAACCTCCTAAAGAATTTAGGACTAATTGGGGCCTATTTGGAAAAAAAAGACTTAATGGCTGAAACAGACCATGAGCTACTGACTGAGCTATCTTGAGCTGGTTATACACCACATGTCTATACTTGTGGGTTTTCTTGCTGACCATATTTAAACCCAACATTTGCACCTGATTTCTTCTCCGCTTAGGAAGTCCCTGAAGATGGCAGCAGAACCCAAGAAATGGAAAAAACCAAAGTATTCCGGTTGTTAAGTCAAACCTACGCTTGCCAGCAGAGGTCAGATGTACACACAGTTAGCAACGCCTGCCCTGAAATAAAGGAAGTTTAAGGCAGGTATGTCCAAAGTCTGTTTCGGGGGGCCTAATTTGGCCCCTGGGGCAGTATTTCCCTGGGGGGGGGGTTAAAATCCTAAAAAAGCTCAACAAATTCAATCCTATAAAAAGGTTTACAACTTTGGTATGCCCTCACCAAATCGTTACCAAACATTCATCAAATCTGGACCCCAGAATGATGTACAAAACAAATATCAGTTAAGGAATGAAGGATTGTTTATTTTTATTTGTCTTTAATATCTAGTGACTATTTTTTGTTTGTACAGTTTTAAAGCCAATAAAGCATTAAATAATAATAATAATAATAATAATAATAATAATAATAATAATAAAAATGAAGGTACCAAGGGGCAACCTGACTTTAGCTCCAAAGTACTAATAGGCAAATTAGTGGCCCTGGTACAACAGAATGTGAAAACAGCAAACCAGCATTTGTTATGGAACCGCAGAGGGACAAGGTGCACAAAAATGGTAAGATTGACAGAACACTTGTAGCAAAAAATTGAACTATGGACTGACAAAGGATTTATAAAAATAGAGTTATGATAGAGATCCAGAGAGGAAAATCATTACAGTGGTACCTCGACTTACAAATAACTCGACTTACAAATTTTTCGAGTTACAAAGGGAAAAAATGGGCACGCGCTTACAAATTTTTTCGACTTACAAAAGGAAAACTGCTGCCGTTCTTAGATGCGGTTTCTTCGACTTACGAATTTTTGGGAATAGAATACTTTTTTTGTAAACCGCTTTTCCCACGGTGCTTTGCGAGGGGGGCTATAAAACCCCTTTGCCATGCTTCCGGACCTCTGTGGGTTGTACAGGCGTGGACTGAGTAGGTGTGGAGCGGCGTTGGAGAGTGAGAGAGAGTTGGAGCCAGTGAGGAGAGCTGAACGATCTCAGTGAGGATCAGGCTGCAGCCCAGGAAGCTGTGGAGCACTTTGACACAGTGGTCATTTCCCCATGGCGAGCAATTCTCCGCAACAGACAGAGGCAGCAGACCATGGACCAGTTTGTGGTGAAGCGGGCAAGGCAGGAGAAAGAACCTTGCTGTTCTTCCCAGTTGTCACCCTCTGCCTCCTCTTCTAATAAATGATTTTTTTACAGGAAAAATGTGGGCCGAGGCATGTTGATTGTGCCTGCCTGTCTTTGAAAAGCATTGCGGTGACCTGCACCAGGTCCTAAACCTGTGTTGAGTAAGGTTTAGAAATGTTGGCTGAGGCTGAAGCATGTTGATTGTGCCTGCCTGCCTTTAAAGTGACCTGAAGTGACCTGCACCAGGTCCCAAAAAAATGATAAAGTGCTGTTGTAAATGTTTATTGTTGAAAAGTAATGTTGCTGTGCAATTTGCATGCCTTTAAAGTGCAGCTGATAAAGAGTTTTGCACAAAAAACCAGGTGTCTGGGTCTTTTTTCAAGGCTCTGGAACGAATTAATTAGTTTCCAATGCATTCCTATGGGAAACCGCGTTTCGACTTACAAATTTTTCGACTTACAAATTTTCATTTGGAACGAATAAAATTCGTAAGTAGAGGTACCACTGTATATTAAGATTCACAATGGGGGGGGAGTCAGAAGGGATTATATGTTTATGTTTTTAATTCATTTGTTTACGTAAAATAAGAAAACGCAAAAATAAAATCTACATTTCAAATCAAAATGAGGATAGATAAACGCATATACACCCAATTCCATCTCTGCTTAGGAGATGCCTGAAGATGGCAGCAGAAGACAAGAAATGGTGAAGTTATTCTAGTTTCAAATCAAACAGAGGATAGACCGACACTTGCCAGCAGAGGTCGGAAGTACGCAAAGTCTGCCACCGCACCACCTTTGCAGAGAGTAAAAGGCTCAATCGAAACAGCTGTGGTTTCTAGAGGGTTTGCATGACCGACTTCAAGTGATCAATTCAGGGAGGAAAAGTTCCTTCTCAAGGAAGTGAAAAAGCAATCAACTAGAATTGAAAAACTCTCACTGGCACCTGTGCATTAGATGCCCTGGCCACAAAAAATATTAATATTTATTACGTGCCCTCCCTCAGAAGGTCACAACCATCTAAAATACAACATTAAAAACAGTTTTAGACTAATTACAGTCAAGCTACCAAGTACAGTTAGGATGGCTTCACCATCGGGCATCCTGCGGCAGTTGCCAGCATCCCAACCAACCAACCAACCAACCAACCGGACTCATTGCTAATTTGTGAGATGCCCCCCTTGAATTCACCATGTTGATTTGAGCAGTGTCAACAAACTGGGTCTATGTAGCTGCCAGGATAGGAGGCAGCACGTTCCCGAATGTAAGTCACTAGGGAACAAGAGAGGGCAAGGACTGCTGCCACTCTCGTGTTCTGCTTGTGGGCTTCCCAGGGGCACCTGGTGGATCACTGAGAAAAACAGGATGCTCGACTCAATGACCATTGGTCTGATCCAGCAGGACTCTTCTTAAGTCATAGAATCATAGAATCATAGGGTTGGAAGAGACCGCAAGGGCCATCCAGTCCAACCCCCTGCCAAGCAGGAAACACCATCAAAGCATTCCTGACAGGTGGCTGTCAAGCCTCTGCTTAAAGACCTCCAAAGAAGGAGACTCCACCACACTCCTTGGCAGCAAATTCCACTGCCGAACAGCTCTTACTGTCAGGAAGTTCTTCCTAATGTTTAGGTGGAATCTTCTTTCTTGTAGTTTGAATCCATTGCTCTGTGTCTGCTTCTCTGGAGCAGCAGAAAACAACCTTTCTCCCTCCTCTATATGACATCCTTTTATATATTTGAACATGGCTATCATATCACCCCTTAACCTTCTCTTCTCCAGGCTAAACATAGCCAGCTCCCTAAGCCGTTCCTCATAAGGCATCGTTTCCAGGCCTTTGATCATTTTGGTTGCCCTCCTCTGGACACATTCCAGCTTGTCAGTATCCTTCTTGAACTGTGGTGCCCAGAACTGGACACAGTATTCCAGGTGAGTTCTCATACAGTGGTACTATTACTTCCCTTGATCTAGATGCTATACTCCTATTGATGCAGCCCAGAATTGCATTGGCTTTTTTAGTTGCTGCATCACTCATGTCAAGTTTGTGGTCTACCAAGACTCCTAGATCCTTTTCACATGTACTGCTCTCAAGCCAGGTGTCACCCATCCTGTATTTGTGCCTTTCATTTTTTTTTGCCCAAGTGTAGTACTTTACATTTCTCCCTGTTAAAATTCATCTTGTTTGCTTTGGCCCAATTCTCTAATCTGTTAAGGTCATTTTGAAGTGTGATCCTGTCCTCTGGGGTATTAGTCACCCTCCCAATTTGGTGTCATCTGCAAACTTGATCAGGATGCCCCCAAGCCCATCATCCAAGTCATTGATAAAGATGTTGAATAAGACTGGGCCCAAGACAGAACCCTGTGGCATCCCACTAGTCACTTCTCTCCAGGATGAAGAGGAGCCATTGATGAGCACCCTTTGGTTTCGGTCAGTCAGCCAGTTACAAATCCACTGAATGGTAGCATTGTCTAGCCCGCATTTTACCAGCTTCTTTACAATAATATCATGGGGCACCTTGTCAAAGGCCTTGCTGAAATCAAGATAGGCTACATCCACAGTGTTCCCTTCATCTACCAGGCTTGTAATTCTGTCAAAAAATGAGATCAGATCCTCAGTTTGTAGGTGTGCAGCTAGGCTTTCTTTCTTTCTTTCTTTCTTTCTTTCTTTCTTTCTTTCTTTCTTTCTTTCTTTCTTTCTTTCTTTCTTTCTTTCCTCCAATTTATATTACTTTTTGCTTATTTACATTGAACTGCATTTGCCATTTTAATGCCCATCCACACATTTTGGAGAAATGCATGCAAGCTTTTTTTTTTGGTTTTTATTGCTCTGAATAGGTAAAGGTAAAGATAAATGACCCCTGGACTGTTAAGTCCAGTCAAAGGTGACTATGGGGTTGCGGCACTCATCTCGCTTTCAGGCCGAAGGAGCCGGCGTTTGTCTGCAGACAGCTTTCTGGGTCATGTGGCCAGAAGGACTAAACAGCTTCTGGAGCAACAGAACACCGTGATGAAAACCAGAGTGCATGGAAATGCCGTTTACTTTCCCGCTGCAGCGGTACCTGTTTATCTACTTGCACTGGTGTGCTTTTGGACTGCTAGGTTGGCAGGAGCTGGGACAGAGCAACGGGAGCTCACGCCATCGCGGGGATTCAAACTGCCGACCTTCTGATTGGCAAGCCCAAGAGGCTCAGGGGTTTAGACCACAGCGCCACTCACGTCCCTACAAAATAATACAGTGAAGAAGATCAATGAAAAGTTTAAAATTGCAATGGGAAAAACCTCACACCTATAATTACACCGAAAAGCTTTCAGGACAGGACATAGCAAGCAGAAAAAAAATGTGCACACCCCACAACTTCGCAGTGTTGTATCTTCAAAATGATCCGGTCAAATCACTCACAACAGTTATTTCAATGGGGGGCGGGTGGGTTATTTACTCTCCTGTGAAAGGTAGTGAAGCATTTTGCTAATCTTACCTCCAGGGGGAGCTCCTGCTCAATATGTCAACCTCTATGGCTTGGACTATTCTAGTTGGCATTGAGAGACAATGGAGTGCGCCTCCAGGGGTGAAGTCAAACTGCTGTGTTAGCAGCACCAAAGTGACCTCCCCGGGGCACACACCTGGGCAGTGTGCATGGAGGTCACGGGCTTCCCAGACCACAAGACTCCCCTCTTGGCCTTGCCAGTGTGGTCCAAAGGAAAGCAGAGCAAGATGTTTGGCACCAGCTTGGCTGCAGGAGTTGCTGGAAGGAGGGGTACAAGGAGCCATCCAATCATCTTAGGCCCTCCCCTCTGGATTTGTGTAGGGCAGGGGTCCCCAGACTACGGTCTGGGGGCTGGATGTGGCCTGTGGGGCTCTTTTATGTGGCCCCTGGTGACCCCCGGTGACCCCACTGAAAAGACCCACTGAAATAAATGAACCTACATTAGACTGTATACACACTATACCTTTAAGGCCCATTCAAAGCCCCTTCTTTCCCTCAAAGAATTCTGGGCACTGCAGTTTGTTAAGCGTGGCTGGGCATTGTAACTATGTGAGGGGTAAACTACAGTGCCCAGAATTCTTTGAGGGAAAGAAGGGGCTTTGAATGGGCCTTAAAGGTATAGTGTGTATACAGTCTAATGTAGGTTCATTTATTTCAGTGGGTCTTTTCTGAATGAAATGTAGACCACATTCACACCATCCATTTAAAGTACTGTGATGGCACTTTATTTTTATTTTTTTTAATATATATTTTTTATTTGATTTTCCAGATTAAAATTTACATTCACATAACAACATAATATATAAAAGTGAGATTCCAAAGAATCTCCTGGACTTCTCTCCTCCCCTTTGTGCGTCTTATTGTTAATCCTTTCATTCTGCATCTTTTATAATAATCCAAATTTTTATATCTCCATTATGTCCAAAGTTCATTGTTACACTGCAAGTGTTATTCCAATCCCACTAACAATTTTAACTGTTTACAATGGTTTTTAATAAAGTACTGTGATGACACTTTAAGCAATCATGGCTTCCCCCAAAAGATTTCTGGGAGCTGTAGTTTGTCGAGGGTGCTGAGAGTTGTTAGGAGACCCTTATTCCCCTCACAGAGCTACAGTTCCTAAAGAAGTTTAACAACCAGGAAATCTGGGAATTGTAGCTCTGCGAGGGAACTAGGGGTCTTCTAACAACTCTCAGCACTGTTGACATCTCCCAGAATTCTTTGGGACCGGTTAATAGTGCTTTAAAGTTTGAGGTTCATTCTTCTTGCTTCCTGTTTCTCTTTCTTGCATTTTAAGCTGCCCTCACTATGGCCAGTTTACTTGTTTTATTCCCTCTGTAATCATTACATGAGGTGTGGGGAACTGTTGACCTTCAGATGTTGCTGAACTACAACTCCCATCGGCCACAGCAAGCATGATGGGAGTTGTAATTCAGCCACATCTGATTTCCCCTGCCTGATTAAAACCTACTGCTGAACGGTCCGAAAAGATTGTCCAAGAAGTTCTTCATCTCTTTGTTTGTTCCATGCGAGCCGAGCCATGCATTTTGTTCCAGATTCTCAGCCGAGAGTCTTTTGATCTTACTTGAAGTGCTTACGTGTGTTGGAAGTTCAACTGAGCTGAAAGGGTTCCCTGCCTCGACCACTAGGCGGCCATAAAACCTAGGTTTCATTTTAGACCTTGTCTCCGATTGAGTGCTTATTTCCTTGCATCAAACAGGCCCTTGCAGAGCCAGGCAGAGGCCCGGGCCAGGTAGATAATGTGGCCTTTTTTTTTTTTTTTTTACCCTGGGGATCTCTGATAAGTGTTATAATTTTAAATACATTTTACAATAAATACATTATTCATTTAAAAATGTATTATACAATTTTTAATACTTCAAAAATGTATTTAAAAATCTATTTTTAAGTAGGCAACTTTGACTATTATTTATTATCTTCTTATTCTACTCTTAAAAAAGATGTATGCTTGTGAGAAAGCCACTATTGCTCGTAAGCCACTATTTCTTTAAAAAACATGGTTTCCACCAAATTTTATCCTCATTGAGCTATATGTACTCCTCGGGTGTAAGTAATATTCCTGGCCTAGTCAACAAAATTTTAAACAAATGGCCACATCTTCATCAAATTTTCATCATTTTTTTAAAAAAATTAGCGATAAGAAAGCCAACACACTTAACTTTAAGTTACGTGTGGTTTAAATTTTTGGCAAACAAGATTTCAAACAAAAACTCATCAACTTTTAACAGCATGAAAAACATGGCCCACCATCACAAACACTTGACTTGACTAAGACCTTACTTGCTTACCGAGGGCGTATTCACAATCCCTCACCTCTCCAACACAACCAGAGGGCACTATTAGCAGGTTGAAACGCACCACCCTCCCCCCCTTCGCGTTTTCTGTCCCCCCCCCCCTGATTTTTTACATTCACCTCAGGTGAGCGATTGTGAATATGCTGACCGAGGCCCCCTTTGGAATCGGAGGCCCGGGCCAAGTGGCCCATATGGCCCACCCTCTGTCTGGGCCTGGCATCAAAATCACACTGGCTCCACTTACTGCAGGAGCCTAAATGTGTGGCGTTAACGTCAATAGCACTGTGCAAAGGATTGCAGTCTGATTTTAAAAATTGTTGTTGTTGGCCTGAGAGATCTACATTGGCTCCCAGTACGTTTCCGAGCACAATTCAAAGTGTTGGTACTGACCTTTAAAGCCCTAAACGGCCTCGGTCCTGTATACCTGAAGGAGCGTCTCCACCCCCATCGTTCAGCCCAGACACTGAGGTCCAGCGCCGAGGGCCTTCTGGCGGTTCCCTCACTGCGAGAAGCAAAGCTACAGGGAACCAGGCAGAGGGCCTTCTCGGTAGTGGCGCCCGCCCTGTGGAACGCCCTCCCTTCAGAGGTCAAAGGGATCAACAACTATATGACATTTAGAAAATACCTGAAGGCAGCCCTGTTTAGGGAAGTTTTTAATCCGTGATATTTTAATGTATTTTGATATTTGTTGGAAGCCGCCCAGAGTGGCTGGGGAGACCCGGCCAGATGGGTGGGGTACAAATAATTAATAAATAAATAAATAAATAAATAATAATAATAATTATTATTATTATTAAATAAATGATCAGTATGCACGCTAGGCTTTAAAAACAACAACACCTTGATCCATTACCCAGGACTGCTGCAATTTGTTGTCTCCATTTCCTTGAGTTATTTTGATGCTAGCAATATGATATTTGAGGTGTCTTTCATGATCCCCTTAACAAGAGCTTATTGGTTATTGGCAGTGCCAGATTTACGTATAAGCTAAACAAGCTATAGCTTAGGGCCCCACTCTCTTGCCCTCTCCCCCCATATACTTCTTCTTAATTGTATTTCAGTTCAACAATTACTTTGATAAAATACATATTTTGTTATGTGCAAATGGTTTTAGATAGCTATTTTGTTGTCGTTTAGTTGTGTCCGACTCTTCGTGACCCCATGGACCAGAGCACACCAGGCTCTCCTGTCTTCCACTGCCTTCCACAGTTTGGTCAAACTCATATTAGTAGCTTCGAGAACACTGTCCAACCATCTCGTCCTTTGTCGTCCCCTTCTCCTTGTGCCCTCCATCTTTCCCAACATCAGGGTCTTTTCTAGGGAGTCTTCTCTTCTCATGAGGTGGCCAAAGTATTGGAGCCTCAGCTTCAGGATCTGTCCTTCCAGGGAGCACTCAGGGCTGATTTCCTTCAGAATGGATAGGTTTGATCTTCTTGCAGGTCTATAAATTACCATATAGCATATATTCAACACAAAAAACAGTGACACTTTGTTGTTGACAAAGGACAGCTGGACATATAAAGGGCCCCATGACCTTCAGTAGCTTAGGGCCTCATCAAACCTAAATCCGGCCCTGGTTATTGGCCACAGTTTAAACAGTCATAGCCAAGGATGATGGGAGTTGTACATCTGGAGGACTCCAGGTTCCCTAGTCCTGTGCTATGACCTAGATCTGGGTTTCCCAATCTTGGGTCTCTAGCTGTTTTTGGACTACAATTCCCATCATCCCCAACCACTGTTCCTGCTAGCTTGGGATGATGGGAGTTGTAGTCCAAAAAACAGCTAGAGAGACTCAAGTTTGGGAAAGCCTGACCTTAGATGGACTAAATGATTGACTGATGTATTTGTTCATGAAATATTTCATGTATGGACCTGAGCAAACTATTATTCCTATTATTGCTATTAAGATTGTGATTGTGATTATACCTTCTTATTATTCCTGATTATTTGGATTTCTTTCCTGGATGCCTATCTGCTTAATTTATACACTCTGGTATTCTAACTCGCATTCCACATAAAATGGACTGTACTAATTGGGTTGCAATCCTGCACACACTTACCTAGGAGTCCCATTGATTGACATCGGAGTAAACACCTTAAGGATTGCACAGTTTGAAATGTGAAAAACGAATTTCTAAGATAAAGAGTAATTAAAAGATACAAAGCAGCAACGAGGTCTGGTTCTTGACTGAGTAAACAAGTCCTCGATTTGAAACAAACATGCAACATTTTGATGAACTAGGCATATGTGTTTGGGGTAAAGGGGAAGGCTTCTCGCTGTCCTATTTTTAGGAGCCATCTGGTGGCCGACAGAGCTAGTTTCTCTGGTTTCCTGCCTGGTTGTAATTTTAGCAACGCTAAGAGGTGCAAAAACAAGCCTTGGGCGTTTGGGCGAAATTCCGATCACAGCTTCTGTAGATCATGATTAAGGATGAAAGAAAGGCCATTTTATTTTGCACGATTGCTAGCGCATTATCGATTTGCACAGCACTTCGGTGTAATGGTTCCATCTCCCTAATGTGGAATGCTCTCCCCAGGAAAGTTCGCCTGGCACCTTCATTATATACATTTAGGCGCCAGGCAAAAATGTTCCTTTTTAACCAGGCCTTTGGTTGACCTGATTGACATCCTATACCCTTTTAAAATGTGGCTCTTTTTTGGGGGGGGGCTGTTGTTGGGTTGTTGTTTTTATTTTATATTTTATATGTTGTAATCTTTTCTGTGAACTGCGCTGAAACCTCTGGGTATAGGTTGGTATATAAATTCTAATAAGAATAAGAATAAGAACAGGAACAGGAACAAGAACAAGAACAAGAACAAGAACAAGAATAAGAATAAGAATAAGAATAATACAAGCCATGAACAAGAGGATGATGACTAGTTTTGTGGGACAACACTCGGGCTGTGTATGCATCATTCCTCCCCTACAAAGAATCCCGGGAACTGTAGTTTACTTATCCATGCGCTGCATAGCTAAACTATGGAACAACAACAACAACAACAACAACAACAACAACTTATTAGTTATACCCTGCCCATCTGGCTGAGTTTCCCCAGATAGTTGTTTATTTCTTTGACATCTGATGGGAGGGCGTTCCACAGGGTGGGCGCCACTACCAAGAAGGCCCTTTGCCTGGTTCCCTGTGACCTCGCTTCTCGCAGTGAGAGAATTTCCAGAAGGCCCTTGGAGCTGGATCTCAGTGTCTGGGTGGAACGATGGGCGGGTGGAGATGCTCCTTCAGGTATACTGATTCCTGCAGGAGGCAGTGAGGGCCACCAACTCGGTTGGCTTTAAAAGAGAACCGGACACATTCATGAAATATAAGGCTATCCATGGGTACTTGCCATGATGGCTATGCTCTGCCTGCAAGGCCAGAGGTGGCAATGCTTCTGAATACCACTTGCTGGGAACCACAGGAGAGGAGAGGGGCTCTTGTGCTCAGGTGCTGCTTCAGGGTTATCTGGGTGGCCACAATGAGGACAGGATGGTGGACTAACTTCCTGACAGTAAGAGCTGTTCGACATTGGAATTTGCTGCCAAGGAGTGTGGTGGAGTCTCCTTCTTCGGAGGTCTTTAAGCAGAGGCTTGACAGCCATCTGTCAAGAATGCTTTGATGGTGTTCCTGCTTGGCAGGGGGTTGGACTGGATGGCCCTTGTGGTCTCTTCCAACTCTAAGATTCTATGACTAGATGGGCCATTGGCCTGATCCAGCAGGCTCTTCTTACATTATTACCCCTCACAGAGCTACAATTCCCAGCACACTTCAATCAATCAAATACCTTTATTGGCATCACAGTAGAAAACATTTCAAGTAGCTGGAATAATGAAGAAGACAAGGGTGAAGCCTTGGCCCTGTATACCTGAAGGAGCATCTCCACCCCCATCGTCCTGCCCGGACACTGAGGTCCAGTGCCGAGGGCCTTCTGGTGGTTCCCTCACTGCGAGAAGTGAGGTTACATGGAACCAGGCAGAGGGCCTTCTCGGTAGTGGCGCCCGCCCTGTGGAACGCCCTCCCTTCAGATGTCAAAGAGATAAACAACTATCTGACATTCAGAAGACATCTGAAGGCAGCCCTGTTTAAGGAAGCTTTTAATATGTGACATTTTAATGTATTTTTTTTGGAAGCCGCCCTGAGTGGCTGGGGAGACCCAGCCAGATGGGCGCGGTACAAATAATATAAAGGTAAAGGTATTAGGTCCAGTCGTGTCCGACTCTGGGGTTGCGGCGCTCATCTCACTTTATTGGCTGAGAGCCGGCGTACAGCTTCCAGGTCATGTGGCCAGCATGACAAAGCCGCTTCTGGCGAACCAGAGCAGCGCACGGAAACGCCGTTTACTATTTATCTACTTGCACTTTGACGTGCTTTCGAACTCTTAGGTGGGCAGGAGCAGGGACCGAGCAATGGGAGCTCACCCCGTCGCAGGGATTCGAACCGCCGACCTTCTGATCAGCAAGCCCTAGGCTCGGTGGTTTAACCCACAGCGCCACTTGGGTCCCTACAAATAATATATCATCATCACCATCACCATCAAGGATTATAAGGTCACGTTATGGTCATGTGCATTTTGATATTCTACCATGCCCTGTCTATTTCCCGAAAGGATAGTTCGTTGGGAACCCTTTCGGGGGAAATTGTGGCTAAAAAGGAATCAGTAATATATTTGTCCCGATCTGCCAGGAGAAACCTTATTTGGCTTCTTCTCGGAGTTGTGGGCCAGATGTCCAACATTTTGCTCAGCATCCGTTGGCGAGGTCTGCAGTGTAAAAGGCAATCTAGGAGAATGTGGTCCATTGAATCAGGTACTTCTTGCCTGCAGGCACACAAACGGGCTTGAAATGGAATGTGTGAGAATCTGCCTTTGGTCACTGCGGAGGGGAAAGCATTTAGTCTCGCAAACATAAAAGCTCTTCAGTGGGAAGGGAGTAGTAGATCCTTTCAGTATTTGGCACAGGTTCCGTAGGATGTTGTGATACCTAAGGCCTCCAGAGAACAAAACCTCGGAGTATGAGATAACAAGCATTGTCTTTCGTGGATCGCAGCACACTTAACAGCCTACAGTTCCCAGTATTCTTGAGAGGATGTGCATTAAATGTGCTTTAAATGTGTAAATGTTTGTAATGTAAATGTGCAAAGAGATCCCTGACCATTAGGTCCAGTCACGGATGATTCTGGGGTTGCGACTCTCATCTTGCTATATTGGCCGAGGGAGTCGGCGTACAGCTTCCGGGTCATGTGGCCAGCATGACTAAGCCGCTTCTGGCGAACCAGAGCAGTGCACAGAAACGCCGTTTACCTTCCCGTTGGAGCAGTACCTATTTATCTACTTGTACTTTGATGTGCTTTCGAACTGCTTGGTTGGCAGGAGCAGGGACCGAGCAATGGGAGCTCACCCCATCACGGGGATTCGAACCGCCGACCTTCTGATGGGCAAGCCCTAGACTCTGTGGTTTAACCCACAGTGCCACCCACGTCCCTTTTAAATGTGTACACAGCCTAAATATTGCAATGTGATGACCTGTAAAATGTTTGTACTGTATCTTCTTGGAGGGGGAATGTTTAGCTCCTCTCTCCCCGTTGATGCTCCCTTGAAATTTGTATTCAGTGCTATTCTGCTCCTGAGCAGGCGGGTTTACTATAATGAGTGTCTCATGAGAAACCTTCATAAATTTGTCCAGTCGTTTAAAACAAATAATAATAAGAGGCCAGAAGGATTAGACTTAGTAGCCCAACTTCCTGTTATCTACAGTGACGGGTCAGATGCTCCTCACTGTTATTAATAGTATTTCTTTGTTTTATTAGTGGTCTGATACAGAAATAGAGAAGAGAAACATGAGATAAATAAACAAGAACAAGCTAAATAAACAAGAACCTGGAGAATCACATCCACAACAGCAAGAGCAAAACATCAGCCGCACATCAGCTATGATAACCTGTTGCAATTTAGCAAGCGCACCAAAAAGATGTCAAAGGTGGCACCAGGTGGGCCTCACTTGGGGGAGAATTCTGCAGCATTCACTTTTGCATTGCAATGTGCTAAATATTGCTCATGTATCTGTGCCTTCAGAGGCTGCTGAAAGCAAAATGTACTGTCAATGTGCCAAATAATTTGTTCCCTGCATTTCAACCTTTGGCATTTATTACAGCTAGAATCCAATGGCTGAAATAAAGGGGTGGGTGGGAAATGGTGTTCCATGCTTACTGAATTTTTAAAACTGAATCTGAAAGCAGGGTAGATTCTGAAAACGGGTGCCTGAATTCTTGACAATCAGCTTTCTTTTTTTCTTTCTTTTTTGAAAGCAGATTTTGACTGTGAAAAGGGCTGCGTAGGTGATGCTCATGCGCTTGTTATATACTCAGATGCACCACCTCAGCTGCTTAAAATTGGAATCCACAACAAAATATTGTAATTTTGGAGAGAGCTCCTGTTTATTTGTATTAATTTTATCAAACAACACATATATCAGTCTTGAGGAGGTGAATAACAGATTTTAAAAATATAGGGAGGAATTCAAGGTTGTGCTAGGTTAAAGTCCCTGACTGGTGTACTAGGTTTGCTTGAGCAAGAGAAGGCATAGGAAGCTGGTGTGTTTCTTATGGCTGGTAACTGAGCAAATTCCTATGTCCCCAATACTTCTTGTTGCACAGCCGTTTGCACAGCCAGATCCCACTCGCACAACTTTTGCACTGGATTTCACATTGCACAACACTAATTCTCACCCTTATGCTTCCACACTTGTCCTTGCATGGGCAGTCCTTGCATGCCGAATCTAGACCATGACATTCACATTCAAATAATAATAAAGAAAACATACCGGTAGCTCAGGGCAAGGCAACCTTCGGGAATCAAACATGAGCAGAGACCTTGGAGCATAGAGATGCTTTTAGCAGGCGCTGAAACGTTATCAGGGTTGGCGCCTGCCTATTCACAGAAATACAGAACCACAGAATTGTAGATTTGGCACCATAAGGGTTATCTGCTCCAACCTCCAGCAGTACAGGAATCATTCACCCAACATGGGACTTGAACCCATGACCCCTGAGATTAAGTCTCATGCTCTACCAACTGAGCTACCTCGGTGCTCCAGCAAGCCGGCCACATCCTTTCCCAAGTTATTCCGTTCCTTTTCCCATCCCCTTAGTTTTCTGTCCCAGTCTTCCAGCATTCTGGGTCTCCTAAGCATGCTCAGACGTATTTCTCGCCTTCCATCCTCACAAGCCAGGCAAGATGGTCTGCGAAGAAAGTGTAACCTAGGGGGAATCCCAAGGACAAGTTAGAGTGAAAATCCACAAATGCAAGAGGTTGAGCTTTTTTTTTTTTTTGGGGCCAAAGTTGTTCAGATGCTTTTGTTGTTGTTGCAAAATCTCAAAGACAAAATGGGTTGCATTGCCATACGTCCAGATTTCCCCGGACATTTCAGATGGGCAGAGAAGGAGGATACTGGAGAGGGGGGTGATGTCAGGGAGGAGGAAGAGGAAGACAGTATAGATTTACAACAGGGCTGTGAGAGAGGTCACAACTCAGAGGCAGGACTGGAACGGCAACTGGCTTACACGGTGTCATTAGAAAGCATTCCAGACCCTCCATCTCCCAGAACCCGGCGAGCCTTAAAAGTAGGAGAGCAAAGAGCTCAAAGGCAGAGGGCACGTAGCAGCCCCCGTAGAGAAGATGATGCTGAATGAAGAAGAAGAAGAGTTTGGATTTGATATCCCGCTTTATCACTACCCGAAGGAGTCTCAAAGCGGCTCACATTCCCCTTTCCCTTCCTCCCCCACAACAAACACTCTGTGAGGTGAATGAGGCTGAGAGACTTCAAAGAAGTGTGACTAGCCCAAGGTCACCCAGCAGCTGCATGCGGAGGAGCGGGGACGCGAGCCCGGTTCCCCAGATTATGAGTCTACCGCTCTTAACCACGACACCACACTGGGAAGTGGGAGAGATGGAGTGGTGGTGATTCACTTGGGACAACACCATTCTCCAAGAGGCTGGGTTCTATAGCCTCTCTCTGTAATATTGAAATAAAAAAGGACTGTAAGAAACTTTTCCTTGTTTTTATACGTTCCTGGGCAACCAGCCAGGAGCCACTGACAGCACCCTGACATCAGCGATTACTGTCTGGAGGCAGTTTGGCAGCCCTAAGTTTGAGAACTTCAGCAGCCCACATTAGGCCCATGAACCCAATGTTCTCCCAATTGCTATAGTTCCATCCTGAATTCTAGATCCTGTATCAGGCTGGAGTTAGATGGCTGACTTAGGCCCATTCATTTTCAGTGGGTCTACTTTGAGTAGGACATAGCATTGGATGCAACCCTATGATTCTATGCTTTGTTTTAGGGGGAGGTGGAAATCATATTAGAAGGATGAAAAGGGGTAATATATACAAATTAATCAGGTTCAGTTAAAGGAAACTAGTTACCATGGTAAATAAAGAGTCAGATGTAGCATTTCTACACATTTTTACTCGTCCTTCAGTTCTAGGCCATGATTCAGACACATTTTGGGGTGCTTACGCAAAATGTCAAGCAGCAATAACACAAGTGCAGTAACATCATAATGAAACATGAGTCAAAACCAAAGGAGAGCAAAGGTTTAAGAGACCTCTCCACTTTCCAGTCTCCCCTAACTGGGATGCATCCAACAAACTTTGACTCAGAGTAGACCCATTGGAATTAATGTCCACTAATTGAAATTGTGTCCACTAATTTCTATTCTGAGTATGACTAGCATTGGAGATGACCCTGGATTGCAGTCGGGGGACCTTGGGCCCACCAGATGTTGCAGGACTCCCCACTCCCATCAACGCCAGCCAGGATGACTAGCAATCAGGGATGATGGGAGCTGTAGTCCAACAACATCTGGAGATGCTCACTCGTTCTTGCTCCTGCCACAGATCGTAGCCTGAGCAGCTGTTTTAGATAAATAAAAGAAAACCTCAGGAGGGTAAACATGTGATGAACGTGATGTATAGTTTGATCCTAAACATAGAATCAGAGAAAAACATGCCATACTTCACTTGGTCGGCCAACAGAGAAGTGGAACGCCAGCCTGCAACTTCCCCAAATTGTTTACTAACTGAAAACAATTCTTAGAGGTTTGATAAGGGGAGGGGAGAAATTTATCGAAGGTCAATCCAGTCCTTTTCACTGCTATCGCTTCCAATGGAAGAGGCAAGCAGAGGATTTAGTTACTTGCATTTAAATGTACTTCCTTTTAGTAGGATCACTAATACTACTTGAGAGCCACTTTTGACCATGATCAGTGCTATTTTTCCAGAAAAAGAGCTGCCAGAACTCACCATGAACACTTCTGTTGTTCTCTTATAATGGCAGTGGTGCCCCCCTGAGAGGTGCCAGAACTGGCTGAAAAATAGCTCTGGCCATGTTATTCAGGTACATAGGAAGTAGTAATGTTTTTGGTTTGACCCAACCAAAGCTAAGCATAATAATATAATAAGGGCCCTGCCAGATCTGGTCAAAAGTCCATTTAGGCCAGCACTCTTTTTATTTACCAATGTTTCTATCTATCTATCTATCTATCTATCTATCTATATCTATCTATATCTATCTATATCTATCTATATCTATCTATCATCTATCTATCTATCTATCTATCTATCTATCTATCTATCTATCTATCTATATCTATCTATCATCTATCTATCTATCTATCTATCTATCTATCTATCTATCTATCTATCTATCTATCTATCTATCTATCATCTATCTATATCTATCTATCTATCTATCTATCTATCTATCTATCTATCTATCTATCTATCTATCTATCATCTATCTATCTATCTATCTATCTATCTATCTAATCTAGCTATCTAGCTATCTAGCTATCTAGCTATCATCTATCTATATCTACCTACCTATCTATATCTATCTATCTATCTATCTATCTATCTATCTATCTATCTATCTATCTATCATCTATCTATCAATTTCTCCTCCAAGGAGGTCTCCCTTGGATCTCCTCCTCCTCACAATAAGGCTAGACTGAGAGATGGCAAACTGGCCTTGCATCACCAAGACAACTTCATGACTAAGTGGTGATTGAACCATCGCCTCCCAGGTCTTCGTCTGACACTGAAACCACTACACCATGCTGAGCCCTGCGGCTCAGGGCCTGGAGGTGGCGAAGGAAAGTTTGGTGAGGATTTTGAGAGATGCTCATAGGCTTTCCATGTTGGATAATGGCAACAGGCACCTTGCTAGCTAGTCAGCCAAGGATGTTCCTTGCTTATACCAAAGAACAAAGAACACTGGGGAGCACACTTTTTGTAAGAAATCTTGGGGATAGGGCTATTTGGGAGGGAGGAAGAAGGATGGAGGGTTCATAACACCTCCACTGGCAACTTGAGATAATAGTGAAATCATGTATGCACATAATTAACCTACTTCTTAACTGGCATGAAGGCCTTCCTTAGTCTATGTGGAGCAGGGGTGCTGAAACTTCAGCCTTCCAGCTGTTGTTGGACTACACTCTCATCATCCTTGACCATTGGTCATGTTGACTGATGGGACTCCAACAACATCTGGAGGGTCAAAGGTTACCCAACCCCGATGCAGAGTCACCTGCAACTAGATTTTCTTCAGAACAGACCCGTTGAAATGAATGAACCTAAGTTAGCCATGTCTATTATCTACTCTACTCCTACTCTGCCTAAGAGTAGGATTCAACCCATGGAGTTGTACACAAATGGGGAAGGACTGAGTCTTACTTTCAAGAGAAGAGATTTTAATAAATAAAACACTTTTGGCCAAAGTGCCAGACCATTTCATTTCTGAGTGAAATTAAAATATCCCACCAGTTTAATCAAAAGCATTTTCTTTCTTTCTTTCTTTCTTTCTTTCTTTCTTTCTTTCTTTCTTTCTTTCTTTCTTTCTTTCTTTCTTTCTTGCATGGTTTCAGCCAGCTGCAGCTTTCAGCTCTTCAGATGCTAAGCTCGCTGTTTCTAAATTTGACACAGATATGCAAAGATATTTTTTCACTGGAAGAGCACTCTTCTCTGACGCTCTCGATGCTCGGAATGCATGTCAACTTCCTATCCTGTCATCTTGCAATTTTTTAAAATATATATATAAAAGTTTGATTGAATTTCATACCTGTGGGAAAACATATACATCTCAGATTACATCTCAGCCCTATAGAAATAAGACAGATGCCCAAGAATACTAATACAAATAATGGTTAAAAATTGGAGCAAATAAAAATGATAAAGAATAAATAATCTTGGAAAATATTGCAGAGTAACCTTTGTGGAATGCTAAGACCATCTTATATTTAACTCTCTCTTTTTTTTTAATTTCCCTGTTCATAAAACCCCCAGGCAAAGATGGAGACTGGCCCAATTCCTCCATGTCTGTAAAAGCAATAAACTCATGCCATACTTACAAAAATGAATAATTTCTACACCAGCCCTGCATCATCTTGCTGTATTAGTGTATCAGTGGGGTAGCCAATGTGGTGCCCTCCATATTTTGCTGCACTCTAACTCCCACCATCCCTGCCCATCGGCCCTTCTGGTTGAGGCTAATGGGAGCTGGAATCCAACAACACCTGAAAGGGACCACAATGACTACTTCTTCATGTAGTCCATGGCTGAACTATGGAACTCTCTCCCACTGGAGGCAGGGATGGCTGCCAACTGAGGTGGCTTTAAAAGAGGATTGGGCAAAGTCATGGAGCAGAAGGCCATCGATGGCTCCTAGTCATGATGGCAGTGGTCTGCCTCCTGTCAGAGACCAAGGTTAAGGAGGGCTGCACTGAGGAAGAATGGTGGGAGCCACCCGCTCCCCATGATCCTGATCCTCAATCTTCCCAGGAGCAGGAGAACAGTATAGATTTGGAACAGTGGTTTGCAGAGGGGCATAGTTCAGAAGGCAGAAGCTGGGAAATACTGGATGGGGAACAGCTAGGAGAAGAAACACTAGAGGAGAGAGAGTTAAGAGATTCACAGTCTCTGGACAGCATTCACCCCCCCCCCCCATCTCCAAAGTAACAGATAGCTCAGAAAATGTCAGAACAAAAAGCTCAGATTACAAGAAGTAGGGGTGATATAGATTAATAGGGATGGAAGAGGGGAGTAAACCTTAATTGGGAGCATCGCCATTTATAGGAGTTGTGTTCTTTGTTCTGTTGCTGGAATTATTAAAGTTTCTAATGGGTAAGATGTTCCTTTCGTTTGATCTTCTTATCTATGGCCATGGGGGAGGAAGCCAATTCCCCGAAGCTGGGGCAGTTAGTGCTTCCACATACCAGTTGCTGGAAGCCACAGAAGGGGAGAATGTCCTTGTTCTCTAGGCCTGCTTGAGGGGTTCCCATAAGGATTTGGCTGGCCATTGTGAGAATGCTGGACTATATGGGCAATTGGATTAACCCAGCAGGCTCTTCTTACGTTCTTACATTACCCCTGGTCTATGGTTACTGAAATTGGATGCTATTCAGCCCAGAATGTGCTTAACTGTCACCTGTTGAAATCAATGGGACTTCAAGGCTGCTACTCTGTGTCCATCTCCCTGGGAGTAACTAAGGGAGACTTACTTCTGTGTTTAGGGCCCAATCTGCAGTACACATTAAAGGCCGTATTGCACCATGTTAAGCAGCCCTGGCTTCCCCCAATGAATGCTTGGAAGTGTAGTTTGTGGCATGTACTGAATGTTGTTAGAAGACCCCCTGTTACCCTCACAGAGGCTCATTTTGCAGGATGTGTTGACAATCAGTATACCTGAAGGAGTGTCTCCACCCCCATCATTCAGCTTGGACACTGAGGTCCAGCTCTGGCAGTTTCCTCACTGTGAGAACCAGTCAGAGGACCTTCTCAGTAGTGGCACCTGCCCTGTGGAATGCCCTCCCATCAGATGTCAAGGAAATAAACAACTATCTGGCTCTTAGAAGATATCTGAAGGCAGCCCTGTTTAGGGAAGTTTTTTAATGTTTGATGTTTTATCGTGTTTTTAATATTCTGTTGGGTGGGATGCCAGGTGGGATGTTGGGTCCCAGCCAGATGGGTGGGATATGTATAAATAAATAAATAAAATAATAAAATAAAATAATAATAAAATAATAAAATAATAAAATAATAAAATAATAAAATAATAAAATAATAAAATAATAAAATATAATAAAATAATAAAATAATAAAATAAAATAAAAATAAAATAATAATTATTATTATTCTGCTTGTGGGCTTCCCAAAGGCACCTGGGAAAGAACAGGCACCTGGCCACTGTAAGAACAGAATCCTGTCCTAAATGGGCCACTGGCCTGATCCAGGACTCTCCTTGTGTTCTCATTGTAGACACTATTAATTCCTTAGATGTCATGCTCTCATTTTGTTGCTCCCAAATTGTTTTTTTTTAAGGCTAAGGTTGGTTAGTTTATATATATGTTATAGATATGGTTTTGTGTGCCACTTCTGTAAATATTAGCTTCCAAAAAGGTGACATACCAGATGGTCATCACACATGTGTAAGCCCTTTCTAGATGGCCATTTCTCCCAACATTTTGTAGTATTTGTATGTCCTTGCCAGATGTTCTAACACAATGTGAATACGGATATTGTTTATTTGTGTAGCCAAAGCCCTTAAGGGGGGGGGGGACCAGGCACTAATATAATGCATCACAATGCATTTTGATGGTTTTTTGGGGTTTTTAGAACTGCATCACAAAATTAGGAAAAGTGTGTGACCCAAAGGATATATGTGCTCCAACCCACATGTTATTCCTAGAGGCCAGGGTTCCATACCTTGATTCACAAAGATCAAATTCCTCAAGCATTTCTACTGGATCCCAGGTATTATGTGCAGGAAAGGCACTTTCCCCATCCACTGAGGCTGCAATCATAAGCATACTTCCTTGAAAGATAACTCACGAAAGCTCATACCAAGAACAAACTTAGTTGGTCTCTAAGGTGCTACTGGAAGGAATTTTTTTATTTTATTTTGTTCCAACTAAATCAGTAGGACTTGCTTCGCAGAAAGCACATTTAGGGTGAAACAAACCTTCAATTATCTTTCAAAACACCAACATGTGGGCCCGCAATCAATATCTTTTCTCCCTTCTATGGTTGCTGTTTTTTTCTGGTGCTGCATCTATCACTGACTGCCTCATCCCATGCAGCTATACTTCTCAGATGGCGCACTGCTGAATGTCTCATGTGCCCCCGAGGTGTGCATAGATCGCTGTGGAAACTGGGCTTTAAGTGTTGGGGCTCCAGCTCTCTGGAATGGGTTATCAGCCCAAACTGGACAGGTGATGTTTAGGTGCCCATTTGTGTATAGAAGGCTTTCCCTAAGCAGTGACCCAGACAGGATACCAGCTCTATATCTACTGTGCTTTTAGGAGTTGCAAAGATGGTTTGCTGGTTTTTAAGTTTGTTGAAATGTCGCTAAAATGATTTCATTATGATCGGAACTCGTGACTTTGTGTTTTATCCTGATTTTATCTTGCACACAGCTTCTGTGGTCTCTGATTAGATAGATAGATAGATAGATGATAGATGATAGATGATAGATAGATAGATGATAGATAGATAGATATAGATAGATGATAGATAGATATAGATAGATAGATAGATAGATAGATAGATAGATGATAGATAGGTGATAGATAGATAGATAGATAGATAGATAGATGATAGATAGATGATAGATAGAGTCCCCATCATTAAATTGCAACTAAGTTCAGAAAAACTTTTAAAACAAATATAGCTAATGAAGTTTTATGTCTGGGTAGGCTGACAAACAAAAATAGATATTGGCAGGTGTTTAAAATGAATTAGCAAGGGTGTCCTAAAGTGGGATTGAATCCACAATGCATCCCATAAAGTCAGGAAACAAGGGTTGGGGACTTGTCAGCCCTGAACACCACAAAAGGATAAATTGGCCCCTTGCGCCCACCCCACCTGGGTTTCAGTGCAGCTGTGCAGGCTACAGGAAACTCCCCAGTTCTAAAATTACCCTCTCCTCTCAAGAGTGGCGAATCAGAAACTAGAACCGGTAAGCCAAACACCTCCAGAGAAGGAAGTGAAACTGTGTGAAGGGAGCAGTGACTCTTGAGAGACAGAAAGGAGAGAGAAAAACATGTTCGGTGTGTTGCCCGGAGGAACTGAAGTACACGTCGCCGTTCCCCCAAGGCCCAGCCCCACTGATTCCACATCTTGTACAACAGCAATCAATTAGTTTGTGTTGTTTCGTTGAATACCCGTTTTAAAGGAAACATAATGTCAGTAAGCCTAAGAGCGGGACCGCCTCGAGAAATTCACAGAAGTAAATAAAATACACTTTAATCTTTAGGTTGGTTGACTTGGTCTTTCGACATGCTTTGTCATCCAAGCCAGAACAAGAAGATTGTAAGAACAGCTCTGCTGGATCAGAGCAATGGTTCACAAATCACAGATACAAATCTATGATAAATAGATTTTCTAGGGGCCAAGTTTCGGTCTTATGTGAATGTGATAACCGTTCGATTGAATCTCTTCATCACATAGTGTTTGTCTGCCCCTTGTATTCTGCCGCCCGAAAGACTCTATTACTTACATTAACTCAAAAATTACCAGGGTATTTGGAAGAGTCTTACCTTGCTCTTCTGTTGCAAGATTCAGACTAGATTATAACCCTACATATGGCAAAATTTCTGACATCAGTTCTGACACTTAAGAAACGCAATGGATTGTTATATACAGCTTGAAATTTTAATTTAATTGTTATCATATTTTATTCAATTGAATATCCCTTTTAATCTTTTTTACTGTTAGCAATTGTAAACCAGACTGTGCTGTTTCTGTTTTTGGTTGTTATGTCTATGGGCTTAAAGCCGAAATAAAATGAGTTGAGTTGAATCTATGATAAAATTGCAGGATTTTAGAGTGGGAAGGGACCTTGGCTGTCCTGTGAACTGGCCCACTGCTCCATGCAGGAATCTTGCAACCACAAGATTCATGTTGTACAGTAAGATGTATCTAGCATGGTCTTGTAAGTACAAAATTCACCTTGTACAGTCTTGCAACTTCAGGATTCAGCTTATGCAGTCTTCCAAGAGTCATCTTGCAACTTCCGGGGCCATCTTGTATGCTGTTCGCAATGGTGGCCAGGCAGATGCTTTCAGGAAAACTCACATTCAGGGCAGGTTAAAGTGATGAGCAGAGCCAGCTCCCTTGGTGGACTTGCAATCCAAACTTCAAGCAAAATGCAATAATAGAAGGAAGGTATCGATTAACCAACCATAATTGCAAGCAACCACAATCCCTGCACCACCTCAGAGCTAAATTTAGTGTGACCTAAGCTTCTGCGGCCTACAGTCCACTTTGTCAGTTTCATGAAGGATTGTCCTAGGTTCACCTGCTCACAGTACTGGCTGGGGTGATGGGTTGGAGTCTCCTTCCTATAACTAGCAAGAGTGCAGTTTACCTGGCTTGGTCTTCCCAGGTGATGTGTAAAATTTTTCTGAGACACCGTTGATGGCATCTTTCAGGGTGTTGGAGATAGCAGTAGTGGTACCCTGTCCATCTGACTGGGTTGTTCCAGGCAATCTGGGCAGCTTCCAACATATATCAAAACGTAATAAAACAGTTAAAAAAACTTCCCCAGGTGTCTTCTAAAGGTTGTATAGTTACTTATCTTCTTGTCTTGGGGGTCGCATAACTCCATACCCTCCAACATGTGCTGAATCTTCCAGCAGATGTTCTGTAATGCAGCTTACTTTGGCCATGTTATGGGGATGTTACCTATCTCTTTCAAAGGGGATTAGACAAATAGAAGGCTATCTATTAATAATAATAATAATAATAATAATATTATTGCTCAGGGCCACAATACCTCAAGGACTGCCTCTCTCCCTATTCACCTGAGATCATCTTCTGAGGCCCTTCTTCATGTGCCTCCTTCACAAGAGGTCCAGAGGGAGGCTACACAGGAACGGGCCTTTTCTGCAGTGGCTCCCCATTTGTGGAATGCTCTTCCCAGGGAGGCTCTCCTAGCACCTTTAGACACCAGGCAAAAATGCTGATTGACATCCAATGCCCTCTTAAAATGTGTTGGGGAAGGAGGGGTTATTGGGTTGCTCTTGTTTTTGTTCTTATTATGTATTTTGTGTTTTTATATTGTGATTTTTATGTTGAGAACCACCCTGAGACCTGCGGGTATTCAAATAATAATAATAATAATAATAATAATAGCCAGTTTTTGGAGCATCTGCTTTTGGAAGTATGTATGCTTTGTGCATCTGAATACCATATCCTGGGAATCAAAGGTGGGGAGACCACTGTTGTTTCACTCAGATTCTGAAGGAGCATCTCCACCCCCATCGTTCTGCCTGGACACTGAAGTCCAGTTCCGTGGGCCTTCTGGAGGTTCCCTCCTTACGAGAAGTGAGGTTACAGGGAGCCAGGCAGAGGGCCTGTTCAGTAGTGGCGCCCGCCCTGTGGAACGCCACATGTTTATCGTGTTTTTAATATTCTCTTGGGAGCCGCCCACAGTGGCTGGGGAAACCCAGCCAGATGATTGGGGTATAAATAAATTATTATTATTATTATTATTATTATTATTATTATTATTATTATTCCCTCTTCCCCAGTAACTGGGAGCAGAAGAAAAGTCCTGCTGCATTGTACTAAAAGCCCACTGACAGTGACCAACAGGATGCCTCTGGAAAACTCAGAAGCAGGACATGAAGGCCTCACCCCACTGTTTTCCCCTTTACTGTATGCTTGTGAAACACGCCATCTCCAACTCCTCAAAAGATTCCATCAATGGTGTTTCTGAAAAATTTTACACATCACCTGCGAAGACAGGTGAACTAATGCCAGTGTACTGGAAAAGGCCAATTTCAGTTTTGCAAGTCTTTTGTGAATATATATCCTAAACAACACATCAGTACACTTTGACCTTAAGACTTCAATACCTAATTAGCTGAAGAAGGAAGAATCTCCGAAACAGGGCCTTGTCCTGGTACTTTGTTTCCATTCGACAAATATTAAGAAATATATTCACAAAAGACTTGCAAAACTGAAATTGGCCTGAGTTCTTGTTACTTTATTATTTTCTGCATCTATTCATCAAGAACTTTTTGAAGTGTAGTGGAAAAAGCAAAGATCTCCAGTGGTGAAGCATTGATTCTTCAACATCAGCTTTGTTGGACTGGTCATGTTGTGCGGATGCCTGATTATCGTCTTCCAAAGCAACTATTCTGTTCTGAACTTAAAAATGGAAAGCGTAATGCTGGTGATCAAAGACTCTCTCAAGGCAAATTTTAAAAAATGTAGTATAGACACCAACAGTTGGGAAACACTGGCCTGCGAGCGCTCCAATTGGAGAACAGCCTTTACCAAAGGAGTCATGGACTTTGAAGACACTCGAACTCAGGACAAAAGGGAGAAATGTGCTAAGAGGAAGGCACGCTTGGCAAACCCTCACCGTGATCATCTCCTACCCGGATACCTATGTCCCCACTGTGGAAGGACGTGTGGATCCAGAATTGGCCTCCGCAGTCACTTATGGACTCACTTTTAAAGCTATGTTTATGTAAGACAATCTTACTCAGCTACAAGTGATCACCAAAGGAGGAGGAGGAGAAGAAGAAGAAAAAGAAGAAGGGGGGAAAAAAGCTTAAAAAAGCTAAAAAAGCCAATGCAATTCTGGGCTGCTTCAATAGGAGTATAGCATCTAGATCAAGGGAAGTAATAGTACCACTGTATTCCGCTCTGGTCAGACCCCACCTGGAATACTGTGTCCAGTTCTGGGCACCACAGTTCAAGAAGGATACTGACAAGCTGGAACGTGTCCAGAGGAGGGCAACCAAAATGGTCAAAGGCCTGGAAACGATGCCTTATGAGGAACAGCTTAGGGAGCTGGGTATGTTCAGCCTGGAGAAGAGAAGGTTAAGGGGTGATATGATAGCCATGTTCGAATATATAAAAGGATGTCATATAGAGGAGGGAGAAAAGTTGTTTTCTGCTGCTCCTGAGAAGAGGACATGGAACAATGGATTCAAACTACAAGAAAGAAGATTCCACCTAAACATTAGAAAGAACTTCCTGACAGTAAGAGCTGTTCGACAGTGGAATTTGCTGCCAAGGAGTGTGGTGGAGTCTCCTTCTTTGGAGGTCTTTAAGCAGAGGCTTGACAGCCACCTGTCAGGAATGCTTTGATGGTGTTTCCTGCTTGGCAGGGGGTTGGACTAGATGGCCCTTGTGGTCTCTTCCAACTCATTCTATGATTCTATGATTCTAAGAAGTTGTTGTTGTTGAAAAGGACATCCCTATTTCCATCAGAGTCAAGTTAGAGGGTAGGTTGATACAGAAGACCATGTAGGCCACTAACCAGTATGAAAAAGCTGTGTGTGCATTGGGGGAGTGACGCATTGTGAGCATATTGCTATTTCTACCTACGAAACGTTGGCGTCTGTGTTGTTCTGCTCCGTTAATGGAATTCAAGCCGTGAGCTTCAATAACATGAGCTTGGCTGAGCGGAACAAAAGCAATGGACCTTGTCATCATCCACCACCCTCTGCCGTCACCCATAGTAGCTCAGCCTGGCACCTGTGGCAAAGCAACGATGAGCTGGGCCTAAATCTGCCCCACCCCCGCTGCTCGCCGTCTCTTCCTCCCTGCTCAACCTACAGCTGGTTGCCCTGGGCCCCTCTCACATCTCCTCCTGCTAACTCTTCTCATCTCTTGGTTGCAAAATGGGTGGTGCTATTCTAAGAACCGAAAGACCATGATGATCATTATTATTTTTCAGTTGCAGTCCCTGTTGTCCACGTCTTTCTTCTGGGCTCAGAGCTGCTTGTTCATCTCACAGCTGCCTCCGCAGAGCAATCAGAAACCCCTTTTCGGTTAACCGTCATTAACTGGTTTCTGATGGAGCAGAAGCAGAGGACACGTCAGCAGCCATGGGCTGGTAGTCTTGTCTACGTGGCTGGTTTGGTCGTACATAATCCTGATACAGATTTATTTTTTTATGCCCCCAAGTTTTAGAATATACTAGACCCCATTACGTTTGTTTAAAAAAGGGCTATCTAAGGTATCTAATTGTTGGAGATGAAATAGGGATAATGCTTCTCTAAAACATATGTTTTTTCATTGCCCTATACAGTATTGAAAGATTTTTGGCAGAAGGTAACTGAAACCATCAACAGAACTGCACAGAACAACCTTACATCTACAGAGCAAAATGTCCTCTTGAATTATATACCTAGCACATAGGTAAAAGTAAAGGTACCCCTGACCATTAGGTCCAGTTGTAGACAACTCTGGGGTTGCGACACTCATCTCGCTCTATAGGCCGAGGGAGCCAGCGTACAGCTTCCGGGTCATGTGGCCAGCATGACTAAGCTGCTTCTGGCGAACCAGAGCAGAGCATGGAAACGCCGTTTACCTTCCCACCAGAGCGGTACCTATTTATCTACTTGCACTTTGACACACTTTCGAACTGCTAGGTGGGCAGGAGCTGGGACCAAGCAAGGGGAGCTCACCCCGTAGCGGGGATTTGAACTGCCGACCTTCTGATCAGCAAGCCCTAGGCTCTGTGGTTTAGACCACAGCGCCACCCTACAAAAGGACAATACAAGTGGACTCTCTCCTTACCACAGCAAAATGGCAAAATGATGAATTGGAAAAATAAAAATGCGGCTCCCTTCTATGATTGGATTGAAGACTTATACAAACGCTCAACATATGAACAATTTGCATATAAACGTAGACTTGCCATGGACAAATTCAATGATATTTGGAAGCCATTCTTACAAATACTATAATAGGTTAAGATCTGGTGAAGTATAATAACAACCTTGTAAAATATACAGTTTTGGGTTCCCCCCTTTATTTTCCCTTCTACACAGGTGCTGTTCCTTTTTCTCTCTTTTATTTACATCTCATCATGTTTAGTGCACAAAGAATTATGTACTTTTTGAACTTTCAATAAAGATGTCTGGGGGCCTCCTTGACATTGTGATGGGAGGGCGTTCCACAGGGCGGGTGCCACTACCGAAAAGGCCTTCTGTCTGGTTCCCTGTAACCTCACTTCTCGCAGTGAGGGAACCACCAGAAGGCCCTCGGAGCTGGAGCTCAGTGTCCGGGCTGAGCTATGGAGGTGGAGATGCTCCTTCAGGGATACTGGGCCGAGGCCATTTAGGGCTTTAAAGGTCAGCACCAGCACTTTGAATTGTGCTTGGAAATGTACTGGGGGCCAATGTAGGTCTTTCAGGACTGCTGTCATATGGTCTTGGCTGCCACTCCCTGTCACCCAGTCTAGCTGTTGTCAGTAGCACCAGTGATCCAGCCAAAATTAAACATACAGTGGTACCTTGGTTTGCAACCGTTTTGGATTATAACCGTTTTGGATTATAACCACGTCAAACCCAGAAGTGCGTATCCCTGTTTTTGGATTACAACCAATTTTTATTTTTTTTAGGCCCCATTGGCGAAAGCGAGCATTGGGTTACAACCTGTTGTCTACAACTGGACCTCCAGAACAGATTATGGTTGTAAAACAAGTTACCACTGTATTTAAATGTCCACCACTTACCTCTTCAAGTGGAATCAATGCCCTGGCAAACTGCTTAACTTTGAGTAGATTGCACTTCCGTGAATTTACTCCCCCTTATCAAACTTCTGTTTGCAATTGACAGGTGACTGGGGGGGATGGACGTTGCAGACCACTGTTGACACTTACCTGTATTTGTTGGCCAGTGATATGTTGATCTCCATAGGCATAGGTCAGTCGCTGAGTATCATAAGTGCATTGATATTTACCTGAAAGATATTTATGCCACAGTTCAAATGGAATGCCATATGCAGGGACACAGTATGGGGCCACACATGTATGCTCCTTCTGGGGTAGTTTGCCCACCTTTGGTTCCCACCTTGCGCTCAGCTCTCACCTGTGGCTTCTAGAAGCTGTCAGGGTGTGACAGTGGCCACGCTGGCGGAATGGTTTTGACTGGCTACCTCAACCAGGTGAGGGAAGAAGAAGAAGAGGAAGAGGAAGAGGAAGAGTTTGGATTTGATATCCCGGTTTATCACTACCCGAAGGAGTCTTAAAGCAGCTAACATTCTCCTTTTTCCCTTCCTCCCCCACAACAAACACTCTGTGAGGTGAGTGGGGCTGAGAGACTTCAGAGAAGTGTGACTAGCCCAAGCAGCTGCATGTGGAGGAGCGGGGACGCGAACCCGGTTCACCAGATTACAAGTCTACCGCTCTTAACCACTACACAGATGACACCAAATTGGGAGGGGTGGCTAATACCCCAGAGGACAGGATCACACTTCAAAATGACCTTAACAGATTAGAGAACTGGGCCAAGGCAAACAGGATGAATTTTAACAGGGAGAAATGTAAAGTACTACACTTGGGCAAAAAAAATGAAAAGCACAAATACAGGATGGGTGATACCTGGCTTGAGAGCAGTACAAGTGAAAAGGATCTAGGAGTCTTGGTAGACCACAAACTTGACATGAGTCAACAGTGTGATGCAGCAGCTAAAAAAGCCAATGCAATTCTGGGCTGCATCAATAGGTGTATAGCATCTAGATCAAGGGAAGTAATAGTACCACTGTATTCCGCTCTGGTCAGACCTCACCTGGAATACTGTGTCCAGTTCTGGGCACCACAGTTCAAGAAGGATATTGACAAGCTGGAACGTGTCCAGAGGAGGGCAACCAAAATGGTCAAAGGCCTGGAAACGATGCCTTATGAGGAACGGCTTAGGGAGCTGGGTATGTTTAGCCTGGAGAAGAGAAGGTTAAGGGGTGATATGATAGCCATGTTCAAATATATAAAAGGATGTCATATAGAGGAGGGAGAAAGGTTGTTTTCTGCTGCTCCAGAGAAGCGGACACGGAGCAATGGATTCAAACTACAAGAAAGAAGATTCCACCTAAACATTAGGAAGAATTTCTTGACAGTAAGAGCTGTTCGACAGTGGAATTTGCTGCCAAGGAGTGTGGTGGAGTCTCCTTCTTTGGAGGTCTTTAAGCAGAGGCTTGACAGCCACCTGTCAGGAATGCTTTGATGGTGTTTCCTGCTTGGCAGGGGGTTGGACTGGATGGCCCTTGTGGTTTCTTCCAACTCTATGATTCTATGATTCTATGATTCTATGATTCTACACCACACTGGCTCTCTGGGTAGCTGATGGGTCTCAAACCCTCTGTGAGTTAGGGACTTCCCCTACATGTGAAGGCAGAGAGGCCACCATGTTTGTGGGGATGGGCCCCCCTCTGGCTCTGGTGATGTGCATTGTCTTCCATCCCCTTGCCATCCTCCGTGACCTCACTGAGTGGCTTTGAATGTTTCACCAACACAAAGGGAGGAGAAAGCAGAATTACCCCCTGCCATGGGGCAGAAGGTCAGCTGGGGGAGAAGGAGAGGACAGAAAGAGCTGTGAGTGGCAGGGACTTGTCTTCCCATCCTTTGGACCCTCTGAGAAACTCAACAAACCTCCCATACCTTGAACTGGGTGTGGAGAGTCCAGCTAAATGGGACCCAGTCTGTGGGCAGCTTGAGGGAGTACCAGCCACCTTGGGCCTGCCCATAAAAAGCAAGTCTAGAGTGAGAAACTAGGGTGATGTCTGCTGTTTCCAGGAACTATTCTCGTTGTGAGTTTTTTGTATGTGAGCTGAGTATTTGTCGGGCCCTGAGTGAGAACCAAGAGGCTGAGGATGTGTCAGAAGGAAAATGAATCAAAATTGATTTATATGTACCGTATCGGCCCGCATATAAGCCGCACTTGAATATAAGCAACACCTTTAAAAGTCAAGGGGGAAAAAAGACAATACCCAGGCTACTTCATGGGGAGGGGGAAGCTGTGCTGCTTTGCTGGCGGCGTAAGGTCGCTGATATAAGCTGCATTTTAACTTTTCACGGTCAGAATTTGGAAAAAAGCGTGGCTTATATTCAGGCCAATACGGTATTAGTAACTTTGTATTAATGTAACATTTCTCTATGTAACTATTTTTGTAATATTCTGTTTCAGTTGTCAGTTGTCGCTTCAGTTTTTTTGTACACCGCTTGGAGATATCTTAATATATTAAGCGATGTAGAAATTAAATCATTGATTGATTGACAGGCTCCGGTGGATTGAGCGGACGAGACCAATAGCGGGTCCAGCAGTCAAGAAGGCGGTTTCTGCGCGTGCTGTAGAGGGAAATGAGGGGCAGATGGGGCTCACCAACCTGGGAAGGTAGCCCAACTAGGAGAAGCAAAACTCTGATCCTAAACCTCAGCTGCCTTGTGGGATACCTTTGGGAGAAGAAAAGGCTCAGGAGTAAACCCTACACAAATCCAGAGTGGGGTCCCTAAAATGGTTGGATGGAGCCTTGTACGCCTCCTTCCGGCAACTCCTGCAGCCAAGCTGGTGACAATGTATTGCTCTGCTTTCCTTTGGGATCTTACCCTTCGAGTGGCCCAGGACCTCCATTCACACTGCCCAGGCTTGCATCCTGAATGATAAGTGCTTATATTTTATGGAAGATAATAGGAACGACATAAGGATTTAAAGGGCTCAAAAAGTGAGGAATGGGTACATTTGGAGAGAAGGAGACTGCTATGAACACTGCTGTGTGTCACTTTACTAAGCAGCACAAGGCTTACTCAGAGGCAAAGGATTGCTTCAAATATAGCAGGTGTGGCCAACTCCCAAGAGACTGCGATCTACTCACAGAGTTAAAAACTGGCAGTGATTTACCCCCTTTTTTTGGGTCCAGGTCCCAAAAAGTTGTTGAGTTTTTTCGGGGAAGAGGAAAATGTTGAGCTTTTTTTAGGGGAGCCACACTTAGTCAGCTTCTTTGGGGGGAGCTAATGATTTACTAGTGATCTACCGCAGACATCCAGTGATCTACCGGTGGATCACGATCTACCTGTTGGACATGCCTGAAATATAGCACTAAGTTATTGTCACTTAGTGGTACAGTGGAACCTCGGTTTTCGAACATAATCCATTCTGGAAGTCCGTTCGTCTTCTGAGACGTTCGAAAACCGAGGATCAAAGGACTGTCAGCAAGTTTAATGGGGAAAATTGAGAAACACGCCCCGGGAGCTGTTCAACATCCGAGCTGCGTTTGAATACCAAGGTTTGACTGTACAGTGGTACCTTGGTTCTCGAACTTAATCCGTTCTGGGAGTCCATTCGACTCCTGAAACTGTTTGAAAACCAAGGCGCGGCTTCCGATTGGCTGCAGGAGCTTCCTGCACTCAAGAGGAAGCCGTGTTGGACGTTCGGCTTCCGAAAAACGTCCACAAAACGGAACACTCACTTCTGGGTTTGCGGTGTTTGGGAGCCGATTTGTTTGACTACTAAGCCGTTCGGGAACCAAGGTACCACTGTATACGTCTTCTGCCGGGGAAATGTTTCATGCAGGCAGAATGTTGCTGCGCAAGAGAATGAAGAAGCCGGTTGCTGGTAAGTTTGTTGCACGACAGATGATCAAATACGTTGTGCGATAGATTTTGCCAAAAAATGGGCAACTAGTTTCCACTAGGGCTTGGATCCCTCTGTTGCACTCACAGTTTACCATTGAATCAAATGGCAATTCGGCTTGCCGCCATCGCTCCTGCCACCACCACACCTGCTGCTTTCGCCACTACTGCCATTGCTGCCCACTCTGCTGACACGTGCCCTGCCGGGAGCCACAGATTTCAGGCAAGACCGTGCCAATTTGGGGAGAGACCTCACCACCAGAAGGCCCTCGGTGCTGAACAATAGGGGTGGAGACGCCCCTTCAGGTATACAGGACTCTGAATTACTTTATGGGTCCAAAGAGCATTAGGAAGAAATCATAGAATACACTCATCCCCTTGGACTCTTCCTTCCTGGCTTAGGATAGTGCCTAAGTCCCCTTCCCTCTGTTCCTGCCCCCAGAATGTCCCAATTCTGAGGACTTTCACCAGCCTCAGCTTAGCCAGCCTAGCCCTGGCTGAGCCAAGATGTCGTGTGGAACTAGGTCTGGGGACTTAATGATGTCTGAGCCCAGCTGAGTCAGGAATCAGCCTGCTGTGCTGGAGATCCACTGCATCCTAAACTGCTCATCCCAGTGAATCTTTCCATAGGCTTGTCCCCTTTCAAGTTTGTGAACTGCCCTGAGATTTTTTTTTTTTTAATGAAGGGCGGTAGATAAATCTAATAAATAAAATAAATAAAGGAGGGTATCCCTTGATTTTACTCTATTTTAAAATGCTAAGGGCTACGAATGGAATAAAAGAATTAGACTTTCTCAGCAGAAATAATCCAGCCCGGATGATCCAGGATTTGCATTTCCTAATAAACTTTGGTAGAATGATATCACTCAAATTCACTTTTCTGGTGCATATTCCATCCAACGAAAAGGGTATGTCAAGAGTTTGAGAGTAGTCACAGAAGAGAGCTGGAAAACCTTTATCTCATTGGCCCACCCAAAGAAAAGGAGGATACCCCAATTCTTTTGCCCATAAATTCCTCAACTTTGGGAGAGGGGTAAAATGGTACGATGGGATTTGAACAATCTGGTCTGGCTTCAGTTAAATTTATATTATTATGTCAAAGGATCAGTCTGGATTAGGGATGGGAGAATTTGTCAGTTTGGGTTTCTCATTGTTTTCAATCTTCACACAGTTCCCACATTTCCACAGCAATTTGAGGCTGTTGTTTTTAAAAAAACTCCACTTGAAAATTCACCAGCATTTTAGCATGAATTTATCCCAATACACACATTTTTGTATGCAGGTTTGAATAACACATTTTTCTTTGAAACTTATTTTCCCTAATATGAGGCATCTGTTAATGCTACTGTCATGAAAAAATGCCTCTTGGGGGCCTTTCCCATAATACACATATTTTTGCACACATTATTTGGTTGGAGGACTGCATCTGAAAATTTTAAAATGTGGAAAGGATAATTGTGCCTTGATTCCCATGTTGGTTTGAGAAGTGTGGAATGGGTGATTTCTCATTAAAATGCAAACAAAATTGAATTTTGTTCCCATCCTTTGTCTTGATTGAACGATAGGTTGTTATATCCAATGCGATATATATTTAGCGTGGACCCATTGAAATGAATGGTGCTAGCTTCATTAATTTCAATGGGTAGAGCTTAGTTGGAAAGCTTATGTGGAAAAGGACAAAAAAAGATGGAGAAGTTAAAATATTATCCTAGAGAAGGAAAGGAACGTGAAAAATTCAGTGACTTACCAGTGATGATCAGAGGGTCCCTCATCCCAAAGATGAGCACAGTGACACACTGCTGTACAAAAACCTGACCTTATTTCCTGGAATAGAATATCATCATCACCTATATCACATGACAGAAGAGCAGGCAATGGCACAACAACTTATGCTTTTCCAAAGTGGAATACCTTCAGTTTCCAAAGAAGCTGTAGTTAATGACATATTGAATGTGTATCATACTTACCTGACTGTAAGCAGAATAGAAAGGATCCTTTAGTCATCCATAATAATGTCAAACATTCATAGTGTATCCTACCGTCTTCTTCTTCTTTGGCGATCCCTCGTAGCTGAGTAAGATTGTCTTCCATAAATACGGTTTTAACAGCGAGTCCGTAAGTGACTGTGGAGGCTAATTCTGGATCCACACGTCCTTCCACAATGGGGACATAGGTTTCCGGGTGGGAGTTGATCACAGTGAGGGTTTGCCAAGCGTGCCTTCCTCTTAGCACGTTTCTCCCTTTCGTCCTGTGTTCGAGCGTCTTCAAAGCCCATTACACCTTTGGTAAAGGCTGTTCTCCAACTGGAGCGCTCGCAGGCCAGTATTTCCCAGTTGTTGGTGTTTATACTACATTTTTAAAGATTTGCCTTGAGATTTTTAAGCCTATTTTGTTGACCACCAGCATTACACTTTCCATTTTAAAGTTCGGAATAGAGTAGTTGCTTTGGAAGACTATAGTCAGGCATCCGAACAACATGACCAGTCCAATGAAGTGGATGAAGAATCATTGCTTCGACACTGGAGATCTTTGCTTCTTCCAGTACACTGACATCCCAAGTGATGTGTACAATTTTTCAGAAACACCGTTGATGGAATCTTTTGAGGAGTTGGAGATGGTGTTTATAAGTAGTCAATGTTTCACAAGCATACAGTAAGGTTGGTAGTACAATAGCTTTGTAAATGAGCATTTTGGTTTCCCAGCAGATGTCCCAGTCCTCAAACACTCTGCCCTTCAATCGGGAGAAAGCTGCAGTCACAGAGCTCAGGTGATGCTGGATTTCAGCATCAATGTTGGCTCTTGTGGAAAGATAACTGCCCAGGTAGTGATGGACATTTTCCAACGTTACACCATTGAGTTGGATTTGTGGCACAGCAGAGGTATCCTACCACACGGAGGTCTTTCAGGTATTTCTTCTGATACCCAGAATTGTTGCCTTAGGGGATGTAGCACGATAGATGTGGTCTTTAGCTTGTCATCAGCAGGAGAACCATACAACTGGTACCAATGACTCACCTTGGCTAGTGGATGTAGAATGCATTTCTTACAATGTAAGAGGTCCCAAATATGAACTTGTAGGCAGTGAAGCTTTGTCTATGCTCAGTTTCTTATAAATTTAACCCAATGCACTGGACCGTTCCTTTAACTTCCTTAACTTGCAGTGGGGGTGTTGAGAAATCAATGTAAAAAAATGCCTTATTAATTGGTTCTGGAGGGTTACACCACTAAATTTCAACTAAAACAGAATGTATCTGGAAATTGTGCTAGAACTAAGGAATAAATTGGGAGAGAGTGGATTCTGTCTTTCCAACGGAACCACCACCCTTCCTCTCTAAACAATATAGATGTGCATTTTGATCATACTTGCACTGCATTATGGGTGTTGTCAGGACCGGTGCTAGGGATTTTTGTGCCCTAGGCGAGGGGGCGGGCCACGTGACATCATTGTGCATGACGTACGGTGCCCCGCCCCCTGCCCTGCCGGGCGCCCCGCACCGCCACGGCTTTCGTCGCTGGTTGAGGTGGCACAGTGCCGTGGCGGGGGGCGAGGGGCAGGCTGGCCAGCACCCCCTCCATTTGGGCGCCCCCGCCGGCGCGGTTTTCGCCCCAAGCTGCTTGCTCCGCCGCTGGTTGGCGCGGCGGCGGGCGGGGGCGGGGGCAGGGGGCAGGCTGGCCAGCGCCCCCTCCATTTTGGCGCCCTAGGCAACTGCCTAGTTCGCCTAAATGGACGCGCCGGCCCTGGGTGCTGTTGGGTTTCCAGCTCCCATCAGCCCCCGGCCAGCATAGCCAGCTGCAGATTATGATGGGACTTGAAGTTTAATAACATCCAGAGAGCTGCAAGTTACCCACCCCTTGCCTGAAGAAATTGATGTTCATTCTATGGAGCAGCACTTTTTCAGAAATATTCCATTGCTCTGCTGAGGTGGCCTAAAGGATGGGCCATGCTCTAATACCCCATTCCTCACTGCAGTGTTTGAATCCATGTTAGGAACCAGTGGACAGGAGAAAGGAAGATTCGCTCTGAGATCTGCATCCCCCCTTCAGAGCAAACTTGAAATTCTGCGACCAAACCTATCCCCCCACAGGAGTTGATATGGGGTGCATCAATGTTTGCTTTGCATCAATCTATGTCCCCCCTTTCCCACCTCTCTCCTATGAGGGACCAATGACCAGCATCAGAAGATCTAGGCTGGATGGGAGGGTAGGAAGAAGGCTGATTTCACATGGGCAGGGAACTGATGTTTCCTGTGGGTGATATAGGACCGTGCATTGTCTGTGACGAATGTAGAGTCCCCATATGCTACTTTCATTGTGGACTTCCAAGATGTATCTGGCTGTCCATAATAATAATAATAATAATAATAATAATAATAATAATAATAATAATAATAATTTATTATTTTTACCCCGCCCATCTGGCCGAGTTTCCTCAGCCACTCTGGGCGGTTTCCAGTCAAATGTTAAAACCATACAGCATTACATATTAAAAACTTCCCTAAACAGGGCTGCCTTAAGATGTCTTTTAAAAATAGGATAGTTGTTTATTTCCTTGACATCTGCTGGAAGGGCGTTCCACAGGGAGGGCACCACTACCGAGAAGGCCCTCTGTCTGGTTCCCTGTAACCTCACTTCTCGCAATGAGGAAACCGCCAGAAGGCCCTCGGCGCTGGATCTCAGTGTCCGGGCTGAACGATGGGGGTGGAGACGCTCCTTCAGGTATACAGGACATGATTAGATGGACATGATTCAGCGGGGCTCTTTTTATGTCTCTGTGTTACAGGGGTAGGGAATCTCAGGCCTAGGGACCAAATACATCTCTCCAGGTTTCCGATCTGGCCCTTGAGACTTTTCCATACCACTACCCCTCTCCAACCGCACCCTAAGCCACACTCCACATCACCCTTGCTTCACACTATTCCGGAGTGTTTTAGCCTGACTGGACCTTGTCCTTGTAGTCTGATAATGGCTCTTGCTTGATAGAGAGGGATGCGTGACCATGTGCAGAAACTCGTCTTCTATATATTTATTGCTCCACCCACTTTTGCCTTTGGCCCCCCACCCACCGGGGGTCTTATGGTTCTCCAACTCCCTCTCATGAAGAGCATCAACTTCTTGTAGTGAGCAACCAGGGTCCTCAACTGCTCAGTCCACTCCATGCATGGCTGCAAAGAGTGCAACCTCTTCTTGGCACGGGCTGGGAGAGTCACGTGACCTCAAGGGGGGTGGGGCTAGCTGCTTGGCACCACAGCCCCGCCATACTTGTGTTACATCTCCCCTCCAGGTCACACCTGGATGTGTGTGCATGTGAAATCAAGTGTTAGGGAATTCCTTGGAATGAAACCTGGATCCAACCAATCTCCTTTTAAACAGGATGCTGCCTTCAACCAAGTCACACCATTGGTGTATCTCCTTCAGTATTGTCCATACTGACTGCCAGTGTTTCAGACTGTGGACATTCCCAGCTCTCCTGGGAGATGGTGTTGGGGACTGAAACAGAGACCTTCTGCATGCAAAGGAGGTGCTCTGCCAATCAGCTACGGCCCTTTCCCAGTGCTTTGCTCCTCTTCCATTGGACCATCCTTTAGCTGCAGGAGGGCCTGGTACAATTTCTTTCACTGTTTCTAAAGCAATGCTGTAGGAATTGAGCTTCCAAATATGCTAAGGCGTAGACAGGGAATATTTTGGCTGAGTAAGGGAATGTTTCTTCCCACAAAGTAGGAATGTGTGGTTGTTATTGCTGTAATACAACTTGCTTATGTGGAAAAGTCACTTGGTAAAGAAATGGCATCAGTGAAATGAACGGAATTTTATTAATGTGCTGACATTCTAAGCCGAAACCAAGAACGAGCAACACGACGGCCAATGAAAGTAGTATATTCTTTTCATGAATAATAACAGAAAGACAACGGACAGTGATCCGGTCATATTCATATGACCACTGCTCCTTGAAAACTTCCATTGTATATTGAGTTACATGCTGAAGAAGACGTACACGAAACAGTGTCAATACCGGATCACTGTCTGTTGTCTTTCTGTTATTATTCATGAAAAGAATATACTACTTTCATTGGCCATCGTGTTGCTCGTTCTTGGTTTCTGTTTGCAGATTGCAACACAGAGGTTTCTTTAACATTCTAAGCCAACAGACAAAGGGGACTCAAGGGAGAATTCCAAGGGAGGGCTGTGGGGAGGGGAACGACATAGGAAGGAAACCAGACTTAATGGATAAAAGTAGCATTGGTGGAAATCAGAGGACAGACATGGTCCCCTGGAGGGAGGGAGGACTTTTTCTTCCTGATGGAGGCATGAGGCCCACAACGGACTCATTCAGCCTTTAGGCGACATCCTGAATGCAACAAGTGCTCCACTGAATTGCAGGAAGAACATGTTGGATTGGAAGGGATGTTTGGGAATGTTTGAAATACCCCCCAGAAATGATTCACCTTTTCCATTTCCCAGGAGCTGAATTGGTAGGTGGGACTAAGAGAAAACCCTGCCTGATCTCCAGGAAAGCCACAGCCCACCGGTGTAGAAAATGCCCACCTAGATGGACCACTGGTCTGACTTGGGAGAAGGCGGCTTCCTACATTCCCATGAAATCACACTGCTTTTATCACTGCTGCTACCAGGCGTAGACGTGAGTGCATTTTGGCTAACAGCACACTTCCTTCTGTATAGCACAGTGTAATATGAAAGGAAACCATGAACACAACCTGCTTGAAGGAGATGGAATAAATTAGTGCGTCAAGAAATCACACCGGTGAAATGTATGACATTTTATTAATTTGCAAACATTATAAGCCAACATACAAAGGAGATTCCAGGGAGAGGAGGAAGGGAGGGGGTGTGGGGAGGGGAATGATATAGGGAGGAAACCAGACTTGATGGATCAACATAGCATTAGAGGAAATCAGAGAATAAACTCGCCCCCCCTTGAACATGCAAGGACTCTTTCTTCTCAGCTGCTGGAGGCATGAGGAACTCATCAGACCCATCCAGCCTTTAGGCACACTCCAATCTCCTCACTTCCTTCTCAAAGGTCTTCCCTTCATGCGTCACTTTGCAGGTGACTCTGTCATAGCTCTCCCAGTCAGACTTTCTCATGCTGAGGTAACTGCTGGCTGCGTACTTGTCATTCAGCTTGGTAGGCGTGGTTGTCTCCACCCCAGAGGAGATGGTGGCGCCATCAGCCTGCCAGGTAACTTGAACGGTACGCGGGTAAAAGCCATCTATCAGACACACCGCAGTGGCTTTGTCTGAGCTCTTCAATTCTTCTGGGGATGGTGGGAAGACGTTCACTGTTGGAGGTACTGTTGGCTGACCTGGAAGTCAAGGGGAAATCTGGTTATGTGTCGTGTCCATGGGGAATATTATATAATAGAGACATATGGGATTGCGAAATTTATTTGATTTCATAAAGGAATTGCAATCTGATCATATTTCCTTTTAAAAAAAACACATCTGGAAGCCATGTCTTCTAGTTTGGGAAGGCTGTCTCCCAGTCACCAAAGTGTAGCTCCTGGTTGTGCTGTAATCAGAGCAGGACACTCTGAGTTTGTTTCAGAAGCACCCTGTTCTTCCTTTTGGACTGATACAAGACACTGAGTTTAACCTACCCTCAGCAGCTCACAAATAAAAATGGGCAGACACTCATTGGAACACCCTATTCCCACCTTAAGGATTGCTGTCCAAGCCATTCCCTTTGTTCGTCACCATTGCACATTGCTGGACAATCTGCCTGCTGGATTAATTTAATTTGTAGAAGGGCTGCTTAAACATACTCTTTTGCTTAAATATGTGCTGAGAACCTGCCTTCACCACAGTGATGCCCATTGGGACAGGTGCAGCAGAAAGCAAGGGAGACCAATGTTAGGTGGAGATGGAACCAGTGACAGGCAAAGCCAAGTCATTCTAGTTTTGTCCCCATCCTCTTCCCTGCTGAGTACTAGAAGGGCAACAGTGAGACCAAGGAGGAAAAGCTGACAACCAAGGCCACCCCCGTAATGGTCATAAGAAAGAAAGCAGTCATGTGAGCTCTGGCTGAGGACACATTGAGGTTGATGGGGCAGCACCCTATTGACCCAAATGGACCAGCTTCCATTGCCTAGTCAGTGGGTTGTTCAATATATGCTTCCATAGTTGCTTAATGGGTTAATGTGCCAAGCTGAGCACTCCATGGAGTGCAAGTCTATAGAATCATAGAGTTGGAGAGCCATAGAGAATGGGGAATTATGGAAGGGCTCCTGCAGGTTACCTAGTCCAACATCCTGCTTGCTGCAGGAGATCCAGAGCTAGAGTGACCTCAGCAGATCTCTGTCCAGCCTACACTTAAAGACCCACCACCTTTCTGGGTAATTACATCATCGTCCTCTTTATGATGGTCAACAAATCAGAAACCCTCTACGTAACTGGTTGGTGTTGCTGAACTTCTCTCACCGTCTAGAAGCTTATCTTCCTGCAAACTTAATTGGATCTGCCCTTTGGGGCACCAGAGAACAGGCTGTTGTCCTCTTCTGAGTGATAGCCCTTCAGATATCATTTTTTATCCCCTAGCTCAGCTTTTTCTTGTCCCAGCTAAACATGCACAGTTTCTTCAAGTTTTTCCTCATATTTTTCTCATTTTCCCCACCCCCCTGACCATCTTTGTTGTACTTCTGTAAACCAAAACCAATATACTTGTATGGGCACAAGATATACCCATCCAGAAATCTAGCTTCTACAGTGGAGGAAGCTGAATCATTGAACATTGAATATCTATTGTACTGGGATGTGAAAGATGTGGTTATTCAGATATGGTTGGGCTACGACTCCCATAATCTCTGAGCATTTGCAATGCTGTCAGCAACTGAGGGGAGCTCAACAATATCTAGAGGGCCACAGGTTTCACACCCAGCTGCTCAATAAGGCATCCCCCAAAGTTATTATGTGGACAAATGCAGGAAACATTGACCAGGAACAGACACCACAAAACCATACCTATCACTGGTAACGAGGGACAATTAGGGGTGATGGGCTGCTCTCTGGCGAATGAATAAACTGTTATCATATCTCATCGCCACTGACCACATTCTCAGTCCTTCTTAGAATATCAGAACTTTAAAATAGGATGTCCTAGAGCAGGCACGTCCAACAGGTAGATCGTGATCTACCGGTAGATCACTGGACATCTGTGGTAGATCACCGGTAGATCAGTGGCTCCCCCCAAAGAAGCTAAAAAACTTTGGCTCCCCTAAAAAAGGTCAACATCTTTGCCCTGCACCCCTAAAATGACCTGAACCACCAAAAATAGGGCTTTCCTTCCTAAAAAAAAGCTCAATGTCGCTTTACTTTTCCCTAAAGAAGCTCAACAACATTTATGTGAACGCCCCAAAACAAGGCTTTCCTTCCTAAAAAAAAGCCCAACAACTTTGACCTGAACCCCCGAAAAGGGGGTAGATCACTGCCAGTTTTTAACTCTGTGAGTAGATCTCAGCCTCTTGGAAGTTGGCCACCCCTGTCCTAGAGGAATTAACTTTGATATCACACAGAATTGTAAGAGAATACTACACATTATAAGCAGCATTTTTCCAAACAGATGTATTTTAATATATATATATATATATATATATATATATATATATATATATATATATGTTGATATGTTGATTCAATTCCAGTAAATGCATTGGGGTGGCTGGATTCTGCCAATTACTCCTGCCATGGAATCACTAATATATTCTGGAAGAAGACATTCTCCCTTAAAAAATTGAGTCTATCAAAACAGGGGGAACCTGTTTTGAGTCATCGGACTCAACTCCCCGTAGTTTTGGCCAGCAAAATCTCAGAAAGGATGCTTGGACCCCAATGTCTTCTATACCCAGCCTACTTTAGAATATCAGATCTTTAAAATAGCATGCCTCAGAGGAATTAGCTTTGAGATCAAACACTTAGATCATGCAGATTTAAATCAACATGTGAAAAAAATAATACATCTGTGAAATCGGCTTTGATGGTGGCAATCAGGCACCTGTATTCTCTTATAGTTATAATAGGCTCCTGATTTCCATCTTCAAACTGATTTCATCCAGATGTCTTGGAGGGTGACATTACGATTTGAACAATTGGGTGTTTTTTAAAATTTATGGCATCCCAGAGTCTAATATTTTGGTTTTGCATACACCTGTATGCACTCAATAAAGTGGTTCTTTCCCTACAATCTCGCTAAAGTCACTGCGTAAGGCTAAAGTTCATAGTCTACTTCTGCCAGTGCAGTAGCACTTCAACAGTGCTATTGTGATGGATTTTGGATTGCATTTCTCAGAATACTCCCCCCAAGTAGAATAAGATCTGCCATTTCATTTTGGTGAAGTGTCATTCACAAAACTCAGTTCAACTTTGGAAAAACAAGTTTCTATCATTAAGTAAAATCTAGATGGAAACTCTCAGTGAATATTTAAAAAGAGCTTGTTGCAAGTTTATAAACTATCTATTTTACTCTATTTTTGTTCATTCGCAGTCAGAAGTCTTAATAGCAGAATCAGTGAATCCCATCAGTTGTAATCCAGCTGTATAGGAGATGCCACAACTCAAACTCAGTGTTCCGACATAATTTCCACCCAGTGGGAAAGACGGTCAAAGTTTATAGAGACATTTCCAAACCTTATTTCATTGACCCCCCCCCCCCGAGAAGTAGGATTAAATCGATCCATCTTTGTTTCTACATGCAGCGAATCGGGTTTTTTTTTTAACACCCTGCCTGGCTTTTTAACAATTCAACGGTCCCTATGAAAGAATCAGCATAGCTATAATACGGAAAGCCCAAAAGTCAACAAGAACCAGAGAATGAAAAGAAGGCAAAAATTGATGGAAATATTAGAATATTACATCAGGTACAGAAAGGTTCAGGATAAATTCGGTGACTTACCTGTGATATCCAGGTGGGTTCCTCCTCCGAAGACCCACCACAGTGACACACAGCTGTACAAAAACCTGCCTCCCTCACAGGTGTGAAATGGTACAGAAACCCAGTCCATCTGGGAAGAGTAGGCAGACCTGGGACCCCTCAAATCCTGCTTGACTATGACTTCTGTCATCATTGACCATTGACCATGCTGACTTGTGTTGGCAGGAGCTGGGAGTCCAGTCATGTCCAGAGGGCCAAGGTTTCCCCCCATTCTTGCCCAGGACACAACAGTGGGCAATAAACAATGGTATGCATTTTCTTAAAGACTATTGTACTGTTTCTGAAGAAGCTATAGGCAATGGTGCAGTTCTTTTTTGAAAAAAACAACAAAACAAACCTGCCTGTTTCATCTCTGGGGTGACAATGATAAGGTCCTGTTATCAAACCATGACAGTTATTTTTTAAAATACCTGATTCTTTGTAGATCTTCCTGGTTGTAGGTCTTCCATTTCCCAGACAGTCTGTTCTTGAATTCAGGGAGTATGTTAGATGAGGTCCTTTATCCAACCAATTTGCCAGTGGTAGGGATGAATGGGTCAGTTTATTTCCTGCCCCTGTCCATTCATAGATTCATATTCATTCATAAATCCATTTCCTTTCATAACTTCCTTTGGTCCCCTTCCCACATTAATCTACAATTGCGATTGCGATTTAATTTGCCACAAACTTTTGTATTTAAATGGTTAATTTTGAACATATTTTTTCCTCAATATACATATTTCTCTCAAATCATGTATTTCTGAAAACAGATTTTATGCTAGGATGCAGATTCTTGATTTTTTTTAAGCTAAGAACTGTATTGCAAAATTTGAAGAAACACAAAAACCAAAGATAACTAATTTGCACCTTAGTCCATGGGGCCAATGATCATATCAGTTTGCATCAGAATTCCCAAAGAATGAATTAGTCAGGCAGCCCTTCCTTTCTGGGAAACGCATAACATTCATAGCAGTAACACATCCAGTTAATGAAGAAATTGTTTCTTAGAAGAGATCACACAGACAGTGAAGCTTTATCTATGCTGCAAAAGTTTCTTATAAATTAACTCAAGGCATTGAACCGTTTCTTTGACTATACATATGAACTTGCCTGTAATGAGCAGCTAGCATGACTTCTTAACCCTTTGAGAAACCATTTAAAATACCTTAAAAATAACATTGTCAGACCCTCCAAGGGGCAGTCCTGGATTTACAGAAGCCATCCCAGTTTCTGCTTTGATCCTAGAATGTCCCCCTTTTCCTTTTGTTGTTGTTTAGTTGTCTTAGTCGTGTTTGACTCTCCGTGACCCCATGAACCAGAGAATGCCTTGGAAACTCTCACTGTCTTCTCAAAGCTTCTCCTTTTTTATGTCCATGGAGTTTTCTTGGCAAAATACTGGAGTGGATTGCCAGTTCCTTCTCCAGGTGGATCACATTTAGTCTAAATTCTCGACTATGACCTGTCCATCTTGGGTGGCCCTGCGTAGCTCATAGCTTCTTGGAGTTATTCAAGCCCCTTCGCCACGACAAGGCAGTGATCCATGAAGGGGCCCACTTTTCACAGTGATGGCTAACCTTGACACCCCAGATTTTTTGGAACTACAACTCCCATGATCCCTAGCTAACAGGATCAGTGGTCAGGGATGATGGGAGTTGTAGTCCCAAAACATCTGGAGTGTCAAGGTTAGCCATCACTGCCTTAGGACATCCCTATTTTCATCTGAGAAATATTGGAGGGCATTGGGTTATCCAACCCCTGATCCATCTTATGGCAGCCTTGTATAGGGAAGGTTTTTTTTCTCTTAATGTTTAATGTTTTATTATGTTTTTATATATTTTGGAAGCTGCCCTGAGTGGCTGGGGCAACCCAGTCAGATGGGAGGGATATTAATAGTAAAATTACTCTTATGGAATAGGATGTCCCTGTTTTGTTTGGAGAAATGCTGGAGCCTATGCTTTGTTATTTGCCTCTGCTGTGGTGGTTCTGACTTGCATTTGCGATGCAATATTTCCTGCCTTACACAGGCCTGGGATGTTTCTGTGGAGGTGTATTTTGATGACAGTTGCACTGTATCATGGGTTCTGTAGTCCCCTGTGGAGGTCAACAGTAGGCTGATATTTTAAGACGACACTCAGAAATTAAAGTTGGAGACCCTCTCTTATTTTGATGTATCAAAATGAAGCGAATGGGTATATATTTTGGGGTGGAAGGGTTTTGTCATGGAGCAGTGTGATGTGAGAAAAACAGGGGAGGGAGAAGGCTGATGAGGGAGGAAACTGCTGGTGTCCTTTTATCGTAGCTGCATAGAGAACATTCTTACATATTGTATTTGTGCTTGGTTTTCCATGTGTAAAGTAATGGAGAAGAAGGTGCTCCAGAAGGTCATAACCACAGCCAGAGATATTATTGGTCATTCCCTCCCATCTTTGGAGGAACTATACAGTTCCCATTGCCTTAAAAAAGTTGAAAATATTTTACAAGATCCATTTCATCCTAGATATAGTCTTTTTACACCACTGCCTTCAGGCAAGAGATATAAAACAATTAAATCAAGAACAAATAGATTAAAAAACAGTTTCTATCCAAAAGCCATAACCATCTTAAATACTGTAACTAGATAACATGACCTTGGAGAGTTTTGATGGGTATGTATGTAGATGTATGTGTAGCTGAAATTGGTTTTTTTCTTTCCCCTCTATGTTGCTTTTCCAATTTCATTGTACTTGTACAATGACAATAAAGAAATCTTATCTTATCTTAAATATTTGTCTTCTCATTTACATGTGGAACTGCCCACTGCTAGCAACTAATGTAGAGTTCCTCAGGGTTGCCTTCTTGTGGGCCTCCTGGAAGCATACCTGGCTGTCCCTGAAGGACACCCGACTACCAGTTGTGGGAAACAGGATAACAGATGAGGTGGACATTTCCATCAGAAGCACTAGAGATGTGAAGACCTGGAAAAACAAATATGGAAAAAATTGTCCCCCTACCAATTTTTGTGGTTTTCCTTTCAATTTTGGGGGCAATAAATAGGGGGGGGGGAAAGAACAACTTGGAAATATTTCTGGGGAAATGAGTTTCCTCAATTTTTCCACTTTTCTTCTTGTAGGTTTTCATATTTCTGTTCAGGAGTTACCTTTCATTCTAAAAATGGGGAAAGAGGAAGTACCAAAGTGGTGTCTGGGAATAATAATAATAATAATAATAATAATAATAATAAACTAGGATTTACACTAGCACAGTAAGCAGGTCACTTTTTTCAGTAGGTCATTGTAACAACAACAACAACAACAACAACAACATATTATTTATACCCTACCCATCTGGCTGGGTTTTCCACTCTGAGTGGCTCACAACAGAATATTAATAATAATAATATTAAAAGCGATAAAACACCAGACATTAAAAACTTCCCTAAACAGGGCTGCCTTCAGATGTCTTCTAAAAGTCAGATAGTTGTTTATTTCCTTGACATCTGATGGGAGGGTGTTCCACAGGGCGGGTGCCACTACCGAGAAGGCCCTCTGCCTGGTTCCCTGTAACCTCACTTCTTGCAGGGAGGGAACCACCAGAAGGCCCTCGGAGCTGGACCTCAGTGTCTGGGCTGAATGATGGGGGTGGAGACGCTCCTTCAGGTATACTGCTCTGATACCGATCATTCCACATGCTCTTCAGAAGCAGTTAGACATACTTAATGCAGTTTTAAAAAGAATTTATCCTATTATTCAGGGAAACCTATGATTTTCCTTCACTGGGGGCTATCGGCTCTTCATATTGCCTCCCAAAAGCAATCAGAGCAATGAAACTGATGGGGTGGGAAGTAGGGCTAGAGCCAAGTAGAGGCATCTGTTGAATGGTTGTACAGAAGGCAGGCAGGTTGGGTCTTCCTGAGGACACTGAGGTTGGTGGACCAGGGTTGGTGGACCAGGGCTTCATTTGCCCCTATGGACCCAAATGGACCCCCAAATGGACCACTCTCCATATTGTGGCTTGAAGAAGATGGCAGACCAGTGGCAATGTTTGGGAATGTTTGAAAGACCACCTGAAATGAATTGTAGAGTGGAACAACAAACAGAAAAAGTGAGAGCAGCAGTCAACTTCCACTGGGCAAAGGAAGCTAATTCATTTTTTAAAAAAGAACAATTAAAAGAGTCAATTGATCACATTGATAATACTAAAAAGGTTGCTGAGCCATTATGTAGCTCTGCTCCTCTAGCACTGGAACCTGTTTAGATAAAGCACTGCCCTTTGGAAAGGATCACAGGTCACATATAGACAGTGCTTTTTTTCTTTAAAAAATGTTTAGGGGTACTCTTATTTTGACCCAAGAAAATCACTATTTTATAGTTCAAATTGGGAAAAATAAACACAGTAAATGGACAAAAGGCCGCCATTGGGGGTAGCCACGGAAAGGATGATTCACCGTGCTAGAGAAGAAACTTTCTTCTCCTGTTAGATTCACAAAATGTTTAGCGGTATGTGTACCCCTGCATCCCTCCAGAAAAAAACCACTACATATAGAGAACACTGCCTGATCACCAGGAAAGCCACAGCCCACCGGTGTAGAAAATGCCCACCTAGATGGACCACTGGTCTGACTTGGGAGAAGGTGGCTTCCTACATTCCCATGAAATCGCACTGCTTTTACCACTGCTGCTACCAGCCACAGACCTGAGCTGAGTGCATTTTGGCTGAGTAAAAGGACACTTCCTTCTGTAATATGACAGGAAACCATGAATACAACCTGCTTGAAGGAGATGGAATAAAGAAGTGGGTCAAGAAATCACACCAGTGAAATGTATGACATTTTATTAATTTGCTAACATTATAAGCCAACATACAAAGGAGATTCCAGGGAGAGGAGGAAGGGAGGGGGTGTGGGGAGGGGAACGACATAGGAAGGAAACAAAACTTGATGGATCAACATAGCATTAGAGGAAATCATAGAATAAACTCGGCCCCCTTGAACATGCAAGGACTCTTTCTTCTCGGCTGCTGGAGGCACTAGGAACTCATCAAACCCATCCAGCCTTTAGGCACACTCCAATCTCCTCACTTCCTTCTCAAAGGTCTTCCCTTCATGCGTCACCTTGCAGGTGACTTTGTCATAGCTCTCCCAGTCAGACTTTCTCATGCTGAGGTAGCTGCTGGCTGCGTACTTGTCATTCAGCTTGGTAGGCGTGGTTGTCTCCACCCCAGAGGAGATGGTGGTGCCATCAGCCTGCCAGGTAACTTGGACGGTACTTGGGTAAAAGCCATCTATCAGACACACCACGGTGGCTTTGTCTGAGCTCTTCAATTCTTCTGGGGATGGTGGGAAGACGTTCACTGTTGGAGGTACTGTTGGCTGACCTGGAAGTCAAGGGGAAATCTGGTTAAGTGTCATGTCTCAAGGGATTTTTTAAATATTTGACACATGTAATAATTTATTTGATTTCATAAAGGAAGCACTATCTGACCCAGTTCCCCAATGTAGTGTGCTGAAATGTTTTGGAAGGACCTGTGAGTATTTGGAAACTACACCTTGAGATGGAAGGAGGACTAAGTGTCCTACAAGACCTCTTACAGCTCTTTATGATTCTATGAAAAAGGCCAAGGAGAACCCGTCGTATTCCTTTATAGCAACCAAAAATGTTGTCATGCAACAAACACATGATTCAACCCATGCAAAATATATTATGGTCTATGAAGCAACACAGGCATTCTTGGCATGACTGAGCTGTGGTAATCTGTGAGAGGAAGAGTTTAGACTGCATCAGTCCATTTAGGAATATCCACATCTAGAACACCATAGACACTAGAGAGCTGTTGTCAAATTGGCCAGTGTACTGGAAGAAGCAAAGTTCACCAGTGTCGAAGCGATAACTATTCAATATCAACTTTGTTGGATTGGTCATGTTGAGCGGATGCCTGATTATCGTCTTCCAAAGCAACTATTCTGTTCTGAACTTAAAAATGGGAAGCGTAATGCTGGTGGTCAACAAAAGAGGCTTAAATACTCTCTGAAGGCAAATCTAAAAAAATGTAGTATAAACACAGACAACTGGGAAGCACTGGCCTGCGAGTGCTCCAGTTGGAGAACATCCTTTACCAAAGGTGTCGTGGACTTTGAAGACAGTCAAACTCAGGACAAAAGGGAGAAACGTGCTAAGAGGAAGGCACACTTGGCAAACCCTCACTGTAATCAACTCCCACCTGGAAACCCATGTCGCTACTGTGGAATGATGTGTGGATCCAGAATTGGCCTCCACAGTCACTTACAGACACACTTTTAAAACTGTGTTTATGGAAGACAATCTTACTCAGCCAAAGAAAGAAGAGGAAAGCTGTTCAGATCTCCCCATCCCATAAATGTGCAAGTACTGCCAGTCAGCATAAAGCAGGTATATGGAATCTGTGTCTCTCCAGATGTTGCTGGACCTCAAGTCCGATCAGCCCCGTTCAGCATGGCCAGGGCTGATGGGATTTCTGGTGTCACAGCATCTGGGCAAAGTTAGAGGGTTACTAGGTTACCCCATCCCTGACATGGTCAGTAGTGGACAAGGTCAATGCACAATTTGGACAAGTCACTTGTTCCTAAGTACAAAGGATTATTCAAAATTACAATTTCTTCTGGGGAAATGACCCACATATTTATATTGACTGCCATAGAAAGGAGAGATCAAAAATGCACCCTGTTTTCGGACTTCCGGTTGGTCGCGACGCCATCACAGTCAGAGGTCTGTTCAGCGGAGCGAATCTCGGCACTTCAAAGGAGGGAGATTCCGCTTCAGCGCAGCGGACTCCCGTGAAGAACCCCAAATTGAGTGTTTTGGGGGCATGTCGTCCGGCGGGTGTCAAAAGCGGACTCCCCCCTCCCCGGTAAGGCTCTGTTTTGAGCCCCCGAGAGCGAGGGGGTGGAGCTGCGACACACGGACATAAGGTCGCTAGCTTTGAAGTGCAAAGCTGCGGGACTGTGTGGCAATCGCGATCAATTCTTCCAAAAAGAAATGATTTCGGAACATTGAACCTGTTTTCTCTCAGAGGGGGTGAACTTTCATTGCACATAAATATTTTAAAGTCAGTAAGATGAGCCCTTCTGGATCAGTCCAGAAGCCCACCTGCCTTGGGACACTGTGCTCATAGCGGTCAACCTGATGTCTACTGGAAGCTTGCAAAAAGATTCCGAGAGCCACAGTGCTTTTGATCCCTGGCAACGGGTATTGCAAAATGGCGTCTAAGAGTTGAAGAATAACATAGCATCAGAAGATAAGAGCTCTGCTGGATTAGGGTTGCAATGGCCCATCTAGTCCTCCAATCTGCTCTCACAGTGATCAACTGGGTGTCTATGGGAAGCTCACAAGCATGAACAGAGTGCAGCAGCACCATCCCCATTTGGGAGTCCAAGCAATAGCCATTTTTGCTCGCTGACACAGCCACATAGAGGGGAAAGACAGCATTTCACTTCTGTAAACAAGCCTTAACTCTGAATCTGGAGGATAAAAATCCTCGAGGTAAAATCTCTCCCAGCTTTGTTTTTTAACATAAAAAGGGGGAGATGTTTTTCTCTGGTTCTTCCTTCCCCTCGCTGCCAACTGCCTCACACTGTTCACAAGGTCCCAAAACCATCTGGAATGAATTTCAAGCCGAGGGAGACCTCAGTTGGGTGGGGTAAATCAGAGAAAACTCTGTCCCCTTCTCATATGTTTGCGGATGCCTCCACTGAAAGCAGAATAGGAGCATGGGTTCTTATCCAAATAATAATAATAATAATAATAATAATAATAATAATAATAATAATAATATGATTTCAACCATGGTCAGAGAAAAAGAACAAGCACCCCTGAATAAGACATCCTATTGGCAGGTGTTGTAGTCAGGTAACAGGGTTACATTAATTGGTCAATTTTAGTTTCTTATTTTCCTGAGCTTAAGTTCAGTTTCCCGTGTTTTCAAATCAGTTCACGTTCACCATCTTTCCCCCCAACATACACACATTTCCAAGCAGATTTACCCCTCTTTGTATAGACCCATTTGCACAATACATTTAAAATAGGATCAAAGCACTCTAAATCAGGCACCCCCAAACTTCGGCCCTCCTGATGTTTTGGACTACAATTCCCATCATCCCTGACCACTGGTCCTGTTAGCTAGGGATGATGGGAGTTGTAGGCCAAAACATCTGGAGGGCCGCAGTTTGGGGATGCCTGCTCTAAATAGTCATGGCTTTCCCCAAAGAACTCTGGGAACTGTAGTTTGGAAAGGTTGCAGAGAGATTTTAGGATCCCTCTATTCCCCTCACAGAGCTACAATTCCCAGAATTCCCATGGGAGACAAATTGATTGTTAAACCCCTCTAGGTCTGAAGGTGTCACAACGGTCCGAAGACCTCCCTGGGCTTTCTCCTTTTCAATACATGGCTTATAATGATCAGTATCATTTATATACCTATTTGGAAATCTGCCTATATTTATATTTACATTAGGATTAATGGAATATTCTTATTGCCAGTGCCAGCTGGGTTGCATGCAACTCGGTTTTAATTGAAAAAAAAACCCACTGAAATGAATGAATGTAAGTCTTTTATGCCTGCAATTGGTTTACTCCAAGCAGGACTAATATTAGATGCAACCTAGTGTCTTTAGCTTTGCTCCTTCCTTTTATATTTGCAAATAAAAAATTGAACAAAGGGAAGAAAAGTACCCACATATCCCCCCCCCCCCCGTGAGACCAACATTAAGTTTAGGGTGTGAGAATTGAGACTTAAGAAATAGGGAAATTGGTTAATTCTCTCTCCTGCTGTGCCTCTATTTCAGTTAAAAAATGAAGCTTATTGCATTTGATTCCACCGTGCCCCTTAAATCTCAGGTGATCTGATTCTAGATATATCAGTTTAGATCTCTCTTAGCCTTCTTGCATAATCCTCACTCCAACATTTTCTTAAAAACCCATTCAGTTTTGCTGAAATATGTAGACTGTGGTTTACATTTTAGATGGCTACATTTCATTCTTTTTAGATCTGTAAATGTCAACTAAAATTTTGAACATCTTCAGATTTTTATTTTAAAAAGTAGTTTGGGAGCCTGTGTCTGTGGATTACTGAGTTTAAAACAACAAAAACAAAAAACCAGTTCTTTTGAACAGAATCTGTTCTATTATTTTAGATAGGAAGACCCAAAATAGAAAAAGTGAAGAGAGCCACATTTGTTCCTAAGAAAAATTCAGAAATCTACAGTAGGACTATACATTTATAAACCAAGCCCAAATGTCACAAGGCAGTCTGCAAGTTCGTTTTCCAGAATGGTCTGGAAAGCTGAGATTCTCCACACTATTTTATGACATTTTTGTTGGTCTCTTGCACTAATATGAATTTTGGAGCCCAATTAGAAACTTCTCCAACCTGCCACATAAATAATATTGGGTACCTGGAAGGAACACTACAACTCAAATTTACTTCTCTGCCATCTTTTGCACCCAACACTAAGATTATGTCAAGGTTAGCCAGGAAGGGGAATTTGATAGAAATATTTTCAAAGATGGTCACAATGACCCACCAGTAATTTCTCAGTGTTATTGAGGAGAGAAGAGGCATGTAAAATGGATTTGCAACATCCTGCTCTGGCTAGGATAACAAATACAGTTTCTATTAAAGGCTCATTGTAAACTAAACAACAGAAACCCTAAGGTCAGCTTCATAGTCAGAGAAGGAAAAGAGGGCAAAAACGATGGAAAAGTTAAAACATTGTCACGGATATGGAAAGGGTTGTGATAAATTCAGTGACTTACCTGAGATGTCCAGGTGGGTCCCTCCTCCGAAGATGTACCACAATGACACACAGCTGTACAAAAACCTGCTGTCCATTGACAACTATCCCATATGGGATTAGGATGGGTAATTTTGCTTTCCTTACAGTGACATTACAGCTCAGTTTTACTTCTTTACCATCTTTTGCATCCAATGGTTCAGCCACCAAGGATATTTTGATATCTTTTCCCCCAAATACTGTCACAATGACCTAGACTAAGGAAAAGAAATCCCCGTTGACCCATAACTTTCCAGTGTTATTGAGGAGAGAAGAAGCCTGCAAAATGGGTTTGCACAATCCTGCTCTGGCTAGGATTTCAAATGCCGTTTATGGTAAATTCTCATTGCAAAGTAAATGACAGCCAGAGAAGGAAAAGAGGGCAAAGGTGATAGAAAAGTTAAAATATTGTCACAGGTGTGGAAAGGACTGATAAATTCAGTGACTTACCAAGGACAGTCATGTGAGTCCCTCCTCCGAAGATGAACCACAGTGACACACAGCTTGACAAAAACCTGCTGTTCCTTCACAATGGGACAACTATCCCATTTGGGAATAGAACGGGCAATAGGAGAACTTCTATTGTCCTTGACATATTTTTCCTCATTCCTGAAGAAGTTTATTTTTTATAGATTTATAAGCCGCTTTCCCCAGAAATCCAACGTTTCATAAAGTGGTATACAAACAGCAGTCAAAACAAGCGGTTCAAATACAGTTTAAAAGAATGCTTAGAGTCAATGGAACAATTGGAACATGCAATGAAATATTGTACATAGCAGTATGTTTGGGAAGAAAAATGTCATACTTACCTGGCTCCTCTCTGGGCAAGGCAGATACAGTCTGTGCTGAGTATCTGGAAGAATCTCTGGACTTCCAAGTAGTTCTGTTTCAAGTTGTTCATTTCTAAATGTAAGGAGTATTATAGATGAATTTCTCTGGTGCATGGGAAGGCACTGTGGTGCCCTTCAGTTCCTGTGGACTACAACTCCTATTGTCCCTAAGCATTGACCATCCTAACTGTGGATGATGGGCATTGTAGTCCAAAACATCTGGAAGCCGCCATGTTGTCTACCTCTGCTTTAGTCACCCTAACTAGATCTCTGTAGGAGAACAAAACCATTGTCACCACTGCCTTATTTTGTGCAGCAGATACTGACTCTGTTTCTTACAAGAGGCCTCACAAGTGAATTAATCTGCAAGCAGTGAAGCTTTGTCTGTGCCACACTAGTCTCTTATAAATTAAACTCAATGCACTGGAGCTTAAATATGAACTTCCCTAATCAGCTACAGGTATGTTTAAGAGAAAACATCTATCATTGATTTAAAAGATGATGTTATTGAGTTTTGAGAGGTGGCACTGAATTTCATTTATTCAGGATGAAATAGAGATGCTTCCACTGATGCATAATCCGGCATTTAGGATTTGTGGGTAGAAGAAAACTCTCGATTGCTGCAATACCTTCTGACTTCTCTCATTTGCACACTGTCCAACTTTCTGTGTGAAATGATGCAGGCCTGGGAAGTTTCCCTGCAAATGTATTTCAATCAGAATTGCACTGCACCATGGAAAAGACCCTGATGTTGGGAAAGATGGAGGGCACAAGGAGAAGGGGACGACAGAGGACGAGATGGTTGGACAGTGTTCTCAAAGTTACCAACATGAGTCTGGCCAGAGATGCAGTGCGGGCCGCTGCTCATTGTTATGGGGGTGAATCTGTGAGCATGAGGAAGGCAATTACCTTAGGAGATGTGGCATGGAATGGAAGACAACGTTGGTCTAGAGAACTCTAGCTTAAGTAGGGTCTGGCTGGATGTTGATGAGAGGTGAGATCAGGCACCCCCAAACTTGGCCCTCCAGATGTTTTGGGACTACAACACCCATCATCCCTAGCTAACAGGACCAGTGGTCAGGGATGATGGAAATTGTAGTCCCAAAATATCTGGAGGGCCAAATTTGGGGATGTCTGGGTGAGATGTACCAGCTGGAGAACATTGACACTGAGGAGGAGGAAGCTGAATCCCCATGGACGGGTTGGAAATAAAAAAGTGGGAGCTGGCTAAGGAGAGACCTGCTTGTTGAGCTGGAGTAAATCCTCACCATTTGATACTCACTGACATTTGATACCCATCATAGGTTTGCTCCCTGGGTTCCCTAGCACCCACAAAATTCCCCATGAAGGGACCGGGCACCCACAAATTTCTGTGCCAGGGCCATGAACGCTTCATTGCACCTACGGTGCCAGACACCCACATTCGCAGGGTCAAGTTGGCACTCCTGATACCCATTGTGTACACATTGCTCAGAAGCAGCCATAAACATCTTCCAAGGACACGGGTATCTCTCTCTCTTCCCCTGTCAGGTTGCTGTCAGCAGCTCCTGGCTGGTTGCCCAGGAAAGTATAAACACAAGGAAAACTTTCTTACTGTCCTTTTTTATTTCAATATTACAGAGAGAGGCTATAGAACCCAGCCTCTTGGATAATGGTGTTGTCCCGAGTGAATCTCCACCCCCATCTCTCCCACTTCCTCATTCGTCATCACTTCTATGGGGGCTGCTACATGCCCTCTGTCTTTGAGCTCTTTGATCTCCTACTTTTAAGGCTCGTGGGTTCTGGGAGATGGAGGGTCTGGGATGCTTTCTAAAAACACCGTGTCAGTAAGCTGCCATTCCGGTCCTGTCTCCTCCTCTCCCATTATTTCCCAAATTTTCCCCTCTTCTGCCTCTGAGCTGTGACATCAAACCCCTGTGGTAAATCTATACTGTTGGACCTCAAAGTTGGACCTCAAACCCCTGTGGTAAATCTATACTGTCTTCCTCCTCCCCCTCCCTGGAGGGATCAGGACGGGGAGGGGGTCTCCACCATTCCTCCTCTACCCAGTCCCTGACCCCCCCATAGCCTAATTCAAATAGGAGTGTGCAGAAAGCTGGGAACAAGGTGTGCAGTGGCATTTCCTTCATGGGCTACCTCACGACAGTATTGTGCATTAAACCGGGCGATGCATTTTTATGGTATAGGCAGGGTGACTGCAATCTGAAGGAGGAAAGTGGAAGATTACCAAAACCCTGCCCCATAGCTGTTGCTTTATGCCAGGGGTGGGCCCTGCAGATGCTGTGGGACGCCAGATTGCATCCCACTCAGCCAGCATGGCCAATGGCCAGGGATGATGGGAATTATAACAACTCAAGGGCCACAGGTCAGTCACAAGGTACAAGGATTTCTACTTTTACTCCACGTCTGCTAATTTAGTGTGTATATTGATAAGGTATTGGCTAACAGCTTCCCGGTGATTATGGGATTTTATTTTATTTTATTTTCTCTTATATACTATGGAGAAACCCGTGATTTCAATTCACTAGAGCCTAGTACCTCTTCATTAAACATCATGAATGCAATGAGTGCTCCACAGAGTGGAAGGAAGAACATGTCGGATTGTAAGTGATGTTTGGGAATGTTTGAAATACCCACCAGAAATGAATCTGGGATGAATCCCGATCCCAAATCGATCTTTTCCATTTCTCAGGACCTAAATGGGTAGGTATGACTAAGAGAGAACCCTGTCTGATCACCAGGAAAGCCACAGCCCACTGGTGTAGAAAATGCCCACCTAGATGGACCACTGGTCTGACTTGGGAGAAGGTGGCTTCCTACATTCCCATGAAATCGCACTGCTTTTACCACTGCTGCTACCAGCCATAGACCTGAGCTGAGTGCATTTTGACTGAGTAAAAGCACACTTCCTTCTGTAATATGATAGGAAACCATGAATACAACCTGCTTGAAGGAGATGGAATAAAGAAGGGGGTCAAGAAATCACACCGGTGAAATGTATGACATTTTATTAATTTGCTAACATTATAAGCCAACATACAAAGGAGATTCCAGGGAGAAGAGGAAGGGAGGGGTGTGTGGGGAATGGTAAGACATAGGGAGGAAACCAGACTTGATGGATCAACGTAGCATTAGAGGAAATCAGAGAATAAACTCGGCCCCCTTGAACATGCAAGGACTCTTTCTTCTCAGCTGCTGGAGGCATGGGGAACTCAGCAGACCCATCCAGCCTTTAGGCACACTCCAATCTCCTCACTTCCTTCTCAAAGGTCTTCCCTTCATGCGTCACCTTGCAGGTGACTTTGTCATAGCTCTCCCAGTCAGACTTTCTCATGCTGAGGTAGCTGCTGGCCGCGTACTTGTCATTCAGCTTGGTGGGCGTGGTTGTCTCCACCCCAGAGGAGATGGTGGCACCATCAGCCTGCCAGGTAACTTGGACGGTACGCGGGTAAAAGCCGTCTATCAGACACACCGCGGTGGCTTTGTCTGAGTTCTTCAATTCTTCTGGGGATGGTGGGAAGACGTTCACTGTTGGAGGTACTGTTGGCTGACCTGGAAGTCAAGGGGAAATCTGGTTAAGCGTTGTATCTAAGGAGAATATTAAAATTTTGGCACATGTAATTATTTATTTGATTTCATAAAGGAAGCACTATCTGACTCTATTCCCCAAAGTTGTGTCCTGAAATGTTTTGTAAGGACATTTGACTATCTGGAAGCCATGACTTTTTAATGTCAATCTCCTTCAAAAGCTTTTCTTCTCCTCCAGCCTAAGAAACTTTGTAATACTGTTGCTTGTGAAGCCTTCTTCTCTGTTTAACTGCTATTATGCATTATATATTCTCAGAATACCCTACCATTAAATATATCATATGCATGTATCCTATGATGGGAGCTGCCATTTAAATTTCCCATAATGCTCCTGATGTTGCATTACTCTGAGGCACTGTGAGCAAATTTAAATGGTGGCTCCTGGAACCATCTATTTTTAGAAAGAGGAATCATTGATCTGGAAGCGGGGTCATGTGAGCTTGAAGACCCTTTCGAGCTCTTGATGATTCGCTGAAAATTGCCAAGGGGAACCAGACCTTAATGCTTCATAGCACAAAATATATTGTTGCGCAATAAACACATAATTGAACCTGTATATTTTGGTCTATGAAGCAACACAGCCATTCTTGGCACCCTTGAGCTGTGGTGATGTGTAAGAGGAAGAGTTTATTCTATCTCCTTCCCATTACAGTGCATTAGTCTGGTTAGGGATATCTGCATCTAGAATACCATAGTGCACATCACTTGATGAGAGGGAGGTGTGTAGATCATGCATCTATGCTAATGGGGGAGACTACAGCAAGTGGTCTCCCTGCAAAAGGTCCTGGGCTCATAGACTAACATTTCTAGGTAGGGCTTGGAAAAATTCTGAACTTCTATCCTTTCATCTCCACTCTATAAACTATTGACGAGTTAAAACCAATTAACACAAAGATAAAACAAAGGCAAGACTAATTTAGAAACTGGAGAGCTGCTTAGCAACTGGGATATACGTACATACCCTGCACTTTTAAACCCACATATTTATACTGACAGCCATAGCAAAGGAGAGATCTACAAAGCACTTTATTTGTTCTTGTACACATGGCAAACTCTCATTGTCAGGAGTGCCAATTTGGCCCCACGACTGTGGGTGTCTGGGGCCATGGGTGCCATGCGGCGTGCATGGCCCAGGAACTGAAATATGTGGGTGCCCGGTCTGTTCATGGGGAATTTTGTGGGTGCTCAGGCACCCAGGGCCCCAGGGAGTCAGCACCTATGTTCATTGCGCATAAGTATTTGAAAGAATATACAACGAGCCTTTCTGGATGTGGTCAAATGTAGGGTTGGCATATTCCAAAAGTAGGGTTGCCTTTTTGTTTTTCAAAGTTTTTGAGCTTTTTGGGCGGGAACATCTCCCCCATAAAATTAGCTTTTGGACTTCTTTTTCGATTTTTAAAGCATTATTCTAAATAATAATAATAATAATAATAATAATAATAATAATAATAATAATAAAAATAAAAAATTGCCCTAGTTACCATACGCTGCAGCAATGCCCGGATGCCATTTTGGAAGTCTGATTCCCAGACTTTGACAACAGAGCCCGTGTCATTTGACAATCTGAGAGCTACACTGCTACATGCACTTTTGATTCCCAGCAACTGCTATTGAGAGACAGCCTCCAACAATGGATAGAGCACATAGCATTAAAACAGAAGAAGAGTTCAGCTGGATGAGGATTGCAAAGGCCTATCTAGTCCTCTATCCTGCTCTCACAGTGGTCAACTTGATGTCTATGGGAAGCTCGCAAGCAGGAACAGAGGGCAGCAGCACCCTCCCCAATTGTGAGTCCGAGCAACGGCTATTTTTGCCCCCTGACGTGGTCATTTGGATAAGGCAGTACTTCGCTTTTGTGAACAAGCCTTAACTCCGAATTTGGAGGATAAAGATCCCTGAGGTGGAATCCACTCCAGTTCTGTGAAGACAATATCTATGAACATAGAAAGGGGGGAGAGGATTTTCTCTGGTTTCCTCTCACTGCCAACTGCCTCACACTGTTCAGAAGGCCCAACAACCCCCTGGGATGGATCTCAAAGGTTGGGGGACCACACTTGGATAGGGAAAATTAGAGAAAACTCTGTCCCCTTCTCATATGTCAGCATATGACTCCACTGAAAGCAGAAGGGGAGCACTGGTTTTTATCAATTTTTTATCATAATAAAATTTTATCATAATAAAATGATTTCAACCATGTTAAAAGAGAAAGACAACAAGCAACTCTGAATAAGTTGTCTTACTGGTAGGTGTTGTCGTCAGGTAATAGGGAAGCGTTAATCTTCTCCATTATATAGTTTCTCATTTTCTTGGGCTTAAGTTCAGTTGCCCATGTTTTCAAATCAATTCACGGGTGTTTTTTTTTGGTCCTCACAAAATGTTCACCAGTTTTTCTCCCAACACACAGTACATATATTTACAAGCAGTTTTAACTTTCTTTGTACAGCTCCGTTTGCACCGTACAAAAAGTGGAAGGTTTTTAGCGGGGGCAATTAGAATAAAATCTATTATTTAATTAATGATGTAAAACCCCAAAATGTATCTTCTATATTAAGTTTTTACCTCTATCTTCAGTACATTTTATTTTATTTTATTGCTATGGCTAGTGGCTGATGCAAATAAAGATTCTATCTATCTATCATCTACTGTTTCCATATCTATCTATCATCTATCTATCTATAAATTTAAAGTAGGCTCAAAGCACTCTAAGCAGTCATGACTTCCCCCAAAGAACCCTGGGAACTGTAGTTTGGAAAGGTTACTGAGAGATTTTAGGATCCCCCTATTCTCCTCACACGGCTATAATTCTCAGTTCCCATGGGAAATAAATTGATTGCTCTGAAGATCTTTTCGTAATCTGAAGACCACCAACCCTGGTGCTTTCTCCCTTTTAACACATGGCTTATAACTATCAGTCTCATTTAGGTACCTATTTGGACATGTGGACATGCCTATATTAATGGATTAATGGAATATTCATATTGTTAATGTCATCTGGGTTGCACCCAACTCAGTATTAATCCATGCTGACCAACTGAAATTAATGGAGTTAAATTTGTTCATTTCAGCAGGTCTACTCTGAGCAAGGACTAGCATGGGGTGTAACCCAAGTTTCTTTTTTTTGTTCCTTCCTTCCTTCTTTCTTTTTTGTTATATTTACCAAGAAGATGTTCCGAAAGAAAGAAAGAAAGAAAGAAAGAAAGAAAGAAAGAAAGAAAGAAAGAAAGAAAGAAAGAAGTGTATATATTTTTTCAGTGGGGCCAGCAGTAAGTTTAGGATGCAGCAATTGAGACTAGGGAATTAAGTTCATAATCTTTGCTGCTGTGCCTCTACTTCAATTAATAAATTAAGCCTGTGCTGTTGATTTAACAGCAAAGGAAAAAGTTAGGAGATCTGATCATCGATCTTATGGGTTAGGTTGCTTTCAACCTTCCGATGCACTGTGAATTGCAAAGCAATTCAGTTTTTGTGAAATTTTATGTACAGAGTTGATTCTGGTTTCCATTTCAGATGATTTAATTTTGTGTTGTAGAATGCAGAGAGTCCTGGTTCTCTTAGATTGGGAGCATGTTGCTCTGAACTGCAGAGCTATCTAGAAACAGAATCTATTCTATTCCTCTGCTTAGGAAGTCCCAAAATGAAAATACAAAACCAGAAAAAGTAAAGGGAGCCACATTAGAAAACAAATCCCAGATCCAACCACTTTATAAGGTGGGCCAAAATGTCACAACGTAAGGTGCAAATGTTTCAGTCGTCCAGAATGAAGAGCTCTGGAAACCTGAAATGCTTCACGCTATTTTGTGACATTTTGGTTGGTGTATTGCTTTAATGTGAGCTTTGGAGCACAATTGGTGGATTATCCAACCTGCCCTTAAGTCATATCGGGTACCTGGAATAGCACTGCTCAGATTCACTTCTCTGCCATCTTTAGCATCCACCAGTAAAATTATGTCTGAGTTTAGCCACCACAGAGATTTGCAAAAAAATGATTTCCAAAGACAGTCACATTGACCTAGACTAAGGAAAAGAATTTTCCACCCCGCCTGAAATAACTATCCAATGTTCTTGAGGAAAGAAGAGGAAGGTAACATGGTTTTGCAACATCCCGTTCTGGCTAGGAATACAAGTACATTTTCTATGAAAGGCTCATTGTAAACTAAACAACAAATGCCCTGAGGTCAGGTTTACAGTCAAGAGAAGGAAAAGAGGGCAAAAATGATGGAAAGGTTAGAATATTGTACAGGTATGGAAAGGGTTGTGATAAATTCAGTGACTTACCTGAGATGTCCAGGTGGGTCCCTCCTCCGAAGATCCACCACAGTGACACACAGCTATACAAAAACCTGCTATCTCTTCACAAGGAGAGACAAGCCGCCGACACCTTTCCCATTTGGGAATAGAATGGGCAATAGGATAACTTCTGTTTTCCTTACGGTGACCTATTTCCCCCTATTTCTTAAGAAGTTTTAAAAAATTAATTTATAAGCCACTTTTCCAAGAAATGGAATGTTTCATAAAGTTGTGGAAGAACACAAATAGGAAAACAAACAGTTCAAATGAGCCATCCTTTAAACAGAGCCAATGGAACATACAGTGGTACCTTGGTTCTCAAACTTAATCCGTTCCAGAAGTCCGTTCCAAAACCAAAGTGTTCCAAAACCAAGGCGCGCTTTCCCATAGAAAGTAATGCAAAACGGATTAATCCGTTCCAGACTTTTAAAACAGCCCCTCAAACAGCAATTTAACATGAATTTCTCTATCGAATGAGACCATTGATCCATAAAATGAAAGCAATAATCAATGTACTGTATTATAAAATAAATAAAACAGTATTGTAGATGATAAAAATTAAAATTAATTTTTCCCCTTACCTGTACTTATGATAGTCATTGCTTGGATGGGGGGCTGTTATCCATTTCCGCAATCACGCAATCAATCCATCAGTAGTTGAACTGGGTCCCACACAAAAGCAAATGAACTGAAAAAGCCTCAAAAACAAAAACGCAAAATAAATAGCAAAAACAAAAGCGCCAAACTTAATCCGTTCCAGAAGTCCGTTTGACTTCCGGATGTTCGAAACCCAAGGCGCAGCTTCTGATTGGTGCAGGCACCCTGGAAACAATAGCCGACAGCTGCATCGGGCGTTTGGCTTCCGAAAAGTGTTCAAAATCCAGAACACTTACTTCCAGGTTTTCGAGAACCAAGGTACCACTGTACAATCAAAAATATAGTTAATGGTGTTTTGGAAGAAAGATAATGACCTGGTTCATCTGTGGGAACAGCATTCCTGGATTCTGCTTGGCAGCCAGAAGGATCTCAGGTCATAGAATCATAGAATCATAGAGTTGGAAGAGACCATAAGGGCCATCCAGTCCAAACCCCTGCCAAGCAGGAAACACCATCAAAGCATTCCTGACAGGTGACTGTCAAGCCTCTGCTTAAAGACCTCCAAAGAAGGAGACTCCACCACACTCCTTGGCAGCAAATTCCACTGTCGAACAGCTCTTACTTCCAGGAAGTTCTTTCTAATGTTGAGGTGGAATCTTCTTTCTTGTAGTTTGAATCCATTGCTCCGTATCCGCTTCTCTGGAGCAGCAGAAAACAACCTTTCTCCCTCTATATGACATCCTTTTATATATTTGAACAGGGCTATCATATCACCCCTTAACCTTCTCTTCTCCAGGCTAAACATACCCAGCTCCCTAAGCCGTTCCTCATAAGGCATCATTTCCAGGCCTTTGACCATTTTGGCTACCCTCCTCTGGACCCGTTCTTCCAAGGAGACCTGGTCTTCCAAGGAGTTCTGTTGCCCATTATTTCTCTCTTGATGTTGGGAGCATGATGGATGAGTTCCTTTCGTCCACCAGTAGCCAAGGCAGTGATTGCAACCCCTTTCATCCCTGACCATAGGCCACCCTAATTGTGGATGATGGGAGTTGTAGTCCAAACACCTAGAAGGTTACCAGGACTTTGCCACTTCAGTTTGGTCTCTGGAGGAGAATCAAAGAACTGGTACCACTGTCTCATTTAGTCCAGAAGATGTTGGCTCTGTTTCTGACAAGAGGCCTCACAAGTGAATCAGTCTGTAGGCAGTGAAGCTTTTCTGTGCCACAATAGTTTCTTATAAATTAAACTCAATGCACTGGACCGTTCCTTGGAGTTCAAGTATGAACTTCCTTAATTAGCTGCTAGTATGTCTCAGAGAAAACACTTATCACAGATTTTTAAAAAATGAACTTGTGCATTGAGTTCTGAAAGCTGCCACTGAATTTCATTTATTCAGGGTGAAATATAGGTGCTTCCACTAATGCATAATCCTGCACTACAAATTTGCAGATGGAAGAAAACTCTCCATTGCTTCTATGGGTCTCTGTCTGGTCTTTGACAACAATAAGGATTGATTGATTAATTGATTGATTGAATTTTTGATCTATGGTTCTGACTTCTCTCACTTGCACACTGTTCATTTTTTGGCCTGCTATCATTATTTATTCTGTGGTTCTTGTGATGAAGGGTGGTATATAAATCTAATAAATAACATAAGCCCTTGGGCTGGTAAGATTCACGCCAAACTTTTGCTTATTGGAATTTCGCACTTAGAAATGCTGAAGCAAGATCTAAATACAGCAAAAAAGACCATCTCTCAAAGATTGGATGATATTGAGTTGCAACGCAATGTTATGCTGGGCGGGGGGACACGCTCACCGAGATCCCTGGGCATTGTACCCCCCCCTTGTTTCCAATGTGGGAAACAGGAGACTAGACTAGGTGGGTATTTGGTTTGATCCATCAGGAGAGCACTATAGATGTGGAGCTATGGAAAATCCCCTGGAAAAAATGGTTTCCCTCCTCCAATTTTTATAGTACAGTGGTACCTCCGGTTACAAACTTAATCCGTTCCAGAGGTTGGTTCGTAACCGGAAACTGTTCTCAACCTGAGGCGCGCTTTCACTAATGGTGCCTCCCGCTCGCATCCCAGGGCAAAGGTCGCAACCAGGAGCAACTACTTTCGGGTTAGCAGAGCTCATAACCCAATGCATGCGTAACCAGAAGCGTCCCCCTCCCCCAATTTTTCACTTGCCCCTTCCAGATCTTTACAACTCTGGTCAGGAGTCAGCTGACATTCTGAAATTAAGGGGTGAGATGGACCCAAAGTGGAGGTGGGGATTTACATGAGTCAATAAGAAGGTTACATATGGAATACCAAATGGTTAAGAGAAGACAGTGATTTGAGACTCATCCTCCTCTGAAGCAGCCATAGACATCTTTTTAGGCAGTTCTCTCTCTTTCCAAATAGCCTCTCACACAAGTTAAAATAGGGGTGTACAAATGGCTGGGAAGAAGGTGGACTATGGTGTTTCATTTCCTGGCCAGCTCATGACAGTACAGTGGTACCTCTGGTTAAGTACTTAATTCGTTCCAGAGGTCCGTTCTTAACCTGAAACCCTTCTTAACTTGAGGTACCACTTTAGCTAATGGGGCCTCCCGCTGCAGCTGCGCCACCAGAGCACAATTTCTGTTCTTATCCTGAAGCAAAGTTCTTAACCTGAAGCATTATTTCTGGGTTAGCGGAGTTCTTAACCTGAAGCGTATGTAACCTGAAGCGTATGTAACCTGAGGTACCACTGTACTGTGTAGAAAATTGGGACTGACTCATGGTATATGTAGGGTGACCACAATCTGGAGGAAGAAACTGGGACTTTACTAATATCCAGCCCCATATTTGTCATTTTAGATCAGGGTGTCTGACCTGTAGGCCCTCCATATGCACCCCAATTATTCAGAACAACTCCCTGGAAATTCATTACGAAAAATCTATAACTATGATTCCCCCCCCCCAAAGTTGTCAAATTGTCAAATGGAGACTAGATAATCACCCCATGGACCAGGTAAAATCTTTCAAATACCTAGGTATATTCTACCAGCCAAATTTAAACTGGGCAACACACAGACGCCGAATGATCATCCAAGCAAAATGCACCACATCTGCGATTCTTTGTTTTTTCTTCCTCAGAGGCAACCAGATGATCCCTGCTGCAATAAATATTTTTAATGCCAAGGTCCTTTCTCAGTTATTGTACGGCATTCCAATTTGGATAGGAGCATTGAATAGAGAAGTTGAACAAATTCAAGCCCCATGTTTGTCGTTTTAGATCAGGGTGTCTGACCTGTAGGCCCTCCATATGCTGTTGGACTCCATATTTCATCACCTCCAGCCAGCATGGTCAAAGGCCAGGGAATGTCCAAAACCATCTCAAGGGAAACCAGTTAGCCACAAGCTACAGAGACTTCCCAGTAAATATAGAATTGTTCATTTTATATTGTTTTCTCTTATTCTCTCAACAAACCCATGATTTTAATACACTGGAGCCTAGTACACCATGAGTGCCAGGAGATCTTTCAGAGAGGAGTTGTAATAGTGCAATTTTGCCCAATTTTGTAGTCCACATGACTTGGACTACAACCCCCATCAGCCCCAGCTAGCAAGGCCAACATTCAGATATGATGGGAGCTATAGTCCTAAAATGGGAGGGAATCGGTTTAGATGAAGCTACACATTCTCACGGCTCCTTATAGTTAGTGCCGTCCGCTGCAGCTGGTGCCCATCAGAACTGGTGGGGCAGGAGGCAGGAGGCCAAAAGTAGGGAGGGTCAGTGATGGGCAAAGCTATCGGCAGACTGCTTGTGAGGAGGGAGAAAGGTCGGGTGGTTCTGCCAGAGGGCACATGGAAGTTGCTGGGGGCAGTGCTGCATTAGGCCTAATGGACCACCCTCCACGAGGGGCATGGAGCACATGGCAGACCAGAGGTGATGTTTGGGAATGTTTGAAGTACCACCTGAAATGAATCCTAAATCCCCCATTCTATTTCTCTGGAGCTGAATGGGGAGAGAGGAGCAGTGAATTTTCATTGGGCAAAGGATTTATATGGAGGCATGTTCAGTTGTTCATTAAAGTGAATAGCAAGTTGAGTCAATTCATCACATCTAACAATACTAAAGAGCCCTTAAGCACTCCTCTAGCACTGGAATTTGTTTAGATGCAGCATTGCCAGGTGGAAAGGGCTACAGCCCACTGGTGGTCCATCTGTATTGCATCAGGGCGTCCTTGTTTCAATCCCAGACATCTCCATGTAGGACTGGGAGGGAACTGGGGGGGGGGAACCCTGCCTGAACGTCCAAGTCCTCATCCGAATGAGATGCTTCAATAAAATGTTGTACTAGAGGAGCATCTAGTGGAATAGACTTTAGTATATGGTTGAACTTCTTTCAAGAGCTGATTGGAGAGACAACTGATCCACTGGGTCTTCTGATCCTGCAGTTGAACTTTATGACTCATCTTTGTTAATATGATACAGTAAATAACAGACTTTATTTGTGTTAAAACGCAGCCGGTTACATTTAGTGTGTTTGTGCAGTAGCCTGTACGTAGCCTAAGGTTTGATGTTGTGAACTCCAGGAAAGCCACAGCCCACCGGTGTAGAAAATGCCCACCTAGATGGACCACTGGTTTGACTTGGGAGAAGGTGGCTTCCTACATTCCCATGAAATCGCACTGCTTTTACCACTGCTGCTACCAGCCACAGACCTGAGCTGAGTGCATTTTGGCTGAGTAAAAGCACACTTCCTTCTGTAATATGACAGGAAACCATGAACACAACCTGCTTGAAGGAGATGGAATAAAGAAGTGGGTCAAGAAATCACACCGGTGAAATGTATGACATTTTATTAATTTGCTAACATTATAAGCCAACATACAAAGGAGATTCCAGGGAGAAGAGGAAGGGAGGGGGTGTGGGGAGGGGAACGACATAGGGAGGAAACCAGACTTGATGGATCAACGTAGCATTAGAGGAAATCAGAGAATATGAAAATGAAAGGACTCTTTCTTCTCGGCTGCTGGAGGCACTAGGAACTCATCAGACCCATCCAGCCTTTAGGCACACTCCAATCTCCTCACTTCCTTCTCAAAGGTCTTCCCTTCATGCGTCACCTTGCAGGTGACTCTCTCATAGCTCTCCCAGGCAGACTTTCTCATGCTGAGGTAGCTGCTGGCTGCGTACTTGTCATTCAGCTTGGTGGGCGTGGTTGTCTCCACCCCAGAGGAGATGGTGGTGCCATCAGCCTGCCAGGTAACTTGGACAGTGTCCGGGTAAAAGCCATCTATCAGACACACCACGGTGGCTTTGTCTGAGCTCTTCAATTCTTCTGGGGATGGTGGGAAGACGTTCACTGTTGGAGGTACTGTTGGCTGACCTGGAAGTCAAGGGGAAATCTGGTTAAGCGTTGTATCTAAGGGGAATATGAAATATTTGGCACATGTGATAATTTATTTGATTTCATAAAGGAAGCACTATCTGACTCTATTCCCCAAAGTTGTGTCCTGAAATGTTTTGTAAGGACATTTGACTATCTGGAAGCCATAACTTTTTGATGTCAATCTCCTCCAAAAGCTTTTCCTCTTCCCCAGCTTTAAGAGGATATTTTGCTGTAAGCTACAAGATCCCTTAGAGTTCCTTATAATTCTAGTCCCCAGTTCTGTGTGCTGAAATTTTTGAAAGAATCTGTGGCTTCCTGGAATCTACGCCTTTTGGTTTTGGTAGCTTGCCTTCTAGTCCCAAAAGTTTTATTTCCCCTGCCAAATTATAGAAAACATTTCCCCCAGTTCAATTGTCGTTATTTATTATATATTCTCAGAATGCCTGACTTTTTAAATGTACAGCAGAGATGTCACCTAAGGTTTCTGATCTTCCCAGAGGTAGATACCATTCACAGAGAGACAAAACCTTGCACACACCTCTGATCCATTTTTGCTTAGAGCGTTTATAGTGTTGAGCCTAGTGACCAAAGTGGAATGGGGGTGGGAGGAAGCAAGTGCGATGGTTAAGCCAGATAAATAGTTGTGTGCACCTGAAAAGAAGTGGAATGCTTTATGGCCTCTGCGCTTGCTAGATATTCTTAGACTCCAACTCCCGTTAGTTGGAGTCCAATAACACTGAGAGGCCCACAGATTCTGCAATCCTGAATTAAAGACTTTGTCTATCACACTTCCTTTTTAATATTACTGTTCTTCTTGTTGTTGCTATTATTATTAATCAAGTCACCCTGAATCCTATCAGGGGGAAAAGGTGTGGTATAAATGAATGAATGAATGAATGAATGAATGAATAAATAAATAAATAGTATAATAAATCATAACCTGTGCTTTTTCTGGTGGGGGGGGGCGATGCAGGGGTACGCATACCCCTAAACATTTTGTGAATCTTTGTACTTTAGTCCATTTACTGTATTTATTTTCCCCAATTTGAACTATAAAATGGTGGTTTTTGTCAGTCAAAATGAACATAATTTTTTTTAAAAAGAAAAATAGCACTAATAATAATAATAATAATAATAATAATAATAATAATAAATCTTAAGGCCACATGCCTTCGAGGATATTCTGTTGCGGCCATATGCTGATAGTGGATTGGAACAAAGTCCAAAGTAACAATTGCTTTCTCAAAATTTATCTTCTGTACCATGAAAATAAATAAAAAAAAGTAAAAAATTTTTTTTTAAAAAAAGTTCAAAGTGGGGGGGTGGGGGTGGAGCATCCATTTTCTCTCACACTTTCCACAACACCTCTCCCTCTCCCTCTCCCTTTCCCTTCTCCCCCTCCTTCCCTCTCTCCCTCCACCAGAAGAGGGCCAGATCCCTCTTGCCAGAGGTTTCGCCTTATCACCCACAGAAGGCTTTTGAAATTAGGAGAAGGCTCACATGGAATTGCCAGCAAGTATTGTTTAGCAGAACAGAAATGCAAGCATTCCCTGCAATTACCTTAGGCTCACAATGGCATTCCTATTAAGCTCCGTGGCCTTGGACATATACTGACAAGGATGGAGGGGGGAGTCTCCTAACAGCATTGTGGGATCTCACAGCAAAGAGGATGGGTTGGGTTGCGGGTGGCAGCCTCATAGATCAGCAACCTCTGATGCCTCCTCTCCGCAAATGTTCCCCCTCCCCTGCTTCACTATGATTCCTGCATTGCAGAGGGTTGGACTAGATGACCCACAGGGTCCCTTCCAACCCTACATTTCTATGGTTCTGTGACACTCCACCAACACATAACCAGGTTTTGAACATGGGAGCAATGCACTGACCCAGTCCTCACAGAGGCTGCAAACCTATTGCCTTTGGGGCTGCTGGCAGGAGGCTAGCATGATAGAATGGACAGGCATGTCAAGGAGAAAAGTATGTTCAAAATATTCCCCCCTGCAATGCTGGATTTCTTTGTACATGGAAACCAAGGAGGAATTTTCCAATCAATTTACTGTAGCCAATAGACCCCGAAAGAAAAAAGAAAAAGGTTGTATCTACCTAATGTTTACTCATAATAAGCACATTGGAATTAATAGTTTAAAGTTATTCATGCCCATTAATTTCAGTGAGTTAACTTTGAGTAGGACTAACAATGCAAGATAACAGCGTAACTTCATTAATATCTTCCAGAGGGAAAGGCCTGTTCATCTGTCATAGCAAAGAGTGCAAAAGTCTCGTGGTGCCCTAAAGACTAACACAGGTCCTGAGACATCACCTCTGGTACCTCTAGCCAGGTTGGCCGAAAGTATTTTGCTGCCCGAGGCAAAGAACAAGATGGTACAGCGCATTCCCCATACAGAAGACAACTGGACGGGCAGTTGAATTTTACTTGAGCATTAGCAATGGAAGGAGATTGCCTATCTCTATATTTCTATCCAAACATCCATCTATCTATTAATCCATCCATCTAGATCAGGGGTCAGCAACCTTTTTCAGCCGTGGGCCGGTCCACCATCCCTCAGACCATGTAGTGGGCCGGACTATATTTTTTTTTTTTGGGGGGGGGAAATGAACGAATTCCTATGCCCCACAAATAACCTGGAGATGCATTTTAAATAAAAGGACACATTCTACTCTTGTAAAAACATGCTGATTCCCAGACCGTCTGTGGGCCGGATTGAGAAGGCGATTGGGCCGCACCAGGCCCACGGGCCTTAGGTTGCCTACCCCTGATCTAGATAAACAAACACACACACTTTGGTGATCAATTCATTTTTCAAAGACTACATGAAATCTAGCACCATGTTGAAACATTTCGTTGGCCAATCCATATCACCCTTCCCCCCAGCACACACACAAAGTAATCAACACGTATCTTATTCAGGGGCGTAGCAACGGGGGGGCGGGCCGCCCCGGGTTCCACCCCAGAGGGGGGTGACACTTTAAAAAAAAAATTTTTAAAATTTTTTTTTTTAAATTTTAACTTCATTAAAAAAAGAGATAATAGACACACACACAACCCCCCACACCTCACAAAGTGGCACCATCAGAGGGGGGTGACACTTTTTAATTTTTTTAATTTTTTATCATTTTTTTAAAGTTATTTTTTATTTTAACTTTATTGAAAAAAAAAGAGATAATAGACACACACACACACACAACCCCCACACCTCACAAAGTGGCACCATCAGAGGGGGGTGACACTTATTATTTTTATTATTTTTTATTTTTTTTACATTTTTATTATTTTTTATTCTTTTTCTTATTTTAACTTTATTGAAAAAAAGAGATAATAGACACGCACACACAAACCCCCCACACCTCGCAAAGTGGCACCATCAGAGGGGGGTGACACTTTTTAATTTTTTTTTTAAAAAAATTAAATTAAAGGGGGGGGGTTACAAAAAAAATTCCACCCCGGGTACCACCTGGGCTTGCTACGCCTCTGATCTTATTTGAAGTTAACCAGCGTACTTTCCCCTTACAACTAATGGGATTTTGGTGGGATTTATACTGCCTAGCCATCACTCCACCCCAATCCATTCCCTCACGGCAGGGCTGCCTCCTTCTCATCAGCCATGCCCTCTGAAAGACTGGAAATTGATGGAAGTGCAATATCTTTACTAGGACCAACTTTTTTTTTAAAAAAAGCAGTGAAAAAGCATCTTTGAGTTCATCAAAATGCTTCTCCAGGCGGGATGCTTAGCAAGGGGGTGGGGGAATCTAGAACAAAAAATGAGGTTGGGAGCAGGAAGAGAAAAGTGGGCAAGATTAAAAGCCCTAGTCTGCCATCCATTGCACCAAATATTATGTACTAATAGCATTTCCCAAGGATGGGTTCTTATGTAGCCTAAATTGCACTGGTCCTGCAGAAAAGTGGAAGTATCAACAGAATTAGAGGAACCCTGAACCTCGCAGTGCTTTGCTAAAGTATTGAAAAATCTTGGAGACAACACAAGTAAGGGGAGGAACAACAACCCAAACAGCTCAATGAAGTCTGAGCATGATGTGCATTCATGGACCGCAGATGGACTCTCAGAGAGGGGGAAACAAACAGAAAACTGCCGAGAGAGGGAGGGAACGGAGCATCCTGAACAAGGCATTGCTGGCTGGCATCCAGTAATCAGGAAACACCAGAGTGCAACGTTTTGTTACAGATCCTACTTGCCTTAAGAAGTCAGGGTTATATCTTATGTTAGTCATAGACCCATCAAAATTAGTGCCCATGGGTAACTTAAGCCCATTAATTTCAGTGAGTCTACTCTTTAGTAGAACTTAGTTGGATACTACCCACTGGATGATATTCAACTAAATTTACTCAGTGCAGATGCATTGAAATTAAATAGGTCTGTTAGTTTCTGTGGGTCTATGCTAAGTAAAACTTAGTTGACTGTCACCCAGTGAGGTTTTTGCAATATCCTTTTCTTTCCCGCACCACCCATTATTCTTTTCTTCTCCACTCTCTTTTTGCTAAACACCCTCCAGCTTGACAGAGGAAGGTTGATGAACCTGAAAGGTTGGCCAGCTATTGTGACTTTTTTAGTTAGTCCCCAATAAAGGTATTATACTACAAATGGTTTGGTGTTTTTCCCCCTGTCCTAATGGACCAATGCAGCTGTCTAAAATATTTTCGGAAGTGGCCAGTCATGGACCCAACACAAACTCCGACTCTGTTACTTTGGAAAAGAGATCCATTGACTTCAATGGGACATATTTTCAAGAAAATGTATTTAGGATACAGAGCATAGACAGTTCTCTTTTTGTTACACTTGTTTCTGAGGGAATTGGGTTTAAAGTTAGGCTTCTTGCATCATTCAAAAGGACAGAGAGAGATGAAAACACCGGCAAGCAGAGTGGAAAATTCTAACAACTTACAAAATAATATTTTACCTAACTTTTTTCAATTCAACCAAATGCATCATGCTTTTTGTAAAACCTGTTTCTGTATGAAGGCATACCTGCAAATCATCTTTCTACCCCTGCACCATGAAAAGATTTAATTTCCAGGGCAACCTGATTCAGATGTAAACCCACCAAGTTCAACCACTATTACTCCCAGGTAAGTAATTGCATTATTACTTATCCTATTATTTCAATCTCTGATAACTAATATTTTTTTAAATTCAGAAGTGACTACAAAGGGGGAAAATATGCCATCGGATAGTACAATATCATTTCTAATACAACCCCGTCTGGAATTAGTTTTAAATATAACTTGTTGCTACAGATATTATTCTAAAAAAGGTAGAGCAGTCTTAAACTGAAAAGGCAATTTTGCTTTGCCAACACAATACATGGTCTTCCTGATATTTTTAAAACAAAACGAAACAGTGTGACAAATGAGAAAATTTGCTTTTTAACTTCGTCGTAACCTTACCTGCGTATTCTTTTCCCACAATGGGAAATGTTGAACCTACTAATTGATGACCCCCAAAAAACTCTAATCCAAAGTTGTAATGTTATTAAAAATGGCAAACAGCAACGGTTTCATGACAGCAAAGCATTTACTTATTCAGAATTAAGTCTCACTTTGTCAGCTGGACTTACTCCCAGCTAAGTGTTGCATTAGATTGCAACTTGAATCGACACATAAAAGGAGAGAAACATTCTACAAACTCATCTGATCTAGTTGACCCAAGAGAGAACAAATCCTGACCCTCTCCTAAGCCGATTTGAAGTACTGGGCAAGAGATGCCCTGCCTAACCCAGAGACAGAGTTTGGAAGGAAAAATGACAGAAATTAAATACAAAGCTGATCAGAAAACAATTGTATAGGCATTTTAAAGCGACTTACCTAGGACTGTCAATTTGGTTCCACCGCCGAAGACATACACACAGTGACTAACAGCCTTACAAAAATGTTTTTTTGTCACCAGAAAAACTTTGCTTCCTCTTTTCTGGATAGCGTACCTGGTCAGTGACGAATTTGATGCAAAGGGCATCCAGCAAAGGGCTTTGAAAGATGCGACATAGGTGAGTCTTCAGTGCAAAAATGTTTGATGGATTCTGATGCAAAATAATCCATTGGAAAAAGAGAGAGCGCTGGCCCCTAGATCTGGGGAAAAATAATATATTCTGCGATGTGGTCGGGAGTCCTCCTGAACAGGGTGTGAACAGCTGCCCCATGCACACCGCCGTGCAAATAGAGGTGGATGAATCTGTCAATTTAAGTTTCTCCCAGTTTTTCATTATTCTAATCAAAAACTCAGTTTGCCACATTTTGGCAATTTTATTTTTATTTTTAAAGGAAGTCCTCAAAAAAATCCATTAGCATTGTAGTGTTGATTTCTCCCAGTAGACACATTCTTTTTCCAAGCAACCTCCCCCAAAACAATGCTTTTCCATGTGCTATTTTCATTCATACATGCACTTTTATGCATAGTTCCCCTTAGCGAACACAATGTTTTTCCTGCACATCTTTGGTTTCCGTGCTGCATTGCAAAATTCAGAGAACGGTGGATTTTGACAGAAAGCTGAAATTGTCTTCCCATATTGTTCTGGGAATAGCAAATGAGATAGTTCACACGAGCATGAGGAGTTAATGTCTTCCTCCATCCCTCCTTTGCAAAGGATCCAAGTGTAGCTGCAAGTTACAAGAGGGCAGACCCTGAGACTCCCCTCCTGTGCAGATCCATCAGCACTGGATAGGTCTACATATGTCTAAGGCAACTTACTTGTGGACATAAAGGTGCACATTTGCACTGAGTGGATGCTTAGGGAGATGTACACCATCGCCCCAACATACTTAGTTGTTTAAAAAAAAATAAAAATATTTATTTGATTTTCCAGATTACAATTTTGCAATCACATATCCAACATAAAAACAAGATTCCAAGGAATCTCCTGGACTTCTCCCCTTTGTGGGTCCTATTGTTAGTCATTTCCTCCTGCTTCTTTTATGATAATCCAGATCTTTTACCTCTCCACTGTATCCAAAATTCACCATTAAACTACAAGTGTCATTCCAATCCTACTAACGATTTTAACTCTTTGCAATGGTTTTTTTTAAGATAAATTATAAATTTTCCCCATTCCGCCCCGGCATACTTTGGCTGTCAATTCACTTCCCTGCATCCAGTTCTTAGTGCGGATGGGTGTGCTATCTGTGGCAGTTTTGCTCAAAAACAAAACAAAACAGAAACCCACCACCACTAGATTGTCACAAAGGTTTGTTGCACACAACCCATGTTGCATCAAGGGACCAGAAGGAATGAGTTGTATTCAAGTAAGTTCTACTCAGAGTATGCCTGCTGACATTAAGGAAACCAAGTCAGCCATGTCTATGAACATCATTGGGTCTAATCTGAGGAGGACTAGCATTGAACACCACCCAAAAAACTTGGGGTTGTATCCAATACTAGTCAATGGCTGGAGGCAGTACTGCTTCTGAATGCCAGTTGTTGGAGACCACAGGAGGAGAGGGGGCTCTTGTGAGAGCCAGTGTGGTGTAGTGGTTAAGAGCAGTAGAATCGTAATCTGGTGAACCGGGTTCGCGTCCCCGCTCCTCCACATGCAGCTGCTGGGTGACCTTGAGCTAGTCACACTTCTCTGAAGTCTCTCAGCCCCACTCACCTCACAGAGTGTTTGTTGTGGGGGAGGAAGGGAAAGGAGAATGTTAGCCGCTTTGAGACTCCTTTGGGTAGTGATAAAGTGGGATATCAAATCCAAACTCTTCTTCTTCTTCTCTTCTCAGCTTCTGCTTGTGGGTTTCCCACAGGCATTCTGTTGACCACCATGACGCCAAGTCGCTGGACTAAGATGGGCAATGGGCAGGGTCCACCAGGCTCTAAGGACGCAGGTGGCACTGTGGTCTAAACTACAGAGCCTCTTGGGCTTGCCCATTGGAAGGTCGGCGGTTCGAATCCCCATGACAAGGTGAGCTCCCGTTGCTCTGTCCCAGCTCCTGCCAACCTAGCAGTTCGAAAGCACGCCAGTGCAAGTAGATCAATAGGTGTTGCTGTGGTGGGGAGGTAAACGGTGTTTCTGTGCGCTCTGGCTTCCATCACAGTGTCCCATTGCGCCAGAAGCGGTTTACTCCTGCTGGCCACACAGCTCGGAAAGCTGTCTGTGGACAAATGCCGGCTCCCTCGGCCTGAAAGCGAGATGAGCGCCACAATCCCATAGTCGCCTTTGACTGGTCTTAACCGTCCAGGGATCCTTTTGCCTTTACCTTTTTACCAGTCTCTGCTTATGTACTCAGGATAGACCCACGGCTCTACGTTAGTCATGTCCATTAATTGCAACAGGTCTACTCTGAGTAGGACTAGCACCGGCCACAACCCTTCACCTCTGTGGAATTCAATCTTGGCTTGCAAACTGGATACTCGCCTCCAGTAAAATATTAATTCGCTTCCTTCGCCCACATTTTTGGGGGATTAAAAAATATATCTAATGGGGCCTTTGTCAAAACTAGCCCAGGACACAGTGCAAGCAAATTTACCCACTTAAAACAATCAGTTCTTCTCTATCTCATTCTACCACTGAGACTCTTCCCCTTTCTGCTCAGATTGATTTCAAGACTTGTGGCTCAGCATACTACAGTGCTCACAGGTGTCTGTGTATGCAGAGAGTTTACTGAAGACTGTACATTTACTTTGGGGAAAATATATGTATCCTGTCATATTCAGAAGTCTACCCTACACCATCCAGAATCTAGAACACTTCTGACTCTGGTTTTCATTGGGACCTATTAATTCGTCTTTTTCTTTTGAAATATTTTTATTGGTTTTTACAAGCACAAATTTAAAACAATGAAAAAAAAAAGCTTTTAACATATCCATACATGAGATTCTCTGAATCTCGTGACTTCCCCCCCATCCCCAAAATGGGTCCTTAAAATAATTTTTCTAAAACTACACATCATTACATTCTCCACAGTTTTCATCTCTTTAGATCATCTATGTCTTTTGTTTCTTTACAAGTTATTTTTAAAGTCCAGCTAATGTTTTTATTTGTTTACAATGGTCTCCTAAGTAAATTATGAATTTTAATTCATCTTTTTCTACAAGCTGGATTCCCATAGGCATCCATGACAGATTTGTGTAGACTTCCCCTCTATAGACTAATTTCTACTACAGTTGTTTTAATAAAGCCATGAACCCCTTCTCAAGTGATTCCTGTCTCCCTGGAGAATCTTACACAGCATATGCACCCATTCTGTAGACAACACCATCTCTACCACCTGGTCTGAATTTATATGTGACCTGCAACAGCGCAATACAGATGTGTTGTTATATCTGGCTTGATGTTTACCCCCCAAAATAACCCAGCTTCACCAAACACAAGGAACACACTCCAAAGTACAAATCTGTGCCATCAGATTCCACAGAAGAGAGATGCTCTCACATCTCCTTCAATTCCTTAAAAAATGTTGACTTGTCATTAGGAACACAGCAAGATTCTGAGTCAGACCATGGTCCATCTAATGCAATATTGTCAACCATGGTCCATCTACCGGTAATGCAATATTGTCAACCCCATGTAGAGATGCTGGGAATTGAACCTGGAACCTTCTGTTCAGACTGAAATTCCCAGGTGTCAGAAAAGGTTATTTATGTATGCTCCTACAGTGGCACCTCGGGTTACAGATGCTTCGGGTTACAAACTCCGCTACCCAGGAAGTGGTTGCTCCAGATTAAGAACTTTGCCCCAGGATAAGAATGGAAATCGTGCACCAGCGGCGCAGCGGCAGCAGGAGGCCCTATTATTGAAAGCACACCTCAGGTTAAGAACAGAACTCTGGAACGAATTAAGTTCTTAACCCGAGGTACCACTGTACTGTGTTTTGTTAGCCCCAAAATGGAAAACGAGCGAGGTCCCAACCAAAGAAGAATGGCAACTTAAGTTGACAGAATATGCGCAGCTCACAAACTTAACATATAGAATAAGAGAAAAAGAAGAACATATGTTTAGAGAAGATTGGGAAATGTTTATTGAATATATGGGGGGAAATTGTGTACACTTGAAAACGCTGGCAGCATTAAGATAAAATCAACAGTGTAAATAAGTTATGATGGATGTAATAATGGAATACTGAATGGTTTAGTTTATGTAAAATATGCAGGGATTTATGATATGTAAAATGAACCATGGAAAGAGAAGAAGGGAAGTCATTGATTACTTAAGGATGTAAAAATGAGTACTTTAAATTGTAAAACAGAAAATTTAATAAAATACATATATATATACAGAACCTGGAACCTTCTGCATGCAAGGCAAATGCTTTTTTCACTGAGCTACTGCCTTTCCTCAAGGATTTAAGCAATAATTGTTTACTAATATAACTGCTTTGTTCATTGACTTGTGTATCCCCCCCTCTAATCTATGGTACAATAATCGAGGAGTTATAAACATACCGAGGATGCTACAGTTATGCTTACCTGAATCATAGTTCCAGTGTGTAACTCCTCTGCCTCTGAGATTTAGGGTGCTTTCAAGGGAAAATCTTCTCCCCCCCATATAATTCTGAAGAGTTCATTTCCAAACGAGAACTGATGTGGTTGTAGCATCCCGCATTAAAGGAAGAATGAGAGGAATCTGTAGAAATCACCCACTTCTCCATGAAATCCATTCCTGCATGTGCAAGACATAGCAGGCAATTGCAGAATGATTCCGAAATGCTGAGCCGACGACGAAATGCAAACCTCTTATGAGGTTGAAGAGTGCTGTTTCCAGAGCAGAGCATTAATCCGGTTAATATAATCACAGGAACCTTAATTCTTTGAGTGATTTTCCTTTTATAGCCAGAATGGCTCCATCCACAAAGGAGACGCTGAGGAGAACTCCAAGGTTTTTAGGGGTAAAAATAAATAAACGAAACGAGGTGGAAAAGGACCAAAAGACGAAATAACTTCCAAAATAGCCCAGTGAAATTGTAGCGCTCAGTAGCCAATAAATACTGGAAAATGGAAAATCAGGGGGAAACCATTTCACCTACACTATGGAAAACTGGGTAAGAGGCGAATGGTGTATCATGAACAGAAGTACTCCAAACTACAACATTTTTTTGCAGGTTCCACTTGCCACATCTATTCATATTTCCAGAGCATCGCATGTGGCTTAACTGAAAAGCATGGTTTGAGAAATCTGCAGGTTAATCTCCATGGATATCCTGTGGTCTTGAACTCCACCCTATAAATATTCACAAGACAACCCGTTGATCAAACTGGATTTCAATGTGTGGCCAAATTAACTCCATTTTCTGCCCATCCAGAAGGTCCAGAAATCTAAAAAAGAAAACACCCCAAAACTCGAAAGGCTCCAGGAAAGGTATGTATCCTCAACACACTAAGCACACTTGTCAGGAGCAGTACATCTGATAAGCACTTCCTTCCAGAGGAGGAGATCAGTAATGCTTCAGCAATGGCCCGTGGCTTGTGCTCAACTGGCATTTTCTGAAAATAGCAGAGCACATGTTTCTGGTACAGGAGGCTTCCTAGGGTCTGACTTTGCATCCTCTGTGCAAATGAACTGAAAGCCGTTGGTCCTTCCCCGGTCCATTCACAGATCCACTGAAACATCTGTCAATGCGTATAGTTGGTGGTTAGAAAGGGTTGGGAGGTGACCTTGGACAGAGCTGCTGGGGCCTGGGCACCTGCAGTAGACGTTCACAGAGCTCTACTAAGTACGTTCGAGGTTTTAACTCAGTCTGCATTTTTAAAGTGACCCAGCCCGATTCACACTTCCATGCACAGAGGAATGCAGTTAGGGTTGCCAGGTCTGCTTCCAAAAAATAGCAGACAAGCGGGGGGGGGGGGGTTTACATTAAATTATATATTTTCGATTCCTGCATTGCAGGGGGGTTGGACTAGATGATCCTTGTGATCCCTTCCAACAACTCTACAATTCTATGTTTCTATGCTTGCTTCTTAGGGATCCTTGGGGCAAAGCTACCCAAGTTCCCAACAGGGGTTCCTTCTTACTGTTCCTGTATTAGGGAGGCGATCCTTGGGGCAAGGATCTCGCTCCCTCAGGTCATCGGGCAAGTCTCCTCCAAGTCCGCCTCCCCCCCCCCCCACGCCTCTACCGGTAGCTGGTTTGCTGCTGCTCCTGCATGTCAGGAACAGGAAGAGGCGTCTTTTTCTTTCGCGCCTCTCCCTTTTGTTCTCCCCGCGAGTCAGGAACAGGCGGGGCAGAACTCTGGCAAGAGGCCCCCCCCCCCCATTTTTAAAATGTCTTGTGAAACAATTGAGTATGATTAATAATTTTTTCAGAGAATTGAGTTCAATGGATATTCGATCTTTGTCTCATTCTTACTTACGAAAAAAAAAAGACAAAACGCGATTCTCCTATCCTTATTCTCTTAGACTGTACAGCTTTAGATTACGTACCATTTCATCATAAAGCTTTTGAATAAAAAAATGTCCACTATTTTGTGGAAAAAAATAGTGAACATAATGTGAAAAAAGCAGACTGTCCGCTCAAATAGTGGACACCTGGCAACCCTAAATGCAGTTATCCTTGTGATTTTCATACTTCTCTGAATCTTGTGATGCAGTCCCTGTGATAAAAAATAAGCACAAGGTTTCATGAAACCTTACCATCTATAACAGAATGGCAGACCCTTATGATAGAGTATCTACAATTAGCCAAATTGACTGGAAAAATCAGAGAGGTGTCAGATCAGGAAGTGTATGGAGAATGGAAAATATTTAAGGTATATTTGAATACATATCGTACAAATGAAACAATACTAGCAGAAATAGACTGATACTTGTAAGCAAAACTATATTAGATAATATAAAGGAGTATACAATTATGGAATTATATAATTTATGAATATGTTTAAGAGTATTATAGTATAGTGAGAATAGTTGGAAGTCATTGATTTTAAACCGCTAGCTAAATGCTGTATTAGTAATTGTGTATTTTTTGTATTTTGTTTTCTGTATGATTTGTTATTTATGTCATTTTTGTATATGTGTAATACTAATAAAGATTTATTATTACAATAAATAAATAAATAAATAAATAATAAGCACAATAAGTCATGTGAAAATGCATATTGTTGGTGAAAATGTGTGTGGGGAAATCATATTTTAGGGGAAATATTTATATGTGTACACACGCACACCCATCCCTACTAAATAATTGGAAGTCAATAACCCTTTCTGGTCAATGCGGGTCCTACAGTTGAGTAGTAGAACATCGGCTTTGCATGGAAAAGATCCCAAGTTCTTTTAATAATTTTTTAAAATTAATTTTCAATTACTAATATCCAATAAAAGCCATATTGTGTCAGTCTCAAATTACAATTCGCATTCAAATATATACCAATTATAAAGCCAGTTATATATTTTGTATGGCCTCCCGTGTGCTGGATTTCAAAGGGGAATGTTTTTATTCCATCCTGCTTCTGAAGTCTTAATTAATCCAATCACATTCAATCTTGTTCTTAATCCCTTATCAACAGCTGCAGAGTTTTTGACTTCCATTCGTATTTAATAAATCTTATTTCTGCAAAAGGAGTTCTGTATCCTATAAATATCCTCCCTGCCTGAAACCCAGTACTTCTGGGATTGCAAGACTGCAGGGAGGCACACGCTGGCCTCATCCACCAGCCAAGAGCCCAAGGCTTTCCAGGAAGAACATTACAATCAGGAGAAGACCAGCTTGACTCCATCCGTCACCCAGAGAAAGAGCAGTTACAGGGGCTTGGATCCCTAGTAATTTCTGCCAGAAAGAATAGTCAGCTGTGACTACCAGTTGTTGTTCTGCAACTGCAGAGCTGTTGGGAAACTGGGATAGTTCCATTGGCAGAGCATGAAACTCTCTCTCTCTCTCTTGTATATCATTTTTATTAAATTTCTATTTTACAATTTAAAATACTCATTTTTACATCCTAAAAATATCAATGACTTCCCTTCTTCTCTTTCCCTGGTTCATTTTACATATCATAAATCCCTGCATCTTTTACAAAAACTATACCACGCGCATGCGCAGAAGTGCTAAACCGCGCCATGCGCATGCGCAGAAGCGGTCCTCCGGTTGCTAATTCCTTGGGATGCGGCCGGACCTCCAGAACAGATCCTGTTCACAACCGGAGGTACCACTGTATTTTGAGAGAATGACTGACCCTGAGTGTTGTGAATGAGGGAGCAAAGCTCCTTCCTATTGCTATTATTTTAAAACACATCTCCCACAAAACAACACATGTATGTACTCCTTTTATCATACACACAAACCTCTCGGTACATTTTTGAGCCAATAATTGTATCACAAAGTTCAGAGAAGTGGAAAACCAGAAGGATTACGAGTGTTCCTATTTGTATACGGTGAGAAGTGCAAATCAGGGGTCTCCACTACAATTCCCGGAATGTTTTAACACTGGGAACTGTAGTTTTGTGAGGGGGATACAGGTCTCCTAACAACTCTTTAACCCTGAACATGCTACATTCCCCAGGATTATGTGCATGGGGGAAGCCATGATAGTTGTGTAGTGTAGTTCTGCGTTAAATGTATAGTGCCTTTGTAGCTTCAATGAAACTCTCCGGAATTCTTAAGTGAAGCAGAGAAGCCGACCCAAATTACTTTATCTCTTAGTTCACACCTCCATCTTGTGTATCAGAGCGAAACTGCAGGATGCGCTTAGATTTTCAACTTGCTACCGGATGCTCCTTCCTGCTTCCAAGAAGCCTGAAGATGGCAGCACAACCAAAGAGATGCAAACATCTGAAAAGCCTTTCCAGGCTTCCGCCTCCAAATAAAAGAGGGGATAGAGAAGGCAAACAATATCACCACTAGCAGAGGTCAGGATGCAGTTGCAGCAGCGCCTGTCTCTTGCAGCAACATGAAGCTATCGCTTGTTAAGCTCTTCTACACAGGTATTAAAGATGCAACAAACTCTCTGGACTTGATTCTGAGACAGACTCAGATGCACTCTCACACCAGTTTGCATTTCTTAGTGCAAGTATTGATCTGATGTGTAGAGATCTTTCCCATTCTAATTACAGTGGTAAAGGTAAGGGTACCCCTGACCGTTAGGTCCAGTCGCCGACAACTCTGGGGTTATGGATCTGGATCTGACCCCTTAAACTCTGGATCTGACCCCTTAAACTCATCTCACATTATTGGCCGAGGGAGCTGGCGTACAGCTTCCAGGTCATGTGGCCAGCATGACTAAGCCGAACCAGAGCAGCACACGGAAACGCCGTTTACCTTCCCGCCGGAGCGGTACCTATTTATCTACTATCTATCTTTCGCTGTCCTTATATATAAAACCAGTTGAGGGGCATTGCTAGGTCTCTGCTGGTACCAGTGCACATAGTACTTATCAAACTTATCCCCTGAGCAAGTGAGTTACTTTTTTATTTTATTTTTTAAAGACAGACAAAAGGAGGTTCTTTATCCTACAACACAGAGTTAAAATGTGGCATTTATGAGGACCAAGATTTGCCTCTGTGAGACAAGTAGCAAACAGGACTCGTTTCATCAGCTTTGCTGGAGGCCCAACTCCATCAGGTCCACCCTGCCCCCAAACTGGGCCAACTGGTCACTATAGGCACAACTGTTTAGACATTGGTGCCTGAATTGGATTTATATTTTCCTCTGCCCTCCCTGTTCCTTTTGCCTTGTGTGTCATGATTTTTCTTAGCTTATAACCTGTGGGGCAAGGAGTCTTTTGCTTCAGTTGCTTGTATATAAGCCACTCTGGGAGCCTATTTGACCAAAGAGCAGTGTACAAATAATAACAAAATAAGACTCTATGGCCCAGTACAGACCTGCTGTCTATTTCCAATGTACTCTTGGAGTCTATGCTAAATTCCCTACCTCAGTGAACCCCCTTCATTTGCTTCCCCTCATTAAACAAGGGAGCGAGGTAGAAAAACAACAACTGTAACTCTGGGGAAAGTGGGGGTTTGGGCCTTAGAATTGCAAGGCAATGGGAATAACCCCCTTTTTGTGAAGATTCAATTCCACTGGAAGGTCCCTCATCTGAAGACAGAGTATGATAGCAGCTGCCTTTTTTAGCAAGAGGTTTTTGTCGCACTTCCCCATCCGCCTGTATCAGTGTGTGCTGCTCACTGCTGTCGTCCCACACCTGGCAGTAATAATTGGCCTCATCCTCTGCTTGGGCACTGGCAATGCTGAGTGTGGCAGTGTTGCCAGATTTGGTGCCAGAGAATCGGTCCGAGATCCCATCGGGCCTGCTATCATCCCAATATATTATCAGTACAGGGGCCTGGCTGGGTTTCTGCTGGTACCAGTGCACATAGTACTCATCAAACTTATCCCCTGAGCAAGTGAGTTCCACAGTTTGCCCCAAAGACACAGAGGCAGATGGCGGTTGTGTTAATACATACTCGGCAACAGAACCTGAAAGAAGAAGAAAAATTGAAATTTATAAAATCATAGTAATAATAATAATAATAATAATAATAATAATAATAATAATAATAATAATTTATTATTATTTATACCCCGCCCATCTGGCTGGGTTTCCCCAGCCACTCTGGGCGGCTTTCAACAGAACAGTAAAATACAATAATCTATTAAACATTAAAAGCCTCCCTAAACATCTGTATGTTTTATACAGATGTGAATATTATCTGGTAAACACGCATCTCTTCCCAAGAAAGGAACATTGACTTATTGGACCGCACATCATATCAACCAATAAGGCTCAAACTCCAGTCTAAGACAATGCAATGACAAATCTTCCTGCTGAGAAGTTGATAGGAGAAATGAAAGTCTAGCATCCAACAGAAATGAGGAATAAGTCTCTCATCACCTGAGCAATAAGTGAGGGCCAGCAGGAAGGGAAACCAGGCCATGATGGACATTGCAGAGGAATGATCTTTGCTGTGACAAATGGTGCATTGGGATAGCTTTTCTCCCCATTCTTAAACCCTACCAAAGTTGCATGGGGTTCTCTTCATGCAAATCTGCTTCTTGTTGATTGGGTGCTGATCCTGCTCCAATGCACATGACGGAGGGCTAGAGCTTGGTGGCAGAGCCTCTGCTTTGTCTACAGATGTTCCCGGGTTCAATTCCTGGCATTTTCAGTCGGAAAGCCCAAGGAGATGCTGCCACTTAATTTAGGCAGTACCGAGTTTGGTAGACCAATGGTCTGACTCAGTATAAAACACTTTCCTGTGTTCTATAATGAAGATGGCAATTTGGGTGACGGAATTTGAGTGCACAGCCTGGAGGTGTCAGGATGCTGTCAGTGGCTCCCGGCTGGTTGCCCAGGAAAGTATAAGACAAGGAAAAGTTTCTTACCATCCATTTTTATTCCAATATTACAGAGAGAGGCTACAGAACCCAGCCTCTTGGATAATGGCATTGTCCCTTGTGAATCTCCACCCCGTCTCTCGCACTTACTCATTCATCACTTCTACGGGTGCTGCTATCTGCCCTCTGCCTTTGAGCTCTTTGCTCTCCTGCTTTCAAGGCTTGCCTGTGTTGCATCCATTTTGTGCACACCTAAGCATCGCTGATGGGACGCACCTATGAGCCCATTCAGTGCACATACACGCACGCACGTCCTGTACTATGATGGCATGCCACAGTACTTTTCCACTGACCGAGGGCGACGTGTTGGCAAACCACGTCTTCCGATGAGGAGACGCAGTGGCTCGCACAGCCCCAAGGAAGACAAAGAGGTGTGACAAATGGTGTGAAGAGGTGTTTACAAATGGTGTAAACGAATGACCTAAGGATGCATTGTATTAGAGGCAAGCACAAGGAAGGTACGTGCACAGGAGCATGAGAACAGGCACAAACCTCGTGGAGGAGTCCTGGGTCAGGTCAAGGGGTTACTGTATATCTTGGGATAGGAGTGGAAAAGTTTTGGGAAGTTTCCAGAGACTGATGTAATGTTATATGTTAATGCAAGAATGTTTATGCATGAGGTTGATACAATAAATAGAGCTGGTCTGGAGAGATCGAGGTCGCTCTCATCTTAACACATTCTGCAGTCCGGATCTCTTGTGTTCATCATCCCCGCATGCCTGGTTCTGGGAGAGGGAGGATCTGGGATGCTTTCTAATGACACTATGTGAGCCAGGAGTTGCTCCGGTTCTGCCTTGATTTCCCAACTTCCCCCCTCATCTGCCTCTGAGCCGTGACTTCCCTCAAACCCTTGTTGTAGATCTATACTGTCTTCCTGTTCCTCCACCCTGGAAGGGTCAGGATGGGGAGGCGGTCTCTACCCATGTTTCGTCACTGTCAAAACCTATTGTAACAGAATTGCACTGAATTAACAAGTAGAATAAGGGGAATTAAAATTAAAAATACGATTGCTGTTTGTTTATGGTTGCCTTGGTGATATTATCTTAAGTCAATTGTCTGTCAGTGAAGGCAGCATTGAACTCGAGGAACCAATGATCGGACTGAGTATAAGGCAGCTACCCTTGTTCCTGTTTTAAACTCTTGTTTTCTCAAAGCAACAAAGCTTCGAGAAAAGCACTTCCCCAATGCATAATCTGTCCCAAGGGATATGTGGTGGCAGTGTATCATGTGAGAAAGAGGAGGACGTGGTTTGTGCTCTGCAGCATCATGAGAATTAAGCCCCCTCTGCCTGGTTGCACAGAGTGGATCCTATCAAGTCTGCCAGCGCCCTCTACAGGTGTTCCTGGAAACCCCAGGGTGATTTAGTGTTTTATTTCCCAATACGTCATAGATCTGAGGTTCATGTGGGTTGGAGATCAGGACAGACCAAAGGACGGTAGGTCCCGACCAGAGAAGAAGGGCAGATCAAGTTGATGTGGAAATGGCTAAAATGACTGGAAGAATCAGAAATCTGGAATTTTAATAAGGGATTGTGAAATTTTTAACTTACCTTAAAGACCATTGTAAACAGTTGAAATGGTTAGTAGGAAGGGAATATCACTTGTAGTTTAATGGTGAATTTTGGACACAATGGAGAGGTAAAAGATTTGGATTATTATAAAAGATGCAGGAGGAAATGATTAATAATAGGACACACAAAGGGGAGGAGGGAAGTTCAAGAGATTCCTTGGAATCTTGGTTTTACGTTGTATGTCGGATATTTTAATCTGAAATTTTAATCTGAAAAACCAAATAATTTTTTTTTAAATTTTTTAAAAAAGACAGACAAAAAGAGGTTCTTTATCATACAATACAGAGTTAAAGTGTGGCATTTATGAGGACCAAGATGTAGTTAAGGGGGATCAGACATGGAGGATAAGTGGTGCCCAGCGTAGCCAGAGAACAGCAGTTCAAGGTGATAGGCCAGCTCCATCAGGCCTACTCTCCCCTCATCTGGGGACAGCCATCCCATCAGATTTGCCTCAGTGAGACAAGGAGCAAATAGGGCTCGTTTCATCAGCTTTGCTGGAGGCCCAACTCCATCAGGTCCCTCCTGCCCCCAAACTGGGCCAGCTGGTCAATGTAGGCGCAACTGTTTAGACATTAGTGCCTGAGTTGGATTTATATTTTCCTCTGCCCTCCCTGTTCCTTTCGCCTTGTGTGTCGTGGTTTTTCTTAGCTTATAACCCTGTGGGGCAAGGAGTCTCTTGCTTCAGTTGCTTGTATATAAGCCACTCTGGGAGCCTTTTTGACCGAAGAGCAGGGTACAAATACTCTAAATAATAACAAAATAAGATTCTGTGGCCCGGCATAGACCTGCTGTCTATTTCCAATGCACTCTTGCAGTCTATGCTAAATTCCCTACCTCAGTGAACCCCCTTTATTTGCTCCCCCTCATTAAAAAAGGGAACGAGGTAGAAAAACAACAACTGTAACTCTGGGGAAAGTGGGGGTTTGGGCCTTAGAATTGCAAGGCAATGGGAATAAGCCTCTTTTTGTGAAAATTCAATTCCACTAGAAGGTCCCTCATCTGAAGACAGAGTATGATAGCAGCTGCCTTTTTTAGCAAGAGGTTTTTGTCGCACTTCCCCATCTGCCTGTGTCACTGTGAGCTGTGTTGCTGTCCCACACCTGGCAGTAATAAGAGGCCTCATCGTCTGCTTGGGCTCTGGCAATGCTGAGTGTGGCTGTGTTGCCAGATTTGGTGCCAGAGAATCGGTCCGAGATCCCATCGGGCCTGCTATCATCCCAATATATTATCAGTACAGGGGCCTGGCTGGGTTTTTGTTGATACCAGTGCACAGCTTGTCTCCTAATGTTGCTCCCGGAACAAGTGATTTGGGCATCTCGTCCCAGAGACACGGACACTGATGGGGGCTGGGTCAACACATACTGGGCCAAAGATCCTGAAAGAGAAAGAGACAAAATATCTCATGATACGTTAGATTCCTCTTTGGTCTATTGCTCAGAAGAAAGAAAGAAAGAAAGAAAGAAAGAAAGAAAGAAAGAAAGAAAGACACACTTTTCTCTCTCCTACCTGAGAAATAAGTGAGGAAGAGGCAGGCCCAGAGCATGATGGGAATGCAGAGGATCTCTCCTTCCTTAAGCACAAAGCTGTCTGCTTCAGACCAGTCTCTCTGCTCTCTTAAATCTTTTCGATCTTGTGACCCAGCCCTACATTCAAATCATTTCCCTTGAAAACGCAGCACACCCTCCTCTCCACCCCTCGGGATAAAATGCACGTCATGAGACCTCCGGGTATAGGGCGGTATATAAATTCAATAAATAATAAAATAATAATAATGTCATGGCAATGTAAAAAATGAAGGTTGAACACTTGGGGGGCGGTGGGGGGCATCTGCCTTCCAGAGGCAGGATATGGTGGAAAGAGCTCCTTGTTGTTGTTGACTAGGTGGCCAAATGTATTCTTCAGGTATGTCTTCAAGTTCTACAGATGGAAGAAATGCCATTTATTTTGCCTTTATTTTGGTTAAGGCTGCCTGAGGTTTGATACATAAGAAGGCATGAAGGAATAGTACAGAGCTTCAGGAGCTGCGGCCATTGGAATGGAAAACACCAAAGTTGCAGGCAGCAGAAGATAGGATTGGTCTCCCTTGAAATCCATGGAAAATGCTAACAAATGCAAAGCTGAGTCTACAGCGAAAAAAGAAAGGAAATGCCATAATGATTAATAAAATAATATGTGAACAACAACAACAAAAAAACATGTCAGGATGGTTGCATGGAGCGGATCTTATCAACACCAGTATTTTATAAATCACCAGCACCCTCCAGAGGCATTTATTTGAGATGCTATGACTTTTTAGAGTCTTCTGAAGTCCACGTGGGCTTGCAGATCAGGATTGACAAGTGAGGTTCTTTATCACACAACATAAAGAATGGGGTCTGGGACCACAATGTGTAGCAGTGTTTGACTAGATGACAGCTGATTTTAAAGGGGGATTAGATAAACGCAAGGTTACAATGGAGATATCTTACCTTGGTTGAGCATGAGTGGCAGAGCGCAACTGAGTTCATGTTTGGACTGTCACATCTTTACCTGGAGTCTATGACATATAGCCAAGCCAGAGCAGTGATCTCCCAGAGATTGAGTGATATCGCTAGACAAGAGGACATGGCCCTTGTGAAATCAGGGATGTTCCTGGGGGATCAGATCTATCAGGCTACACCAGCCCCTTATCTAGCGGAAATCCACTATGTGGAATACCGTAGACTCCTCACTGCGGCCAGATTAAATGTCCTCGAATCTGCGGTATTGTAGGGAAGGTTCAGGGGAGTCCCATACGCTCAGAGAACTTGTCATTGTGCCCTGGGAGTGGTGGAGTCCAGCGAACATATTCTCCTGACCTGCCCTTTCTATGCAGATCTCAGGCAAAATCTTATAGCTCCACTCCTATGTCAACTTAGCTCTCTATCCAGAGAAAGACAGGTTCTATATTTGTTGAATAATGTTACTGGAAAAACAGCCTCCCTGGTGGCCAAATTTCTTTTTCTAGCTCTTAAGCGTCGCAAGATTAAAATTGACAGCATCGACATGGGTTTATCGGTATAGCTTCATTTTATTGTTGGCTATCTTTTACTCCAAAGTTCTTTTAGACGTTTTAATTTTGTATGGAAATGTATGTTTTCTGACTGATGGTTGAATAAAGAACTGAACTGAACTGAGTTCATGTTCTGCTTGTGAGCTTCTGCCAGGTAAACCTGGCTGGCCACTGTGAGAACCAGACATTGGACTAATCCAGCAGGACTCTTCAAAAGAGGTGAAGGGAATGTTCTTTCATATGTGGTGGACTTGTAAAAGGAAAAAGAGCATTGGGAAATGATCCATAATGAATTGCAAAAAAATGTTTTTAAAAAAACATTTCCCAAAAAACTTTCCCAAAATAACTTTCTGTTGGGGATAATTGAGACCGAAATTCCCAGGTGTCAAAAAAGGTTATTTATGTATGCTACCACTGCAGCCCGTGTTTTGTTAGCCCAAAAATGAAAAACGAGTGAGGTCCCAACTAAAGAAGAACGGCAATTTAAGCTGATAGAATATGCACACCTTGCAGACTTAGCATATAGAATAAGAGAACAAGAAGAACATATGTTTAGAGAAGACTGGAAAACGTTTATGGGAAATAACTGTGTACAGCTGGAAACGCTGGCAGCATTAAAATAATTTAACAGTGTAAATAAGTTTTGATGGATGTGATAATGGTATACTGAATAGTTTGGTTTATGTAAAATTTGCAGGGATTTATGGTATGCAAAATGAACCATGTAAAGAGAAGAAGGGAAGTCATTGATATTTTAAGGATGTTTAAATGAGTATTCAAAATTGTAAAACAGAATACACACACACACACACACACACACACACACACACACACACACACCCATCCAGCAGGGCTCTTCTAATGCAGTGTTTCTCAACCAGTGTGCCTCCAGATGTTTTGGGACTACAATTCCCATCATCCCTGACCACTGGTATTGCTAGCGAGGGATGATGGGAGTTGTAGTCCCAAAACATCTGGAGGCACACTGGTTGAGAAACACTGTTCTAATGTTCCTACTGCCTAGGTAACTATGACCATTACTAAACTAGTAATAGTAATAGTAACCATTACTAGATAAATAGTAATGGTGTGCAGTGGATTAGAAGGAATATGAACTTGTAAGGGGAGTGCGGACTTGTCAAAGGTGACACAGGATCAAACAGGCACCCCTGGAGTCCTCTGTGGCACTTCAGTGACCCAGATCGAACAATGCTGTTGTCAGGATGCTGTCAGCGGCTCCTGGCCGGTTGCCCAGAAAAGTATAAAGACAAGGAAAAGTTTATTGCAGTCCTTTTTTTATTTCAATCTTTACAGAGAAAGGCTATAGAACCCAGCCTCTTGGATAATGGCCTCCCTGTGACCTCCCTCAAACCCCTGTTGTAAATCTATACTGTCTTTCTCTTCCTCCTCCCTGGAAGGGTCAGGATGGGGAGTCGGTCTCCACCAGACCTCCTCCTCTGGCCCAGTCCCTGACAGCTGTAGAGAAGTGTCTGTTGAAAATAAAAGCACTCTTACTAAGCAACCACAGGACTCCTGCTTTCCTTGTTTAAAGCTTCATTGCTCTTAAACCAGACTGGCTCTCAAATAGAGGACACCTTCAAATAGAGGACTGTCCCTGGACAAGTAGGGGACATGGCTACATGACAGAGGGCTGAAATGCCAAAATTCAGAAATGAAGACCCCCTAGATCAGTGATGGCTAACCTTGACACCCCATATGTTTTGGAACTACAACTCCCATCATCCCTAGCTAACAGGATCAGTGGTCAGGGATGATGGGAGTTGTAGTCCCAAAACATCTGGAGTGTCAAGGTTAGCCATCACTGCCCTAGATGCCTCTCCAGGGCCTGGCACGCATCGGGTAGCTGTTCCAAATGTACTCTCATAACCTACACTACATTTTCTACCTCGGTGAACCCTTTTCATTCACTTCCTCCCCAATAGGAAGACAACATGGGTATCAAACAAATAATCGTAACTGAACCAAAAAACAGAAAAAGGGTTTGCAAAGCAATAGGAACAAGCCTATTTTCAAGAACTCCAGTTGTCTCATCTGAAGACAGAGTATGATAGCAGCTGCCTTTATAAGCAAGAGGTTTTTGTTGCACTTCCCCATCTGCCTGTGTCACTGTGAGCTGTGTCACTGTCCCACACCTGGCAGTAATAATCGGCCTCATCCTCTCCTTGGGCTCTGGCAATGCTGAGTGTGGCTGTGTTGCCAGAGCTGGTGCCAGAGAATCGGTCCGAGATCCCAGTGGGTCTCTCACTGTCTTCGTATATTATCAGTACAGGAGCCTGGCTGGGTTTCTGCTGGTACCAGTGCACATATTCGCCCCCAATGTTGCTCCCAGAACAAATGATTTGGGCATCTCGTCCCAGAGACACGGACACTGATGGGGGCTGTGTCACCACGTACTGGGCAAAGGACCCTGAAAGAGGAGAAAAATGTATCATTATATGTTAGAAACCTCTTTGTTCTACTGCTCAACAAGGATATTTCTTTCATACACACACCTGTGACATAAGTGAGGAAGAGGCAGACCCAGAGCATGATTGGAACCCAGAAGAACTCTCCTTCCTTTAAGGTACAGAGATGTCTGTTTTAGATCCATCTGTCTGCTCTCTTAAACCTTGTAGATCTCCTGACCCAGCCCTACATTCAAATCATTTCCCTTGAATAACCAATTCCCTCTTTAGATGAAGAGCGTTTGAATGTGATGCCCATAAAAGGTTTGATGGTGGTGATGATGATGAAGAGCATGCAACAGTGCTGGGGACCAGGTAGGAGGGGCCATCTGCACTCCAGAGGAAGCCTGGGAAAATAGGGCTGCTTGATGTTGTTGACTGGAAGGATAACCGGTTTCTTCAAATTTGTCTGCAACCTCTGCAGATGCAGGACACACCTTTCCCTCAAACATATATTCAGGGACCCACTCCTTGATTCTATTACCATGCATTTACATGCTGGCGATTTGGCTGCTGTGAGCCACCGTAGGTCACGGGAACCCAAGAATGTTCCCAAAGCAGGGACTGAGCTGTGTGTCAGGCTGCTGCCAGCAACTCCTGGCCAGTTGCCCAGGAACATACAAAGTCAAGGAAATGTTTCATACGGTCTGCTTTTTATTCAGTATTTACAGAGAGAGCCTATAGAACCCAGCCTCTTAGATAATGGCGTTGTCCCGAGTGAATCTCCACTCACCCCCCATCTCTCCCACTTCCTCATCCATCATTCTCATTGTCACTTCTACGGGTGCTGCTATCTGCCCTCTGTCTTTGAGCTCTTTGCTCTCCTACTTTCAAGGCTCTCCAGGTTCTGGGAGAGGGAGGGTCTGGAATGCTTTCTAGTGACAACATGTCAGCCAGGAGCTGCTCTGGCTCTGGCTCCTCCTCCTCCCCCCATTATTTCCCAACATTCCCCCTCATCTGCCTCTGAGCTGTGACCTCTCTCAAACCCCAGTTGTAAATCTATAATGTCTTCCTCTCTTCCTCTTCCATGGAGGGGTCAAGCTGGGGAGGCGGTCTCCTCCATTCCTCCTCTGCTCAGTCCCTGATAGCTGTGAGAAATGGTTTGCGTGTTGCTGACCACTGGGAATAGGTAGAGCTCACTGACGTCGCCTGCGGTCTTGATGATGGCAGCCCTGCCACAGCGCTCTGATCAGCACAGCCTGCTGAGTCCGCACGACCGATGGCAGCCAATGCCTTGGTCATGCCTCCATTTCCAATGGAAAATCGAGCCCAATGTAGACCATCCCTGTTTAGTGGGGAGGAGAGTGGGAAGGGGGGAAGTGCTTCCGGAAAAGGCCTCTGCCCGAAATCCCAGGGAGCTGCTGCCAGTCAGTGTAACAATAAAGCAATGAACAGGGTGGTGATACAATGACTGGGAGTTGGGCAGCAAAAGCCAAACCCCAATTTATACATCACCTGCTAGGTTTAGCCCATGTCACTTCTCTTCACCTTTGGAAATAGATAACCGAGGCTTTGTTCCCTCAAATCTACATGTGAATTTTGATGTGTGAGGAATTCTGGGGTGCTCCCTCCGCATGGCTGCTCCAGCTGTGCTCACACAGTCTATGCTAAGTTATCTACCTGGGTGAACCCCCTTCATCCACCTTCCCCACTAAAATCCAGGAATTTCCAACAGGGCTGGGTAGTACTATAATACAGCAATGTGTGGATAAGCCCCCTCTGCCTGGCTGCATAGAACTGATCTCATCAACTCTGCTACTTTATAGATCACCAGCGGCCTCTAGAGTTGTTTATTAAAATGCCACCTGTTCCAGTTGTCAGGATTCATGCCCCAAAGACTCCAGCGCTGTGCCTGTGCAGTTGTTAGCAGAGTAGCAGCTCCAAGAAGGCATGAGCTTCACTCGGGATGCAGTAAGAGTTTGCTAAGGCAAAAATAAGCTTGACAGTTCAATAGGTAAATATAAAGGACCCCTGGATGGTTAAGTCCAGTCAAAGGCAACTATGGGGTTGTGGCGCACATCTCACTTTCAGGCCAAGGGAGCCGGTGTTTGTCCGCAGACAGCTTTCTGGGTCATGTGGCCAGCAGGACTAAACCGTTTCTGGCACAATGGAACACCATGATGGAAACTAGAGCACATGGAAATGCTGTTTACTTTCCTGCCACAGTGGTACCTATTAATAATAATAATAATAATAATAATAATAATAATAATAATAATAATAAACTTTTATTTATATCCCGCCCTTCCCAGCCAAAACCGGGCTCAGGGCGGCTAACAATCATCAAACCACATACAGTTAAAATTAGCAGACAGTTAAAATTACAGATATAAAATACACTTTAAAAACTTAAAAATTTAGAATTTTAAAAGTTGCACTCAAATTAACCCAAAAGCCAGACGGAACAGCTCCGTTTTACAAGCCCTGCGGAAGGGTGCCAACTCTTGCAGGGCCCTCGTTTCCTGTGGCAGATCATTCCACCATATCGGGGCCAGAACTGAAATCTGCTTGCACTGGCGTGCTTTTGAACTGCTAGGTTGGCAGGAGCTGGAACAGAGCAATGGGAGCTCACCCCGTCATTGCGGGGATTCAAACCACCGACCTTCTGATCGGGAAGCCCAAGAGGCTCAGTGTTTTAGACCACAGCCCCCCCGTATCCCTTGACAGTTGAATATCAGGTGCGTAGAATGGCATTCTCTTCATTATCCAGTTGCAGCAAAATATAGCGGTGAAATATAACTTAAACGTACTATGTACTCTAGGCAAGTGAAAATCAATCCAGAATGAGAGATTGAAAGAACAGTAGAGAAAGAAAGAATAACCTGAGACCCCATCGGACTGCATTTATAGGCAGCCCAGAAGCAGTTGGACCTCAAAAGATAGATAACACAACGAGCTCATTCGAGGTGCAGGTCTGTTCCTTTGAAAACATTGGAACCGTAGAAACCTTCCAGACTGCTAGAAGATTTTGGAAAACTTCTATAAGCTTCTAGGGCTTCTGCAAGCTTCTGGACTTCAGAGATGCCATTATACTTGACACCAGTGTGTCATAGATCTGAAGTCTGCCTGGTTTGAAGATCAGGACAGAGAAAAGGGAGGACTGTTCTTTTGTTTTTTCCCTACAGAACACAGACTTCATGCTTGGATTTTCTGACTGCTTAATGACAGCTACTTAATGAGATGACTTTGAAATGGAAGATAAGACTGCCGGAAACCAGTAGTTCAGGAGACATCTCTGTACCCAGGCATATACAAGTATATGTTAGCTATTCCAGCTGTGCTCACGCAGCCTAGGCTAAGTTGTCTTCCTGAGTGAATCCCCTTGACCCACGTTCCCTCATGAAACAAGGCAGTGAGGATAACAACAAAATAATTGTAACTTTATGGAAAAGTGGGGGTCACAGTGCGGCCATTGCAAGGCAATAGGAATCTGCTTTTTTTTTTTTAATGAAAACTCAATTCCAGTGAAAAGTGCCTCATCTGAAGACAGTATGTGATAGCAGGTGACTTTGTCAGGAAGAGGTTTTTGTCACACTTCCCCATCTGCCTGTGTCACTGTGTGCTGCTGACTGCTATTGTCCCACACCTGGCAGTAATAATTGGCCTCATCCTCTGCTTGGGCTCTGGCAATGCTGAGTGTGGCTGTATTGCCAGAGTTGGTGCCAGAGAATCGGTCCGAGATCCCATCGGGTCTATTACTGTCTCGGTATATTATCAGTATAGGGGCCTGGCTGGGTTTCTGCTGGTACCAGTGCACATATGTGCTCCCAATGTTGCTCCCGGAACAAGTGATCTGGGCATCTCGTCCCGGCGACACGGACACTGATGGGGGCTGCGTCAACACATACTGGGCCAAAGATCCTGAAAGAGAAAGAGACAAAATATCTCATGATACGTTAGACTCCTCTTTCATCTACTGCTCAAAAGAAAGAAAGAAAGAAAGAAAGAAAGAAAGAAAGAAAGAAAGAAAGAAACACACATTTCTCTCTCCTACCTGAGAAATAAGTGAGGAAGAGGCAGGCCCAGAGCATGATGGGAATGCAGAGGATCTCTCCTTCCTTAAGCACAAAGCTGTCTGCTTCAGACCAGTCTCTCTGCTCTCTTAAATCTTTTCGATCTTGTGACCCAGCCCTACATTCAAATCATTTCCCTTGAAAATGCAGCACACCCTTCTCTCCACCCCTTGGGATAAAATGTATGTTATGGCACTGTAGAAAATGAAGGGTGAACACTTATTAGGTGGTGGGGGACATATAGTGGGAATTAAACTGTGCTTCCCATTTTACAGAGTTATGCGGAAAAGAGCCCAGGTAGTTTGACCCTTTAGTTAGATCCCTTTTCCCTCTTATCTAAACACATATAGCAAACGTTCTGAAAATGCTTTTTTAAAAAAGTGTTTTTAAAAATACATTTAATTTTCCATAAGGCTCACCATTGACATTTAGTGTCACATTGTCTATTGCGCCAAAACACAACACATTTCATTTGCAGCTGCGTAGCTGACTCCTGTAAGGGACGCGGGTGGCGCTGTGGGTTAAACCACAGAGCCTAGGGCTTGCCGATCAGAAGGTCGGCGGTTTGAATCCCCGAGATGGGGTGAGCTCCCATTCCTCGGTCCCCGCTCCTGCCAACCTAGCAGTTCGAAAGGACGTCAAAGTGCAAGTAGATAAAAAGGTACCACTCTGGCGGGAAGGTAAACAGTGTTTCCAAGTGTGCTGCTCTGGTTTGCCTGAAGCGGCTTAGTCATGCTGACCACATGACCTGGAAGCTGTACGCCGGCTCCCTTGGCCAATAAAGCGAGATGAGCGCCGCAACCCCAGAGTCGGTCACGACTGGACCTAATGGTCAGGGGTCCCTTTACCTTTTAGCTGACTCCTAAGACCAACAAACAGTTACAGACTGACTAACTCTGAGGCAGACAGCAGCATCACAGAACATACCTGCTGCTCTGTGTTTTTTTTTTTTTAAAAAAGACATATTATTATTTTTTCAAATTGGAGTTTTACAACCAGAGATCCAACATACAGTCCGCATGAACGATGGCGGTTGTCAGGGCTGGACTGAGGAGGAATGGTAAAGACCCTCCCCCCACCTGCACTTCCCAGAGAAGGAGACAGCATAGATTTAGAACAGTAGTTTGCAGAAGGTCATAGTTCAGAGGCTGCAGAGGGGAGAAGCTGGGAAATATTGGGAGAAGATCAGGAGGAAGAAGCAGCACCAGGGGAGAGACAGCTGACAGACTCAGTTTCTTTGGAAAGCATGCCAGACCCGCCCCCCCGTCTGCCAGGTCCCGGCGGGCATTGAGAGTAGGAGAACAGAAAGCTCAGAGGCAGAAAGCACAGATCAGCCGACGTAGCAATGAGGTATAACAGGAGTGACAGAGGGGGTGGGACTTTACTCAGAGAAACGCCATCTTCCCAAGGGGCTTCATGACTGCGTCTCTCTCTGTGAATATTGAATAGAATACCTTGGTAAGAACTTCTTGTTTTCCCTTTCCTGGAAGCCAGCCGTGAGGGAGGGGGATCGGATTCCCTGAAGTCTGACAGCGGTGGAGCTGGCAGTAGCAGTGGCGGCCAACGTCTTGGTCATGCCACCATTATCAATGGAGAAGAGCCAAAAGGACACCATCCCTATTTAGTGGGGAGGAGAGTGGAAGGGGGGAAGTGATTCCGGAAAAGGCCTCTGTCTGAAATCCCAGAGAGCTGCTGCCAGTCAGTGTAACAACAAAACAATCAACAGGGTGGTGATACAATGACTACTGCAATCGACACAAGATGATATCACCAAGAAAACTATCTGTCAACGAACAATAAGCGTCCATAAAATTGGCCAAAGCAGTTGCTTTCCCAAATCAGTTTTATCTTAAACAATTGCAAACACAGTAAATAAAGAGTTCATTTGCAGTATGTCAGGGGTTCAGTGCCCATCTTTTCTCTTTCCCAAATAGATTTTATCTTGAACAACTGCAAACGCAGTAAATAAAGAGTCCTCTTGTGATATTACCAGTGGTTCAGTGCTCGGGCGTCATGCCGGTAATCCGGCGTTTCGTCGCTAAAGAGCTTAGTCATCGAGCTGTCGAAATCTGTTGCAACAGAATTGCGCTGAATTAACAGGTAGAATAAGGGAAATTAAAATTAAAAATATGGTTGTTGTTTGTTTACAGATAGTCACCTTTGTGATATTATCTTGTGTCGCTTGCCAGTCTGTGAAGGCAGCACTGAACTAGAGGAACCAATGATCGGACTAAGGCAGCATCCCGTGTTCCAATTTTAAACTCCTGTTTTCTCGAAGCAACAAAGCTTCGAGAAAAGCAGTTCCCCAATGCATAATCTGCCCCAAGGGATATGATGTGGTGGCGGCATATCATGTGAGAAAGGGGAGGACGTGGTTAGTGTTCTGCAGCATCATGAGAATTAAGCCCCCTCTGCCTGGTTGCACAGAGCGGATTTTATCAAGCCTGCCAGCGCCCTCTAGAGGTGTTTATTGAAACGCCATGATGGTTTAGGATGTTTTATTTCACTATCTTTTCTTAGATCTGAAGTCCATATGGCTTGGAGATCAGGACAGACAAATGGGGATTCTCGATCACACGACACAGAGTTTCAGTGTGGTGTTTTTGAGCACATGATGGAGTTAAGGGGGATCAGACATGGACGATAAGTGGTGCCCAGCGTAGCCAGAGAACAGCAGTTCAAGATGACAGGCCAGCTCCATCAGGCCTCCTCTCCCCGCAGCTGGGGGCAGCCATCCCATATGATTTGCCTCAGTGAGACAAGGAGCAAATGGGGCTAGTTTCATCAGCTTGGGGCCAGCTGGTCATTATTGGCACAACTGCTTAGACATTGGTGCTGGAGTTGGATTTATATTTTCCTCTTCCCTCCCTGTTCCTTTTGCCTTGTGTTTCATGCTTTTTTTAAATAAAGCTTATAACCCTGAGGACAAGGAGTGTCTTTTTTCTTTTAAACATATCTTTTTATATATTTTGTTTTAAAATTTAGAATACTCATTTTAACATCCTTACAATATCAATGACTTGTTCCATGGTTCATTTTGCATATCAATGACTTGTTCCCTTCTTCTCTTTCCATGGTTCATTTTGCATATCATAAATCCCTGCATATTTTAGGTAAACGAAACCATTCAGTATTCAAATATTTCATCCATCAAAGCTTATTTACACTGTTGAATTAATCTCAATGCTGCCAACATTCTCAAATGTATACAATTTTCCTTCATAAATTCAATAAACATTTTCCAATCTTCTCTAAACGTATGTTCTTCTTGTTCTCTTATTCTATATGTTAAGTCCACAAACTGAGCATATTCCATCAGCTTAAGTTGCCATTGTTCTTTAGTTGGGCCCTTGCTCATTTTCCAGATTGTCTTGCTTCAATTGCTTGTATGGGAGCCTTTTTGACCAAAGAGCAGGGTACAAATGCTCTAAATAATGACAAAGTAAGCCTCTCTGTAGTCCGGCATAGACCTGCTGTCTATTTCCAATGCACTCTTGCAGTCTATGCTAAATTCCCTACCTCAGTGAACCCCCTTCATTTGCTTCCCCTCATTAAACAAGGGAGCGAGGTAGAAAAACAAGTGTAACTCTCGGAAAAGTGGGGGTTTGGGGGCGAGAATTGCAAGGCAGTACCAATAAGCCTCTTTTCATGAAAACTGAATTCCAGTGAAAAGTCCCTCCTCTGAAGACAGAGTATGATAGCAGCTGCCTTTGTCAGCAAGAGGTTTTTGTCGCACTTCCCCATCTGCCTGTGTCACTGTGCGCTGGTTGCTGCTGTCGTCCCACACCTGGCAGTAATAATTGGCCTCATCCTCTGCTTGGGCTCTGGCAATGCTCAGTGTGGCTGTGTTGCCAGAGCTGGTGCCAGAGAATCGATCTGAAATCTCGGCAGGTCTTTGGCTGTCCTTATATATAACCAGTTGAGGGGCCTGGTTGGGTTTTTGCTGATACCAGTGCACATATTGGTTCCTAAGGTTGCTCCCGGAACAAGTGATTTGGGCATCTCGTCCCGGTGACACGGACACTGATGGGGGCTGCGTCAACACATACTGGGCCAAAGATCCTGAAAGAGAAAGAGAAAAAATATCTCATGATACGTTAGATTCCTCTTTCATCTACTGCTCAAAAAAGGGGGGGGAGAGAGAAAGAAAGAAAGAAAGAAAGAGAGAGAGAGAGAGAGAGGGAGGGAGGGAGGGAGAGAGAGAGAGACCAAAGATCCTGGGCCAAAGATCCTGAAAGAGAAAGAGAGAAAAAATATCTCATTATACGTTAGACTCCTCTTTCGTCTGCTGCACGGAAGGAAGGAAGGAAGGAAGGAAGGAAGAAAGGAAGGAAGGAAGGAAGAAAGAAAGAAAGAAAGAAAGAAAGAAAGAAAGAAAGAAAGAAAGAAAGATGTTTCTCTCTCCTACCTGGGAAATAAGTGAGGAAGAGGCAGGCCCAGAGCATGATGGGAACGCAGAGGATCTCTCCTTCCTTAAGCACAAAGCTGTCTGCTTCAGACGCATCTCTCTGCTCTCTTAAATCTTTTCGATATTGTGACCCAGCCCTACATTCAAATCATTTCCCTTGAAAACACAGCACACCCTCCTCTCCACCCCTCGGGATAAAATGCATGCTATGCCACTGTAGAAAATGAAGGGTGAACAATTATTTGGTGGGGGGGGGGCATCTTGCGGGAATTAAACTGTGCTTCCCATTTACAGAGTTATGCGGAAGAGAGCCCAGGTTGTTGGACCCTTTGGTTAGCTCCCTTTTCCCTCTTATTAAAACTACACAACTCTCTCACTTTTAAAGTTTAAATAACAAATGACTTTTACTTGGTGTACTTGCACTTGCTAGATTAAACATAAAAGACAGGCAGGCATTACGTATGTTACTAATATGTATCACATAGCTTTGTATCTAAGGTGGAATCTAAACACATATATAACAAATGCTCTGAAAATGGTTGTTGTTGGTTTTTTTAAAAAAGAAACAAGCATTTTTAAAAATGCATGGAATTTTCCATAAGGCTCACCATCACCATCTAGTGTCACATTGTATATTGCACTTAAAACGCAACACGTTTCATTTGCAGCTGTGCAGCTGAGTCCTAAGACTGACTAACAGTTTGCATAAAGCAAGGGTGGTGGGGGTGGTGATGGGGTTCTGTGGTGAGCGATGGTTGAATGCTGGGATCTTTCCATTTTGCTTGAGCCTTGACCAATGTTTTGGGTGAGTGTACGTTGGATATTGACATTTCCTTCGCCTGTATTTTCCAGAGTTTGCGGTGTGTACACCCCACCCTTCAGATTGTGTCAAGAGAGTCATATTCAAAATAAAAATGCATAGCCGATATCTCTTTTTCTCTCACTTTGTTTAGGAATATTTGAAAGAAAAGCACACTTTTGCCAGACAGATGTTGATTTTAGCTGGTATCCTACATAGGGTGGGAGGAATGAGCAACCTTTGGGGGCCAGTGAGCACATCTGGAATTTTGAGCATGTCTTATGGGTGCCATAGCTTGGCAGTTGAGAATCTTGACGATCCCAGGCTGAATTCCTACTATTTTCAGGTAAGGCAGGAAAGACTTCCTGTCTGAAACCTTGGGGAGCTGCTGCCGCCCAGTGTAAACAATACTGAACTAAATGGAACAGTGGTCTGACTCAGTATAAAGCAGCCGCCTATTTTCTGTAATGAAGATGACTTTGGGTGCACAGCCTGAAGATTTGAACAGTGCCATTGCTGGGCTTCCCCTTGCATATGTTTGCTCACCAGCAGGTCATCTTCTCCCCTCCCCTCTGGTGTCCCTGTGGCTCAGCAGTGGCTGAGCTCTGGGTTGTGTTGTGGACATCACAGACCCCTCCCCACTTTCTTCTTGGTATGAGTCCTGCCACAGAGCTGGCATAAATGAGAGAATCCTAGAATTGCAGAGTCGGAATGGCCAGAATGAAAGAATGGCCAGGCTGACCAGGTAATGCAATCAGCAACCATTCTCTGGTATCATGGCAGACAGGATTTCTGCTGTGACCGCCTCCTATGATGTATGTATGGTGATTTTGGGGTGGTCTTGGGCTAAAGGGGTTGGGCAATGTCAAAAGTCTTTAAAGGTTCCAGCACACTTTTGTTCAGGGTCTCTCCTGCCTTGGAAGGAGGGGAGGGAACTCTGTTGTATCAGAAAAATAAATACAGTATCTGCCTTGCTTTCCACTGGATCCAGGCTCTGACCGATCATGGACCTAGGGGACTCAGAGTCCCATGGGGAGTTGGGCAGCAAAAACCAAACCCCAGTTTTTACATCACCTGCTAGGTTTAGCCCATGTCACTTCTCCTCACCTTTGGAAATAGGTAACCAAGGCTTTGTTCCCTCAAATCTACATGTGAATTTTGATGTGTGAGGGATTCTGGGCTGCTCCAGCTGTGCTCACACAGTCTGTGCTAAGTTATCTACCTGTGTGAACCCCCTTCATCCGCCTTCCCCACTAACATCCAGGAATTTCCAACAGGTATGGGTAGTGCTATGAAGCAATGTGTGGATAAGCCCCCTCTGCCGGGCTGCATAGAACTGATCTCATCAACTCTGGTGCTGTGCTGGTCCCGTGGGTTACCCGAGAGGCAAGGTCCAAGTCCGGTCCGTGGTCCAAAGGTTCAACATGGAGACCGTCCGATGTAGCCAAAGCTGGGTGCAGGGCAGGGAGTCAGGCAAGGTCAGGAACAGGAACGCAGGCAGGAAACCAGGGCAGGGCAGGAACACAGGCAGGAAACCAAGACAGATCAGAAGCAGCAACACCGGCAGGATCTAGCAACCAACTCCTGCAACCTGGGGCGGGGTATGACTGCCTTTTATCTTAGATGGGGTAACGGTCGGTCCCAATCCCCTGGCGACTCATCATCCAGTCTCGCCTGAAGGCGAGCACTCCTCCTGCGAGTACTCAGGTCTCTCCTTCTATCCGCCCTGAGTCTCTGCAGCTCGGGAGACGCCGGTGGGTTACTGGACCCAGGAGCTGCCTCTGTGGGAATATTTGGAATGTGGATGAGGATATATTACTTAAGATATCCTTATCCTAACTTGTGTTTACAAGTTCCAGCTAAGTCAGCAGAGTTACACTCCCCGTTTAAATCACACAGCAGAAGGTTGCTCAGGTTTGTTTAAACCTCTGTAAAAGTAGTTTCCTGGTATTACCCCTTTATCCCTCGTCAAAATAAGACACTACACAAGTCTTCTATAAAAGTTTGTAAAAACGTTTACTCACAGACATCAAATGGTCACAATAAGATCCCAGATGAAGGCAGACTTAAGCTTAGAAAATATATGTACATGTGGAGACTCTCCATGTGGGAGAAGACTCCATTTGGGCCCTCTTGGCTGGAAGCCAAGAGCCCATCTCTGCTCTAAGATGTTGCTTGCATGAAGTCCCGATCCAAGAGAGGGAAAATGGCCACTGACCTGTGGTTTTGTCCTAACCTGCCCAGGTGAAGCCACTCCCACTTTCAGTTACTTAGAGGAAGTTGTCTCAGTCCAGGTAAACAGGAAGTTACGGCTGGAGGACTGAGACACCTTCATGTCCACTCTAGCAATGTTATATTTGACTGCTCTGTGTGTTTACATCCCACAGCCTCAACCTCAGCTGGTAGTGGACCAGCTGGTGGCGACGACCTGGCTGACGGAAACAAGGTATTCCCTGCATCTGGAACCAGGGCAGGCTCAGGCCCCAGACTCGGCTCAGCTGGTGCTTGTTGCAGGGGAGGTTGTGCAGACTGAGGCTCCTCAGAATCAGGCCCCAGACTTGGTTCAGCTGATGTCCGAGGCAGAGGATTCAGTGCAGGCTGAGACTCCTCCGGTTCAGAGCCCGAGCCCGAGTCCCAGGCCATCACAGGTGCTTTATAGATCACCAGCGGCCTCTAGAGTTGTTTACTAAAATGCCACCTGTTCCAGTTGTCCGGATTCATGCCCCAAAGACTCCAGCGCTGTGCCTGTGCAGTTGTTAGCAGAGTAGCAGCTCCAAGAAGACGTGAGGTTCACTCGGCATGCAGTAGATTCATCAGTAAGAGTTTGCTAGGGCAAATATAAGCTGGACAGTTCAATAGGTAAACATAAAGGGCCCCTGGATGGTTAAGTCAAGTCAAAGGCGACTATGGGGTTGCGGCGCTCATCTCGCTTTCAGGCCGAGGGAGCTGGCGTTTGGAACAATTCTATAAGCTTCTAGGGCTTCTGCAAGCTTCTGGACTTCAGAGATGCCATTATAAATGACACGAGTATGTCGTAGATCTGAAGTCTGCCTGGTTTGGAGATCAGGACAGAGAAAAGGGAGGACTGTTGTTATGTTTTGTTTTTCTACAGAACACAGAGTTAACACTTGGATTTTCTGACTGCTTAATGACAACTATCGGTACTTAATGAGATGACTTTGAAGGGGAGGTCCTTCCAGCTCTACAATTTGAAATGGAAGATAAGGCTGCCAGACACCAGTAGTTCAAGATACAACTCTGTGGCAAGTCATATCTATGTCAGCTATTCCAGCTGTACTGCCACAGCTTATGTTAAGTTATCTCCCTCAGTGAATCCCCTTAACCCACGTTCCCTCATGAAACAAGGCAGTGAAGGTAGCAATAAAACAATTGCAACTCAAGGCAAAGTGGGGGTCACAGGGTAGCCATTGCAAGGCAATAGGAATCAGCCTTTTTAAAAATGAAAATTCAATTCCAGTGAAATTTCCCTCCTCTGAAGACAGAGTATGATAGCAGCTGCCTTTGTCAGCAAGAGGTTTTTGTCACACTTCCCCATCTGCCTGTGTCACTGTGAGCTGTGCTGCTGTCCCTCACCTGGCAGTAATAATCGGCCTCATCCTTTGCTTGGGCTCTAGCAATGCTCAGTGTGGCTGTGTTGCCAGAATTGGTGCCAGAGAATCGGTCCGAGATCCCATTGGGCCTGCTACCACCCCAATATATTATCAGTACAGGGGCCTGGCTGGGTTTCTGCTGGTACCATTGTACATTCTTCCTACCAATGTTGTTCCCAGAACAAGTGATTCGGGCATCTCGTCCCAGAGACACGGACACTGATGGCGGCTGCGTCAACACATACTGGGCCAAAGAGCCTGAAAGACAAAGAGACAAAATATCTCATGATACGTTCGACTCCTCTTTCATCTACTGCTCAGAAGAAAGAAAGAAAGAAAGAAAGAAAGAAAGAAAGAAAGAAAGAAAGAAAGAAAGAACACACATTTCTCTCTCCTACCTGAGAAATAAGTGAGGAAGAGGCAGGCCCGGAGCATGTTGGGAATGTGAAGTAGCTCTCTTTCCTTTAGGTACAGAGGTTTCTGCTTCAGACCCATCTCTCTGCTCTCTTAAATCTTTTCGATCTTGTGACCCAGCCCTACATTCAAATCATTTCCCTTGAAAACACAGCCACACCCTCCTCTCCACCCCTCAGGATAAAACTCATGCAATGGCACTGTAGAAAAGGAAGGGTGAACACTTTTTGGGGGAAGCATCTTGTGGGAATTAAACTCTAGTTCCCATTTACAGAGTTCTGCAGAAGAGAGCCCAGGTTGTTGGACACTTTGGTTAGTTCCCTTTTCTGTCTTATAAAAACTACACAAGACACTCTCTTTTAAAGTTTAAATAACAAGTAACTTTTACTCGGTGTATTTGCACTTGCTAGATTCAACAAAAATGACAGGAAGGTATTTCTTATGTTACTAATATGTTTTACATAGGTTTGTATTTAAGGTGGAATCTAAACACAAAAAACAAATGTTCTGAAAATGTTTTTTTTTTTTTTAAGAAACCCAGTTTTAAAAAATACATTGAATTTTCTATACGGCTCACCATTGCCATTTAGTGTCACATTGTATATTACGCTTAAAACACAACACGTTTCATTTGCAGCTGTTTAGCTGAGTCCTAAGACCGACAAACAGTTATAGACTGACCAACTCTGAGGCAGACAGCAGCATCACAGAACATACCTGCTGCTCTATGTTTTTAAAAATATATATCTATTTAGCTTTTCAAATTGCAGTTGTACAACCACAGATCCAACATACAGTCCGCACGAGCGATGGTGGTTGTCAGGGCTGGACGGAGGAGGAATGGTGAAGACCCCCCCCCCCGAGAAGAGGGAGACAGCATAGATTTAGAACAGTAGTTTGCAGAAAGTCATAGTTCAGATCCTGAAGCTGAGGCTCCAATACTTTGGCTACCTCATGAGAAGAGAAGAATCGCTGGAAAAGACCCTGATGCTGGGAAAGATGGAGGGCACAAGGAGAAGGGGGCGACAGAGGATGAGATGGTTGGGCAGTGTTCTCGAAGCTACCAACATGAGTCTGACCAAACTACGGGAGGCAGTGGAAGACAGGAGTGCCTGGCGTGCTCTGGTCCATGGGGTCACGAAGAGTCGGACACGACAAAACGACTAAGGCTTCAGAGGCTGAAGAGGGGAGAAGCTGGGAAATATTAAAAGAAGATCAGGAGGAAGCATCAGAACCAGGGGAGAGACAGCTGACAGACTCAGTTTCTTTGGAAAGCATGCCAGACCCGCCCCCCCCCCGTCTGCCAGGTCCCAGCGGGCATTGAGAGTAGGGGAACAGAAAGCTCAGAGGCAGAAAGCACAGATCAGCCGACGTAGCAATGAGGTATAACAGGAGTGACGGAGGGGGTGGGACTTTACTCGGAGAAACGCCATCTTCCCAAGGGGCTGCCTGACTGCATCTCTCTCTGTAAATATTGAATAGAATACCTTGGTAAGAACTTCTTGTTTTCCCATTCCTTGAAGCCAGCTGTGTGGGAGAGGGATCGGATTCCCTGAAGTCTGACAGCGGTGGAGCTGGCAGTAGCTGTGGTGGCCAATGTCTTGGTCATGCCACCATTACCCATGGAGAAGAGCCAAAAGGACACCATCCCTGTTTAGTGGGGAGGAGAGTGGAAGGAGGGAAGCGCTTCCGGAAAAGGCCTCTGTCTGAAATCCCAGAGAGCTGCTGCCAGTCAGTGTAACAACAAAACAATCAACAGGGTGGTGATACAATGACTACTGCAATCGACACAAGATGATATCACCAAGAAAACTATCTGCCAACGAACAATAAGCGTCCATAAAATTGGCAAAAGCAGTTGCTTTCCCAAATCAGTTTTATCTTAAACAATTGCAAACACAGTAAATAAAGAGTTCACTTGTAATATGTCAGTGTTTCAGTGCTCATCTTTTCTCTTTCCCAAAGAGATTTTATCCTGAACAACTGCAAACGCAGTAAATAAAGAGTCCTCTTGTGATATTACCAGTGGTTCGGTGCTCGGGCGTCATGCCGGTAATCCGGCGTTTCGTCGCTAAAGATCTTAGTCATCGAGCTGTCAAAATCTGTTGCAACAGAATTGCACTGAATTAACAGGTAGAATAAGGAAAATTAAAATTAAAAATACGTTTGTTGTTTGTTTACAGATAGTTGCCTTGGTGATATTATCTTGTGTCGATTGCCAGTCTGTGGAGGCAGCACTGAACTCGAGGAACCAATGATCGGACTAAGGCAGCATCCCGTGATCCAATTTTAAACTCCTGTTTTCTCGAAGCAACAAAGCTTTGAGAAAAGCAGTTCCCCAATGCAGAATCTACCCTAAGGGATATGATGTGGTGGCGGCGTATCATGTGAGAAAGGGGAGGACGTGGTTAGTGTTCTACAGCATCATGCAAATTAAGCCCCCTCTGCCTGGTTGCACAGCATGGATCTTATCAAGCCTGCCAGCGCCCTCTAGAGGTTTTTATTGAAACGCCATGATGGTTTAGGGTTTTTTATTTCACCACCTTTTCCAATACATCAGGGGTGGCCAACTCCGAAGAGACTGTGATCTACTCACAGAGTTAAAAACTGGCAGTGATATACCCCCTTTTGGGGGGTTCAGATCAAAGTTGTTGAGCTTCTTTTAGGAAGGAGGGAGGCCCATTTTTAGGGGTTCAGGTCAAAGATGTTGAGTTTGTTTGACGGAGGAGGAAAGTCCCGCTTTTTGGGGGTGCAAGGCAAAAATGTTGAGCTTTTTTTAAGGGGAGCCAAAGTTGTTGAGCTTCTTTGGGGGGAGCCAGTGATCTACCCGTGATCTACCACAGACGTCCAGTGATCTACTGGTAGATCACAATCTACCTGTTGGACGTGCCTGCAATACGTCATAGATCCCAAAGGGGACAATGACAATAAATATTCTATTCTATTCTATTCTATCTGAAGTCCATGTGGCTTGGAGATCAGGACAGACAAATGGGGGTTCTCTGTCACACGACACAGAGTTAAAGCGTGGCAAGGAGCAAATGGGGCTCATTTCATCAGACATCCTCCTCTCCCCACATTGGGGGGGGCAGCCATCCCATCAGACTTGCCTCAGTGAGACAAGTAGCAAACGGGGCTCATTTCATCAGCTTGGGGCCAGCTGGTCATTATAGGCACAACTGTTTAGACATTGGTGCCTGAGTTGGATTTATGAGCGGCAGAGGAAGCCACTCAGGCGCCTGGGGCGAGCTGCCCAGGGGTGGGGTGAGTTGCCATAGGGGCGGGAGAGGGCGGGGAGAGCCACTCATGGGGGGGGCACACCGCAGGGCCTCCAGAGTCTGCCTGCCTCCTCCCACTCAGCCGCCCTACTGCTGGGGGGAGGGCAGCGGATGGACCACTTGGGCAGCGCGCACCCTGCGCATGCCCAAGCCACAGCTTCTCTCCCTGGAGAGACGCGTGGCTCAGGGGTGCTGCAGGCCCCGCGGTGAGTGCCGCCTGGCATTTTGTCACCCTCCTCAGTGTTGACACCCAGGACTGCCCGCTCTAAATAATACAAATGCTCTAATAATAGCAAAATACACCTCTCTGTGGCCCGGCATAGACCTGCTCTTTATTTCCAATGCACTCTTGCAGTCTATGCTGAATTCTCCACTTCACGGAACCCCCTTCATTTGCTTCCCCTCATGAAATAAGGGAGTGAGGTGCAACAGCAACTGTAATTCTAGGAAAAGTGGGGGTTTGGGGGGGTGAGAATAAGCCTCTTTTTGTGAAAATTCAATTCCACTGGAAGGTCCCTCCTCTGAAGACAGAGTATGATAGCAGCTGCCTTTGTCAGCAAGAGGTTTTTGTCGCACTTCCCCATCCGCCTGTATCAGTGTGTGCTGATCACTGCTGTTGTCCCACACCTGGCAGTAATAATTGGCCTCATCCTCTGCTTGGGCTCTGGCAATGCTCAGTGTGGCTGTGTTGCCAGAGTTGGTGCCAGAGAATCGATCCGAGATCCCAGTGGGTCTCTCACTGTCTTTGTATATTATCAGTACAGGGGCCTGGCTGGGTTTTTGCTGATACCAGTGCACATATTTGCCCCCAATGTTGCTCCCAGAACAAATGATTTGGGCATCTTGTCCCGGAGACACGGACACTGATGGGGGCTGCGTCAACACATACTGGGCAAAAGATCCTGAAAGAGAAAGAGAAAAAAAAATATATCTCAGGATACGTTAGACTCCTCTTTGGTCTACTTTCTCAGAGGAAAGAAAGATAAAAACACACTTTTCTTTCTCCTACCTGAGAAATAAGTGAGGAAGAGGCAGGCCCAGAGCATGATGGGAACACGGAGGATCTATCCTTCCTTAAGCACAAAGGTGTCTGCTTCAGACCCGTCTCTCTGCTCTCTTAAATCTTTTCGATCTTGTGACCCAGCCCTACATTCAAATCATTTCCCTTGAAAACACAGCACACTCTCCTCTCCCCCCCCAGGATAAAATGCACACCATGGGACTGTAGAAAATGGAGGGTGAACACTTATTTGGTGGGGGGGGGCATCTTGTGGGAATTAAACTGTTCTTCCCATTTACAGAGTTATGCTGAAGAGAGCCCTGGTTGTTTGACCCTTTAGTTTGTTCCCTTTTCTGTCTTATAAAAATTAAGCAAGACACTGTCTTTTAAAGTTTTAATAATGAATACCGGTAACTTTTACTTGGTGTACTTGCACTTGCTAGATTAAACATAAAAGACAGGCAGGTATTACTCCTTTTACTAATATGAATTACATAGGTTTGTATGTAAGGTGGAATCTAAACACATTTAACAAATGTTCTGAAAATGCTACGATAAAATATGCATTGAATTTTAGACAAGGCTCACCCTCTAGTGTCACATTGTATATTGCACTTAAAACACAACACGTTTCAATTTCAGCTGTATAGCTTAGTCCTGATGTATAATTTTTATTAAAATTTGGTTAAGTCCAGTCAAAGGTGACTATGGCGACTCATCTTGCTTTCAGGCCAAGGGAGCCGGCGTTTGTCCACAGACAGCTTTCCGGGTCATGAGGCCAGCAGGACTAAACCGCTTCTGGCGCAACAGGACACCGTGACGGAAACCAGAGCTCATGGAAATGCTGTTCACCTTCCCGCCACAGCGGTACCCATTTATATACTTGCACTAGTGTGCTTTCGAAGTGCTAGGTTGGCAGAAGCTGGGACAGAGCAACGGGAGCTCACCCCGTCTCGGGGATTCACACTGCCAACCTTCCGAATGGCAAGCCCAAAAGGCTCAAGTGGTTTAGACCACAGCCCCACCCGCGTCCCTTGACAGTTCAATACCAGGTCCCTGGAATGGCAATCTCTTCATTATCCAGTTGCAGCAAAATGTAGCGGTAAAATAAAACTTTAAAGTGCTATGTACTCCAAGGGAATTGTTTCTAAGTATGTTTCATTGTCTCATAAATCACCTTGAGATGTCTAATGAGAAGGCATTCACTAATGCAATTAGGCTTAAATAAATATGGAGTGAACTCTCCCCACAACTGTGGAAATCAGGGGTGCCAACCTGAATAAAATATTGGGGAGGGGGGAGTGAGGTAAGGCCTGCCTCACATAATCGATCCCTTAATGTGGTGCAAGCACATCATTTGAATGGCAATGCCCAGCAACTTTGGACAAGGGGCAGCCCCCTCAGATATTATATGGGGACGACGACGACGAAGGCCCCTAAGAGTTGGCTCCTCTGGTGGAAATGGGTTTAAAGATGCTGCTGCCTAAACTGGAATAATTGTAATAACTCTGCATGGTCCCCCTGCAAGCACAGAGCAGTTTCTCCTCTGAGACCGAAGAGAAGGTTTTTGTCTCGGTTCCCCATCAGACCACATCACTGTGCACTCTGTTTTATTGTGCCACGATGTACAGTGATATTCAGCCTCATCTTCTGCCAGGACTCCTGCAATGGTTAGATACCCAGTTTTGCTCGAGGCGTCTCTGGACCCGGAGAAACGATCGGGAAGCCCGGAACTGTGGTTCTTGTAGGATTCTGAGAAATAACTTAAAAGGAATCGCGGAGGGTTGCCAGGCTTCTGCTGATACCAGTGCACATAGTTGTCGAATATGAACACGCTGCTCGCAGCACAAGCAAGTTTCACTTCGTTCCCCAGTGACACTGATTTTGACGCTGGCTGTGACAATGTAGGCTGAGAGCTTGAACCTGGGGGAAAGGATATGATCATTGTTGATATTTTTATTCTCCTTTTTTCCTGCTAGAATAGGCTCCTAAAGGCAAAACAAAGGTTAGCAATTTTAACAAGCGCTTTTGTTGCTCTCACCTGTGCACCACATCAGCGAAAGGCAAAATACAGAAGGCCAGATCATGATGGGAAGATTTTGGAACCCCAGTGAGAAAAAACAAACAAACCCCACAACAGTAGACGTTCCCTGCAGGCGCTGCGCATTATATCCGCACCTAAGCTCCGCCTTCATGTCCATCTGCTGCAATCCGATTGGCCCTTATGAGCATGAGTCTACTTAAAAGCAGGAGGTGCCTTTCCTGGCTGAGTGGTGCTTCGCTTTGGCTTCATGATGGGTGAACCATAATCAGAAAAACCACTCTAAAGTTATACAGCGAGATGCATTAGTCTTTGCTGGCTTCACGAGGATGTTCGTTGGTTGCATGGATAATAATAATAATAATAATAATAATAATAATAATAATAATAATATTTTTTATTTGTACCCTGCCCATCTGGCCGGGTCTCCCCAATCACTCTGGGTGGCCTCCAACAGACATTAAAATACATTAAAATATCACAAGTTAAAAACTTCCCTAAATAGGGCTGCCTTGAGGTATTTTCTGAATGTTGTTTATAGCTCTGACCTCTGATGGGAGGGCGTTCCACAGGGCGGGCGCCACTACCGAGAAGGCCCTCGGTCTGGTTCCCTGTAACCTCACTTGTCACAGTGAGGGAACCGCCAGAAGGCCCTCGGCGCTGGATCTCAGTGTCCGGGCTGAACGGTGGGGGTGGAGACGCTCCTTCAGGTATACAGGACCGAGGCCGTTTAGGGCTTTAAAGGGCAGCACCAACACTTTGAATTGTGCTCGGAAACGTACTGGGAGCCAATGGTTTACGGCCAGGAGCAGAGGGTGTCCCTCAAGGCCACTCCCAGGGTCATCTTACCCATAGGTGCTAGGGGTGCGGGGCACCCGGGTGCTGGGCTCTCAGGGGCGAAATTAGTCTGCTGTACAAAGCTAACATTTATATCCGTTACCCTACAAACTATTTCCTTTGGTGTGTGGCCCTTGGAATGTTTTCCAGCAAGGAATGTGGCCCTCAGCTTTAACAAATTCCTTGGTTAATTTGTGTGTGTATATCTATATATCTATATATGGAGAGAGAGACATACTCTCCAACATAGAAATGAAAATAGGGGTGCCCTATTTAATAATAATAATAATAATAATAATAATAATAATAATAATAATCCACACATTTGACTGAGTTGCCCCAGCCACTCTGGGCAGCTTCCAACATATATAAACACATAATATATAATGAAAAAATATAATTTATTTAGGAGACCACTGTAAGCAGATGAAAATATTAGCAGGCTTTTAATAACACTTGTAATGTAACAGCCACTATGGACAATATGGACAGATACAAAATAGGAATTATGGAATAATATATGCAGTTGAAAACGTTGACAATAAGATCCATGGAGGGGATGCGGGGAAGTCTAGAGATTCAGAGAAATCTCTGAATGTGGATGTTTATTTGATATTGTTATAGTTCTATGCTTGTAAAATCAAATAAAATCATTAAAAATACACACACACAAAAACCTTCACTATACAGAACTGCCTTCAGATGTCTTCAGATGCAGGTGGATCTAGCAGCTTCTGAACAGGCCCAGCTCCCCCTTTTCCCACCCAGAAAGTGCCCGGTTTTGTATTTGGGTTATCAGCAGCTGGAGTATCTGCCTCGACTTTGGGTGGATGCTGTGGAGACTTCCACAATGGCAGAGGTCCACTGTTGGCAGATCCCATCAGAGCTCAGCAGAGCTGGGTGGGGCAACACACCTGTCGAATCCTAACCATTATGGACAGACTGGGATTGCTTTCTCTGCCCAATAGGTTGTGGAAATGAAGTGTTGTGAGGTTTGTGCATTCCTCTTGTCTGGTTTGCAGACATGACTTAAACCATACCTTCTTTAAAAGAAATCAGTTTCTACATAAATTGCTCTGAGGAGTGAATGTAGCCTGAAAACAGGAAGTCCAGCAGGAAGTAGTTTTACATAAAGAGGCCCTTGACATGGTACAGGTGGTTCCATGGTACAATTGATGCTTCCCCACTGTTCCACTTTTTTTAAAAAAATCATTCATTCATTTATAAAAACCCTCATGAAAATTCATCCGTCTTTCAGTGCAAATTTCTCCACATAAACATATTCATCAATGCAATTTTGTCTGAAATGTGCATTTTCCGCAAAGCAAGATATGCACTTTAGACTAGAGCATTGCCATCTGAATGAATGAATCTTTATTTGCGTCAGCCATCGGCCATAGCAATAAAACAACAATACGATATACAAAGAATAGAAATACAAATAAGAAGTCGATTACAGTGATCCCTCGACTTACGAAAGACCCGACTTATGAGTTTTTTGAGTTACGAGGGATCAAAGTGGCTGCCGCTTCTGATTTTTTCGACTTCCAATCGGAAGTCGCGGCCGTTTTAAATGCGGTTTTCTTGAGTTCCAAAGGTTTTTTCGACCTACGAATGCGTTCTCCAACGCATTCCTATGGGGACTTGAGTTATGATTTTTTTGACTTACGAGGAATCCATCGGGACGGATTACCTTTGTAAGTCGAGGGTCCACTGTATATAAAATACATTTTAGGGTTCTGAATCAATACTCAAATAGTGGATCTTATTCTGATTGCCCCAGCTAAAAACCTTGCAACCTTTGCTGTCACCTGCTCATCTTGATCTGCCAAGAGAAAGGACACTGTGGGTGACCCAGAATGGACAATAAAAGAGGGGTGATAACCTCATTCCTCAAGTCTTTATAAAGAGTGCAAGCCAGCAGGGCATGCGCCACCGATTCGGTACTGCCATCTCCACAGGGACATAAGTGTTTTTTGTGTGGAATCTGTTGGAATCGTCCCTCAAGTACAGCCGAGGGCAATACATTCAATCTTGCGAGGGTAAAAGTGTGTCTGTTTTAGAATTGCTAGGTTATGCAGATAGGGTGCCAGAGAGTCAAAATGGAAGGTGGAAAATAGTCATACCATGGGCAAAATTTCCATATTGTGGCCATGTTGCTCTGACGCTCATTATCATTTAGGTCAGGCATAGGCAAACTCCGGCCCTTCAGATGTTTGGGACTACAATTCCCATCATCCCTAGCTAACAGGACCAGTGGTCAGGGATGATGGGAATTGTAGTCCCAAACATCTGGAAGGCCGGAATTTGCCTATGCCTGATTTAGGTGCCAACAAATTAGACTGTTTGCTTTACTAAAATCCAAAGTGAGTAGCTGTTGGGGTGATAAGCCACAAGAGTGAAGTTTTTGATAGACAATTTTAGAGCATTGCCATCTCATTCACACCGAATAGGTGCAAAAGGTATACCCAGCAGGTAAAGGTAAAGGGACCCCTGACCATTAGGTCCAGTCGTGACCAACTCTGGGGTTGCGGCGCTCATCTCGCTTTATTGGCCGAGGGAGCCGGCGTACAGCTTCCGGGTCATGTGGCCAGCATGACTAAGCCGCTTCTGGCGAACAAGAGCAGCACACAGAAATGCCGTTTACCTTCCCACTGCAGCGGTACCTATTTATCTACTTGCACTTTGACGTGCTTTCGAACTGCTAGGTTGGCAGGAGCAGGGACCAAGCAACGTATGCTCACCCCATCGTGGGGATTCGAACCGCCGACCTTCTGATCGGCAAGCCCTAGGCTCTGTGGTTTAACCCACAGCGCCCAAATGCCAGGTCTGGCCAAATTTTCAGAAGCAAAGCCATCTCCTAAATGGGAAAGAACTGGGACCCAATTGTAATTGTTTCTCTTAGTTCTGATGAAATCTCTGCATTGACATGCATAACTGATTTCCTTGCGGAGAACAGAAGTGTGGGTTTTTGTCTCAGTTCCCCCTTGAACTGTGCCACCGTGCCAAGTGCTGGCTTGAAAGGTGGCACAGTAATAATCAGTTTCATCTTCTGCCAGGGCTCCAGAGATAGTTAAATAGCCACTGTTTCTGGCGACGTCTTTGGAACCGGAGAAACGAGAGGGGATTCCGGAGGGTCGGTGCTTGATAGAATTTGTATGATAGAATAAGAGGTACTCTGGCGAACCCCCAGGCTTCTGCCGAAACCAGGACACAGGGAAACTATCAATGCTGAATCCGTAGTTCAAGGAACAGGAAAGTGTGGTTGTGTTTCCTGGTGCCACTGAAGCTGACACCGGCTGAGACAGGACAGGCTGAGATCTTGAACCTGGAAGAAAAGAATATTGGAAGAAATGGTCATGCTGGGTGCATGAGGAACGCTTATCGTAGCGACGGTGTTCCCAGTGGTGGCTAACCTTGACACTCCAGTTGTTTTGGGACTACAACTCCCATCATCCCTGACCACTGGCCCTGTTAGCTAGGGATGATGGGAGTTGTAGTTCCAAAACATCTGGAGTGTCAAGGTTACCCATCACTGAGTATACATAGCTTTCTCTCACCTGCGCACCAAATCGCCAGCAGGCTAACAAGGCAAACCCAAACCATGCTGAAATTTGAAACCGCAACGAGGAAAGAAAAGGAAGCCTACGACAGTGTGAGTGAATATGAAAACCACTCTTTAAATCACTCCTGTTTGTAGAGATGCTCCACCTCCATGTTAATCAGCTCTGTTCTGATTGGTCCGTAGGGAAACTTAAAGGGAAAGTGGCATGTTGTTCTTTTTTCCAAATTTTTTATTTATACTTTTCAGCTTTATACATTTCGCTGATTTTACAATCATTTCGACATTTCAAAACTTGACTTCCCCCCCTTCTGTGGTTCCTTAAATTTATTTTTAATATCTTCTGCATATCCAAATTAACTTAGTTTGCTCATTGATTCATCTTCTTTAAATATATACTCTTATGAAACTGCAGGTTATTACAATAATCCTGCCAATGTTCTTATCTGTTTACAATTTATCTATAAATATTCAACAAACCATTTCCATTCCTTTATTAAAAGTTTGTTATCTTGATTTCTTATTCTTCCGGTATTTCAGATGTCAAGGAAATAAACAACTATATGACTTTTAGAAGACATTTGAAGGCAGCCCTGTTTAGGGAAGTTTTTAATGTTTGATGTTTTATCATGTTTTTTAATATTCTGTTGGGAGCCGGCTTCTTCTTCTTCTTCTTATCATCATTATCATTATCATTATCATCATCATCATCATCATCATCATCATTATTACAATGACATACTGAAAAAGTGATTTGCTTACTGAGCTGGTGTAAATCCTGGTTAATAATAATAATAATAATAATAATAATAATAATTCCCTGATACCACTTTCGTACTTCTTCTTTCCCCAATTTTAGAATGAAAGGTAACTCCTGAACAGACAGCATTTAATGTTTGATGTTTTGTCACTTTAAAAAAAAATATTATTAATATTCTCGTGGGAGCTGCCCAGAGTGCCTGGGGAAACCCAGCCAGATGGGAGGGGTATAAATAATAAATTATTATTAAATTATTTCCATTCTTTTATAAAAAGTTTGTTATCTTGATTTTTTATTCTTCCAGTAAGTTTCACCATTTCTACATATTCCATAAGTTTTATATCCATTCTTCCTTTGCTGGGACTTCTGCTTCTTTCCATTTTTGGGCAAGTAACATTCTTGCACACATGAATAAGTTTCTATGCAGTTAGGTAGTTCTGTCCTTATAATTCCCCAAAGAAAAGCTTCTGGTATTTTCACAATGACCATTCCCCACATCAAATGGGGTGCACATTTTGCGTGGTCGCGAGTAGCCCTCTGGGATCACGTTGCAGCTCCTGGCAGTTGGGTCTGGCACTGCCTTCCCCAGGTAGGATACCTGTGGTCTCCATCTACTCCGGCAGCTGCCCAATCCCGGCTGGGGAGGTGTTGCCAGGGGGATTGGCCAGGTAGAAGGAAGGAACATATACCGTAGTACACAATAGGAGCCATACCTGGGAAGTCGCCGTGAGATTCAGAGCTTCCCCACCCTCCACTCCCTCAATTAACGCTTATTATGCAGATTAACCTTTTATTTTCCACAGCCACACAGGCACGCAGACGCTGCTATGACAAGGTCGCTGTTGAAGGGCCGGAAAGGACTTTCCCTGCATTGGCAGGTTTCGCCTTTCCCGTAGCAATTCGTCACAACTTTGGCGGTTGCAGGCCTTGGGCAGAATCCTTTAGTCATCTACCTAAATTGGGGGGGCATGGGGCGGTGCCCCCCGCCCCCATTGTGGCGGCGATACCAGGGTTCCCGTTAAAGGGGTCTTAGGGGGAGGCATTGACCATGCGCCCAGAGGTCGTCATTGCCCTCCCCCTCCAGCGGCGGCGAACAGGGGGGCGGGCTATCTGCTTGAACATATGTTCTCCAGAGCTATCCCACTCCCCACACATGCTGGATAACCCTGAAAATTACCCAGAACCCCGGCTGGGGGGCTGGGAAGGATAAACGCCCAATGCCTGAGACAAGGTCTCCCTACATCTGAATATTAATAAAGTTGTGGCCAATTTAATCCCATAGAACGTTGTCACGTGTCGTTATTTCCCTCAGGGGCTGCACGGGGTTCGGGGGGACTCCACCTGGCCACGCAAACGTTATTTTATCATTGGTCTCCCTGCCTTCTGCTCCACCAGCCCCAATATGCCGCAGCCACCTCTGAGTGCTTTTCTTGTCTCATCTCCAGGTCAGAGGGTGATTGTAACAACATCACAGCCAATCGAGCAGAAATACCCAGCTGCACCTCAACGAGTGGAGAAAGTCTCCAGGAAGCAAACAGGAAGCATCTTCAGCCACCTGAGACCCGGTAAGATGTGGCAGCTGCAACTCCCTTTGAGGACCAAAGGTTTGCGACTTACTTCCCCCTCTGAACACACCACTGTGCCAAGAGGCAGTGACATTATCCCACCCTTGACAGTAATAATCAGCTTCATCTTGAGGTTGAACATCAGCGATGATTAAGGTGACTGTTTTTCCGGTGCTGCGACCAGAAAACCGTTCTGGAATCCCAGCAGGTCTTTCCTTGTCCTTATATATAACTGTCTTGGGGATGCCACCAGGTTTTTGCTGGTACCAGTGAACATAGTGCTTATCAACCCTTTCTCCTGAACAGGAGAATTCTGCAGTTTGTCCTAGAGATACAGAGGCTGATGGCGGCTGATTAAGAACGTATTGGGCCACAGAACCTGGAAAGGGGAAAAATATATGCAGAGATAAATAAGTGTAAGACCAAAGGGTTGGTGGATGGAATGGCCTTGGCTTGAGTGGGGATGCATGCAGAAATGGTCGCCTGGGACACTATAGGCCCAAATGAGCATCTTCTCTACACATATCCCAGCTCAAGGCAAAGTCATGGGTCCATCAGCCCCTCCACTCATATCAGCTCAAATGACCAGGCCCCCCAAAATCGAGATCGAGATGTGCCCAATGGAATGGCAATGCCTATTTTGTAGAATAGGAAAAGGGGTCTAAAATTGGGGAGGTACCCATCTCAGTACCTGAGAAATAAGTGAAGACCAGGATGAGAAGATGACAAGGAGACAAGGCCATGGTGGACATGGGTGATGAACTCTCCTTCCTAAGAGTGACCCCGGGCAGCTTCCTCTTAAAGCCCACCGAAGCCACTGAATGCTTCCTTTATGCAAATTCACTCCCTGTTGATTGGCCACCAAGACTGCCCCTATGCATATGAGTGGCACAGTGTGTTCCTCCAGCCATACTTGCAAGCTCCCTTTGTGGATTCTTCATTACGCTATCCTTGAGGTGTGTTCAAGAGAACGTAAGGGAAGCGGCACTCTGAATGCCAGGATGGTGTGCATGAGACATGTAGCTTGCAACGTATTAATGTGTCATCATGAATCTGGTTGACAAATGCAAGACAAGATCTTATACCCGAACATCCTTCCCCAGTCTCCTGCACAAAACTGATTTCATTAGTTCCAGTATTTTTAGTGCAAGGCAGCCCTCTAGGGGCCCAGTCGCATTCTGCAATCTATTTGACCATAACTGAAGTAAGCAAATAAGTTAACTTCTACATGAAAGAACGCATTTCCTGACCTCCTTTGTTCCCCAAACTCCTTTTGCTTAATAATTCTTTTCTTGTTTGTACAACTTCCGCCTCATTAAATTTTCCTTCACACAAGCCCCCCACTTGTGTAAATTTTGTCAAACTTCATATATTTCGGTATACAGTGAGGTATGTGCACTATATTTAATAAGGGGCAGGTAGCGGGGTCAGTCCGCTGCATTACTCATTGGTGATAAGTGTTGGGATCTGCTACATATTATTGGTGGCTAGAGGTGACAAGGACGCGGGTGGTGCTGTGGGTTAAACCACAGAGACTAGGGCTTGCTGATCAGAAGGTCGGCGGTTCGAATCCCCGCGATGGGGTGAGCTCCCTTTGCTTGGTCCCTGCTCCTGCCAACCTAGCAGTTCGGAAGCACATCAAAGTGCAAGTAGATTAATAGGTACCACTCCGGCGGGAAGGTAAACGGCGTTTCCTTGTGCTGCTCTGGTTCGCCAGAAGCGGCTTTGTCATGCTGGTCACATGACCTGGAAGCTGTACGCCGGCTCCCTCGGCCAGTAATGCGAGATGAGCGCTGCAACCCCAGAGTCGTCCGTGACTGGACCTAATGGTCAGGGGTCCCCTTTACCCTTAGAGGTGGGATCTGCTACACCTAGGTAAGGGCCTAGAACTGCTGGAATCTCATGCAGTCACTCAGCAGAGATTGTGGTGGCCTCTCTTAGAGAAAGAAGAAGAGTTTGGATTTGATATCCCGCTTTATCACTACCCAAAGGAGTCTCAAAGCGGCTAACATTCTCCTTTCCCTTCCTCCCCCACAACAAACACTCTGTGAGGTGAGTGGGGCTGAGAGACTTCCAAGAAGTGTGACTAGCCCAAGGTCACCCAGCAGCTGCATGTGGAGGAGCAGAGACGCAAACCCGGTTCACCAGATTACGAGTCCACCGCTCTTGACCACTACACCACACTGGCTCGTCTCAGTTCCTCTTAGGACTGCATCACGTTGCACTTCAGGAATGCCACACATTACAGTAATCAACCTCATCTTCTGCCTGGATGTTGCAGATGGTTAAATATCAAATATTTGGGGATGGAAGCAGAGAATTGAGGTCCCCAGAGCCTGCGCCTGCACTGGTATAGTAATAATACAGGAACCTGGAAGGGCTGTCTGGTGTTTGTTGGTACCAGGCTTGTCCATAGCTGGTCACTGTTGCACTGTTGCATATGTTGGAAGCTGCCCAGAGTGGCTGGAGAAACCCAGTCAGATGAGCAAGATATTATGGACTAGGCGGTCCCTATTTTCATCATAGAAATGCTGGAGGCCTTTGTGGAGGCAGATGATAATGGCACACAAGCTTAAGTTTGGAGACAAGGCTCAGCAAACCTGGCTCCCATTCTGCAGAGCGTCTCATTGTAAGCCTGGTGTTTGGACAGAAAGTGCCTTTGATCTGCAGTCAGAGGTTTTTGTCTCAGTTCCTCATAGGACTGCATCACTGTGGAACCTGCTCTCACTGCCATACCACACAGCACAGTAATAATCAGCCTCATCTACAGCCTGGACGTTGCTGATGGTTAAATACCAAGTGTTTCGGGAGCTCTCCTTGGAAGCAGAGAACCGGCTTACATCCCCAGAGCCTGCGTATGCACTGCTATAGTAATAATACAGGAATCTGGGAGGGCGGCCAGGTGTTTGTTGGTACCAAGACTGGTCATAGCTTCTCACAGTTGCACTGCTCATGGAACAGGAGAGTTTAACTGTCTGCCCAGGAGAGGCTGACATGGAAGGCTCCTGAGTCACCACAGTCTGGGCACTGGAGACTGGGGAAAGAAGAAGACCGTTATTTTCTCTGACACCATTCTGTGTTTAAGGTACTGTCTGAAAAATAGCCCTTCTTCTTCTGCTCACCTGTGCACCATGTCGCCAGGAGGACAATGAGAGATGGCCCAAACATGATAAAACGCTCCTAGATGGCTGGGAAATGCAGACTGTTGCTTAGAAGACGCCCTGCCCTGCCTGTTTTTTATTCTGTCCCACTTAAGTAGACAACTTCCTTGCCCCGCCCCTTATGGAAATCTACTGGTTTCTAATTGGTCCACATGTTCATGCTACTCATTGTAATAAATTGGGGTAGCTGATTATCCAGCAGGGTGTCAACTGCAGTGAAACGGGAGAAGACTCAATCCATCTCATTCATGGTCCAAAGTGAAATGACATATTAATTGTTCTCACACGGTATTTGAGTGGCCCAAATGTCTGCCCGTTTGGAAATGAACTGTGGCCATCCAAAATCAAGGCAATGATTTCTCCTGACTGGTGCCGCCTCACCCCAGGATTATCAAACTAATTTGGAAATTAATCTTAAAAAAAAAACAACCACTGACAACAAGAACCTCACAAAGTAGTCTGGAAAATTACCCGAGCTCATTGAATCAAAGAACTCTGAGATCTGGAGGCCAAACAGTTTGTATTTGTTTGCGTGTGTGTGTGTGTGCGCGCGCGCGCGTGTTGCTGTAGTAATTGAGGATGACTGAGGGAAATGGCTTGCTAGTGTCACTAAGATTTTATACTAGGGATTACTATATTTCCTGCAATTGAAAACCTTCCCTCTTCATGTCATCGAGGGAGCTTTCAGGAGGAGAGAAAGGGAAATGATGCCTTTTCCTTTTCCCACTCTCCAGAAAGAATTCCAGGCAAACACCTCTTATATACCACAACAAAAGGGTTGAGATGTAAGGCTGACTATGAATCGGTGTACCTTAGGGTGCTACAGTGCAGCAGGGGAAATTTTCAAGCAGGTAGGGAAGGAGAAAAGATGTATTTCCCCAATTTCTCATGAAGAACAAACAGCGAGTCAGAAAGCTCCAATACTCTTTGAAGTGTAGGGGTCGTGCTGTGATGTTTTCATTGTAATTATCTGTGTTTTAATAGAACCTGCAAGTTTCATTTGGAGATGATGCTCAGCCATCTAGGTTCTGATTCTGCAGAGAGTCTCATTGTAAGCCTGGTGTTTGGACAGAAAGTGCCTTTGATTGGCAGTCAGAGGTTTTTGTCTCAGTTCCTCATAGGACTGCATCACTGTGGAACCTGCTCTCACTGCCATACCACACAGCACAGTAATAATCAGCCTCATCTACAGCCTGGACGTTGCTGATGGTTAAATACCAAGTGTTTCGGGAGCTCTCCCTGGAAGCGGAGAACCGGCTCACATCCCCAGAGCCTGCGTATGCACTGCTATAGTAATAATACAGGAGTCTGGGAGGGCTGCCAGGCTTTTGCTGGTACCAAGACTGGTCATAGCTTGTCACTGCTGCACTGCTCATGGAACAGGAGAGTTTAACTGTCTGCCCAGGAGAGGCTGACATAGAAGGCTCCTGAGTCACCACAGTCTGGGCACTGGAGACTGGGGAAAGAAGAAGACCGTTAGTTTCTCTGAGACCATTCTGTGTTTAAGGTACTGTCTGGAAAATAGCCCTTCCTCTTCTGCTCACCTGTGCATCATGTCGCCAGGAGGACAATGAGAGATGGCCCAAACATGATAAAACGCTCCTAGATGGCTGGGAAATGCAGACTGTTGCTTGGAAGATGCCCTGCACTGCCTGTTTTTTATTCTGTCCCACTTAAGTAGACAACTTCCTTGCCCCGCCCCTTATGGAAATCTACTGGTTTCTAATTGGTCCACATGTTCATGCTGCTCATTGTAATAAATTGGGGTAGCTGATTATCCAGCTGGGTGTCAACTGCAGTGAAACGGGAGAAGACTCAATCCATCTCATTCATGGTCCAAAGTGAAATGACATATTACCGTATTTTTCGCTCTATAAGGCGCACCTGACCATAGGGCGCACCTAGTTTTTAGAGGGGGAAAGCCCCATTTTTTTTGAGGATCAGCTCAAATTTCTGTAGCTTCTTTTGCAAAGGAGGAAAGTCCAATTTTTTGTGGATCAGCTCAAATTTCTGCAGCTTCTTTTGCAAAGGAGAAAAGCCCCATTTTTTGAGGATCAGCTCAAAGTTGTTGAGCTTACTTTGCAAAGAGAAAAAACCCTGTTTTATGGGGTTTAACTCACAGTTCTGCAGCTTCAGGAAAAGGGAGCCATTTCTACAGTTTCCAGACAGATAATCTAATCAGCCAGTCACATGTCGCTGGGGAAACAGCCTCCCTCTGCAAGGGGGCGGGGCTGGAATCTCTCTCCCTTATCTCTCTCCCCAATCGTTTGCTGAGCAGCTGCTCAGGGGGCTTCCTTTCAACACCCCCTTCTCTCTCTCTTTTTTTTTAAAAAAGCACGATCTGCTTTTGCCCCTGGTCAGTTCAGCTCCAGGGACCACACATTCGCTCCATAAGACGCACAGACATTTCCCCTTACTTTTTAGGAGGGAAAAAGTGCGTCTTATGGAGCGAAAAATACGGTAATTGTTCTCACACGGTATTTGAGTGGCCCAAATGTCTGCCCGTTTGGAAATGAACTGTGGCCATCCAAAATCAAGGCAATGATTTCTCCTGACTGGTGCCGCCTCACCCCAGGATTATCAAACTAATTTGGAAATTAATCTTAAAAAAAAAAAACACTGACAACAAGAACCTCACAAAGTAGTCTGGAAAATTACCCGAGCTCATTGAATCAAAGACCTCTGAGATCTGGAGGCCAAACAGTTTGTATTTGTTTGTTTGTTTGTGTGTGTGTGTCCGTGTGTGCGTGCGTGTGTGTGTGTGTGTGTGTGTGTGTTGCTGTGGTAATTGAGGATGACTGAGTGAAATGGCTTGCTAGTGTCACTAAGATTTTATACTAGGGATTACTATATTTCCTGCAATTCAAAATCTTCCCTCTTCATGTCATCCAGGGAGCTTTCAGGAGGAGAGAAAGGCAAATGATGCCTTTCCCTTTTCCTACTCTCCAGAAAGAATTCCAGGCAAACACCTCTTATATACCACAACAAAAGGGTTGAGATGTGAGGCTGACTATGAATCGGTGTACCTTAGGGTGCTACAGTGCAGCAGGAGAAATTTTCAAGCAGGTAGGGAAGGAGAAAAGATTTTTCTTTTTTCCCCACCCCCACCATTCAGCCCGGACACTGAGATCCAGCGCCGAGGGCCTTCTGGTGGTTCCCTCACTGCGAGAAGCAAAGCTACAGGGAACCAGGCAGAGGGCCTTCTCGGTAGTGGCGCCCGCCCTGTGGAACGCCCTCCTTTCAGAGGTCAAAGCGATCAACAACTACATGACCTTTAGAAAACACCTGAAGGCAGCCCTGTTTAGGGAAGTTTTTAATCTGTAATATTTTAATGTATTTTAGTGTTTGTTGGAGGCCGCCCAGAGTGGCTGGGGGGACCCGGTCAGATGGGCGGGGTACAAATAATAAATTATTATTATTATTATTATTATTATTATTATTATTATTATTATTATTTCCCCAATTTCTCATGAAGAACAAATAGCGAATCAGAAAGCTCCAATACTCTTTAAAGTGTAGGGGGCCGTGCTGTGATGTTTTTATTGTAACTAGCTGACCCGGCCACGCCTTGCTGTGGCTATGTGTGTGAATGCTGTGGTGTTGATGGCTGCGTCTGTGGGTGGTGGTAGGAGAGGAGAGGGCCAGCAGTGGCTGTGGGGATGGTGTCCGGCCTGCCTTTCATGGCAGCTGCAATGGGGAAGTGGGCAGTGGGCGGCCCAGGCAGGCTCTGATGGCGTCGTCGTGAGCGGCTATGGAGAAGGGCTGGGGCCTGCCTTTCACGGTGGCGGGGTGGCTAAGGGGCCTGGGCGGCGGTTGGGCTGAACCTGCAGGCCTGCCTTGTACGACGGCGGCAGTTGGGACTGGCCTACCTGTCATTAGCTATTTCAGAGTCACTCAGGTAGCAGGAAGATGGTTTGCTGCAGCTGAATTTGTGAAACTGAAGAAGTTCCCCTGTTCAACTTCCGTCTGCCCCTTCTCTGTCTCCACCCCCATTTTAAATTACCCTCTTCTCGGCCCCCCCTCTTTTCTATTACCCTCTTCTCGCCCCCCCTTTGTGAAACTAAAGAAGTTCCTCTTTCAACTTCCATCTGCCCCTTCTCTGTCCCCACCCCCGTTTTCAATAACCCTCTTCTCGGCCCCCCCTTTTCAATTACTGGTTTGCGAGCTTGCAAATGGCTGACGGAACTCTGAGGTTTTGCTGTGATGTCTAAAAGCTGCGCCATTGCTTTGCTTTTGTAGCTGTAGTACCAGTATAGCTGTCGCTAGAGGGCGCTGTTTTGCTGATGACATGTAATACCTGCGAAAGTTTTTTTGCGTTTAAACTTTATTTTAGGTATGTCAGGTGTGGTTTTTTTGAATTTTTATTATGCCAGATCCTTCCTTGATGGTCATGTTACTCTGTGTCCTAATTTGATGCGATTTGGTCCAGCGGTTACGGAGCACGGTGGTGTCCGCCGCGCACGCAATGGGAACATTTATATATATATAGATTATCTGTGTTTTAATAGAACCTGCAAGTTTCATTTGGAGATGATGCTCAGCCATCCAGCGTCTGATTCTGCAGAGAGTCTCATTGTAAGCCTGGTGTTTGGACAGAAAGTGCCTTGGATCTGCAGTCAGAGGTTTTTGTCTCAGTTCCTCATAAGACTGCATCACTGTGGAACTTGCTATCTGGGTGATACCACACAGCACAGTAATAATCAGCCTCATCGACTGTCTGGACGTTGCTGATGGTTAAATACCAAGTATTTTGGGAGCTCTCCTTGGTAGCGGAGAACCGGCTGACATCTCCAGAGCCTGCGCTTGGACTGCTATAGTAATAGTACAGGAGTCTGGGAGGGCTGCCAGGCTTTTGCTGGTACCAGGACTGCCAATAGCTTGTCACAGTTGCACTGCTCATGGAGCAGGAGAATTTAACTGTCTGTCCAGGGGATGCTGACATGGAGGATTCCTGAGTCAGCACAGGCTGGGCACTGGCGACTGGAGAGAGAAGAATACCATTAGTTTCTCTGAAAGCGTTCTGTATTTAAGACACTGTCTGAAAAGTAGCCCTTCCTACTTTGCTCACCTGTGCACCATGTTGCCAGGAGGACAGTGAGAGATGCCCCAAACATGATAAAAAGCTCTCCGACGTCTGGGAAATGCAGACTCTGTTGCTCAGAACATGCCCTGCCTGCTTTCTACTCCAGCACACTTCCTTAAGTAGGCAACTTCCATGCCCCGCCCCTTATGCTAATCTGCTGAACTTCCATTGGTGCACACACATATATAGTCTGAAAAGTTACTCAGCCTATAAGCACCATATCCAGCTGGATGTCAGTTTCACCAAAAAGGGAGCAAACATAATCCATCTCACACGGGGCTTTAAATTGAAATGATGTGTCTATCGTTCTGGATGCACCCCCATAATGGGGTGAAATGGGGTGATTCTGGGTGGACTCTCATGTTCTCAAGTCGGATCATGCCATTGATAAGGCATCTCAAGGTCTCCCCGGTTGGATCTACACTGACCTGTTAACGTTATTAGAACGTTTAATGTTATTCTAAAACGTCACAGGGCATACTTGCTTTTTAGCTTCTTTCCCCAAAACGCTGCCTCCCTGCTGCTGGTTGCTCTGAAGCTCCTTCTGGTTTCACATTTTAATGACGCATTTTGAATGTTAAAAGGAGGATGTCATGTGTCCATCTCAAAACCACTCCTTAACACTTCCTTAACGTTAAAAACCGTGAGTGTAGATCCACTCCCTGACTCTCCCAAAAGTTATTATTGCTTCAGTTTCCCCCAAAAGTTAAATGCAAACCCTTTTTTCCTGAGAAACAAAACAAAACAAAACAGAAAACAAGCAGCATTAAGATAAATTCAACATTGATGGATGTAATAATGGAATACTGAAGGGTCTAGTTTATATAAAATATGCAGGGATTTATGTTATGCAAAATGAACCACGGAAAGAGAAGAAGGAAAGTGATAGATATTTTAAGGTTGTTTAAATGAATATTTTAAATTGCAAAACGGAAAAATTAATAAAAATTATGTAAAAAACAACAACCAAAAAGTTAAATACAAATGCTTATTTCAGGGGGGAAAAAACAGCAAACAAAGACGACCAGAGAGGGGAGGGGTAGAGAGGCAGTGGGGTGGAAACTTGCATTGATTTGGACAGGTCTATCTACAGTATATACACAGGAACTTAGCTGTCTATCTCATTGTTCTATCTAGCCCAATAATGTCTGCACTGACTGCCAGCAGCACGGACTGGAGATGCTGAGGATTCAACCTGGGGCCATCTGCATGCAAGGCAGACGCTCTACCACTGAACTATGGCCAGACACGGAACCAGAGAATTGGTCCGAGATCCCACTGGGCCTGGTACTCCCACCATAAATTATAAGCTCTGGCGTTTGGCCAGGTTTCTGCCGGAACCACTGTTGAATGGCAACAGCAATGTCTTCCCCTGAACGGGTGATGTGGGCGTTTTGCCCCAGAGACACAGAGACTGACCGAGGCTGCGTCATTAAGGAACCTGCAAAAAGAACGAAGCTTCGTATTAGAAAGGCAGTTTCTATTTGCTCAAATAGCAAATACACACTAGCAAATACATTTTTCCTTGGTAGCACCTGAGCAATAGGTGAACAGGGTGATGAGAAGGGAGGCCCAGAGCATGATGGGAATTCAAATCAGCAGTCTTCCCTAAGGCACATGGGGTTTTCCAGCTCTGCTCCTCTCTTAAGAACCTGTGACCCAGCCCCACATTCCAATCATTTCCTTCAAACAGCAACATCCTCCTTCCTCATTAATTTAGAGTTAGAGTGGTGGCAAATAATAAATTTTCTTAGCCTGTGTCATCCCAGGTATGGATGCGTCCTTGGCAAAAAGAGGAGCACACTGTTGCCATTTTTTTTCTTTATTCACCTATTAATTACTTTATTTCTGATTTTCGATTTTATACATTTCAATAATTTTACAATCATTTTTACATTTCAAAACATGACTTCCTTCCCCCTCTTTCTGCTTGGTGTTAAGGCTTTAGTCTTATTATAAGTTATTGTTACGTTTAAGTGAAGTCTGCTGCAACTGGATTTCTTATGGACAGGGCCAATCCTGAATGTATTGGATTTGTGACCATTATGCTCATTTGCCTTCAGTAGCAATAAAGCTCTGCTGGATGGCGAGCTGTAACATGCATTGCAGGGGGTTGGATTAGATGACTCTTGGGTTCCCATCCAACTCTACAATTCTATGATTCTATGATGAAGAACCCATGTTTTTATCTGTTTGCAATTTATCTGTAAATATTCAATAAACCCTTTCCATTCTTCCTTTGCTGGGACATCTGCTTCTTTCCATTTTTACTGCTGTAGTTGCATACATAAACATAGCTGTCAACCCTCCCTTTTTTTGCGGGAAACTCCCTTATTCCAATGCCGTTTCTCGCGGCTATCCCGGATTGTTGATATCCCTTAAATTTCCCGGATTTCAAAGGAAGCAGCTCCTCTCCCTCCCTGCCGGCCAGGGAGGCTCCTCAGCTGCGTTGCTTGGCTGCCAATAAGGAGTCTGAGACCGACTGGGGGCGGAGCTTGCATGCCTTGTGCAGCCAGACCCTCACACCCAACCAGCCAGTCAGCCTGCCTGTCGTCTATGCGCTCGCTCTTTCGCTCACCCGTTCGCGCACAGCCTCTGGAGCGCAGGGTGGCGAGGCTACTTGGTGCCATTGCACCGCCCTCGCAGCATCCCTTATTTTCAAATCCAAAAGTTTGGGGGGAAATCCCTTATTTTCAAATTCAAAAGTTGACAGCTATGCATAAAAAGATTTCTATACAATTTAGGTAGTTCTGTCCCTATAATTCCCAAAAGAAAAGCTTCTGGGTTTTTGTTTTTTTACAAACGTTATTTTAAACATCCTTGGTTTTTATTACAAAATGCAAGTTGTGTGTGTGTGGGGGGGGGAGGTGGCCTGAGTACTGTAACGGAGTAGACATGTCATGATGGACTACGGGAGTGATTCTGTGCAGCCATTTTTCTACTCTATGTCTCATGACACTTTATTCATCGCCCCTTTCCATTATATGCAGGTGTTAAAATTTCACAGTCCGCCAGGCATAGGCAGTTGAGAAGATCTGTGAGGCAGAACCTCGCTGTCCTCATTCATGGTGCTGCTCAGCTGTAGGAAAGGCGCTCCCTCTGTTACCTGAAACAATAACTGCATTGTTCTTGTTCCAGTTCTCTTGAGAACCCTACTGCAAATGAATGGATAATGCACTCTCTCTCCAAAGATTTCCCCATTTCTGTACACATCTCTTAGTTGGAGAACTACTTCACAACGATTCAGAGAAATCCAAACTTCACGTAGGCATTTTGGTTCTGGAGTTGTTCTGCGAGTTGCACGTTGGGTAGGTTTGCTTTTAAATGTAATCAACTCAAACTTCTCCCCCACTTCAAACCACAGGTTGGCAACCTGAGGCCCAGGGGAGCATAACCAGCCCATGGCCTACTTTTGGACACACTAGTGGTTTGTCCCAGAGCTGCCTGCTCTTTCTAAATTCATTCTTTTGTCTTCATTCCCTCTGTATTTTCCCTACTTGAGAGCCAGTGTGGTGTAGTGGTTAAGAGCGGTAGACTCGTAATCTGGGGAACCGGGTTCACTTCCCCGCTCCTCCACATGCAGCTGCTGGGTGACCTTGGGCTAGTCACACTTCTTTGAAGTCTCTCAGCCCCACTCACCTCACAGAGTGTTTGTTGTGGGGGAGGAAGGGAAAGGAGAATGTTAGCTGCTTTGAGACTCCTTCGGGTAGTGATAAAGCGGGATATCAAATCCAAACTCTTCTTCTACTTTGGAAAGCATTTCCATATGGCCCCAGAATGCTATAAGGGAACACTGATGAGGGGCTCTTTACAAAAAACTCTGGGCCATCCACTGATGTAACGAAGCATTTTTCTTTGACCTGGTGCTCTAAGGATGCTTAGAATTTGACCTCCCATCAGCCCCAGCCACCAGCACAGCTGCAGTGCAGAACATGGGGAGGTTCAACATTTCTGGAGAAATTTGTAGTGCAAAACAGCCATACTGGCTTAGGTTAATGGATGTCGGGGGCTAAAACCAGCTGTGCCAAGGCTGCAATGAAGCCTGAGGAACTTGAGCGTGATGAGTTTTTGTTTCAGATCCTTAGCTAGCCGTATCACTGTGTAACGTGAAAGACCCACTTGCAGAATACACTGCTAGACAGTAATAATCTGCCTCATCCTCTGACTTCACATTGGTGATGGTTAAATTGGCCACTTTCTTCGGGGCATCATTGGAAGTAGAGAAGCGGCTGGAGAACTCTGGGCCAAAATCTGTCTCGTCTGTATCTATTTTCCGCCACAGGATAAAACTTGGGCTCTTTCCATCTTTTTGTTGATACCAACCATAACCTCCAAAGATGTTATTACCGGTAATTGTGCAGGAGAGGTGGGCTGTACCTGCCCGGGAAGCTGATGCTGCGGGAGGCTGAGTCAGGGTGAACTGAGAGAGAGCCCCTGTGAGACAAGGAAAAGGGGGAAAAAAGATCGAATGAAAGATGAAATCCATGCATTGTAAAGTTAACCAAAGGTAGCAGTGAGTGAGTGGCGAGAGCATCCATCAGGGATGGAGGACAGAGAAAAGTGGGAGAGAAGCGTTTGGTCTCTACCTGAGCAGCAAGTGAGGAGAAGGAGCAGAGTGTGAAACATCATGGTAGCAGATCCAAATCAAGCTGCTTTCCCTCAGGAAACGAGGATATGGGTTGATCTTATTCCCCACATTTGACCTGAAACCCCTTGTTGGAGCATGCATGCAAATATACTTCCACCTCATTGGTTAGGGAGGGACCAACATTCACCCACAGTCTTTGGTCAGAAGAATTAAAGCTTCCCATTGAGGCATCTTTTTGGCCCCTGTGAGAACAGAATGCTGGACTAGATGAAGAAGAAGAAGAGGAAGAGGAAGAAGAAGAAGAAGAAGAAGAAGAGGAGGAGGAGGAGGAGGAGGAGGAGGAGGAGGAGGAGGAGGAGGAGGAGTTTGGATTTGATATCCCGCTTTATCACTACCCGAAGGAGTCTCAAAGCGGCTCACATTCTCCTTTCCCTTCCTCCCCCACAACAAACACTCTGTGAGGTGGGCTGAGAGACTTCAGAGAAGTGTGACTAGCCCAAGGTCACCCAGCAGCTGCATGTGGAGGAGCGGGGAAGCGAACCCGGTTCCCCAGATTACGAGTCCACCACTATTAACCACTACACCACACTGGTTCTTTAGTCTTGAGTCTTTTTTTTTTTTTTTTTTAATATTAAAAACAATCTTTATTTATCTCAATCATTCATTACATTCATTTACAATAATAATACATCCTCAATTAACCCCCCTTACATACATACATACTCATACATCATCTTATTTACTCTTCCCCCCTCCCCCCCTTTGCTTCCAGCCTGTGCCATGTTACTTCTTTTATACTCCATTGTTTTAACCACTCTAAATCTTAGTCTTATCTTAATCCTATCTTATCACTGCTAAACTTTTCCTTTCGTACTAAGGAAGGTAACATTATTTCCAGCCTATATACTCTTCAAAGCTTGACCATTCTTTTATTCTTTTTTCTTTTTTCTCTCCTCTTACTTCAAAGTCTTTTACGGCCAAGTTATAATAATTTACCATTTTCAATTCCCATTCCTCTCTACTTGGCATATTTTTTTCTTTCCATGTACTCGCTACCAGCAATCTTGCTGCTGTTACCGCATGGAGTACGAAATTTCTATGTAATGGTTGGATATCTTCTTTTATTATTCCCAGTAAAAATAATTCTGGAGCCTTTCCGAATGAATATTTTAAAAAAAATTTCATTTCATTGTAAATCATATTCCAAAACTTTCTAATTATTTCGCAATTCCACCACATATGGTATAAGGTCCCAGATTCTTTCCCGCATCTCCAACATATTCCACTTCCTCCTTTCTTTATTTTTGAAATTATTACGGGGGTCATATACCACCTATGGTGAATTTTTAATAAGTTTTCCTGCATTTCGTAATTGGGTGTAAATTCCATGTTCCTTCTCCACGCCTTCTCCCAATCATCCGTTGTTATTACTTTCCCCATATCCTGACACCATTCTATCATAGTTTCTTTCACCGTTTCTTCTTCTGTTTCCCATACTAACATTTCTTCCTGCAGGTTTTTTATGTGTTTTTTTCCCCCTTTTAATAAAATTTCCGTTAGTTTAGAATCTTCCTTTTCAAATCCTATTTTATTATCTTCCTGAAATTTTTGATTTAATTGGAAATATTGTAGCCAACTCGTTAGGTGCTGTTTGATGTCATTATAATCTTTTAATTTCAGAATACCCTCCTTCTCCTCAAGAAGTTCCTTATATGTCGGCCAGATACTTTTTTGATTTACATTTCTTAATGTTATACATTCTAGTGGTGATAGCCACCATGGAGTTTTCATTTCAAAAAAATATTTATAATTTTGCCATATTTTTATCAATGATTTCCTAATTACATTATTCATGAACATATTTTTTTCCTTTATTTTATCCTTTTGTAAATACCAATGCCATCCAAAGCCAATTTCATATCCCTCCAATTGTAAAAGATCTGTATCTTTTAACTCATTCCAATCCTTGATCCAAGTAAAGGCTGCTGCATTGTGATATAATTTCATATCTGGTAGGCCGAATCCCCCTCTTTCCCTTTTGTCAATCATTATTTTATATTTTATTCTTGGTTTTCTCCCACCCCACACAAATTTTGTAATATCCTTTTTCCAATCCATGAAATATTTTGTTCCCCCCAGCAATGGAAGATTTTGAAATAAATATATCATTTTGGCTAATATATTCATTTTCACAAGTGATATCCTTCCCATCAACGAGAGTTTTAATTGTGACCAGATTTCCATTTTTCTCTTTATTTGCTTCCATGTGTTTATATAATTCTCTTGTATTAAATCTAATCCCTTATTTGTCGAAACTATCCCTAGATATTTCAATTTTTTACTTATTTCTATGCCAGTAACTAATTGTAATTCCTCTTTTTCTTTTTTATCCAAATTTTTAACTAACATTTTTGTTTTATTATAATTGATTTTTAATCCTGCTACCTCCCCATATTTTTTTATTTCTTCCATTGCTGCCGGGATGCTATTTATTGGATCCTCTGTTGTTATCATTATATCATCTGCAAAAGCCTTGCACTTGTATGATTTATTCCCTATTTTAATTCCTTTTATCTTATCTTCTCTTCTAATATTATCTAGCAGTGTCTCCAAGGTTATTATGTATAGGAGCGGCGATAGAGGGCAACCTTGCCTTGTTCCTTTATTAATTTCTATTTCTTCTGTCACTCTCTTATTTATTATCAGCCTTGCCTTCTGTTTTTTGTATATTGCCCCTATGGCCACCTCCATTTCTTTACCTAATTTTAAGCTCTTTATTGTTTTTTCCATAAATAACCATGCCACATTGTCGAAAGCTTTTTCAGCGTCTAAAGAGACTGCTGCTATCTTTTTGTCTCCTCTGGAATTTGCCAATTCAAATATGTTTATTATATTCCTAATGTTGTCTTTTATTTGTCGCCCCTTTATAAATCCGGCCTGGTCTTTGTTTATTATTTTCTCCATGATGTTTCCCAATCTTTTTGCTATAATCTTCGCAAATATTTTGTAATCACAATTTAAGAGTGAGATAGGTCTATAATTCCTGATTAATTCCAAATCCGTATCTTGTTTGGGTAAAAGAATAATTTGAGCTTGTTCCCATGACTTTGGGATCTCACCCTTTTCTAATATCGTATTCATCAATTTTCTTAGGGGTAACAAGATTACATTTTCATTAATATTTTTGTAAAATTCCACTGGGAGCCCATCTGGGCCTGGTGCTTTCCCCTTTTTCATTTCCTTCAAGTTTTCCCTTATTTCCGCAATCGTTATTTCCTCCGACAGCTTCTTACGTTCTTCTTCTGTTATCTGGGGCCACTTCATCCATTTCAAGTACTCATCCATCTTTTCCTCACTTAACTCCTCTTTTTGGTATAAACACTTATAGTAATCTATAAATGATTTTTCTATTTCTTCCTTTTTATTTACACTTTCCCCCCGGATCTTTATTTTGTTTATTATTTTTTCATTTTGCCTTTTCTTAATTTGCCAGGCTAAGATTTTCCCTGGTTTATTAGCCCAATTGTAATTTTTATATTTCCAAAATTGCATAATTTTATTTATTTCTTCATCTATAATATTTTCATATTGGCTTCTCAAAATCTTTATTTGTTTTCCAATTTCCTTATTGCCTGATTTATAGAATATTTTTTCTTTCCTTTTAATCTCTTCTATTAGATTTTCCTTTTTCTTTTCCCTCTCTCTTTTGAGTCTCGCACTTTGCTGAATGAAGTAGCCCCGTACAACTGCTTTTCCTGCATCCCACGTTGTTTGTATATCCGTTTCCCCGCCCATATTCAGTTCAAAATAATCCTTCATTACTTTGTTTGCCCCTTGTATAATTTTTTGATTGTTTAATAGAAAAACGTCTAATCTCCATCTTTTACCTTTCTCCTGTTCCTGCCCTTCCACCACCAATTCAATAGGATTGTGATCTGAGAAGATTTTTACTTTATGTTCAATTTTTTTGATTTCATCCAAAATATCTTTCGAGGCCCAGATCGCATCGATTCTTGATGCAGTCTGGTGTCTATCTGAGAAAAAGGTGTATTCTTTTTTTACTGGATTTTTATATCTCCATGCGTCTTTTAAATCCAATATTTCCATCATTTCAGTAAGATTCCTTGGTAGCTTTTTGTACTTTTTCCCTTTCAAATCTTTAGATTTATCTAACTCAGGGTCTATCACCCCGTTCATATCCCCCATTATAATTATTTTTTTGTCGACATATTCCAACATTTGCCTTTGCACTCTTCTGAAGTACTCAACCTTACTCCCATTCGGTGCATAGATTCCCACTAAGATACATTGTTCTCCTTCTTTTTCTATTTCTACTATTATAGTTCTCCCCTCCTTGTCTTTCCATATTTCCTTTGGGTTCCATTCTGGTTTTATATACAATACTACCCCCTTTTTCTTTTTATCCTCTGCTGCAACAAAATCTACTCCTAATTTAGTATTCACTAATATTTTTTGATGTTTTTTATTTATATGTGTTTCTTGTAAACAAATTATGTCGTAATTTTGTTTTCTTAAATAATGGGTAATTCTATTCCTTTTTTTTTATTGTTTAAGCCATTTACATTCCACGATAATAATTTTAGTTTCATTTTGTTTATTTATTCCACACAATATTATGAAAAAGATCAAACAATTTGAGAAATTTAAAATTTATATTCCAATTTTTAAAGAAATTTTGGTTTTATCGAATCAAATTTGTCTTGTCAGAGGATAAAGAGAAGATGGAAAAAAGAGAATTATAGATTCCTTAGTTCAGGGAGTTATTTCTTGTTCCTCTTCATCTTCTTCTTCGTCTCCCTCCTCTCCTCCCTCTGCGATGCTTTCTTCTTCTTCTTCCTCATCATCGTTTGGGTGACTTGGTTGCGGAGCTATTGTCTTAGTCTTTGGCCCCCCAAGATCTTTTGTATATGTTCTATAAAATCTATCAGCGTCCTTTGGGTTGTCAAATCTCCTCCTCTTTCCTTTAAACATAAAGGAAAGTCCTTCAGGGAATTCCCATCTGAACTGGATCTTTTTTGCTTGAAGTGCTCTTGTCAAAAAAAAATATTTCTTCCTTTTTTGGACCAGCCTTGGTGGAACCTCTTTCAGTATAACTATCTCGGTTCCACCTATCATCAATTTATCCTGTCTTTTATTCTGTAATATTCTGTTTCTGAGTTTCATTGTTGTAAAAGTCACCAAACAGTCACAGGGCCAGTTATTTTCCTTCGCTTTCTTGGAATTAACTCTGTATATCTTTTCCACTCTTTTCTCTATTTCTTCCTCTTCCATCTTTAGCCATCTTGCCAGTTCGGATGTCATCCTCTTTTCTATATCTTCGTGTTGTTCCTCTGGGATGTTTCTAAATCTCAAAGTCTTCTCTCGCAATTGCATCTGTAGCATAGAGCAGTGTTTCTCAACCTCCTCGGGGCAACGGCACACCTGTCCCATGAAAAAAATCTCGCGGCACACCACCACCACATGCACCCCGACCCCCCCGACCCGGGGGGCGGGGTGTCCGCGCGCCCCGGCGGGAGGGAGGGGAAGGACCCAGGCGGGCGAAAACGGAGCGGGAGATCGGCGACCGCGGCGGGCTAGGCGCCCGCCCCCCCTCCGCCTCCCGCGCCCAGGCCCCCAGCAGCACCTCCACCCGGCCCCGAGCGAGCCCGGCAGCACCGGCACCTCCCGCCCGTCCCCGACCGCGACCGGGGCGGCAGAGGCAGCAGGCGAAGCACCCGGCAGCCCCGGCGAAGGCGGCGGTCGGCGAGCGAGAAGCGGAGCCGAGGCGACGCCAGCCACCCGGACCGACCCGGAAGCGGCCCAGGGCACCGCCGGTCGCCCCGCCCGCGCCCACCGGAAGCGGCTCGCCCGGAGGGGGAAAGAATCCGGATCGGAAGCGAAGTCTTTCCTGCCGGAGCCGGAAGTCTTTCCTGCCGGAGCCGTGTGCGCAGCCCAATGCGCCGGGAGTTTTCCCGCGGCACAGCAGCCGGTGTCTTGCGGCAGACTACTGTGCCGCGGCACACTGGTTGAAAAACGCTGGCATAGAGAGAGCATCCTGTGCAACCTCATTCATTATTGTCTGTGTTTCCAGTTGTTTTTTGACTTCTTCCAGTTCTTGTTTTGCCTCTCTTTTCTCTTTTGGGAGCTTTTTTGTTATCTTTTCTAAGATCTCATTTTTTTGCTGTATTTCTTGGTTGACTTTTTCTGTATTTATTATTTTTTCCTCTATATTTTTAATTTGTTCTTTTATCTCTACCTTTTCTTTTTCTTGATATTCCATCCTTCCTTCCAATTTTTCCATTTTTTCTTCTACTCCCCTCAACCTTTCATTCATGTCTTTCTTCATTTCTGAGATTTCATGCTTTATTACTCCCATATCCTCTCTCATTTCTCCCATGTCCTTTCTTAAACCCAGTAACAGTTCTTTAAAGTCCACATCTAGCTCCACTCCTGATTTTCTTCTCTTTTCTTCCATGCTCGTGGTTGCCTGATTTGACTTTGGTTTTTTTGCTGTTTCTGGTTGGGGAGCCATAACCACTTCTGTTTTTTATTTGTCACACTGCGTTTCCTAAACTTCGCCTCTTGAGGTCGCTGTTTACTATTCTCCTTTCCGTACGTCCTTTTGCTCTTCCTCTCTATGCTCTCCTCTGCATCCCTTCCTTTATTTTTACTGTCACCTCTTGCTGTCTGCGTCACTTCCGTCTTCTCTCTCCCTCTATCTGCTTACTCATGCCCGCTCAGCATGTCTCCGCCATTTCTGTAATCTTTACACACGCCGAAATCCACCAACCCTCCTCCGTCTCCTCCGTCTCCTCAATCTCCGCTGCGGTTTCCACCCTCCGCTGCGGGTTGCAAATAAAAAGAGGTCTCTAGTTCAGCTTTGTGAGTAGTTTTCTTTATTAAGTAACATGCACGACTCCGTTTTAAAAGTTTTCCACTTTCTGCTGTTTATTGGCTTTTTTTCCTCTTACATGCCGATAGCGCTCTCTTTATATTCTCTGTATTCTCTACGCTATTCCGTACCCTTCCCCTCCTCCACGTCCTCTCTGAATATTCTTTGCGTTATAGGGTACTTTATTCTTTGCGTTATAAGGTACTTTATGATGTCATTTGTGCTTCCTTGCACTCCAAATATCTTCCTGCGCCTCGGTCAGGACTTCTTATTAAAAAACAAACTGGTGTATTTACCGTCACGATCGCGCGGGTTACAGGCTTCTTCCAGCTGGCAGCTCTCGTCCGTCTCCGTGTCCAGTCCCCTCCTCTCCTCTGCCGTTTGGCGAGGGATGCCAGGGGTCTCTCAGACACCACCGACGCTCTCGCTCTGGGATTTCTCTCCCGAGCTTTTCCGGGGTTCGGCTCAGCCTCCCGAGACCCCTTACTGCCCAAGCTGGCGCCCCGAGATACCAAGCCCTCGAAGCGCTCACCCGCTCGCGTTCAGCGGCAAAACCGGAAGTCTTGAGTCTTTAGTCTGATCCAGCAGACTATGTTCTCCTACAACCCCTATTTCTGCATGATGTTTTTACGAGTCCTCATAGATGTGTGTCCATCACCTAATAACTGCAGCGAGCGATAACTCCCTATCAGCTCACTTGAAACAATGCTTGACAGGAGATCCATTCCCCACATCATAACAGGGTGTGTTTGTGTGTGCAGTTTATTTTATTTCCAAGCACCACGTTCCTTTCTGGGCATGTTTCTGGGGGCCACATGCAAGTGGCGTCGAGGGCCAGAGGTAAAAGTGGGAGGAGCAGCAGATGTAAATTTTAGTTTTGCAGTGTGTGCAAACCCTGCCAGAAGGATGCAGGTGTCACGATTTCACAGTCTGCCAGACATAGACAGTTGACAATCATGCGAGTCAGAACGACACTTGTTATCATACTTGGTGCAGTGCAGTAGTAAGGAAGGCAGCTCCCTCTGGTGCCTGAACCTATAACTGCATTCATCTTATCACCTCTTGCTTACAATCCTTCTGCAAACCTCCTGGCCAGTGCAGACCAATAAAAGACACTGCAAGTAAATAAACTGATAACTCTTTGTCTCCCTCCCCTTTTCAAATCACATTAAGACTTTGAGCATCCTTGGCAAAAAGAGGAGCACACTGTTGCCCTTTTATTTTTTATTCACCTATTAAATATTTTATTTATGATTTTCAATTTTATACATTTCAATAATTTTACAATCATTTTTACATTTCAAAACATGACTTCCTTCCCCCTCTTTCTGCTTAGTGTTAAGGCTTTAGTCTTATTATACGTTATTGGAAGTTTAACTGATGTCTGCTGCAACTGGATTTCTTATGGACGGTGCCGATCCTGAATGTATTGGATTTGTGACCATTATGCTCATTTGCCTTCAGTAGCAGTAAAGCTCTGCTGGATGAAATATCAATTGCCTCTGGTGTATTTTTGGGGAATCCTGCAACGTGGTTACATTGTTACTCTGCTAACTATACAGTGGAATCTACTCTGGATCAATATTGAGTGGGATTCCATGACACTTCCATCAGCCCCAGGCAGCTTAGCTGTGGCCCAAGAAATGTGGAGGCTCAGAACAATTGGAGAAATTTGCAGTCACAAACATCTGTGAAAGTTGGAGGCTCAAACGAGCTTGGCACAGCCTGCAATGGAGCCTGAGGAGCTTGAGGAAGATGAGTTTTTGTTTCAGTTCCTCCACTAGCTGCATCACAGTGAAACGAGTTGCTATTGGTATGGTACGCAGCGCAGTAATAATATGCCTCATCCCCTGTCTGCACGTTGGTGATGGTTACAAAGGCCACTTTCTTAGGAGCATCATTGGAAGGAGAGAAGCGGCTGGAGAACTCTGGGCCAAAATCCGTCTTGTCATCGTTTATGTTCCGCCTCAAAAGGAATTTGGGGCTCTCTCCTTCTTTTTGCTGATACCAGAAAAAACCTCCAAACCGGGAACTGATCGTGCAATTGAGTTGAACTGTAGCAGCCAGGGATGCTGACACTGAAGCTGGTTGAGTCAGAGTGAACTGAGACAGAGCTCCTGCAAGAGACAGGAAAGGAAAATAAAAATTGATCGAAATGTGGAGTTTCATTTAACTGCAAGGTAGACCGAGAGGGACAAAGAGCAAGTGGAGAGACCATCGGTCAGGGATGGAGGACAGACAGAAGCATGTTGTCTTCACCTGAGCAGCAAATGAGGAGTAGGAGTAGAATCGGGACCATCATGGTAGTAAATCCAAAGCAATGTGCTTTTCCTCCGGAAAAACAGGTATCAGTTGGCCCTATTCCCCTCCTTTGATCTTAAAGCCCTTGCCGGAGCCTGGATGCAAATGCACCTCCCCAATTTGGCTAAGGAGGGACCAACAGTCTTTGACTACAAGAGTTGAGCCTATTTCACTTGTACACAGTCCTGTTTGGGGCATCTTCTTGGCCACTGTGAGAACACGATGCTGGACTCGATGGGTCTTTGGTCTGGTCCAGCGGGACTCTCCTTATCTACCCTTACAACACCTGTTTTTGCATTGTGCATCAAAGAGTCAACTGAAACATGTGTGATCATCACCTGATAAATTCAGCAAGTTCCAACACCACATCAACTCACTTCACTTCAGACACAATGCTCGACAGGAAAGCCTAGTTCATACCATCAGAACCTGGTCAGGGAACCATTTTAATCCTAGGCACTGCATTCCTTTCTAGGCAACCTCCTTTCTGTGAGCCACATGCTAATGGCGGCGGCAGCTACAGGCAAAAGCGGGTGTCGCAAACAACGTAATTTCTTAGTTTTGCACTGTAGGCTGGTTTCTAAACACTCACTTGCACGCCCTACTTTATCATCCATCCAGAGAAAGCAAGAGTTTTAGCCCCCAAAGCCTGCCTAAAGGGTCCTGTCCCCTTAAAACAGGGGTGGGACATATTTTCATTTCAAGGGCCACATTCCTTCTGAGCAATCTTTTAGGGGCCACATGCCAATGGTGGGAGGAGCCAGAAGTGGGTGGAGGAATGAATTTTCACCTTTTAAGGTTAGGCTACCTCTGTACAAATTCGCATAGCCTTTATCGATTTTCCATCTAGGTTGGCAAAATCAATGATCCGAGGTGAAGGACGCAATCCAGCCAGGCAAACACATTTAAGGAGGGAGAAAAACAGGGCTGGTGAGGGGTGTGGCTTAGGGATGAGTCCCAAAGGCTGCACAGGGCTGTATTGGGGCCCCATGGCCTGACATCCCCCATCTCTGCCATAAAAGTTGGGTCCATATATGATATAACTATAGAGAACTCAGCCTACAAAGAATGGAAAAGATGTGCAAGGCAAGAGGAATAACCTCTCCTTCCACGCATGTTCCCCACCAGAGAAAGGCCCCTCCAACGTCAACAGACAATGTGCTGGCAATTCCTCTTTCACCGCTGCAGGTTTTTGTCTCACTTCCCCCTCTGTCTGTGTCATTGTGACCAGTGCTGTGTGCTGTCCCACCAGAGCAAGCAGTGATAATCTGCCTCATCCTGCACCTCAGCTCTGGCAATGGTTAACGTGGCCGTCTTGCCAGACACGGAGGCAGAGAATCGGTCCGAGATCCCACTGGGCCTGTTGCTCCCACCGTAGATGATCAGCTCAGGGCTTTGGCCAGGTTTCTGCCGGAACCACTGTGGATGGCTAGTGTCCAATTTATCCCTTGAACAGGTGATTTGAGCATCTTGCCCCAGAGACACGGAGACTGACGGAGGCTGCCTCACTAAGGAACCTGCGAAGAGAAGGAAGCATCTCATCAGAAAGGGAGTCTCTGCTTGTTCAAATACACACACAGGCAAATGCAGGTTTCCTTAGTACCTGAGCAGTAAGTGAGCAGGGGAAAGAGAAGGGAGGCCCAGAGCATGATGGGAATCTAGATCAGCAAACCTTCCAAAGGCAGTAAGGCACACAGAGGTTTCCAGCTCAGACCCTCTGCTCCTGTCTTATGCCTCATACAGAACCTGTGACCCAGCCCCATATTCAAATCCTTTCCTCTGAAAAGCAACACCCCCTCCTCCTACCCACAAACACACTGTCTACAGAGTTAAGGGCTAATTCTTCCCTGCGTATGCAGCATCTCAGGGAGCAAGGGATGGATCAGTCAGTTTCGGTTTCTCTCTAGTCTGCATTTTTGCTATCTTGATTTTGGCTCCCCACATTTTTGCCTGGAGGACCCGTACACTCCACTCCATCATCAGAGAAGGAAGGGACATTGTCAGAGTGCCAGGGCGAAGGTGAAGGCCTGGCCAGGGCGGTCATCCTCTTGTATACCTGCTGGGATTGACAAGGCATCTGACCCTCACCTGAATCTCATAACTCTCCTGACAGGTGATTTGGTCTGCAGACACAGTGTGGATATAAAGGATGAGATTGCCCACCAGATACCAGGCACTCTACTATTCAAATTAGGCCCCAAGTTAAGTGAAATTATAAATGTAGGGAGGCTTTAGCTATCAAGAACTAGCAGCGTATTTTTAAAACATTGTTACGCAGGATATTGCATGCAAATGACAGCATGCTTTCAAAGCATTAGTGATTAGGAAGCCATGGGGGAAGTAACCCATTTCCCCCCAAAACATTTTCCTGCTTCATTTCGCCCTACAGGTGCAAGGGGATGGGGTGATCTCTGCAACTAACAAATTCTGCCAAAGGAGAAGTTTAAAAAAGAAGAAGAGATCAGCAGCACCATCTACAGGATAAAATCACGACAAGAAGCATCTTGCTGCTTGTGTACAATAAGTTTTCAAAGAGTGCTGTGTTGAAACTGGTCTTCTAATTTATCCAGCCTTTTCTTCAGCTGCAAAAGAAGCTCCTGCGTTTCTGACTCTCTCATGGAGTGCTTTAGAATTCCTAAAAAAATAATAATCAGGGATTTATTGTTGTTTTATTGCTATGACCGATGGCTGACACAAATAAAGATTCATTCATTCATTCATTCATTCAGGGATTTGAGATTAAATTATTTTTGCAAAGTACCTGCAGGTAGTTGGGTAGCTGCTTAATTTTTATTTTTATTTATTTAAACTTTAATTAGATTTTAAGTTATAAGAGCTTTGGCTACCGCTTTTGGCATTTTTTATACAAAGGTTTTAAGATTTTCATCAAAAAGGGTTTTGTCAGCGACAGGGAACCAGTCAAAGGGCCTTCTTGGTGGTGACACCCTCCCACCAGATGTCAAGGAAATAAATGCCCTCCCACCAGATGTCAAGGAAATAAACAACTATCTGACTTTTAGAAGACATCTGAAGGCATCTGAAGGCAGTCCTGTTTAGGGATGATTTTAGTGTTTGATGTTTTTTTCTGTTTTTAATCTGTTGGGAGCCACTCAGAATGGCTGGGGAAATCCAGCCGGATGGGCGGAGTAATTATTTATTATTATTATTATTATTATTATTATTATTATTATTATTATTATCATCATTATTATTATTACACTGAATTGTTGCAGTAGGCAGTACCCACAGCTGTTTTACTTTACTTTGCAGCAGTTCAAAAAACAAAGGAGCTTTTTCCTCTCCTTGTTTAAACAGTGTATTTCCACCCAGTATGTTGAACTGAATCCAGGTACATTCATTAAAGGGCATGAATGTATGTCCTTATTGCACTTAAAAGTACCACAGAATAATTTAAAAAAATCCTTGTAGTATGTAGGTTAATACTAGCAGCAGCAAATAAAAAATATTAGATATGAAAGCACACATTTCCTGTTTTCTCCCCTCTACTTATTAATCTCTTAACTGCACATGGGTATTTATACATTTTTATTCCAGTTTCTGGGTAGCGGCTTTTATACCAGGTCAGATCATTGGTCTGTTGCTGTCCATGGTGCTGGAAACTCCAGGACTAGGGAAGCTATAGCACAGGGGTCAGCAACCTTTTTCAGCTGTGGGCCGGTCCACCGTCCCTCAGACCATGTGGTGGGCTGGACTATTTTTTTTTTTTGGGGGGGGGGAATGAATGAATTCCTATGCCTCACAAATAACCCAGAGATGCATTTTAAATAAAAGCACACATTCTACTCATGGAAAAACACCAGGCAGGCCCCACAAATAACCCAGAGATGCATTTTAAATAAAAGGACACATTCTACTTGGATAACGAACCTATGATCTGCTAGATGTTTTTGGAGTACAACTCTATGCTGGCTGGGGCTGATGGGAGCTGGGGTCCAACAGTATGTGGAGGGCAACAGATATCCTCATCCCTGGGGGCAGAACACACTTCGGAAATGAAATTGCTTCTTCAGCTTTAACTAGAGCTGTTAAACTTTACCAATCTTCTCTAAACCTATGTTCTTCTTGTTCTCTTATTCTATATGTTAAGTCTGCAAGCTGCACATATTCTGTCAGTTTAAGTTGCCATTTGTCTTTAGTTGGGACCTATGACTTTAATTCTTCATCCAGAAGTTTTCAGAATCCACAATGATTGGGGGACGCTTAAAAAACATGGTCTTTATCCAATTAGATCATTAGAGCTGAAAGAGGTAAGAGGCACCTCAACTTCCTTCCAGGACAAGACCATTCATTGATGCAGGATGTACAGGATGCAAGGCCAGTACAAAGTCCCAGTCCCATGCAAAGAAAAAAGCCAATGGGTAGTTGATCTCTGAGTGAACAGGAAGCCTCTGACGGAGTTGCTCACGTATACCAAATGTGCTTCTGCTTCTGCTTCACTTCACAGCAGAGTTGCAGGGTGTTCAGGTGGTGTCTGATATAATAGATTTCTGCAAAAATTGGGGGAGAAAGGGCTGACATCTCCCCCTACAGGGAAAAGCTGGAATAACAGGCAACAGAGAGGTTACCAAAAATCAACAAGACCCAAATTGCACAATTTGTAAGTAAGCACCCTGCAAGAAACACACATATTTAGCTCACACACATTCAGCTTTATGCTTGGCAAAAAGATTTTTAAAAAATGAAAAGGAGGGTGCAAACGGGGAGGAGGGAAAAGGGGGTCTGGGAAAAATGACTTTGGCAATGTGAGACCAACAATATAGAGAGAAAAGGGAAGCACTTTTGAGTCAGGTTCCCCTTCTGGTTTTATCACTGTGTGACTTGTCTCCAGTTCCAGCAAGACAGTAATAGTCAGCCTCATCCTTTGCCTGCACATTGGTGATGGTTAAATTGGCCACTTTCTTAGGGGCATCATTGGAAGGAGAGAAGCGACTGGAGAACTCTGGACCAAATTCTGTCTCGTCTGTATCTATGTTCCGCCACAGGATAAAACTTGGGCTCTTTCCATCTTTTTGTTGATACCAATCCAAATCTACAAAGCGGTAGCCACTGCTGATTGTGCAAGAGATTTGAACTGTACCTCCCAGGGATGCCGACTGAACATCTGGCTGTGTCAGGGTGAACTGGGCGAAGGACCCTGCAGAGGTGAAAAATGGACATTTGTGAAGGAAGCAATAAGTGCTTGTTTGTTGTAACACAAGTAAACCAATGAATCAGGCCAGAATAATGTGGAAGGGGCACAGTTTAGTGGTCTAGCATCTGCTTTGCATTCTGCAGCGCCAGGCATGGCTGAGAACAGAAACCCTGCCAGTCAGTGCAGGCAACCCTAAGCTTGATAGACCAGTGTTTCAACAAATATAAGATAGCTTCCTTCCTTCCTATGAAGAGGACAATAGCATGAAAGAAAGATTTTCTTCACCTGAGAAGCAAGTAAAGAAGGTGAAAAGGAGAAAGGACCACTCCATCGTGTCTGTGCTGTCCAGGGTCCTGAGGTCAAAGGATGCCTGCTGCTATTCTCCAATGCTCGCTACCTCTCAAATACCCAGAATGGGTCTCTCATGCAAATATGCTGGCTCTTCCTCATTGGCTAGAAGCTAGAGTGAATTTGCAAAAGTCGCAGTATCTACATATAAGTGTCCCCATATTGCAGTATATAGGTATTCTCTTCAGAGTACCAGCCAGCCATGCCTTTTTTGAGGCATTTCTGTTTCATTCTACTGGCTGCTTCTTTTCTTTTTCTTTCTTTTTAATTAATTTTTATTAAATTTTTAGGTTTTATAATTTGAAGTACTAATTTTTACATCCTTAAGATCCATGACTCCCGTCTTCTCTTTCCATGGTTCATTTTAAAGGTAAAGGGACCCCTGACCATTAGGTCCAGTCGTGACCAACTCTGGGGTTGTGGCGCTCATCTCGCTTTATTGGCCAAGGGATCCAGCGTACAGCTTCCAGGTCATGTGGCCAGCATGACTAAGCCACTTCTGGCGAACCAGAGCAGCACACGGAAACACTGTTTACCTTCCCGCTGCAGTGGTACCTATTTATCTACTTGCACTTTGACATGCTTTCGAACTGCTAGGTTGGCAGGAGCAGGGACCAAGCAATGGGAGCTCACCCCGTCGCGGGGATTCGAACCGCCGACCTTCTGATTGGCAAGCCCTAGGCTCTGTGGTTTAACCCACAGCGCCACCATAAATCCCTGCATATTTTTCAAAACTATACCATTCGGTATTCCATTATTGCTTATCACCACAGCAACTACTCACTTTGGCTTTTAGTAAAGCAAACAGTCTAATTTTCCAATGCCTAAATGATACTGAGCGTCAGAACAACTTGGCCGCAATAAGGAAATTTTGCCCATGGTATGACCATTTTCCACCCTCCCACTTTGATTCTCTGGCACCCTATCTGTAGAACTTAGTAATTCCAAAAATATAGACACACTTTTACCCTTGCAAGTCTGACTGTATTGCCCTCGGCTGTACTTGAGGGACAAGTCCAACAGATTCCACACGAAAAACACTTATGTCCCTGCGGAGATGGCAGCACCGAATCAGTGGTGCATGCCCTCCTGGCATGCACTCTTTACGAAGACCTGATGAACAAGATTATCACCCTTCTTTTATTGTCCATTCCAGGTCACCAAACCACTGCCACAGTGTCTTTTCTCCTGGCAGATCAAGAGGAGCAGATGACAGCACAGGTTGCAATGTTTTTAGCTGGGGCAATCAGAATAAGGTCCACTGTTTGACCGCTGATTCAGGACCCTAAACTGTGTTTTATTACAATCAACTTTTTATTTTGCTCTGTGTATATCACGATGCTCTTTTGTTGCAAATAAAATTTCATTCATTCATTCATTATTGCGTGCGTAGGCAACCGGTCATCCCCACCAAATGAACTCACACTGGAGACATATTTTTGGTTTGGTTTTTGGGCATTTTTGGCCACATTTATTGAATACAAATCACGTGAGTGGTTGCGTAGGCATTGGTTCACGCTGTCCTCCGGGACAGAGCTGACCCTAGTCAGCAGCAAGACTAGCTGTCGCAGCGGGACAGAGCTGACCACTTGTCAGCGAAGGGAAACCATTAGCTGGGGAGAGTTAACAGGGCCTGGATCACGCGGTGCCTCACCCTCCCCAGGGGTCCACAGGGACTCCTGCATGGCCCTGCACCCACTAGGTTTGGACAGCAATGTTGAGTCCCTGGATTCCTTTGCGGAATTCCCATTTCCAGATCACTTCTTGGTGGGAAACGCCCACCCATACCACAGAACCAATGCCTAACCGCCAACCTTACAAAATGTGACTATTGCTGTGTAGTAGGCAAAAACCAGGTGGCTCAGCCAATCTGCCAAATGGACAAAATTCCTACCAGGCCCCTCTCAAGCGGAGGCAACCCCTACCCGGCACAGCAAGGCCAACCACCTATACCAGGGACAGGGGGGTGGGAGATCCGAAGCTCTGAAAAGAGTGACCCAAGATCCACGTGGGGATCTTTATATGGACGCTGGGACGTCCTCCAAAGTTGCTACATTCCAAACTGCCCAGCAACAAGCAGGTCCTGGCAGCTGTGGCTTCCAGCCCACCCCAAACCAACAGGGATGCCCTCCTGCCACCTCGCAATGGCAGCTCTCTTTGAGAACTCTCTTTGCGTGCGTAGGCAACCGGTCATCCCCACCAAATGAACTCACACTGGAGACATATTTTTGGTTTGGTTTTTGGGCATTTTTGGCCACATTTATTGAATACAAATCACGTGAGTGGTTGCGTAGGCATTGGTTCACGCTGTCCTCCGGGACAGAGCTGACCCTAGTCAGCAGCAAGACTAGCTGTCGCAGCGGGACAGAGCTGACCACTTGTCAGCGAAGGGAAACCATTAGCTGGGGAGAGTTAACAGGGCCCAGATCACGCGGTGCCTCACCCTCCCCAGGGGTCCACAGGGACTCCTGCATGGCCCTGCACCCACTAGGTTTGGACAGCAATGTTGAGTCCCTGGATTCCTTTGTGGAATTCCCATTTCCAGATCACTTCTTGGTGGGAAACGCCCACCCATACCACAGAACCAATGCCTAACCGCCACGAGCCACCAGCTCGCCGCCAAACCACTCACAATCCCAGCCAAGCCTTTAGAGCCTCACCTAACGCCCCCAACCAAAGATCATTGCCCAACATTGACAGGTGCACCCCATCAGGCCTGAACAAGGGAACATTCTTAAAAGTAATTGCTGGATGAGGAATCCCAACTCCACCCAGCGCATAAACCATTCCCAAAGCTGCACTGTTAGTGCGACTGCGGGCCTTTTCCACGGCCAAAGGGGAGCGCGCACCCCTCCAATATCGGCGCTGCAAAAGGTGGGACCAGAAGACTTTAGCATGCGGGAACAGTTCAGCAATTTCTTGCAAATCGTGCCGCATCCGGGTGCGAAGAACATGGCCCTTCGTTGCAGGCAAGTCATTTTCCCCCAGCTGCACCACCAAAGCATCAGGCGGACCTTCCCCAGCAGCACGATTGAGCAACATGGGGATCAACTCCTCCCACAACATGCCCCTTTTGCCCAGCCAAGAAATCAAAACATGAGGTGGAAGTCCCAGGTTGGGCGTAGGCCCTGCCTCCCTAGCTCTGACGCCGGCCCAAAAGACGATGCTGTGCCCGACAATCCAAAGCCGCACGGGTGCAGGACCTAGGGAACAAACCACAACAAAATTACTTAACGCCGCACATAATGTTTGTAAGCATTCGACCTCCACCGCCCCAGCTCCTTAATTCTGTCCGTGGAAAGCCCCCACCGGGCGGCAGACGTTGCGGCACCAATCCTGAAAGAGTGCGGAGCATAACCAGCCGGTGAGCGCCCACATGCTGCTATGGCCTTGCGCATAATTTTGGCAAACTGCTGCCTGGTCAATGGCAAGCCATCCTCATGAATCAAAAGGGGGGCATGCCCAGGGGGGCGCACGGCTAAATACCGAGCCATGTCTTTAACCGGACACGGACCCGCCCCACCTGTGGCTGGGAGCCGCATCACCACCCCCCGACCCAATTGGTCGGTCTTAGAATTGCGGATGGTGACAGCGACCTCTGCTGACAAAAGGTCAACGTCTCTGAGTAACAACCCCCTCGTACCAACCAAACTAGAAGCCTCCAGGACCACTTCTCCCACGCGAAGGGCCCCAAAAAACGCCAAGGAAAAGGCAGCAGAGAAAAGTCGCGCTTCGAAACGCGACCAACACACCCTACGCAGCTCAGCCCGCATTCTGGTTAACAGACCCAAAGTGATAGGGCGCCTGGCCTGAGCCTGCGATGGAGCCATCCTAGCCCATCCCTTCAAAGCCTGGCGAATGTAAAAGGCCGAACAGGGATCCTTTTCAAAAATTAATTTAGCAAAAAAAGAAATAGCTGCAGCCTGGAGCCGAATGGTCCTAGGAGCACGACCAATTGCAAAAAGATGTGTTAGGTATTCCAAAGCCATATCCGACGTTGGGGGCTCTGCAAAGTGGCCCCCAGCCGCCAGGCCAAAAAACTTGATGAAATCGGCCCAGGCCTTCTTATAGGAAGAAAAGGTGGAAGGGGCAACAGATGAGGCTACTCCCTGCATGGCTAAGGGCATCCAAGACTCCACAGGTGTTCTGGAAAGGCCTCCGGATGCTCCCGTGCCTCCGGAGCCAAGGATCTGAACCGGGCCATCTGAAAACGGGATAAAGCATCAGCAATATCATTAGATAGGCCCGGTACAAAGCGTGCCGAAAAAACAATATTAGCACGCAAACAATGGAGCACAAAAGCCCTGAGCAGGGACGATACCCTGGGGGAACGCGATGCCAATTTTTTCAGCACGCTCACCACCGCCATATTATCCGTCCAGAAGCATACACGATGATCCTTGAATTCCTGAACCCATATATGCACCGCCACTGCAATGGGGAAAAACTCGAGAAACGTCAAGTCCCGTGTAATCGCTTCCCCCTGCCATGCTGTCGGCCATGGCATGGCACACCAACGCCCCTGCCAGTATAAACCAAAACCCAAGGAACCCGCAGCATCTGAGTGGACCTGGAAATCATTGCGGAGGTTCAAGATACCCTGCCACAATGATACACCATTGTATTCCTTTAGGGGATTCCCTACTGAGGGGTACCGAAGCAGTGATCTGTGGGCCTGACAAGATGTCTCGAGAGGTATGCTGTCTCCCCGGGGCCAAGATCCATGATGTTACAGAACGGCTGCAAGGAATAATAAAACCTACGGATAAAAACCCCTTCCTTTTAGTCCATGTGGGAACCAATGACACCGCAAGCCATAGCCTCCAGAAGATCAAAAGTGATTATGAGGCTCTGGGCAGGAAGCTGAAGCAATTAAATGCACAAATTGTCATCTCATCTGTCCTCCCAGTTGAACGCCGTGGCCCAGGAAGAGAGGGGAAAATAGGAGAAGTGAACAACTGGCTTCGCAAATGGTGCCGGCAGGAACGGTTTGGATTCTTAGATCACGGCCTGCAGTTTCTTGAAGATGGACTTCTGGCAAGTGATGGGCTGCACCTCACAAGGGTTGGGAGGAATGTTTTTGCCAACAATCTCAAAAACCTCATCAGGAGGGCTTTAAACTGACTTATGTGGGGGAGGGAGACAGTGGTCCTGAAGGTAGGAGTCTATCAAATGCTGAAGATGATCATCCAAAAGTCAAGGACCAAATGGAGCAAACAGCACACAGACCTAGTGGTGGGAGGAAAAAATCCTTAAGTAGGAGACTAGGGGGAATGATCAATGGTTTTCAATGTCTGTATACAAATGCACAGAGCATGGGAAATAAACAAGATGAACTTGAGCTCTTGATACAGCAAACTAAATACGACATAATAGGCATCACTGAAACCTGGTGGGATGAGTCTCATGATTGGAATGTAGTAATAGAGGGATACAATCTATTTCAGAGAAATAGACCAAACAGGAAAGGAGGAGGAGTGGCATTATATGTCAGGGATGTGTATACCTGTGAAGAGATCCATGATTTAAAACTTCAAAGCCAAATTGAGAGTATCTGGGTCAAAATTAAGGGAGAGAAAAATAACAGTGATCTCATTGTGGGAGTTTACTATAGATCCCCGAGCCAAACTGAGGACATAGATGATGCCTTCCTGGAACAGATGACCAAGCATTCAAAAGGAAATGAGATAGTAGTAATGGGGGATTTCAACTATCCTGATATTTGTTGGATGTCAAACTCAGCCAAGAGCATAAGGTCGAACAGATTCCTCACTGGCCTTGCAGACAACTTCATTGTCCAGAAAGTGGTAGAAGCAACAAGAGGATCAGCCATTTTAGATCTGGTCCTAACCAATAGTGATGACCTGGTTAGTGGGGTAGAAGTGGCAGGATCATTAGGTGGGAGTGATCATGCTCTTCTGGAGTTTATTATACATCAGAAAGGAGCAACCAAGCATACTAAGACTCAAATTCTAGACTTTAAGAAAGCCGACTTCAGAAAACTTAGGGAAATGCTGGATGTGATCCCATGGTCAGTAATACTAAAAGGGATGGGAGTTCATGATGGATGGGAGTTTGTTAAAAGGGAGATATTAAAAGCACAACTTCAAGCAGTACCAATGCGACGAAAACATGGAAGGTGCCTAAAGAAGCCAGGGTGGCTATCTAAAGAACTTTTAACTGAGTTAAGATTTAAAAGGGATATGTACAAGAAATGGAAAAAGGGGGAAACCACCAGAGAGGAATTCAAACAAATAGCCAGCACATGTAGAGACAAAGTCAGAAAAGCTAAAGCACAGAATGAACTCAGGCTTGCTAGAGAGGTTAAAAGCAATAAAAAGAGTTTTTATGGGTATGTCCGTAGCAAAAGGAAGAACAAGGAAACAGTGGGGTCACTTAGAGGAGAAGATGGTGAAATGCGAACAGGGGACGCAGAAAGGGCAGAACTCCTCAATACCTTCTTTGCCTCAGTCTTCTCCAAAAAAGAAAACAATGCCCGACCTGAAGAATATGGAGCAGATGATTCAGCAGGGGAAACACAGCCCAGAATAAGTAAGGAGGTAGTACAAGAACACTTGGCTAGTTTAGATGTATTCAAGTCTCCAGGGCCAGATGAACTACATCCCAGAGTATTAAAAGAACTGGCAGAGGTGATTTCAGAACCACTGGCAGTAATCTTTGAGAATTCCTGGAAAACAGGTGAAGTCCCAGCAGACTGGAGGAGGGCAAATGTTGTCCCTATTTTCAAAAAGGGGAAAAGAGAGGACCCAAACAATTACCGCCCAGTCAGCCTGACATCAATACCAGGAAAGATTCTAGAGCAGATCATTAAGCAAACGGTCTGTGAGCACCTAGAAAGGAACGCTGTGATCACTAAAAGTCAGCATGGGTTTCTGAAAAATAAGTCATGTCAGACTAATCTGATCTCATTTTTTGACAGAATTACAAGCCTGGTAGACGAAGGGAACACTGTGGATGTAGCCTATCTTGATTTCAGCAAGGCCTTTGACAAGGTGCCCCATGATATTCTTGTAAAGAAGCTGGTAAAATGCGGGCTAGACAATGCTACCATTCAGTGGATTTGTAACTGGCTGACTGACCGAACCCAAAGGGTGCTCATCAATGGCTCCTCTTCATCCTGGAGAGAAGTGACTAGTGGAGTGCCACAGGGTTCTGTCTTGGGCCCAGTCTTATTCAACATCTTTATCAATGACTTGGATGATGGGCTTGAGGGCATCCTGATCAAGTTTGCAGATGACACCAAATTGGGAGGGGTGGCTAATACCCCAGAGGACAGGATCACACTTCAAAATGACCTTAACAGATTAGAGAACTGGGCCAAGGCAAACAGGATGAATTTTAACAGGGAGAAATGTAAAGTACTACACTTGGGCAAAAAAAATGAAAGGCACAAATACAGGATGGGTGATACCTGGCTTGAGAGCAGTACAAGTGAAAAGGATCTAGGAGTCTTGGTAGACCACAAACTTGACATGAGTCAACAGTGTGATGCAGCAGCTAAAAAAGCCAATGCAATTCTGGGCTGCATCAATAGGAGTATAGCATCTAGATCAAGGGAAGTAATAGTACCACTGTATTCCGCTCTGGTCAGACCCCACCTGGAATACTGTGTCCAGTTCTGGGCACCACAGTTCAAGAAGGATATTGACAAGCTGGAACGTGTCCAGAGGAGGGCAACCAAAATGGTCAAAGGCCTGGAAACGATGCCTTATGAGGAACGGCTTAGGGAGCTGGGTATGTTTAGCCTGGAGAAGAGACGGTTAAGGGGTGATATGATAGCCATGTTCAAATATATAAAAGGATGTCATATAGAGGAGGGAGAAAGGTTGTTTTCTGCTGCTCCAGAGAAGCGGACACGGAGCAATGGATTCAAACTACAAGAAAGAAGATTCCACCTAAACATTAGGAAGAATTTCTTGACAGTAAGAGCTGTTCGACAATGGAATTTGCTGCCAAGGAGTGTGGTGGAGTCTCCTTCTTTGGAGGTCTTTAAGCAGAGGCTTGACAGCCACCTGTCAGGAATGCTTTGATGGTGTTTCCTGCTTGGCAGGGGGTTGGACTGGATGGCCCTTGTGGTCTCTTCCAACTCTATGATTCTGTGATTCTGTGATTCTGTGATTCTGTGAATGACAGCCACATCCTAAGGTCCTCCTTCACCTCCCTGGGCAAGCGTATATGATGGTGAGGCGCCCTTAAACCGGCAGTGAGTCTTGCTATGCGGGCACAAAAGGGGCGCCCAGGCGCCACCACCTTGCAAGCAAAATTTAAATGGCCCAGGAGCGACTGAAGGTGACGCAAAGTTATCTTCGTCAAGGAAAGCACCTCTTCTATGACCACTGTAAGCGTGACGATCTTGTCCCGGGGCAGACTGGAAGTCTGCGCGACCGTGTCAAGTAGAATCCCCAGGTAAACCAACTGAGTGGCCGGGCCCTCGGTCTTGGCAGCCGCCAAAGGGACCCCCAGTTCGCTAGTAAGCTCAGCAAACGCCTGCATGAGCGTCACACAGTCCCCTGAGTCACCCCTGGACCCGAGTAAAAAATCATCCAGATAATGAGTGACCCCCTGCAAGCCCGTCTTCTGGCGCAAGGCCCAGTCCAGGAATGTGCTGAAAGCCTCAAACGCCGCACACGCAACTGAGCAACCCATAGGCATAGTCTTATCAAAATAATAGGCGCCATCAAATTTGAAACCCAGCAGCCAAAAATCCAGCGGATTTATCGGCAAGAGCCTGAACGCAGATTCGACATCACATTTTGCTAGCAACGCCCCCTTTCCAAATTTCCTAACCATTTTTATAGCCGTGTCCAATGACGCATAGCGCACCGAACAAAGCTCCCGAGGAATGACATCGTTGACCGATGTGCCCTTGGGGTGTGACAGATTATGAATAAGCCGGAATTCTCCCGGCGCCTTCTTGGGGACCACGCCCAAGGGGGAAAGATGAAGGTCAGAAAACGGGGGAACATCGAAAGGGCCAGCCATGCGGCCCAAAGCCAGCTCCTTCCCAATCTTTTTTCTAACCACATCAGGCAGCTCCCTCACCGACTTTTGATTCATAGGATTACCAGCCACGGGTTTCATTGATACAGGAATCCTAAAACCAAGGGAAAAACCTTCCCGCAGGTAGAGAGCTGCTTCCTGATTGGGGTAAGCCCCCAGCCAACGCAGCAGCGGCTGCAATTTGACCGGGGTTGGTGCCAGAGAAAAAACAGTATCATTTCGAGGCGCCTGGGGCAGGTAGGGAGGGGGCCTGTTTTGCAGGCTGTTGCCCACCTCCCCTTCCACCCCGAAAGGGCCGATTGCCCCGTGCGCAGGAAATAGCCGGATGCGTCCCCCCGCATTTTTCACAAGTGTGGGGAAAATTACACGGGGACCTTACACAATTTCCTTTGTTGTAGGACCAACAACAGTAACGCCTAGTGGCCCTAGCAAACGGCTGCCTAGGCAGCCGCTGCTCCGGGGCCCTCTTTGGCACATAGGGGGCCACACAAGTGGCCCAAGCGTCAACATCCCTTCTGTCCCACCTAGCAGTTATGATTCTGTGGGCCCTGGTCCTAAATTTCTTGTCGTAAGCCAAAGCCGCCGCCTCCCCGGCAGCGGAATGGGCAGAACGTACAATCGATTGGTAAACAAAAAGATGGAGCGAACGTCTGGGATAACAGGAGCAGACGACACTGGCAAAAACTTGAAAACAGTCCAACCAGCGCTCGAAAGTCCTCTCCACCTTGACCGTTGAGCCCCGCCTCCTGGAGGCTGAACCTGACCCCTCCAGGTCGGAGCGACCATCATCCGGGGGAGCCAGCTTAAACATGTCTACATAGCGGCCCTCCAGGATCCTGTTCCGGATCCTGGAAGGTAAATGACTGCCCGGGATGATATCCCTGGTGCTGTTAGTGGAAACCTTGGTTTCTGGGATAGGGCGACCATTCCGGTATTCCAATGGGGCCCCATACCTCGCCCTATGGGCGTTAGCCCGCCGCCGCCATGCCCAACGCGGCAAACCAGAAATTTCTTCTCCAAAACCCCAGTATAACTTCAATTCCCCCCCCCCTTCCGTGTCAGTGGAATCAGTGGTACCTGTGCTGGAATCGGATGTCTGATGCCGGCGTCTCTTGGCGCCATGCCCACAACATCCATGTCGCGAACGACGTTTTCCTCCGGAAGACACCCGGGCTGGGACCCGTAAGAAGTCATCTGGGGACGTTTCAGAGTCAGGCTCCCTCCTGGTCGATGTGGGGACCACCGGCGATGCTCTCCTTGGCACCACCACGCCTTCCGCGTCTGAGGATGCGGAGGAACTCAGCCTGCGGGAAGAACCACCGGCCCTAACCGCTGACGATGACTTCCCTTTTTTTCGCTGCTGGCCTTGAGTGCCACGCGCCCTCTTCCGACGCCGAACCTCTACCGGGGATCCAGGAGCCGGGACTGGGCTGCCTTCATCGGAAAAGACGTCCTCTACACCGGCCGACCGGGAGGTGCCTAGGCGTGCCATAAAGGAAACAGAACGTGAAAGAGGTGTCTTACCTTTTTTAGACACCCGCTGTCGACGAGGGGCGCCCCCCTTTGCGTTGGCACCCCGAGCTCTGCGCCCACTAGCCTGCTTCCTATTCGCCGCCTCCCCCCCTTTTGCTTTCTTCTTGACAGCAGCCAAGGCCAGAGCCCGGGCAAGGGGGATATCCTCATCCTCCCACGCCGAAGACTCGGCGGGAGACATAGCGGCAACACGTGTGGAAGGACCCTCCTGCGTGACTCCCAAAGGGGAAGAAAGCAGGCAACCATCCAGATCAGCCTCGAATCGGGCCAATGCAGCAGGATCAGAGGACAAGCTGGCCATGACGTTGGCAATGCGCTCCAGTCTAGCCGCAGTACCAGGCGGCTGCGGAGCTTGCGATGGTTCAGGGTTCATCCCTTCAGGTGGAAGAGCTGCAGGAAGCTGCTGGGTGTCCTCTCTCTGGGACATCCTGCACCAGTGAAATGAAGAAAAAATGTTAGGAACGCGTAAACGTGTCTCTACCACAAAGCACCCTTCACTTGGCCCGCAGCCAAACCTGCCAGCCGAACCCGGCCTGCCCTTCAGGGTCTACCACTCTTAACCACTACACCACCGAGGCTGAAGCACCTGCTCCACTGTGACCTAACTGGAGCCTGCACAGAAAATTGGCCTCCAATAAGGCTGCAATTGCAGGAACGGCCACCAGGGGGCGCAGAGACACAAGCAGCCCCGGCCGCAAGATGGCGATTCCCGCCGAAACAGCCCCCCTAGCAAGCCAGGAAGGAGGGAGAATCACTCCAAAATGGCGCCCGCAGCGCCGCCCAGGCCGAGACCACCTCGGCCCGCGACAGCTCGCCCCAGGACGGCACAGCGCTGGCCACACGGCCGCTTGGGATACGCCTGCCCCGTATGCGAACCGCGGAGGCCGGGAATCACCCCGGAAGGTGGAGAGGGGGGGGGAATTCCTTCTCCCCGCCCGCTGAACGACGCAGCCCCTCCGCCCCCCGGGGAAAGGAACGCGGCGGCAGAAACGGCGCCACACGCGCCGCCCCCGCCTACCCAGACGAGGGGCCGCTCCAAAACAGAAGGCCGCGCAGCGCCGGCTCAGCCCCCGCAAGGAGATGGATGGCGCACGAAAGGCGCCTGCGCCACCACCCGGTTCCGCGCGAGTCCCGGAAGGCCGCGACCGGCAGGGAGCTGCCCAGGACCGCCCGTCCCCTCAGCGACCTCCCGAGCCCAGGTAACCCAGGAATTTTATTTAACGGGGGTGGGGGGGTGGGGGGAAGGGGAAGGGAGGGAATGGGACAAACTAAAATTAAAAAGGGGGAAGGGGCTAAAACCGGAGCGGCAGAGGATTAAAGGAGCTGAAATAACTTATAATATTGAGGATCAAGGCAGAACCAAAAGGGGACTAAAGTGAATACACAGCGAATCAGATCACAGGAGTAACCGCATACAACCGTATCCAGTGCTCTGCCGAGATCCGAAGCTCTGAAAAGAGTGACCCAAGATCCACGTGGGGATCTTTATATGGACGCTGGGACGTCCTCCAAAGTTGCTACACTCCAAACTGCCCAGCAACAAGCAGGTCCTGGCAGCTGTGGCTTCCAGCCCACCCCAAACCAACAGGGATGCCCTCCTGCCACCTCGCAATGGCAGCTCTCTTTGAGAACTCTCTTTGCATGCATCAAAACTTATTTACGCTGTTGATTTTATCTTAATGCTGCCAGTGTTTTCAACGGTACACAATTATTTCCCATATACCCAATAAATGTCTTCCAGTCTTCTCTAAACGTATGCTCTTCTTGTTCTCTTATTCTATATGCCAAGTCTGCAAGCTGTGTATATTCCATCAGTTTCAGTTGCCATTTGTCTTTAGTTGGGGCCTATAACCTTAATTCTTCATCCTGATGTTTTCAGAATCCACAATGATTGTGGGACATTTTAAAAACATGGCCTGAATCCACTTGGATCTTAAGAGCTGAGAGAGGTAAGAGGAACCTCATCTTCCTTCTAGAGCAAGACTATCCATTGAGGCAGGATGTACAGGATGCAGGGCCAGTACAAAGTCCCAGTCCCATGCAAATAAAAATGCCAATGGGTAGTAGATCTCTGAGTGGACAGGAAGCCTCTGAAAGAGTTGCTCACATATGCCAAACGTGCTTCTGCTTCACTTCCCAGCAGAGTTGCAAAGGTGTTCAGGTGTTGTCTGATATAATTGTTGTTGTTGTTGTTTAATCGATTTCTGCAAAAATTGGTGGAGAAAGGGCTGACATCTCCTCCTATGGGGAATAGCTGGAATAACAGGCAACAGAGAGGTTACCAAAAATTAACAAGACCTAAATTGCACAAGACCTAAATTAAACAAGCCCGCAAGAAACACTCATTCAGCTTTATGTGTTTGGTAATAATAATAATAATAATAATAATAATAATAATAATAATATCTTTAATTGAAAAAAGATGGTGGAAATGGAGAGAAGGGAAAGGGGGGTCCAGGAAAAATGACTTTGTCAATCCCACCCACCATTGCAACCAATGTGTTTTGACTATACATGATCCCGAGAGTGTAACCCTCATGTCAGTTGTGGGTTTATTGTATATATAGAACTAGCTGACCAGGCCACGCCTTGCTGTGGCTGCTTTGGTGAAATGCAAAAGTAAGATACAGTATGAAAGAGAAAGCGTATGTTTACTTACACCTTATCTCGTTGAAGTTCAGTCTATGTGTTCTCCGTTTGCCCCTCCCGTTTTTGTCTTCGTTTCTACAACTGTTTATTACTACTATTTTAGTCTATGAGGTTCTTTGTCCTTGTGCTGTTTAACATCCACTGGAGGGCGCTATATTTTTTTGCACAAAATCACATTTTTACCTGGGAAAGGTGTGGTATTTGTGCAATGTAAGTACATATGATCACTCCCATATGGGCATGGAACGTTGTGTCCATATTTGAACGGAATCGATCAAGGGGTTACGGAGAAAGGCGATTGTTAACAAACATCCAACTTAAACGATTTTATATATATATATAGATGTGCATATCTTGATTCCATTTTGTACCTTCTCCAGGAAATCTGTGTATTCTCTGGTCAGTTTGCATAATCTCCAAGAAACATGCCTGTTGCCATACTTACAGTCTTGTTCAGAAGTTTGCAATCTGCACCCCTGGGCTACTTCTGGCCTACTGTCTAATATACAAGGCCTACAACATGACCTCTGATTGATCAACAGGAAAGTGGAGGCAGAGGGTTTCAGATAAATATTTTTTTTTGTCCTAGGGTCCAGTCCCCTTTTACCCTTCTCACCTGAGCACAACTGCAAGGACATCAACATTTTAAACCTTCCCCCTCCAATTATTCTGATCAGAATAGCCATCCCCAGCTGGACTGCTATTAAGCTAAGTAAAAGGATTAATAGCAGTTCTCCAGCCAAAGACTAATAAGCAAAATGGGAAAGTGTGCTTAAAAATGAATATATTTGTAAAAATTGCATGCAAAACTGCATACCAGTTAGGGGAAATTGCTTGCAAAAATGTGTACTTTAGTCAAAACTCTATAAAAATGTGTTTATTATGTACTAAAATATTGAGGAATTTTTGAGTGCTGCAGAAATGTGGCTAATTGAATTTAAGAATGGGAAAACGAGAAACCAAATCAGCAGGAATTGACATTCTTCCATCCCTACTTGGAACGGAGATATTTACATATTAACTAAAACTTTTTATCAATGTATCAAACAGAGATCAGATTTGTTCTGAACCCTAGTCTTGTTCAGGCGCAAAACAAATGATCCTTTATCCTCCGCTAGACAGTTTTTGTCTCAGTTCCCCATCAGAATTTTTCACGGTGCAACGAGCTGGCACTGTTAGACCACATCTTACAATAATAATCTGCTTCATCTTCAGCCTGAATGTTAGTGATTGTTAAATAGCCAACGTTCCCAGAGACAGAAGCAGTGAAACGACTGGGGATTCCTTCTCCCCTGTTGCCACCAGCATAATGCACATAGCGAGGGACCCGTCCAGATCTCTGTTGATACCAGAAAATAGTATTCACGGTACCACTGACGGTGCAAGGGAGTTTAGCCGTTTGTCCTGGGGATATAGACTCGGAGGTGGGCTGAGTCCAAGGTGACTGGGAAATGACCCCTTTGCAAACAAACAAAAACAAATCATATAAGCTCAATATATTTTATGTGCTGCTGAATATCAGAAAAGCAGCTATTTGTTTATTTCCTTCCATTTGTACACCAATTCCTGTAACATACCATATTGGCCTGAATATAAGCCGCTCCTTTAAAATTCCAGTTCTGTTTTATCTTATGTCTGTTTCAGCAGCAATATTGTAAAAGCCAATTTTTGTAAGGTCGCCAATTTAAGCTGCACTTTAACTTGGAATTTGGGAAAAAATGAGGCTTATATTCAGGCCAATACGGTATCTCGAAGTGATTTAACAATTAAAAAAACCCAGCAGCGATAAAAACCACTTTAGAAATTCATATCCAAACAATTAAAACAATTTCACACACATACAGTCTATCTATCTAGCACAGACAGAACTTCCACTTGAAAGGCTTGTTGGAAGAGGGAGATCTTAAGTAGGTGTCAAATAGACAACAGAGATGGCCCCTAATATTTAGCAGGAGCGAAATATAAAGTTTAGGTGCCACCACACGGAAGACCCTGTTCCTATGTATACAGATCAGATCTCCAGTTGGGTTGGGATCTGCTGGAGTCCCTGTCCTGCAGAGCACAGAGGTCCGTTGGAAGGGATGGGAAAATCTTTTAGGTGCTACGTTCCAGTCATAGGGCAATAGCACAATACAGCTAGGCTAGTTCTCTGACCTTCGGGCTGCTGTGAAAGTGAATTCACTACACACTTACCTGAGAAGTAACTGAGAAGAGCAAGGAAACACAGAGATTTGCACATGGTGAGATCCCTTAAAGAGTTTGCCTCTCTGAAGCAAAAGGGTAGCGATGAGACTCAATCTTCCTCCTTAAATCCCCCAGGAACCAAAGCTGAAAAAGGATCTGTCATGTAAAGTCATTGATGCCCATTGGCTTTGCTTGAGAAGCCCCGCCTCCTCGAAGGAGGCGTGATATTCTAGGCCAGCCAATGAGCAGAGATGCTTATTTTTTTTAAAAGGAGGAGAAAGGCCCCTGGCTTGTCTAAATAAGTCCTGGGATTTGTAATTCAAGGACACCTGAATCAAAGCGAAGGGCTTATGCATGCCCGGAGTAACACGTCCCAAAGTTTTTAGGGGAAGACATCCCCTGCACCCCCAAAAGACAGTTAAAAACAACGAACTCAGTGGAAAACAATGAACAAAAAAACAATGAACAAATGCAGCTCCAGTGAATGGAAACAAAAGTGAATTCATACCCAATGCACATTCATAAAGATTGTTTCATCTCTCTTTGCCATCAGAAGGTATAACTGTATGGGGACACGGGTGGTGCTGTGGTCTAAACCAGCCTTTCTCAACCTTGGGTCCCCAGATGTTGTTGGACTACAACTCCCATCATCCCTGACCACTAGTCTTGCTAGCTACCCTGTTTCCCCTTTTTTAATACGTAGTCATAAAGTAAGCCATGGCAGGTTTTTTTTACCTTTGTGAGAAGTAAGACGTACCCCAAAAGTAAGCCGTGGTGCCGCCATTGTTCCCATCGCCTCCTCAGCCCCCCCTGCTTAGCGCGCAGGGAGAGGCGTGGGGGGGAGGGAAGACGCCTCTTCCTGCCCCGCTTGTTCCCCGTGCGCATGGAGCCAGCGAACCAGCGAGAGGCGCGGGGGGGAAACACGCCTCTTGCGGAGTTCTGCCCCACCTGCTCAGCGCGCAGGGGGAGGCTGTACCGTACCATACTGACGTAATAAAAATAAGACATCCCCCCGAAAATAAGCCACCCTGTGTTTTTTTGAGGGAAAAAAATTATAAGACGGTGTCTTAAAAAGGGGGAAAGACGGTAGGGTTGATGGGAGTTGCAGTCCAACAACATCTGGGGACCCAAGGTTGAGAACCACTGGTCTAAACCACTGAGCCTCTTGGGCTTGCCTATCAGAAGGTTGGCGGTTCGAATCCCCGCAACGGAGTGACCTCCCATTGCTTTGTCGCAACTTCTGCCAACCTAGCAGTTCGAAAGCACGCCAGTGCAAGTAGATAAATAGGTACCACTATGACGGGAAGGTAAACTGCATTTCCATGCACTCTGGTTTCCGTCATTATGTTCCATTGCACCAGAAGCGGTTTAGTCCTGCTGGCCACATGACCTGGAAAACCGTCTGTGGACAAACACCGGCTCCCTTGGCCTGAAAGCGAGATGAGCACCACAACCCCATAGTCGCCTTAGACTGGACTTAACCGTCCAGGGGTCCTTTACCTTTAAAAAAAAATAACTGTATGTTAAGAAGTCACCACATTTCTTCATATGACACTAACTCTGAGGATGGCTGAACTGCAAGCACCAGATATGTAGCCACATGTAGTTAACATCACTTCACATCACAGGTGTAGGAGGGGTGCAGATAGCCTCTGACATCCCCATATCTGCCAAATGTGGGGGGAAAGTGGACCGACACCTCCCCCTAATGTCTAAAGCTGGAATAGCAGGCATCATATTAGCGAATTACAGCAACATGAACACTAATGGTGCCTAATCAGAAATCGGATGTTGTTTGTCAGTGGCCTACTCCTTCAGGCCTTTGAGTAAGACTTGGATTTCCAAACGATTTTGCCTGATAATGGATTACTCTTTAAATTTTAAGTATTTCAGACATTTATTAAATTTATTCCACCTTTCCTGCTCTAAAGGCCCCAGGGCAACAACAAGCGATGAAACAAAGCATTTTAAAAGAAATTGCTTGCTGGGTCATATTGACGTGGAGCAGGGGCTGGAATCAGATGCCGTTTTAGTTCTATCCAACCCTGCTATTGAAAAGGCTTCAGGCTCTGAATGAAGAAAGCTCTGTAGTGAATATAAACTCTTTACTCTGAAGGAGGAAGCATGGATGTTTTTGTTTCATTTCCCCATCAGACTTGGTCACAGTGTAACTCACTGCTGAACCAATCCGCACAGTAATAAACAGCCTCATCGTCAACCTGGATGTTGGTGATGGTTAAATAACCCATATTCCCAGAGAGGGAAGCAGTGAATCGATCAGGGATCCCTTCTCCCCTGCTGCCACCATTATAATGCACAAAGCGAGGGGCTTGTCCAGGTCTCTGTTGATACCAGTAAATATTGCCGCGATTGCTGCTGGCAGTACAGGAGAGTTTAGCCATCTGTCCTGGTGACACAGACTGAGAGGGAGGTTGAGTCATTGTGTTCTGTGAAATCACACCTTTGGAAGATGGAAAAATGAAAGGAAAACATTTAATCTTGCTTCTGCTTCCAAGTATGAAGGAAGCACTACGATAAACACATAGCATCTGTTTGTTGTTCACCCAGAGTCCCGAGGAGTGTGAGTCCTCCACATCCTTACCTGAGAAGTAGCTTAGAAGTACAAGGAAGGACAGAGCCCAGGCTTTGGTGAGCATGGTTTGACTTTCTAAAAACAAAGGGTACCTGGATGAACCTTCCTGCTTCTGTCTTAAATCTCCCCAGGAACTGGAGGCAAAGGTCCTGTCATATAAAGCTATTGGTGCCCATTGGCTTTGCTAAAATGCCACTCCTCCTCTGAGGAGGTGGGACAATTTATCTCAGCCAATGAACAAAGAAGATATTTGCATGAGGAAGAGTATTTAAAAAGAAGAGGGAAGTTTCTCGGCTTTGTGCTGGGATGAGAGAAATATAATATTAATATTAATATTAATATTAATAATTTTATTTATACCCCGCCCTTCCCGATTTAAAAACCGGGCTCAGGGCGGCTAACAACAAATATAAAACATTGATTAAAATGACTTTAAAAAACAACAACCTTAAAAACAGCATCAAATACAACATAAATGAACATCACCAGGGCTAACTGGCCAAGTTATTCCTGCTAGGGCCAGTAAGGAGACCAGGGAAGAGTTTAAATGTGGGGTCTCAGAAAGGGTTTCTTCATAGAAAAAGGGAAGGGAAAAAAGGAATGATGGATCAGGCTAAATTGAAGGCCAGGCGGAATAGCTCTGTCTTACAGGCCCTGCGGAAGGAGATAAAATATGAAGTTTGTGAAGCATTGATCACTGGAATAAGAATCTCGAGAAAACAAATTAGGCCAGGGTGGGTGTGAGATGGAAACTTGGGAAATATCATTTAATAATTTTTATTAAATTTTTTGTTTTACATTTTAGAATATTCATTTAAACAACCTTGAAATATCAATGACTTCTTCTCTTTCCATGGCTCGTTTTGCATAACACAAATCCCTGCATATTTTACATAAACTAAACCATTCAGTATTCCATTATTACATGCATCAAAACTTATTTACACTGTTGAATTTATCTTAGTGCTGTCAACGTTTTCAAGTGTACACAATTCCCCCCCATATATTCAATAAACATTTTCCAATTTTGAAAAATACCCATTTCTCTCTCTTAACAGTAATCCAAGGACAGATAATTCTGTCCTTGAGAACGATGGGACAGGAAGGGAACACGTAAACAGGTCACCATCAAACTTATTTAAAGCCACCATAGAAGTCTCCGTTGAAAGCCTCCTTCTCCTGTGCACAGGATACCGTCCCAGCATCTGAGTCTGCCCTCTAGCTCAGGATCAGGGGGAAATTCCCACGGCTACATTCCATTAGGAGGAAGTTTTCAGGGGCTGCATGCAGTGGCGGGGGGGGGGTGTTTCTGGAAACAAAAGTAGATGGACTAGTGAGTCTGACCCTTATCTTTGCACAGTAGGGTACATTCCAGCCATGCAAAACTCCATGGTTCCAACACACTCCCCAACACCCCTTCATTCCATTAACCAAGAGCTTACCTTCCAATGACACATTCCAACTTAGTGAAAACGCTTTTTTCGAGTGGAACATCTTGGAACAGTGAGGAATGTGGCCTTGTGAGAATTTTGGAAGCCTGATTCAGACCAGACTTTTCAGAACTCTTTTAGCTGATGTGGAAATATATCTATATCTATATATATCTATATCTCTATCTTTATCTATCTATCTATCTATCTATCTATCTATCTATCTATCTATCTAAATTGCAGATATTTATATATTATAATATACCGGTATGTATGTGTCTCTCTCTCTCTCTCTCTCTCTCTCTCTCTCTCTCTCTCTCTCTCTCTCTCTCTCACACACACACACACACACACACACATATACACACACACTCTCTCTCTATATATAATAATAATAATTGCTGATATTTTACTGTTATGTTACTGTGTCTGGCTAGTGATATCATCAGGGCGGTAAAACGAAGCAGCAAAAATTCTGAGTTTAAACTGCCACAAGTTTCACAGAGTGTCCCCCCACCCCACCCCGGTATCTTAAACATGCAGCACCTCTGGCATCTGTGCCAAATGCAGAAATTTTCAGCAACGGATGGTGTTGATGGAGGAGTTTGCTCAGCAGATACCTTGAATGAACTTGGAGTAAAGATTTGAAACCTGCAATGTGTATTGATCTATGCCCACTTGTTGGATGAGTGATTTTTGACCTGGATAAAGGACTGGAATGAGTTGCAATCCCTCTCATATACCCTCCAACATTTCTCCCTGAGAAAATAGGGGTGTCCTATTTATTATTATTATTATTATTATTATTTAATAATAAAACATATATAAAAACAGAATAAAACATTGAACATTAAAAAACTTCCCTGTACAAGGCTGCCTTCAGATGTCTTCTAAAGGCTGTATAGTTACTTATTTCCATGGCTGGGGTGGGGTGGGGTGCATAACATACTCTCCAACATTTCTCTGATGATGACAGAGACATCCTAAGGCAGTGGTGGCTAACCTTGGCACTCCAGATGTTTTCGGACTACAACTCCCATCATCCCTGACCACTGGTCCTATTAGCTAGGGATGATAGGAGTTGTAGTTCCAAAACATCTGGAGTGCCAAGGTTAGCCACCACTGTCCTAAGGGAAAGTGGGACATTCAGGGATCAGATCAGAAACCAGGACGACTTCTGTAAATCCCGGACCGTCCCTGGAAAATAGGGGAACCTGGAGGGTCTCTCTACTATTCAAAGAGTCCCATGTAAAAGACCAAATGAAGCTCTGTAGCAAATCTGAACTCCTAGCTCTGAAGGAGGAAGAGAGAAGGTTTTTGTCTCAGTTCCCCATTAGATTTGAGCACTGTGGAACGCATTGATGCTGCTATACCATGTGCCGCAATAATAACTAGCCTCATCTTCAGCCTGAGTGTTGGTGATGGTTAAATAGCCGACATTTCCAGAGAGAGAAGCGGTGAATCGATCCGGGATGCCCACACCTCGGTTTTGGCCATTTTGGTGCACATAGCGAGGGCCCAGTCCAGGTCTCTGTTGATACCAAGCAATGTAACTCACTTTACCATTGGGGGTGCAGGAAATCTTAGCGGTTTGTCCTCCGGACACAGACTCAGAGGCTGCTTGAGTCATCGGAGACTCTGAAATGACACCTGTGTAAAAAAGAAATGAAAACCATTGTCTCGATTCACATAGGGTGCTTAAATATATCGGGTAAGCACTGAGATCAATGTGTAGTATAAATAGTTTAGTTGCTGGGAATTAGATCTATGGAAAGCGAGTCCTCTACATCCTCACCAGAGAAGCAGCTGAGAAACGCAATGAAGGACAGAACCCAGGCCATGCTGAGCTCTCTAGAGGAGACTGACTTTCTCAAAGAAACAGAGAAATGGCAGGGACCGTACTGCTCCTTTCTTATATCCTCCAGGACCTAAAGATGAAAGGTATGTTGTTCAAAGCCTATTGGCTTTGCTAGAAATGCCCCTCCCGCTGTGGAGGCGGGACATTCCAAGTCAGCCAATGAACAGAGAAGACATTTCACATTTGCGTAAGAAAGATTATTTGAAAGATCAGAAACTCCTGGCGTTGTCCTGGGATGACAAAAATATGAACTTTCTGTGGCAACGCTTGCAGCAATAGGAATAGGGAGTGAACAAATGGGGGAAACTTGAGAAACCACTGTTTTCCTCTTAACAAAAGACTGAGGAATTTGCCCTGGTGGATGAGGGGCCAGGAGGGAGAAAGCTGAACAGGTCTTGATTTGGATAGTCCTTCCAACCAGCCCTGGCCTTTCTCCAACCCCACCAAACTTATTGACGCCTTAGTGGTCTCTGTTGAAGGCCTCCCTCACCTGCCTCAGCATCTGACTCTATCTTCTAGCTCAAGAGTGGGGGACAGTTCCCGGGTGTGCTGGTCCCGTGGGTTACCCGAGAGGCGAGGTCCAAGTCTGGTCCGTGGTCAAAGGTTCAACGTAGAGACAGTCCATAGTAGCTGAAGCTGGGTGCAGGGCAGGGAGTCAGGCAAAGTCAGGAACAGGTATGCAGGCAGGGAACCAGGGCAGGGCAGGGGCTCAGGCACGAAAGCAAGAAACCTGAAGAGTCATCTGCATCTTTACCTGAGATGTAGCTGAGAAGTGCAAGGAAGCCCAGAGCTCAGGCCCTTTCTAGAGGAACCTGACTTTCTCAAAGGAACAGATCAGGTGCAAGGATCTTCTGGCTTCTGTCCTAAATCCCACCAGGAACTGCAGGTGACGTTACTGTCTTGGAAAGCTACTGGTGCCCATTGGCTTTGCTAGAAAGATATTTACACGAGTGAGGGTATTTACAAAGAAGAGGGGGGAAGGATCCCGGTGTATTTCTGGGATGAGACCAATATGGTGTAAAGAGAGTTGAGAGGGAACTAAGGCAGGATCTGGAAAACTGGGAAGATCCTGTTTTCCTGTGAACAGTAATCCAAACACCGAAGAACTGGTAGGGCAGCAGGGGAGCTCCAGAAATAGATTAGCATTTTTCCTGGGGTCCGGAGCAGAGGGGTGAAACACTCCTCCGCCCCAAACATCGGAATGCCAACCAACCTGTGAGCAGGACTGAAGAGGAAGCACTACAGATGGAACCCTGCATGGTGGAGATTCTCCTGCTTCATTTCACATCACAGGTGCTGGGCTTGCTCTCAGATCCTCATTCTGCCCAGTTTGTGAGAAGTGGACCAACATCTCCCCCTGAAGATAAAATCAGGAATAGCAGGCACCATATAAGCTGCATACAACAGGAGCCCTAATGGAGTATTATGTGAAAACTCATTTTCATTCTTAGTGCTTCAGCACTCTTACGTATTCACACATTTAAGTAAGACGCTGATATGGCCAAAGCTAAAGGTAAAGGGACCCCTGACCATTAGGTCCAGTCGTGACCGACGCTGGGGTTGCGGAGCTCATCTTGCATTATTGGCCGAGGGAGGCGACATGCAGTTTCGAGGTCATGTGGCCAGCATGACAAAGCCGCTTCTGGCGAACCAGAGCAGCACACGGAAACGCCGTTTACCTTCCCGCTGCAGCGGTACCTATTTATCTACTTGCACTTTGACGTGCTTTCGAACTGCTAGGTGGGCAGGAGCAGGGACCAAGCAACGGGAGCTCACCCCGTCATGGGGATTTGAACCGCCGACCTTCTGATTGGCAAGCCCTAGGCTCTATGGTTTAACCCACAGAGCCACCTGCGTCCCCTGATATGGCCAAAGTCCCCCCCCAAAAAAAAATCTTTTAGAAATTTAATAGTGATTTTACTGTGTCTGGTCAGTGCAAGTTGATGGGGCCTAAAATATGGCCCTACTGGCTTTGTCCAGCGATGTTGTGGTCATCTTTGCCACATGCCAACATTTTCAACCATTTCAATGTGAGTTCTTGCCAGGCTGATTTGTTCTGCAGGCACCTTTCATTAATCCGCTTGCCATGAGATTTGGAAACCTGCAGTGCGTACCGAGGTCACTGGGTGATCTTGATGTGGAGAAGAAGATTCAGTCAGGTGCCATTTTAGTTCCATCCGGCTCTATCCTTGAAAGAGCTTCAAGCTCTGTAGCAAATCTGAACGCCCTGTTCAGAAGGAAGCATGAAGGTTTTTGTCTCAGTTCCCCATTAGACTTTATCACAGTGTAACTGATTGGTATCCCAATCTGCACAGTAGTAAACAGCCTCATCATCAACCTGGCTGTTGGTGATGGTTAAATAGCCCATATTCCCAGAGAGGGAAGCAGTGAACCGATCAGGAATCCCTTCTCCCCTGCTGCCACCACCATTTTTATGCACATAGCGAGGGGCTTGTCCAGCTCTCTGTTGATACCAGTAAATAGCGCCCGGACTACTGCTGGCAGACCTGCAGGAGAGTTTAGCGGTGTTTCCTGGGGATACAGACTCAGACGCAGGTTGAGTCAATGTATTCTGTGAAACGACACCTTTGGAAGATGGAAAAATGAAAGGAAAACAATTAACCTTGTTTATGCTTCCCAATCTCTAACGGGTCCTATGATTAATGCACAGTGTTGCTTTGTTGTTGACCCAGAATCCATGGGAAAGGGAGTCCTCCACACTCTTACCTGAGAAGCAGCTGAGAAGTACAAGGAGGCAGAGAGTCCAAGCCATGGTCAGCTCTCGAGAGGCTTTTGACTTTGTCAGAGAAACAGACCACCGACAGCAGGCTTCCTGCTTCTCCCTTCGATCCCCCTGAAACTGCAGATTGAGGGTCTGTCATATAAAGTCATGGGTGCCCGTTGGCTTTCCTAGAAATGCCTCACCTCCAGACCAGCCAATGATCAGAGAAGACATTTGCATGAGGGAGGGGATTTAAAAAGAAGAGGGGAGGCTCTCGGCTTTGTCCTGGGATGACGGAAATGTGCAGCCAGAGTGCATTTAATCTTTGCATTTCTGAAAGATTGGACACATTTGGTTCCCTAGAATAGGGGCCAGCAAACCTTTTAAGCAAGGGGCCGGTTGACTGTCCCTCAGACCTTGTGGGGGCCGGACTATATTTTTTTTTGGAGGAAATGAACGAATTCCTATGCCCCACAAATAACTCAGAGATGCATTTTAAATAAAAGGACACATTCTACTCATGTAAAAACATGCTGATTCCCAGACCGCCCACAGGCTGGATTTAGAAGGCGATTGGGCCGGATCTGGCCCCCGGGTCTTAGTTTGCCTTCCCATGCCCTAGAACAAAGAAAATTGAAGGCTGCAAAAGTCCAGGAGAAATATTACAACTTTGACGCAGTCTGGTGCGACTTTATAGATCATACAAATAATGATCAACAACAAAGTTTGGAGCGCATGAAACCTGAAGAGTCATCTGCATCTTTACCTGAGATGTAGCTGAGAAATGCAAGGAAGCCCAGAGCTCAGGCCCTTTCTAGAGGAGCCTGGCTTTCTCAAAGGAACAGATCAGGTGCAAGGATCTTCTGGCCTTTCTCTTAAATCCCACCAGGAACTGCAGGTGACGTTAGTGTCTTGGAAAGCTACTGGTGCCCATTGGCTTTGCTAGAAATGCCACTCTTCCTCTGACCTTCTAGCCCACCCAATGACCAGAGAAGATATTTACACGAGTGAGGGTATTTAAAAAGAAGAGGGGGAATCAATTATAACAAAACCAAAATGTTAGTTAAAAATTTAGAGAAAGAAGAAAAAGAGGAGTTACAATTGGTTACTGGAATAGAAATAAGCAAAAAATTGAAATATTTAGGAATAATATTAACAAATAAAGGATTAGATTTAATTCAAGAGAATTACATAAACACTTGGAAACAAATAAAGAAAAAAATGGAATTGTGGTCTCAATTAAAATTTTCACTGATGGGAAGGATATCCCTTGTAAAAATGAACATATTAGCGAAAATGATATTTCTATTTCAAAACCTTCCATTGCTGGGGGGAACAAAATACTTCATTGATTGGAAAAAGGATATTACAAAATTTGTGTGGGGTGGGAGGAAACCGAGAATAAAATATAAAATATTGATTGACAAAAGAGAAAGAGGGGGATTCGGCCTACCGGACATGCAATTATATCATAATGCAGCAGCTTTCACTTGGATCAAGGATTGGATTGAATTAAAAGATATGGATATCTTACAATTGGAGGGGTATGAAATTGGCTCGGGGTGGCATTGGTATTTACAAAAGGATAAAATAAATGAAAAAAATATATTTATGAATAATGTAATCAGGAAATACTTGATAAAAATATGGCAGAAATACAAATATTTTTTTGAAATGAAAACTCCATGGTGGTTATCCCCATTGGAATGTATAACACCAAGGAATATAATTCGAAAAAGCAATTGGCCAACATATAGGGAGCTGTTAGAAGAGAAGGAGGGGATGTTGAAACTAAAAGACTATAATGACATTAAACAACATCTAACGAGCTGGTTACAATATTTCCAATTAAATCAAAAATTCCAGGAGGATAATAAATTAGGATTTGAAAAGGAAGAATCCAAATTAACGAAAATATTATTAAGAGGAGAGAAGAAATATATAAAAAACCTGCAGGAGGAAATGTTAGTATGGGAAACAGAAGAAGAAACAGTGAAGGAAACTATGATAAAATGGTGCCAAGACATGGGGAAAGTGATAACAACAGATGATTGGGAGAAGGCATGGAGAAGGAATATGGAATTCACTCCGAATTATGAAATGCAGGAAAATTTATTAAAAATCCACCACAGGTGGTATATGACTCCCGTGATAATTGCGAAAATAAAAAAAGGAGGAAATAAAACTTGCTGGAGATGTGGAAAAGAAATCGGGACTCTATTCCACATGTGGTGGAACTGCGAAATAATTAGGAAATACTGGAACATGATCTACAATGAAATGAAAAAAATCCTGAAATACTCATTCGGAAAATCCCCAGAACTATTCCTATTAGGGATAATAAAAGAGGAAATCCAACCACTACACAGGAATTTTGTATTCTATGCAGCAACAGCTGCAAGATTGTTGGTAGCGAGCAACTGGAAAGAAAAAAAGATACCAAGTAGAGAGGAGTGGGAATTGAAAATGTTGAATTATTACAATTTGGCTGTAAAGAACTTTGAAATAAGAGGAGAGAAAAAGGAAATAAAAATAAAGGAATGGTCAGGCTTCGAAGACTATATAAGATGTAAGCAATACCTTCTTCAGTAAAAGGAAAGGCTTAGCAGTAAGAATACAGAGAAAAGATTAAATTTAAGAGTAGTAAGTAAAAAGGGAATATAAAAGAAGTAACATGACATTGATCGGAAGTAGAGGGGATGGGAGGGGGTGGGAAGGGGTGAGTAAGAATGGGGTATGAGTAAGTATCATATATGTTTGTATGTTTGTATGTTTGTATGTTTGTATGTAAGTATGATGTATGTTTGTAAGATGTAGATGTATGCTTGTATGCTTGTATACAAGGGGGATTAGCAATGTACTTTTAAGGAATATGAATGTAATATTTGTAAAGGTTGGAAGCAATAAAATAAAATTTATTTAAAAAAAAAAAAAAAAGAAGAAGAGGGGGGAAGGATCCCGGTGTAGTTCTGGGATGAGACCAATATGGTGTAAATAGAGTTGAGAGGGAACTGAGGCAGGATCTGGAATACTGGGAAGATCCTGTTTTCCTGTGAACAGTAATCCAAACACCGAAGAACTGGTAGGGCAGCAGGGGAGCTCCAGAAATAGATTAGCATTTTTCCTGGGGTCCAGAGCAGAGGGGGGAAACACTCCTCCGCCCCAAACATCGGAATGCCAACCAACCTGTGAGCAGGACTGAAGAGGAAGCACTACAGATGGAGCCCTGCATGGTGGAGATTCTCCTGCTTCATTTCACATCACAGGTGCTGGGGTTGCTCTCAGATCCTCTTTCTGCCCAGTTTGTGAGAAGTGGACCAACATCTCCCCTGAAGATAAAATCAGGAATAGCAGGCACCATATAAGCTGCATACAACATGAGCCCTAATGGAGTATTATGTGAAAACTCATTTTCATTCTTAGTGCTTCAGCACTCTTACGTATTCACACATTTAAGTAAGACCCTGATATTCCACAGCATGCTTGCCTGATATGGCCAAAGTCCCCCCCCTGCCCCCCTCCAAAAATTACACTTTTAGAAATGTAATAGTGATTTTACTGTGTCTGGTCAGTGCAAGTTCATGGGGCATAAAATAAGGCCCTACTGGCTTTGTCCAGCGATGTTGTGGTCATCTTTGCCACATGCCAACATTTCCAACCATTTTAATGTGAGTTCTTGCCGGGCTGATTTGTTCTGCAGGCACCTTTCTTCAATCCGCTTGCCATGAGATTTGGAAACCTGTAGTGTGTACCGAGGTCACTGGGTGATCCTGATGTGGAGAAGAAGATTCAGTCAGGTGCCATTTGAGTTCCATCCGGCTCTATCCTTGAAAGAGCTTCAGGCATAAATTTAGCTCCGTACCAAAATCTGAACGCCTTGTTCAGGAGGAAGAGTGAAGGTTTTTGTCTCAGTTCCCCATTAGATTTTATCACTGTGCAACTCATTGCCAAACCAAGCTGCACAATAGTAAACAGCCTCATCATCAACCTGGCTGTTGGTGATGGTTAAATAGCCCATATTCCCAGAGAGGGAAGCAGTGAATCGATCAGGAATCCCTTCTCCCCTGCTGCTGCCACCATTATAATGCACAAAGCGAGGGGCTTGTCCAGCTCTCTGTTGATACCAGTAAATAGTGCTACGACTACTGCTGGCAGTGCAGGAGAGTTTAGCGGTGTTTCCTGGGGATACAGACTCAGATGCAGGTTGAGTCAATGTATTCTGTGAAACGACACCTTTGGAAGATGGAAAAATGAAAGGAAAACAATTAACCTTGTTTGTGCTTCCAAACCTCTAACGGGTCCTATGATTAATGCACAGTGTTGATTTGTTGTTGGCCCAGAATCCATGGGAAAGGGAGTCCTCCACACTCTTACCTGAGAAGCAGCTGAGAAGTACAAGGAGGCAGAGAGTCCAAGCCATGGTCAGCTCTCGAGAGGCTTTTGACATTGCCAGAGAAACAGACCACCAACAGCAGGCTTCCTGCTTCTCCCTAAGATCCCCCTGAAACTGCAGATTGAGGGTCTGTCATATAAAGTTATGGGTGCCCGTTGGCTTTCCTAGAAATGCCTCACCTCCAGACCAGCCAATGATCAGAGAAGACATTTGCATGAGGGAGGGGATTTAAAAAGAAGAGGGGAGGCTCTCGGCTTTGTCCTGGGATGACGGAAATGTGCAGCCAGAGTGCATTTAATCTTTGCATTTCTGAAAGATTGGACACATTTGGTTCCCTAGAATAGGGGCCAGCAAACCTTTTAAGCAGGGGGCCGGTTGACTGTCCCTCAGACCTTGTGGGGGCCGGACTATATTTTTTTTTGGAGGAAATGAACGAATTCCTATGCCCCACAAATAACTCAGAGATGCATTTTAAATAAAAGGACACATTCTACTCATGTAAAAACATGCTGATTCCCAGACCGCCCACAGGCTGGATTTAGAAGGCGATTGGGCCGGATCTGGCCTCCGGGGCCTTAGTTTGCCTGCCCATGCCCTAGAACAAAGAAAATTGAAGGCTGCAAAAGTCCAGGAGAAATATTACAACTTTGACGCAGTCTGGTGAGACTTTATAGATCATACAAATAATGATCAGAGTGCATGAAACCTGAAGAGTCATCTGCATCTTTACCTGAGATGTAGCTGAGAAATGCAAGGAAGCCCAGAGCTCAGGCCCTTTCTAGAGGAGCCTGGCTTTCTCAAAGGAACAGATCAGGTGCAAGGATCTTCTGGCCTTTCTCTTAAATCCCACCAGGAACTGCAGGTGACGTTACTGTCTTGGAAAGCTACTGGTGCCCATTGGCTTTGCTAGAAATGCCTCTCTTCCTCTGACCTTCTAGCCCACCCAATGACAAGAGAAGATATTTACACGAGTGAGGGTATTTAAAAAGAAGAGGGGGGAAGGATCCCGGTGTAGTTCTGGGATGAGACCAATATGGTGTAAATAGAGTTGAGAGGGAACTAAGGCAGGATCTGGAAAACTGGGAAGATCCTGTTTTCCTGTGAACAGTAATCCAAACACCAAAGAATTGGTAGGGCAGCAGGGGAGCTCCAGAAATAGATTAGCATTTTTCCTGGGGTCCAGAGCAGAGGGGGGAAACACTCCTCCTCCCCAAACATCGGAATGCCAACCAACCTGTGAGCAGGACTGAAGAGGAAGCACTACAGATGGAGCCCTGCATGGTGGAGATTCTCCTGCTTCATTTCACATCACAGGTGCTGGGCTTGCTCTCAGATCCTCATTCTGCCCAGTTTGTGAGAAGTGGACCAACATCTCCCCCTGAAGATAAAATCAGGAATAGCAGGCACCATATAAGCTGCATACAACATGAGCCCTAATGGAGTATTATGTGAAAACTCCTTTTCATTCTTAGTGCTTCAGCACTCTTACGTATACACACATTTAAGTAAGACCCTGATTTTCCACAGCATGTTTCCTGATATGGCCAAAGGTAAAGGTAAAGAGACCCCTGACCATTAGGTCCAGTCGTGACCGACTCTGGGGTTGTGGAGCTCATCTTGCATTATTGGCCGAGGGAGGCGGCATACCGTTTCCAGGTCATGTGGCCAGCATGACTAAGCCGCTTCTGGCGAACCAGAGCAGCGCACAGAAATGCCGTTTACCTTCCCCCTGCAGCGGTACCTATTTATCTACTTACACTTTGATGTGCTTTCGAACTGCTAGGTGGGCAGAAGCAGGGACCAAGCAATGGGAGCTCACCCTGTCGTGGGGATTCGAACCGCCGACCTTCTGATTGGCAAGCCCTAGGCTCTGTGGTTTAACCCACAGCACCACCCGCGTCCCATGATATGGCCAAAGTCCCCCCCCCCCAAAAATAATCTTTTAGAAATTTAATAGTGATTTTACTGTGCCTGGTCAGTGCAAGTTGATGGGGCCTAAAATACGGCCCTACTGGCTTTGTCCAGCGATGTTGTGGTCATCTTTGCCACATGCCAACATTTTCAACCATTTCAATGTGAGTTCTTGCCGGGGTGATTTGTTCTGCAGGCACCTTTCATTAATCCGCTTGCCATGAGATTTGGAAACCTGCAGTGCGTACCGAGGTCACTGGGTGATCTTGATGTGGAGAAGAAGATTCAGTCAGGTGCCATTTTAGTTCCATCTGGCTCTATCTTTGAAAGAGCTTCAGGCATAAATTTAGCTCTGTACCAAAATCTGAACGCCTTGTTCAGGAGGAAGAGTGAAGGTTTTCGTCTCAGTTCCCCATTAGATTTTATCACTGTGCAACTCATTGCCAAACCAATCTGCACAATAGTAAATGGCCTCATCATCAGCCTGCATGTTGGTGATGGTTAAATAGCCCATATTCCCAGAGAGGGAAGCAGTGAATCGATCAGGGATCCCTTCTCCCCTGCTGCTGGCACCATTTTCATGCACAAAGCGAGGGGCTTGTCCAGCTCTCTGTTGATACCACTCAATATAGCTACGACTGCTGCTGGCAGTGCAGGAGAGTTTAGCGGTGTTTCCTGGGGATACAGACTCAGACGCAGGTTGAGTCAATGTATTCTGTGAAACGACACCTTTGGAAGATGGAAAAATGAAAGGAAAACAATTAACCTTGTTTGTGCTTCCAAATCTCTAACGGGTCCTATGATTAATGCACAGTGTTGATTTGTTGTTGGCCCAGAATCCATGGGAAAGGGAGTCCTCCACACTCTTACCTGAGAAGTAGCTGAGAAGTACAAGGAGGCAGAGAGTCCAAGCCATGGTCAGCTCTCGAGAGGCTTTTGACTTTGTCAGATCCCCCTGAAACTGCAGATTGAGGGTCTGTCATATAAAGTTATGGGTGCCTGTTGGCTTTCCTAGAAATGCCTCACCTCCAGGCCAGCCAATGGTCAGAGAAGACATTTGCATGAGGGAGGGGATTTAAAAAGAAGAAGGGAGGCTCTTGGCTTTGTCCTGGAATGACGGAAATGTGCAGACAGAGTACATTTAATCTTTGCATTTCTGAAATATTGGACACATTTGGTTCCCTAGAACAGGGGCCAGCAAACTTTTTAAGCAGGGGCCGGTCTACTGTCCCTCAGACCTTGTGGGGGGGGGCGGACTATGTTTTTTTGGGGGGAGGAAATGAATATATAATAATATAATAATTTATTATTTATACCCCACCCATCTGGCTGAGTTTCCCCAGCCACTCTGGGCGGCTTCCAGTCAAATATTAAAACAATACAGCATTAAATATTAAAAACTTCCATAAACAGGGCTGCCTTCAGATGTCTTTTAAAAATAGGATAGCTGCTAATTTCCTTGACCTCTGCTGGAAGGGCGTTCCACAGGGCGGGCGCCACTACCGAGAAGGCCCTCTGTCTGGTTCCCTGTAACCTCGCTTCTCGCAATGAGGGAACCACCAGAAGGCCCTCAGCGCTGGATCTCAGTGTCCGGGCTGAACGATGGGGGTGGAGACGCTCCTTCAGGTATACAGGACCGAGGCCATTTAGGGTTTTAAAGGTCAGTACCAACACTTTGAATTGTGCTCGGAAACGTACTGGGAGCCAATGTAGATCTCTCAGGACCGGTGTTATGTGGTCCCGGCGTCCACTCCCAGTCACCAGTCTAGCTGCCGCATTCTGGATTAATTGCAGTTTCCGGGTCACCTTCAAAGGTAGCCCCACATAGAGCGCATTGCAGTAGTCCAAGCGGGAGATAACCAGAGCATGCACCACTCTGGCGAGACAGTCTGCGGGCAGGTAGGGTCTCAGCCTGCGTACCAGATGGAGCGGGTAGACAGCCGCCCTGGACGCAGAATTAACCTGTGCCTCCATGGACAGCTGTGAGTCCAAAATGACTCCCAGGCTGCATACCTGGTCCTTCAGAGGCACAGTTACCCCATTCAGGACCAGGGAGTCCCCCACACCTGCCCACCCCCTGTCCCCCAAGAACAGTACTTCTGTCTTGTCAGGATTCAACCTCAATCTGTTAGCTGCCATCCATCCTCCAACCGCCTCCAGGCACTCACACAGGACCTTCACTGCCTTCACTGGTTCTGATTTGAAAGAGAGGTAGAGCTGGGTATCATCCGCATACTGATGAACACCCAGCCCAAATCCCCTGATGATCTCTCCCAGCGGCATCATATAGATATTAAAAAGCATGGGGGAGAGGACGGAACCCTGAGGCACCCCACAAGTAAGAGCCCAGGGGTCTGAGCACTCATCCCCCACCACCACTTTCTGAACACGGCCCAGAAGGAAGGAGCAGAACCACTGTATAACAGTGCCCCCAGCTCCCAAACCCTCTAGACGGTCCAGAAGGATGTTATGGTCAATGGTGTCAAAGGCCGCTGAGAGATCCAGCAGAACTAGGAAACAGCTCTCACCTTTGTCCCTAGCCCGCCGGAGATCATCGACCAGCGCGACCAAGGCAGTTTCAGTCCCATGATGAGGCCTGAATCCCGATTGGAAGGGATCCAAATGCTGCTGAGACCATTATAATGCACAAAGCGAGGGGCTTGTCCAGCTCTCTGTTGATACCATGAAATAGTACCCGGACTACTGCTGGCAGACCTGCAGGAGAGTTTAGCGGTGTTTCCTGGGGATACAGACTCAGACGCAGGTTCAGTCAATGTATTCTGTGAAATGACACCTTTGGAAGATGGAAAAATGAAAGGAAAACCATTAACCTTGTTTGTGCTTCCAAATCTCTAAGGGGTCCTATGATTAATGCACAGTGTTGATTTGTTGTTGGCCCAGAATCCACGGGAAAGGGAGTCCTCCACACTCTTACCTGAGAAGTAGCTGAGAAGTACAAGGAGGCAGAGAGTCCAAGCCATGGTCAGCTCTCGAGAGGCTTTTGACTTTGTCAGGCTTTTGACATTTGCATGAGGGAGGGGATTTAAAAAGAAGAGGGGAGGCTCTCGGCTTTGTCTTGGGATGACGGAAATGTGCAGCCAGACTGCACTTAATCTTTGCATTTCTGAAATATTGGACACATTTGGTTCCCTAGAACAGGGGCCAGCAAACTTTTTAAGCAGGGGGCCGGTCGACTGTCCCTCAGATCTTGTGGGGGCCGGAGTCGCCGGACTATATTTTTTTTGGGAGGAAATGAACGAATTCCTATGCCCCACAAATAACTCAGAGATGCATTTTAAATAAAAGCACAAATTCTACTCATGTAAAAACATGCTGATTCCCGGACCGCCCACAGGCTGGATTTAGAAGGCGATTGGGCCGGATCTGGCACCCGGGCCTTAGTTTACCTACCCATGCCCTAGAACAAAGAAAATTGAAGGCTGCAAAAGTCCAGGAGAAATATTACAACTTTGACCCAGTCTGGTGCGCCTTTATAGATCATACAAATAATGATCAACAACACAGTTTGGAGTGCATGAAACCTGAAGAGTCATCTGCATCTTTACCTGAGATGTAGCTGAGAAATGCAAGGAAGCCCAGAGCTCAGGCCCTTTCTAGAGGAGCCTGGCTTTCTCAAAGGAACAGATCAGGTGCAAGGATCTTCTGGCCTTTCTCTTAAATCCCACCAGGAACTGCAGGTGACGTTACTGTCTTGGAAAGCTACTGGTGCCCATTGGCTTTGCTAGAGATTCCACTCTTCCTCTGACCTTCTAGCCCACCCAATGACAAGAGAAGATATTTACACGAGTGAGGGTATTTAAAAAGAAGAGGGGGGAAGGATCCCGGTGTAGTTCTGGGATGAGACCAATATGGTGTAAATAGAGTTGAGAGGGAACTAAGGCAGGATCTGGAAAACTGGGAAGATCCTGTTTTCCTGTGAACAGTAATCCAAATACCACAGAATTGATAGGGTAGCAGGGGAGCTCCAGAAATAGATTAGCATTTTTCCTGGGGTCCAGAGCAGAGGGGGGGGGGAAACTCCTCCACCCCAAACATCGGAATGCCAACCAACCTGTGAGCAGGACTGAAGAGGAAGCACTACAGATGGAGCCCTGCATGGTGGAGATTCTCCTGCTTCATTTCACATCACAGGTGCTGGGCTTGCTCTCAGATCCTCATTCTGCCCAGTTTGTGAGAAGTGGACCAACATCTTCCCCTGAAGATAAAATCAGGAATAGCAGGCACCATATAAGCTGCATACAACATGAGCCCTAATGGAGTATTATGTGAAAACTCCTTTTCATTCTTAGTGCTTCAGCACTCTTACGTATACACACATTTAAGTAAGACCCTGATTTTCCACAGCATGCTTGCCTGATATGGCCAAAGGTAAAGGTAAAGGGACCCCTGACCATTAGGTCCAGTCGTGACCGACTCTGGGGTTGCGGTGCTCATCTTGCATTATTGGCTGAGGGAGCCGGCGTATAGCTTCCGGGTCATGTGGCCAGCATGACTAAGCCGCTTCTGGCGAACCAGAGCAGCGCACGGAAACACCGTTTACCTTCCCCCTGCAGCGGTACCTATTTATCTACTTGCACTTTTACATGCTTTCGAACTGCTAGGTTGGCAGGAGCAGGGACCAAGCAACGGGAGCTCACCCGGTCGTGGGGATTCGAACCGCCGACCTTCTGATTGGCAAGCCCTAAGCTCTGTGGTTTAACCCACAGAGCCACCTGTGCCCCCTGATATGGCCAAAGTCCCCCCCCAAAAAAATCTTTTAGAAATTTTATAGTGATTTTACTGTGCCTGGTCAGTGCAAGTTGATGGGGCCTAAAATATGGCCCTACTGTCTTTGTCCAGCGATGTTGTGGTCATCTATGCCACAAGCCGATTTGTTCTGCAGACACTGTTCATTAATCTGCTTGCCATGAGATTTGGCAACCTGCAGTGCGTACCGAGGTCACTGGGTCATCTTGATGTGGAGAAGAAGATTCAGTCAGGTGCCATTTTAGTACCATACGGCTCTATCATTGAAAGAGCTTCAGGCTCTGTAGCAAATCTGAACGCCCTGTTCAGGAGGAAGCATGAAGGTTTTTGTCTCAGTTCCCCATTAGACTTTATCACAGTGTAACTGATTGCTATCCCAATCCACACAGTAATAGGCAGCCTCATCATCAACCTGGCTGTTGGTGATGGTTAAATAGCCCATATTCCCAGAGAGGGAGGCAGTGAATCGATCAGGAATCCCTTCTCCCCTGCTGCTGGCACCATTTTCATGCACATAGCGAGGGGCTTGTCCAGCTCTCTGTTGATACCAGTAAATATAGCCCGGACTACTGCTGGCAGACCTGCAGGAGAGTTTAACAGTGTTTCCTGGGGATACGGACTCAGACGCAGGTTGAGTCAATGTATTCTGTGAAACGACACCTTTGGAAGATGGAAAAATGAAAGGAAAACAATTAACCTTGTTTGTGCTTCCAAACCTCTAACGGATCCTATGATGAATGCACAGTGTTGATTTGTTGTTGACCCAGAATCCACGGGAAAGGGAGTCCTCCACACTCTTACCTGAGAAGTAGCTGAGAAGTGCAAGGAACCAGAGAGTCCAAGCCATGGTCAGCTCTCGAGAGGCTTTTGACTTTGTCAGAGAAACAGACCACCGACAGCAGGCTTCCTGCTTCTCCCTAAGATCCCCCTGAAACTGCAGATTGAGGGTCTGTCATATAAAGTTATGGGTGCCCGTTGGCTTTCCTAGAAATGCCTCACCTCCAGGCCAGCCAATGATCAGAGAAGACATTTGCATGAGGGAGGGGATTTAAAAAGAAGAAGGGAGGCTCTCGGCTTTGTCCTGGGATGATGGAAATGTGCAGCCAGAGTGCATTTAACCTTTGCATTTCTGAAAGATTGGACACATTTGGTTCCCTAGAACAGGGGCCAGCAAACTTTTTAAGCAGGGGGCTGGTCAACTGTCCCTCAGACCTTGTGGGGGGCCGGACTATGTTTTTTTGGGGGAGGAAATGAACGAATTCCTATGCCCCACAAATAACCCAGAGATGCATTTTAAATAAAAGGACACATTCTACTCATGTAAAAACATGCTGATTCCCGGACCGCCCACAGGCTGGATGTGGAAGGCGATTGGGCCGGATCTGGCCCCCGGGCCTTAGTTTGCCTACCCATGCCCTAGAACAAAGAAAATTGAAGGCTGCAAAAGTCCAGGAGAAATATTACAACTTTGACGCCGTCTGGTGCGACTTTATAGATCATACAAATAATGATCAACAACACAGTTTGGAGTGCATGAAACCTGAAGAGTCATCTGCATCTTTACCTGAGATGTAGCTGAGAAATGCAAGGAAGCCCAGAGCTCAGGCCCTTTCTAGAGGAGCCTGGCTTTCTCAAAGGAACAGATCAGGTGCAAGGATCTTCTGGCCTTTCTCTTAAATCCCACCAGGAACTGCAGGTGACGTTACTGTCTTGGAAAGCTACTGGTGCCCATTGGCTTTGCTAGAAAGATATTTACACGAGTGAGGGTATTTAAAAAGAAGAGGGGGGAAGGATCCTGGTGTAGTTCTGGGATGAGACCAATATGGTGTAAATAGAGTTGAGAGGGAACTAAGGCAGGATCTGGAAAACTGCTAAGATCCTGTTTTCTTGCTAACAGTAATCCAAACACCGAAGAACTGGTAGGGCAGCAGGGGAGCTGCAGAAATAGATTAGCATTTTTCCTGGGGTCCAGAGCAGAGGGGGGAAACACTCCTCCGCCCCAAACATCGGAATGCCAACCAACCTGTGAGCAGGACTGAAGAGGAAGCACTACAGATGGAGCCCTGCATGGTGGAGATTCTCCTGCTTCATTTCACATCACAGGTGCTGGGGTTGCTCTCAGATCCTCATTCTGCCCAGTTTGTGAGAAGTGGACCAACATCTCCCCCTGAAGATAAAATCAGGAATAGCAGGCACCATATAAGCTGCATACAACAGGAGCCCTAATGGAGTATTATGTGAAACCTCATTTTCATTCTTAGTGCTTCAGCACTCTTACGTATTCACACATTTAAGTAAGACCCTGATATTCCGCCCCCCTCCAAAAATTACACTTTTAGAAATTTAATAGTGATTTTACTGTGTCTGGTCAGTGCAAGTTGATGGGGCCTAAAATAATGCCCTACTGGCTTTGTCCAGCGATGTTGTGGTCATCTTTGCCACATGCCAACATTTTCAACCATTTCAATGTGAGTTCTTGCTGGGGTGATTTGTTCTGCAGGCACCTTTCTTTAATCCACTTGTCATGAGATTTGGCAACCTGCAGTGCGTACCGAGGTCACTGGGTGATGTTGATGTGGAGAAGAAGATTCAGTCAGGTGCCATTTGAGTTCCATCTGGCTCTATCCTTGAAAGAGCTTCAGGCATAAATTTAGCTCTGTACCAAATCTGAACGCCCTGTTCAGGAGGAAGAGTGAAGGTTTTTGTCTCAGTTCCCCATTAGACTTTATCACAGTGTAACTGATTGCTATCCCAATCTGCACAGTAATAGACAGCCTCATCATCAGCTAGGCTGTTGGTGATGGTTAAATAGCCCATATTCCCAGAGAGGGAAGCAGTGAATCGATCAGGAATCCCTTCTCCCCTGCTGTAACCATTACCATGCACATAGCGAGGAGCTTGTCCAGCTCTCTGTTGATACCAGAAAATAGTGCCCGGACTACTGCTGGCAGACGTGCAGGGCATTTTAACGGTGTTTCCTGGGGATACAGACTCAGACGCAGGTTGAGTCAATGTATTCTGTGAAACGACACCTTTGGAAGATGGAAAAATGAAAGGAAAACAATTAACCTTGTTTGTGCTTCCAAACCTCTAACGGATCCTATGATGAATGCACAGTGTTGATTTGTTGTTGACCCAGAATCCACGGGAAAGGGAGTCCTCCACACTCTTACCTGAGAAGTAGCTGAGAAGTGCAAGGAACCAGAGAGTCCAAGCCATGGTCAGCTCTCGAGAGGCTTTTGACTTTGTCAGAGAAACAGACCACCGACAGCAGGCTTCCTGCTTCTCCCTAAGATCCCCCTGAAACTGCAGATTGAGGGTCTGTCATATAAAGTTATGGGTGCCCGTTGGCTTTCCTAGAAATGCCTCACCTCCAGGCCAGCCAATGATCAGAGAAGACATTTGCATGAGGGAGGGGATTTAAAAAGAAGAGGGGAGGATCCTGGCTTTGTCCTGGGATGACGGAAATGTGCAGCCAGAGTGCATTTAATCTTTGCATTTCTGAAAGATTGGACACATTTGGTTCCTTAGAACAGGAGCCAGCAAACCTTTTAAGCAGGGGGCCGGTTGACTGTCCCTCAGACCTTGTGGGGGGCCGGACTATATTTTTTGGGGTGAAATGAACGAATTCCTATGCCCCACAAATAACTCAGAGATGCATTTTAAATAAAAGGACACATTCTACTCATGTAAAAACATGCTGATTCCCAGGCCGCCCACAGGCTGGATTTAGAAGGCGATTGGGCCGGATCTGGCCCCCGGGCCTTAGTTTGCCTACCCATGCTCTAGAACAAAGAAAATTGAAGGCTGCAAAAGTCCAGGAGAAATATTACAAGTTTGACGCAGTCTGGTGCGACTTTAAAGGTCATACAAATAATGATCAATAACACAGTTTGGAGTGCATGAAACCTGAAGAGTCATCTGCATCTTTACCTGAGATGTAGCTGAGAAATGCAAGGAAGCCCAGAGCTCAGGCCCTTTCTAGAGGAGCCTGGCTTTCTCAAAGGAACAGATCAGGTGCAAGGATCTTTTTCTTAAATCCCACAGGAACTGCAGGTGACGTTACTGTCTTGGAAAGCGACTGGTGCCCATTGGCTTTGCTAGAAATGCCACTCTTCCCCTGACCTTCTAGCCCACCCAATGAACAGAGAAGTGAGGGTATTTAAAAAGAAGAGGGGGGAAGGATCCCGGTGTAGTTCTGGGATGAGACCAATATGGTGTAAATAGAGTTGAGAGGGAACTGAGGCAGGATCTGGAAAACTGGGAAGATCCTGTTTTTTGCTAACAGTAATCCAAACACCGAAGAACTGGTAGGGCAGCAGGGGAGCTCCAGAAATAGATTAGCATTTTTCCTGGGGTCCGGAGCAGAGGGGTGAAACACTCCTCCGCCCCAAACATCGGAATGCCAACCAACCTGTGAGCAGGACTGAAGAGGAAGCACTACAGATGGAGCCCTGCATGGTGGAGATTCTCCTGCTTCATTTCACATCACAGGTGCTGGGCTTGCTCTCAGATCCTCTTTCTGCCCAGTTTGTGAGAAGTGGACCAACATCTCCCCCTGAAGATAAAATCAGGAATAGCAGGCACCATATAAGCTGCATACAACATGAGCCCTAATGGAGTATTATGTGAAAACTCATTTTCATTCTTAGTGCTTCAGCACTCTTACGTATTCACACATTTAAGTAAGACCCTGATTTTCCACAGCATGTTTCCTGATATGGCCAAAGGTAAAGGTAAAGGGAGCCCTGACAATTAGGTCCAGTCGTGACCGACTCCGGGGTTGTGGAGCTCATCTCGCATTATTGGCCGAGGGAGGCGGCATACCGTTTCCAGGTCATGTGGCCAGCATGACTAAGCCGCTTCTGGCGAACCAGAGCAGCGCACAGAAATGCCGTTTACCTTCCCGCCAGAGCGGTTCCTATTTATCTACTTGCACTTTGACGTGCTTTCGAACTGCTAGGTGGGCAGAAGCAGGGACCAAGCAATGGGAGCTCACCCTGTCGTGGGGATTCGAACCTCCGACCTTCTGATTGGCAAGCCCTAGGCTCTGTGGTTTAACCCACAGTACCACCCGCGTCCCCTGATATGGCCAAAGTCCCCCCCCCCCAAAAAAATCTTTTAGAAATGTAATAGTGATTTTACTGTGTCTGGTCAGTGCAAGTTGATGGGGCCTAAAATACGGCCCTACTGGCTTTGTCCAGCGATGTTGTGGTCATCTTTGCCACATGCCAACATTTTCAACCATTTCAATGTGAGTTCTTGCCGGGGTGATTTCTTCTGCAGGCACCTTTCTTCAATCCGCTTGCCATGAGATTTGGAAACCTGCAGTGCGTACCGAGGTCACTGGGTGATCTTGATGTGGAGAAGAAGATTCAGTCAGTTGCCATTTGAGTTCCATACGGCTCTATCCTTGAAAGAGCTTCAGGCATAAATTTAGCTCTGTACCAAAATCTGAACGCCTTGTTCAGGAGGAAGAGTGAAGGTTTTTGTCTCAGTTCCCCATTAGATTTTATCACTGTGCAACTCATTGCCAAACCAAGCTGCACAATAGTAAACAGCCTCATCGTCAGCCTGCATGTTGGTGATGGTTAAATAGCCCATATTCCCAGAGAGGGAAGCAGTGAACCGATCAGGAATCCCTTCTCCCCTGCTGCCACCATTATAATGCACATAGCGAGGGGCTTGTCCAGCTCTCTGTTGATACCAGTTAATATAGCTACGACTACTGCTGGCAGTGCAGGAGAGTTTACCGGTGTTTCCTGGGGATACAGACTCAGATGCAGGTTGAGTCAATGTATTCTGTGAAACGACACCTTTGGAAGATGGAAAAATGAAAGGAAAACCATTAACCTTGTTTGTGCTTCCAAACCTCTAACGGGTCCTATGATGAATGCACAGTGTTGATTTGTTGTTGACCCAGAATCCATGGGAAAGGGAGTCCTCCACACTCTTACCTGAGAAGTAGCTGAGAAGTGCAAGGAGGCAGAGAGTCCAAGCCATGGTCAGCTCTCGAGAGGCTTTTGACTTTGTCAGAGAAACAGACCACCGACAGCAGGCTTCCTGCTTCTCCCTAAGATCCCCCTGAAACTGCAGATTGAGGGTCTGTCATATAAAGTTATGGGTGCCCGTTGGCTTTCCTAGAAATGTCTCACCTCCAGGCCAGCCAATGATCAGAGAAGACATTTGCATGAGGGAGGGGATTTAAAAAGAAGAGGGGAGTCTCTCAGCTATGTCCTGGGATGACGGAAATGTGCAGCCAGAGAGTGCATTTAACCTTTGCATTTCTGAAAGATTGGACACATTTGGTTCCCTAGAACAGGGGCCAGCAAACTTTTTAAGCAGGGGGCCAGTCAACTGTCCCTCAGACCTTGTGGGGGGCCGGACTATGTTTTTTGGGGGGAGGAAATGAACAAATTCCTATGCCCCACAAATAACTCAGAGATGCATTTTAAATAAAAGCACACATTCTACTCATGTAAAAACATGCTGATTCCCGGACTGCCCACAGGCTGGATTTAGAAGGCGATTGGGCCGGATCTGGCCCCCGGGCCTTAGTTTGCCTACCCATGCCCTAGCCTAGAACAAAGAAAATTGAAGGTTGCAACAGTCAAAAAAAAAATAAATCTTTTTTTTATGTGGCCGCACCAAAACTTTGGAACTCCCTGCCTATTGACATCAGCAGTGCCTTCATTGCACTGTTTTTGGTACCTGTTGAAAATATTTTTGTTTAGGCACGCCTTTCTGGGTGGAATGCTGACATGGATTTTAATCTCGTTTTAGCTTATTGTTGATTTCAATTGTTTCTGAAAGATTTGAATAGGAGTTCAAAACAGATTATTGCTGATAATTTCATTGATTTATTGTTTTTGTAAACCACTTTGAGGTTTCATTACAATCAAGAGGTGTATTATAAATCTTGTGAAATAATAAATAAATAAATCAGAGCCGTTCATTAATGCACACTGTTCTGTCTCTACTGCTGGAAGATGTATGCTTCCAAATAAAAATTGCTGGGAATTACGAGGTTGGTGAGTGCTGTTGCAGTCAGGTCCATAGTCATCTGGCTGGTTCGTGTGACATTGATCTGATGTGTAGAGATCTTTCCTATTCTAATTAATTCAAGAGGGCTGTGGAAGCTTCTCTGTGTGAAAGAAACAAGCAGAAGGTTCATGATGTTTGGCTTATTCCTTCAGAGAAGCTGAGTACAGCTGTCTTAAACTGGTTCCATTATCTCTTCTGTCAAGGTCATGCTGACTATAATTATAGTGGTACCTCAGTTTAAGAACAGTCCTGTTTACAAACAATTCGGTTTATGAACTCTGCAAAACTGGAAGTAGTGTCGTGGTTTGCGAACTTGGTCCAAGAACAGAAGCTGAACGGTGGAAGGGCACCGGCGGCGGGAGGACTCATTAGGGAAAGCGCACCTTGGTTTAAGAACGGTTTCGGTTTAAGAATGGATTTCCGGAATGGATTAAGTTCGTAAACTGAGGTACCACTGTATAGGCCAGAAGGAGCCTGGTTTCACTTTCTCTTTCTATCTCTTTTCTTTCTGGTGTGGTGTTTCTGTACGCATAGAATAGAATAGAATAGAATAGAATAGAATAGAATAGAATATATTTATTGTCATTGTCCCCTTTGGGGACAACGAAATTACTTGGCTGCTCTATCCACCCAGATAGGGCACTCCACGCAAAAACAAAACAACTACAAAAACACTGATTAAAAACCATACACACTGATTAAAACCATACAATGATAAAACATAACAGGTAAGATTAGATGACTTCAAAGTCCAGGCTTCCCATTCAAGGCCGCGATCGCTCTGGAGAAGAAGCTGTTTCTAAGACGGCTTGTTCTTGTTGTCATCGTCCTGTATCTCCGTCCCGATGGCAAAAGTTCAAAGAGACGGTGCCCAGGATGTGATGGATCTTTCACTATGTCCAGTGCCTTTCTGTGGCACCTCATGGCATAAATCTGCTCTAAGGTGTTAAGGTTTAGACGTATTATAAGTTATTGTAAGTTTAACTTAAGTCTGCTGCAACTGGATTTCTTATGGACAGGGCCAATCCTGAATGTATTCGGATTTGTGACCATTACGCTCATTTGCCTTCAGTAGCAGTAAAGCTCTGCTGGATGAAATACAATTGCCTCTGGTCTATTTTGTTGGGAATCCCACAACGTATTTAAATTGTTACTCTGCTAACTATACATTGGAATCTCCTCTGGATCAATATTGAGTAGACTTCCATGACATATCTCTGGTGATTCTAAGCTGCTAGATGTGAAGGGGGAAGATTGAAGGTTTTTGTCTCAGTTCCCCATCAGACTCAATCACTGTGCAACAAGCTATAGCTGTTAAACCAAGCCCCACAGTAATAGTGAGCCTCATCGTCAGCTTGGGTGTTGGTGATGGTTAAATAGCCAGTATTCCCAGAGGCAGAAGCAGTGAATCGATCTGGATCCCCGTTCCTCTGCTGCAACCATTACAATGAACAAAGAGAGGGGCCTGCCCAGCTTTCTGTTGATACCAGTGAATATAGCTGCCGCTGGGACTGCTACTGGCAGTGCAAGAGAGTTTAGCCATTTGTCCTGGGGACAAAGACTCCGATGTGGGTTGAGTCACAGTATGTTGAGAAATGACACCTTTGCAAAAAGAAAGAAAGAAAAGATATTGATTCACAGGATTTTCTCACAAAATACCCTAAAAGCAGTATGATAAAAGCATACTAGGTCAGTGATGGCTAACCTGGACACTCCAGATGTTTTGGGACTACAACTCCCATCATCCCTGACCACTGATCCTGTTAGCTAGGGATGATGGGAGTTGTAGTTCGAAAACATCTGGAGTGTCAAGGTTAGCGATCACTGTACTAGGTAAAGGTAAAGGTAAAGGGACCCCTGACCATTAGGTCCAGTCATGTCCGACTCTGGGGTTGCGGCGCTCATCTCGCATTATTGGCCGAGGGAGCCGGCGTACAGCTTCCGGGTCATGTGCCAGCATGACAAAGCTGCTTCTGGCGAACCAGAGCAGCGCATGGAAACGCCGGTTTACCTTCCTGCCAGAGTGGTTCCTATTTATCTACTTGCACTTCGATGTGCTTTCGAACTGCTAGGTGGGCAGGAGCTGGGACCAGAGCAACGGGAGCTCACCCCGTCGCAGGATTCGAACCGCCGACCTTCTGATCAGCAAGCCCTAGGCTCTGTGGTTAAACCCACAGCGCCACCTGGGTCCCAGTGAAGCATACTAGAGTTGGTGCTAATTTGCCCAGAAGCCCATGAAAGGGAATCTTCCACATCCTTACCTGAGAAATAGCCAAGAAGTGCAAGGAAGGACAGAAACCAGGCCATGTTCAGCTCTCTAAAGGACTTGGGGCTTTCTCAACAAAAAGGTTAAGCAGCAGGAACCTTCCTGTTTCCTTCTATACCCCACAGGAACTGAAGAGGAAGGAACTGTCCTATAAAGATGTTGGCCCTGACTGGCTTTGCTAGAAATGCCTCTTCTCCTCTTCTGAGAAGGCGGGACATTTTAGCTCAGCCAGTGAGCAGAGAATATATTTGCATAAAGGAGAGTTTTAAAAGAAGATTCATTCCCCGTGTGCAGTCACGGGTTTATTGTTTATCACATGACTGGGTATGTGTTTTCATTCCACAGAGTGGGAAGTGGGAAGTGATGGAAGACAGGATGTCTTCAAATTCAAAGTGTTGGTGCTGACCTTTAAAGCCCTAAATGGCTTCGGTCCAGTATACCTGAAGGAGCGTCTCCACCCCCATCATTCTGCCCGGACACTGAGGGCCAGTGCCGAGGGCCTTCTGGCGGTTCCCTCACCACGAGAAGCCAAGTTACAGGGAACCAGGCAGAGGGCCTTCTCGGTAGTGGCGCCCGCCCTGTGGAACGCCCTCCCTTCAGATGTCAAAGAGAACAACAACTATCAGACCTTTAGAAGACATCTGAAGGCAGGCCTGTTTAGGGAGGCTTTTAATGTTTAATAGATTATTGTATTTTAATGTTATTTTGGAAGCCGCCCAGAGTGGCTGGGGAGACCCAGCCAGATGGGCGGGGTATAAATAATAAATTATTATTATTATTATTATTATTATTATTATTATTATTATTATTATTATATGTTTTGTCTTCCAGTGTTCCCTGAAGTAGGACTATTGTCCTTTGTTCTTTCTCTCTTTGCTGCCTGATGCTAGAGAGAGAGGGAGCCACGATAGAGTGCTCCTCGTGTGTATTATATGTAATAAAGTAGATTTAGCCTACATGCTGAGTTGCTGTGGTCTGTTATGCAACTGCGCACACTCTGCGGATCCCTAAGTGTGCTGGATGTCTTCTGACACCAGTCACTGTGATGTTTGGGCCAAAGAAGCTAAGAAGCTCCCGAACGATCGCCCAGGAAGGAGGGAACATGCCAGTCGGGCATGTGTCTCTGCCGAGGTTCTACTTGTGAGTAGAGGCTGTTTCATGACAGACGGAAGGGTCATGGCTTTGCCCTGGAATGGGAGTAATATATAGTTTATGACTAAGAATAGGAAGAGAGGAAATGTGAAATTGTGTGTGTAAATGTGGGGGACTGTCTACTTTCCTGTTAATAGTTGCTCTCTCCCAGCGCTGAAACCTCATAGTTGCCTTTGACTGGACTTAACCGTCCAGCAGTCCTTTACCTTTTACCTTTAGTAATCCAGTGCTCAATAGGAGTGGGCTGGGGCTGAGGGCTGCAGGTAAAGGTAGTTTTTTTCTGCGGTCTATGCTAGAGAAGGACACATTTTTCATCTCAAATAAAAGTAAGCTTGCTTTGTGACAGCCATTGTAGTGAGCTCAATAGAAACCAATCTAACAGGTTGAACGAGCAGAGTGCCAATAAATGGAAACCCAAGTGAGAAAAATGGTCAAAACTTCAAAAAAAAAATAGAACGAATAGGGGAAATGAAATGAATCTATCCCCACACATCTCCCAGTAAACGAAGCATGACTGAACAGGAAGCGGCAGAAACGGACGCATGATTGCAAGTCTCCTGCTTCACTTCATATCACAGGTGCAAGGCGCAGGTGGTCTCTCAGATTGTCTAAGGTACCAAATGTGGGAGAAGTTGAGTAACACTGTCCCCTAAGGGCGAACTCTAGAATAGCTGGTATTGTATAAATTATCTAAAGGTAAAGGTAAAAGGGAAAGGACCCCTGGACCAGGCATCCCCAAACTGCGGCCCTCCAGATGTTTTGGCCTACAACTCCCATGATCCCTAGCTAACAGGACCAGTGGTCAGGCATGATGGGAACTGTAGTCCAAAACATCTGGAGGGCTGAAGTTTGGGGATGCCTGCCCTGGACAGTGAAGTCCAGTCAAAGGCGACTATGGGGTTGTGTCGCTCATCTCACTTTCAGACCAAGGGAGCCAGCGTTTGACCACATACAGCTTTCTGGGTCAAGTGGCCAGCATGACTAAACTGCTTCTGGCGCAACGGGACACCGTGACAGAAGCCAGAGTGCACAGAAACGGCGTTTACCTTCCCACCACAGCGGTAACCTAAACCACTGAGCCTCTTGGGCTTGCCGATCGAAAGGTCGGCGGTTTGAATCCCCATGACGGGATGAGCTCCCATTGCTCTGTCCCAGGTCCTGCCAACCTAGCAGTTCAAAAGCATGCCAAAAGCATGGAACCCCATCGGGATCGCGCTGCGGGGGCGGTACGCTCCCCCCGCCCCCTCTTCCTGTGCCAGTGTCAATTGTGTCTTCAGAACTGTGAAAGAGGAAGAGTAAAGGTTTTTGTCTCAGTTCCCTATAAGAATTGATCACTGTGCAACACGTTATAGCTGTTAAACCAAGCCGCACAATAATAGTAAGCCTCATCTTCAGCCTGGAGGTCACTGATGGTTAAATAGCCATTGGTTCCAGTAGCAGAAGCAGTGAATCGATCCGGGATCCCTTCTCCCCTGCTGCCACCATTATAATGCACAAAGCGAGGGGCCTGCCTAGGTTTTCTGTTGATACCAGAAGATATAGGTGCCACTGTGACTATCACTGGCTTTACAAGAGAGTTTAGCCATCTGTCCTGGGGACACAGACGCAGAAGCAGGTTGAGTCATGGTATGTTGACAAAGGACACCTTTTGCAGAAAGAAAAAGAAGAAGGCATCAGTTCACTTATTTTGCTCACAAATATAATAAAAGCACTGTGGGGTTGGTGTTGTTTGCCCAGAAACCTATGCAAGGGGAGTCCTTCACATCCTTACCTGACAAATAGGTGAGAGTGGAATACCCAGAGGGAGTGTCATTCTACTATAAGGATAAGAAATTTAAAATTGACACAATTGCAGAAATGAAGAAATTTGCTAGAAGGTATAAAGAACTGGGAAAGATAGAAGGGGTGGAGGAAGAGGAATCAGAGGAAGAGGAGAAAGAAGAACAAGTACAGCAACAGATACAGGAGGTTAATGAGGATTTGGTTTAACTTGGATTACAAAAATAAAATAAAAAATTATTTAATAAAGAAATAAAATGATAGTGAAATTAATCTCTTGGAACGTGAACGGAATTAATGACAAGAATAATGTATGCAGTGACGGGGGCCAGAACATTACTGGCCCAAGTCTGGAAACAGACGCAAGTACCAACAATTGATGAATGGAGACAAAAAATGACAGAATACATGAAAATAGCTGAAACAACTGCTAGAATCCGACAGCAGGGATACGACAAATTTGACAAAGAATGGGGAAAATTGGTGAAATATATCAACAAAGAGTATGGTATATAAATTACCGGCGGAAGGAAATGAAACTCAAAGCATGATTTTTGTAAAATTCTTTATTGGAAATACATAAGGGAATAGACTAATAATAGATTAAAAGACATATGTAATGAGTATGGAAGAGAAATATGAAATGGGGAAGAAAGACAGGACTGGAAACGGTCTGATTAAGCGGTATAAAAGCAAATCATGATACTAGGATGTATTATATAAAGAATAACAAAAGTGTGTAAGAAAAAAATGTATATATAAAAATTAACAGCAGAAGATGGGGGGAACTCCTCAGGGATAAGATTTTGGGTGAAGGGGTGGTAGTTGGGAGGGGGGAGAGGGAGGAGGGGGAGAGGGGAGTTTGTGTGTTATAATTTGTATTTTGTATTATGTCCTATATAATTTCCGTTTAAAAACTTAATAAAAATATGTTTAAAAAAAAAAAAAAGACAAATAGGTGAGAAGTGCAAAGAAGGACAGAAGCCAGGCCATGGTGAGCTCTCAAAAGGTGTTGGGGTTCCTCAAATAAACAGTGAACTGTCAGGAACCTTCCTTCTGCTATTTTAGCACCTCTCAGGAACTGAAGAGGAAGGGTCTCTCATATATAGCAATAGACGCCTATTGACGCATTGACTTTGCAAGAAACGCCACACCTCCTCTGAGGCGTGACATTCTAGACCAGCCAATGAAGACAAGATATTTGCATGAGGGAGAATTCTGGATAGAACTCCCCAATCTTCTGCCAATAAAAGTGGCATGATTCCCTCACCCCCCACCCCCAGGAAGCAGCGTGGGGAGCCACTTTGCCAGAGACCTTCCCCCCCTTCATTTATTGTAAGGTCGTGAATATAAGCTGCAGTTTAACTTTTCCAGATCGGAAATTTGGGGGGGGGGGACTGTGGATTATATTTGGGCCAATATGATGATGGTGATTACTCTGCCCATCTGAATGGGTTGCCACAGCTACTCTGGGTAGCTTCCAACATATATAAAAACACAATAGAACATTATACATTTTGAAAAAAACTTTCCAGGGCTGCCTTCAGATGTCTTCTGCGTAGTTACTTATCTCCTTGGCTCAGGGGCTGCATAACTCCATACCCAACATTCCTTTGATTAAAATAGGGACGTCCTAAGGAAAAGCAGGACATTCCAGGATCAAATCAGAAACCGAGACAGCTTATATAAATCCAGGACTGCCCCTGGAAAATAGGGACACTTGGAGGGTTTGATGTTCTACCTCCAAAGTTGAAAGAAATTTGTCTCCAAACAAAAGTTGCCTCCGAACAAATGCTGTCTGGTCTGGAATTGCAAGAGGGGAGAGTTACTGTTGCACTCAGGTCCTGCTTACAGGCTTCTCTTACTTATATAAATTCAATTAATAATAATAATAACAACAACAACAGCCATCTGGCCAGTTCTTGTGAGAATGAGATAGTGAACGAGAGGGGACATTCACCTGATCCAGTAAGACTTTTTTTGTGGTCCTATTGGCTTGTGACCTTATTTTTCTTTCTTTTCTTTTTTCTTTGGGTGGAAGGGCCAGATGAAAATTAAATATGTAAAGCAGCAGGGTGTGCTGATTTCTGCATGGAAGATGGGGCTGGCCTCAACGTAGAGAACTGATGGGAGCCAGTGCAGTTTCTGTTTCCTTCACCTATGTCATTCCCCCAAAAACAAAAACCAAATTCAGGAACAGATCAAATTAATATATATTCTCAACTCCCTTCTATGACAGAGGAAGACGGAAGGTTTTTGTCTCAGTTCCTCATCAGACTTGATCACCGTGCAACAAGCTATAGCTGTTAAACCAAGCCCCACAGTAATAGACAGCCTCATCTTCAGGCTGGATGTCAGTGATGGTTAAAAAGCCAGTGTTTCCAGAGAAGGAAGCAGTGAATCGATCCGGGATGCCTTCCCCCCTGCTGCTGCCGACATACTGCACATAGCGAGGGGCCTGTCCAGGTCTCTGCTGATAAAAAGCAACATAGGTGTTGCTGCGATCACCACTGGACGTACAGGAGAGTTTAGCCGTTTGCCCCAGGGACACAGTTTCAGAGGCAGGCTGAGTCAGAGTACGCTGTGAAATGACACCTTTGTGGAAAAGGAAAAAGAATAAAATGACCTCGATTCATTCCTTCTGCTCCTAAATATCAGGCTGGCACTGTGATAAAAACACAATATAAATAGTTCTGTAATGGGCTAGAGGCCGGTGGAAAGGGAGTTCTCTACATTCTAGTATAGGTAAAGGTAAAGGTACCCCTGACCGTTAGGTCCAGTCGCGGACGACTCTGGGGTTGCGCACTCATCTCGCTCTATAGGCCGAGGGAGCCAGCGTTTTTCCGCAGACAGTTTCCAGGTCATGTGGCCAGCATGATTCTGGCGAACCAGAGCAGCGCACGGAAACGCCGTTTACCTTCCCGCCAGAGTGGTACCTATTTATCTACTTGCACTTTGACGTGCTTTCGAACTGCTAGGTGGGCAGGAGCTGGGACCGAGCAACGGGAGCTCACCCCGTCGCAGGGATTTGAACCGCCGACCTTCTGCATTCTTACCTGAAAAGTAGCTGAGAAGTGCAAGGAAGGATAGAGCCCAGGCCATGATGAGCTCTCTAGAGGAACTGGAATCTCTCTCGAGAAACAGATAACTGGCAGGGATCTCCTTGCTTCACTTTTAAATCCCCTCAGAACTGCAGGCGACGTTTCTGTCATATAAAAGGATCGGCACCCATTGGCTTTGCTAGAAATGCCAATCTTCCTCTGAGGAGGCGGGGCATTCTAGCTCAGTCAATAAAGAGAGATGGCGTTTGCATGAGAGAGATGATTTTTCAAAGAAGCAGGAAGGCTCCTGGTTTTTCCTGGTGTGGGAGCAATAAGTAGCTTCTGAAGCATCACACAGAACTAAGAGTAGAGATGTGTAAATAAGGTGTTTGTGTGTAAATCTGAAGAACAGCTATTTTCCTGTTAACAATACCACAAATACTGAAAAATCAGAGGACTGCCAGGGAGGAAGGCAGCTTAAATATTTAAATATTTCATATTTTTAAAATATTTGATTTATATATATATATATATATATAATTTTTAAAAATTAAATATTTGCTCGCTCTCCCCCCCTGTAGTCCAGACTAGAGGGGGACACATTTTGCCCTTCCAGCAAAGAAAATGAAGCTTGTTTTGTAACAGCCATGGTAATGTGCTCAGTAAAAAAGAAAACACCATTCAAACAAATGAATGGTACTGATGAATGGGAACCAAATTGAGAAGAACTTCAAAAACTAAAACGAATGGGGAAATGAAATGAATTGCATCATACTCAATTGTTTCACAAGACATTTAAAAAATGGGGGGGGGGAGGCGCCTCTTGCTGGAGTTCTGCCCCACCTGTTCCTGACTCGCGGGGAGAACAAAAGGGAGAGGCGCAAAAGAAAAAGATGCCTCTTCCTGTTCCTGACGCACAGGGGCAGCAGCAAACCAGCTACCGGTAGAGGCGGGCTTGGAGGAGACTTGCCCGACGACCTGAGGGAGCGAGATCCTTGCCCCAAGGATCGCCTCCCTAATACAGGAACGGTAAGAAGGAACCCCTGTTGGGAACTTGGGTAGCTTTGCCCCAAGGATCCCTAAGAAGCAAGCATAGAAACATAGAATTGTAGAGTTGTTGGAAGGGACCACGAGGATCATTTAGTCCAACCCCCCTGCAATGCAGGAATCGAACCCATGGGTGCTCGAACCCATGACCCTAAGTTTAAGATTATAAAATGAAGATTATATTAAGATTAAGATTATAAAATTATATTTAATATTTCTCAACATTGTACTGAAATTAAAGAATTATTCCTTAAACACAAATAATTGATCAAAGCTGCGCAGTCAAATAAAAAATACACACGACAGCAAAATTATTCCTTAAACACAAAGAATTGATCAAAGCTGCGCAGTCAAATAAAAAATACACACGACAGCAAAGTAAAATGTAATTTAATATTTTACATATTATTATAATATATATGATGTTTTGAATTTTAAGTAAAGTTTTGAAGTGATTATTTTAATACGTGTTAAAATGTTTGTAAGAAAATATTTAATTTAATTTAATTTAACCCCCCCCCCCCCGCTTGTCCGCTATTTTTTGGAAGCAGACCTGGCAACCCTATTTGCAACCTTCAATCTGAGGGACAGTGGACCGGCCCCTGCTTAAAAAGTTTGCGGGCCCCTGTTCTAGGGAACCAAATGTGTCCAATCTTTCAGAAATGCAAAGATTAAATGCACTCTGTCTGCACATTTCCATCATCCCAGTACAAAGCCGAGAGCCTCCCCTCTTCTTTTTAAATCCCCTCCCTCATGCAAATGACATCTCTGATCATTGGCTGGCCTGGAGGTGAGGCATTTCTAGGGAAGCCAACGGGCACCCATAACTTTATAGGACAGACCCTCAATCTGCAGTTTCAGGGGGATCTTAGGGAGAAGCAGGAAGCCTGCTGTCATTGGTCTGTTTCTCTGACAAATTCAAAAGCCTCTCGAGAGCTGACCATGGCTTGGACTCTCTGCCTCCTTGCACTTCTCAGCTACTTCTCAGGTAAGAGTGTGGAGGACTCCCTTTCCCATGGATTCGGGGTCAACAACAAATCAACACTGTGCATTAATCATAGGACCCGTTAGAGATTTGGAAGCAAGGTTAATGGTTTCCCTTTCATTTTTCCATCTTCCAAAGGTGTCGTTTCATTGGCTCAACCTGCGTCTGAGTTTGTATCCACAGGAAAAACTGTTAAGCTCTTCTGCGCCGCCAGCAGTAGTCGTGATACTATTTCCTGGTATCAGCAGAAACCTGGACAAGCCCCTCGCTATGTGCAGTGTAATAGTTGTAGCAGGGGAGAAGGGATTTCTGAACGATTCACTGCTTCCCTCTCTGGGAATTTGGGCTATTTAACCATGACCAACATCCAGGCTGACGATGAGGCTGTTTACTACTGTGGGTCTTGGTTTAATAATAAGTTACACTGTGATAAAGTCTAATGGGGAACTGAGACAAAAACCTTCACTCTTCCTCCTGATTTGGTACAGAGCTAAATTTATGCCTGAAGCTCTTTCAAGGATAGAGCCGGATGGAACTAAAATGGCACCTGACTGAATCTTCTTCTCCACATCAAGATCACCCAGTGACCTTGGTACACACTGCAAGTTGCTAAATCTCATGGCAAGTGGATTAAAGAAAAGTCCCTGCAGAACAATCCACCCCAGCAAGAACTCACATTGAAATGATTGAAAATGTTGGCATGTAGCCAGGACCGGTGCTGGCAATTTTGGCGCCCTAGGCGAAGGGGCGGGCCACGTGACGTCATTGTGTATGACGCACGTTGCGGAGCGGTGCCCCGCACCCTGCTCGGCCGGGCGCCCCCCGCCGCGGTTTGCTTGCTCCGCTGCTGGTTGGGGCGGCGGCGGGCAGTGGCGGGGGGCAGGCTGGCCAGCGCCCCCTCCATTTTGGCACCCTCGCCGCCGCGGTTTTCGCCCCAACCTGCTTGCTCCGCCGCTGGTTGGGGCGACACCAGGCTGCGGCGGGGGGCGGCGGGGGGCAGGCTGGCCAGCACCCCCTCCATTTTGGCGCCCTAGGCCAGTGTTTCCCAACCAGTGTGCCTCCAGATGTTTTGGGACTACAACTCCCATCATCCCTCGCTAGCAATACCAGTGGTCAGGGATGATGGGAATTGTAGTCCCAAAACATCTGGAGGCACACTGGTTGGGAAACACTGCCCTAGGCAATTGCCTAGTTCGCCTAAATGGACGCGCCGGCCCTGCATGTAGCAAAGATATGCTGCATATGTAGGAAACCACATCTGGAGAGTTGCTTGGGTAAAGTGAGAGTACCTCTCATTTTTGTGCAGAGAACACTGTCCAAGTGTCTGAACCTACCCTCTAGATTGGTATTTCTCAATTGGGGGCCTTATGACCCCCTTGGGCCCCCAGGATATTCCAAGAGGGCCACAGGTGAAATTATATAATTTATATACAGTGGTACCTTGGTTGTCGAATGGCTTGACTCCCAAAGAAATCCGGTTTGTGAACGTTTTTTGGAAGCCGAACGTCCGACGTGGCTTTCAGGGCTCCCGACTGAGTGCAGGAAGCTCCTGCAGCCAATTGCCGGCCACGCCTTGCTTTTCGAATGGTTTCGGGAGTCGAATGGACTCCCGGAATGGATTAAGTTCGACAACCAAAATACCACTGGAATTATAAAAAATGTCAGGGAGTAGAGTTAGAATGTTCAGGAAAGGCAAGGGTTAAGTTTTGGCTCCAGCTCGGAGGAGGGGAGGTACAAGCCAGGCCTCACTAGAAGGTTAAGAAAAGAGCGGGAAAACGAAAGGAGCCTCGTGTTTGCCGTTTTGAGAGTTGCTGGTCAGGGGAGAAGCAGAGCTCAGAAGTTATCTGAATTAAATGACTTTGAGGAGTGATAGTGTTGAAGTTAAGCACTATTTATAAGTACTGTTTGTGAATTCTTAATAAAAGTTATAAAAGAACAAGAAGCTTCTGTGTTGTAATATGAAGAGGAACCGACCAGCCCTGACAAAAAATATAAATAAAACATGTTCTATTTACAAACAGAATAGCTACCTTTTTACTGGTAGGATGACGGGGGGCGGGGGGGGGGGGGCGGCACAGGAAGGAAACAAGGTTGGTCAGAAAAAATTATTGTATTTTAATGCTTTGTTGAAAGCCGCCCAGAGTGTCTGGGGAAACCCAGCCAGATGGGCGGGGTATAAATAATAAATTATTATTATTATTATATTACTCTATTTATTTATTTTTTCAATTTTTTTTTATTGGTTTTTACAATTTTTTAAGCACATAACATAACAGTTAATTTTTCATACTTCCCCCCTCTCACTGTGGGAAGCCACGTATATCCCCCTCTCTCACAAGGGTAGTCATAATCATAATACATTTAACCTTACTAACAGTGTTTAAAATCATTGCTTGGGCCTGGCCCAATTCTTGGGCCAGGCATTCCTTCTTCCTCAATTTCATATTTCGATTGACGAAGAAGGAATGCCTGGCCCACGAGTAGTAGAGTAGTACTGGCCCACGAGTAGAGTAGTAGAAACACTACTCTAGATCACGGATGGGGAACCTTACTCAGGGGCTCATTCTTCCCTGGAAAACATTTCGCAGGCCTCGTGCTTGTGGTGGACAGAGCTGGAAGCAAAAGCACATGGAATAATGGACCTAACTCTTTGTATAAGAGGCAACATTCTACCTTTGAAAAGACATCTCCCCCCCTTGGAAAATTAATGAAGTGTTTCACTCTGCAGGCACACTTGGTTAATAAATTGGCAACCTGGGTGGCTGGGAGTGGCCGCCGAGACCATATACCTGTAACACCGGTCCTGAAAGACCTACATTGGCTCCCAGTACGTTTCCGAGCACAATTCAAAGTATTGGTGCTGAGCTTTAAAGCCCTAAACGGCCTCGGTCCTGTATACCTGAAGGAGCGTCTCCACCCCCATCGTTCAGCCCGGACACTGAGGTCCAGCTCCGAGGGCCTTCTGGCGGTTCCCTCACTGTGGGAAGTGAGGCTACAGGGAACCAGGCAGAGGGCCTTCTCAGTTGTGGCGCCCGCCCTGTGGAACGCCCTCCCATCAGATGTCAAGGAAATAAAGAACTATCTGGCTTTTAGAAGACATCTGAAGGCAGCCCTGTTTAGGGAAGTTTTTAATGTTTGATGTTTTATTGCGTTTTTAATATCCTGTTGGGGAGGCCTGGTCAGATGGGCGGGGTATAAGTAATAAGTTGTTGTTGTTGTTGTTTGTTTGTTTGTTTTTGCAGCATAGAATCATAGCATTGTGGAGTGGGAAGGAACCACAAGGATCATCTGTTCCAACCCCCTGCAATGCAGGAATATTTTGTCCAATGTGGGGATCGAACCCACAACCTTGAGATTAAGAGTCTCTGGCCCAGAGATGGAAAGAAGATAAAGTCCCTACCAGGGAAGAATGGCAGATCAAGTTGATGGACTATGCTGAAATGGCCAAAATGACCAGAAGAATCAGAAATCAGGAAGACCAAAATTTTAATAAGGAATGGGGAAAATTTGTAACTTACCTTAAAGACCATTGTAAACAGTTAAAAGCGTTAGTAGGATTGGAATAACAATTGTAGTTTAATGGTGAATTTTGGACATAATGGAGAGGTAAAAGATTTGGATTATCGTAAAAGATGCAGGAGGAAATGATTAACAACAGGACCCACAAAGGGGAAGAGGGAAGTCCAAGAGATTCCTTGGAATCTTGTTTTTATGTTGTAAGTCGACATGTGACTGTAAAATTTTAATTTGAAAAACCAAATAAATATTATTATTATTATTATTATTGTTTAAAAAGAGAGAGTGAGAGATTAAGCGTCTCACGCTCTACCTGCTCAAAGACGGAAGGAGGATAAACTACCTACAAATGAAGAATGGTTGAAATGGCGAAAATGACTGGGAAAATCAGAGATCAAGAGGATAATAAATTTAATAAAGAATGGGGAAATTTTATAAGTTACTTGAAAGAACACTGTAAACAATTAAAAACACTGGTAGGATATTTTTTTTAAGAAAACGCTTGCAATGAAGTGAGAACTATGATAAAAACTGAGTTTTAAGAACATATGGAGAATATGATACGATGCAGTTTGAAAAGAATATCTAGGGAAAACATGGAAGGGTAGAAGGAAGTTCTGGGATTCTGAAAATCTTATTTGTAAAATGATTACAATACATGTATGATGAGAATTGTTAAAAGTGAAAATGAATAAGAAAGTTATTAGGAAAAAGAGAGTTCTACCAATTGAACCATTTTAGTCCACATGCAGTGTATATCCCTCTATGCTTGGAAAGTGGATGGGTGTCCGCAACATGGAGAAGGGATGGAGACCACGGTTGTTCTTTTCTCTTCCCTTCCAGCTCCATGTTTCAAAGAGCCCCAGGGCCAGATCAGATTAAGATCTGCAGCAATTCACGGTGTCAAGGAGGAAGAGAGGTTTTTGTCGCAGTTCCCCATCAGAATTTACTACAGTGGAACGAGCTGCTTAACCAAACAGCACAGTAATAAGCAGCCTCATCTTCACTCTCAAGGTTGGAGATGCTTAAGTGGCCCGTGGTTCCAGAGCGGGAAGCAGTGAACCGATTTGGGATCCCTGGTCCCCTGCTGCTGCATCCATCACAGTGCAAATAGCGAGGGACTTGTCCGGGTTTCTGTTGATACCAGTACATGGTTGCACCGCTGCTGGCTGTGCAGGAAAGTTTACCTGTTTGTCCTGGAGACACAGACTCAGAGGCAGGTTGAGTCACAGAAGGTTGTGAAATGACTCCTTTGGGGGAAAAGGAGGAAAATGAAAAATTTAATTAATTTTACAATCATTTTAACATTTCAAAGTTTGACGTCCTTCCCCCTCTTTCTACGGTTCCTTAAATTTATTTTTTAATATCTTCTGCATATCCAAATTCATTTAATTTGCTCACTTAATTATCTATATAAATATATGCTCCTATGAAACTGCAGGTTGTTACAATAATGTTTTTATCTGTTTATAATTTATCTGTAAATATTCAATAAACCATTTCCATTCTTTTATATATATAAAAAAGTGTCATGTTGATTTCTTATTCTTCCGGTAAGTTTCGCCATTTCTGCATATTCCATAATTTTTTGTATCTTTCAATTTTTGGGCAAGTAGCATTCCTGCTGCTGTAGCCGCATACATAAATAAATTTCTATAGAATTTAGGTAGTTCTGTTCCTATAATTCCCAAAAGAAAAGCTTCTGGTTTTGTTTTGTTTTACAAATGTAAAAACTTTGGGGGATGAACGTGGCTCACTTATTACGTTCACAAATATCAGAGAGGCACAATAATAAAATTCACGGTATAAATAGCTTCTCTGCTTTCTTATGGGAAGGGACTCCTCCAAATTCTTACCTGAGAAGTAGCTGAGAAGTGCAAGGAAGGACAGAGCCCAGACCATGGTGAGGACTATAGAAGGGCTTGACTTTCTAAAAGAAACCGAGAAGTGTCAGAAACCTTCCTGCTTCTTCCTTAAATCTCCCAGGAGCTAAAGAGGAAGGGTTGGTCATGTGAAGCTTAGGATGCCCACTTACTAGGCTCCTCTAAAGTGACTCCTCTAAAGAGGTGGGATGTTGTAGCTCAGCCAATGACCAGAGAAGATATTTGCATGAGAGAGATTATTTAAAAATAAGAGATGAGGTGATCTTGATGTGGAGAAGGAGCTGGAACCAGGGCGACTCTCCCCCCACCCCCACCCCCCAAAAAATTAATATTAATCAATCAATCAATCAATCAAATCTTTATTACGGTCCAGAGACCCAACAATTCATTACAAAACAATACACAATTTCGACAGCCCGCCTTCAGGTTACACAAGCATTTTGTTCAGGCTTAGGAATAGGGATCATTGGTTCTTGCAACCACCGATAGAAACTTCGCCACTGCTAATGTTCTGTCATTTGTCCGGTCTTCCAGTAGGAACCTGACATAGTAAGCCTCTGATTTTCCCGGGAAAGGTACTAGCAAGGGTAATATCAGTTCAGCCCTGGCTTGCTCGAATTTCACGCAGTGCAGCAAAATATGTTTTATAGAGTCAATGTCTTGGGCACACGAGCATAGTCTGTCCTGGTATGGAACTCCTCTCAATCTGCCATCCAACACTGCAGAAGGAAAGACGTTAAGTCTGGCTTTTGTAAATAGCCTTCGGTAATTTGGAATTCCCCCCCCCCCAGAAAATTAATATGGTTTTGTCAAGGCCATTGCAATGAGCTCAACACATTGAGCAAATGAGCAAATGGAGTGACAGATGAATGAATCAAAGTGAATGAAACTAAAACATCAAATTATGAAGGAAATGAGTATAACTGAACAGGAAACAGCAGTGAAGATTCACCTGTTTCATTTCACATCGCTCAGGTAGTCTCTCAGATCCTCGGATGCAGGGGTTTTCAACCAGGGTGCAGTGGCACCCTGGGATACCTTGAATGATGGTCAGGGTTGCTACAGGCAACACGGACCTCTGTCCCTCTTTCCTTCCCTCCCTCCTCTGATGCCCTATGGCAGGGGTCAGCAACCTTTTTCAGCCCTGGGCCGGTCCACCATCCCTCAGACCATGTGGTGGACCAGACTATATTATGAACTTATTCCTATGCCCCACAAATGACCCAGAGATGCATTTTAAATAAAAGGACACATTCTACTCATGTAAAAACACACTGATTCCCAGACCGTGCGCGGGCAGGATTGCCCACCACTGGGGCTGGCGGGCACCGGTGATGTGGAGGATGAGGCCCCTCGGGAGCTGCTCCTGCCACGGGCGGAGGCTGAAGGGAACCCCGCGGCCAAGGGAGAGAAGGAGGCGGTGGAGGCCCATTCTCGGCTGCTGCCTCACAGTCGAGGAGCGGCTCCTCGTCCGCCGCAGCCCGCGCTGCCACCGCAGAGCGCTTGTGGGAGCAGCACAATCAGCAGCAGCAGCAGTGCCAATGTGCCCGCAGAGGGGCGCGGGACAAGGAGGGTAGGAAGGAAAGGCGGGACGCAGCTGGTGGCTCGCTGGGGCGCCCCTGAGAGGCCAGCGCCCTGGTGCAATGAGCCACTAAGGCCTTAGGGAAAGACGGCTCTGAGAAAGATGCAGGTGTCACGATTTCACAGTCTGCCAGACATAGACAGTTGACTATCATGCGTGGCAGAATGTCAGCGTTGTCATACCTGGTGCAGGGCAGTACAGTAGTAAGGAAGGGAGCTCCCTCTGGTGCCTAAACCTATAACTGCATTCATCCTCTCACCTCTCACTTACAATCTGTAATGGTTGGGTCTCTCCCACAGAAGCGAGACAACTCTGGCAGCAACTAACTCTGACTGATCATGGACTTAGGGGACTCATAGTCCCTTGGGGAGTTGTGCAGCTAAAAGCCAACCCTCAGTTTCTCTGCAGTATGTTGCACCTGGCTCTCTCATTCAAAGAGCTCAAGGCACAGATCAGATAGAACGGTCCGTAGCAGTTCTCAGTCTTCTGCACTGAAGGAAGAAAAGAGGTTTTTGTCTCAGTTCCCTGTCAGACACAATCACCGTGCAGCAAGGTGCCACTGCTAAACCAAGACCCACAGTAATAGTAAGCCTCATCTTCAGGCTGGATGTTAGTGATGGTTAAATAGCCACTGTTCCCAGAGACTGAAGCAGTGAACCGATCTGGGATCCCTTCTCCCCGGTCGTAGCCATTACGATGCACATAGCGAGGGGCCTGTCCAGGTCTCTGTTGATACCAGATCATATAGCTTAAACTGCTGGTGTAAGTGCAGGAGAGTTTTGCCGTTTGTCCAGGAGATGCAGATTGAGAAGCAGGTTGAATCAAAGTAATCTGTGAAATCACAACTTTATAAAAAGAAAAAGGAATACATTGTAAAACCTAGATTCATTAATTGTGCTCAAATGTATCTGCCAAGCACTATGATATGTGCACAATAGAAATACTTTTGTGGTTGGGCCAGAATCCAATGGAAAATTGAGTCTTCTAAATTCTTACCTGAGAAGCAGCTAAGAACTGCAAGGCAGGACAGAGGCCAGGCCATGGCAAGTTCTTGAGAGAAGTTTAATTTTAGAAAGCAAAACGGGAACTGGCTGGAACCTTTTTGCTTCTTCCTTGGACCTTGCAATAAACTTCAGATGAAGGATCTGTCATATAAAGCTCTTGACACCCATTGGCTCTGGAGAAATCCCACTCCTCCTCCTCCCAGCCAATGAACAGAGAAGACATTTGCATGAGGGACAGACTTTAAAAAGAAGAAGGAAGGATGCTGAATTGTCCTGGGATGACAGAAATGGGTGGCTTCACTCACAGCAACAGGATTGAGTGGGAAATTTGTGAGGATGATTTTGGAAAGTTGGGAGACACATATTTTCTTCCAAACAGTAATTCAAAGACTGAGGAATTTGTCCCAGAGAATCTGGAGACAGTTGGGAGAGTGTTTAATGCATTCTGCACCTGATAATTCACCTGCCTGCTCCGACACAATCCTATTAAAGGATATTTCCTAGTGATGGTGTGTGTGTGTGTGTGTGTGTGTGTGAATGACTCTTTAAAAATAAAAAAATGAAATATTATTTCTACTTTTCAGATATATACATTTCACTGATTTTACAATCCTTTTGACATTTTACAACTTGACTTCCTTCCCCCTCTTTCTGCGGTTCCTTAAATTTATTTTTAATATCTTCTGCATATCCAAATTAACTTAACTTACTCATTTATTTATCTTCTAGAAATATATACTCCTATGCAGCTTCAGGTTATTACAATAATCTTGCCAATCTGTTTACAATTTATCTGTAAATATTCAATAAACCATTTTTGGTCTTTTATTAAAAAAAAGTTTGTTATCTTGATTCCTTATTCTTCTGGTAAGTTTAGCCATTTCTGCATATTTCATAATTTTTTGTATCCATTCTTCCTTTGTTGGGAGTTCTTTCCATTTTCAGGCAAGTAACGTTTTTGCTGCTGTGGTCACATACATGAATAAATTTCTATATCATTTAGGTAGTTCTAGTCCTCTAATTCCCAAGAGAAAGAGACTCTTGGCTCTATGTGATTGAGGTCAGTAAACCAAATAAATAATAACATTTCTACCTTTTGCAGTACTTTATTTCTCCTGCATAATTTTACATGTTTCAACATGCAAATATGTTGATACATTTATATGCATTCTTATGTGTCACTTATGCAGTGGTTACTTTTGAAAACATAGAGTGGAAAATCTGCCCAAGATCTTCTGTATGATTATATGTACATTCATGCATATTGTACTGTATGTGGGGATTGCTCCTTTTTGCGTGTGGAACTAGTGAGAAAACATCTTGCTTCTCATCAAGGTTGAAGATGGAGAGCAGAATTAGGAGGGGGAGAATTTGTGTGGATCAGCTCGACAACTGAGTTGTTCAGAAAATCCCATCCCTAGGAAAGATGAGGGCAACATGGTTATCTTTGGAAAGGCTGCACATTTCATATTTCCCGTGATCAGTTTTATGAAAAAATGCTTCTTTGTCTTATTTTTTATAATAATTTTAATTAGTTTTCAATTACAACAATCCAATAATAGCCTAATTATATCAATGCCAAATTATAATACAATTAATAATACCGATCATTGAGATGCCAAATTATACAATTTAGCTGCCCCCGCCCTCCGCATGCTAGAATTAATGGTTTGATGGTTTTTCTTTGCTTCTGCGTTCCAAAATCTTATAAATTTCAATTACGCTCCAGTCCAAATATATCACAACTGCAGTTTTAATGGCTTCCATTCGAATTGACCCATTGAATGATTTCTACACCTACAGAGGAAACATTCAAACTCTCTCCTTCCTGTGTGTGGCAATTATTCTGTCTGTAGTGTTTCTTCCTGTCCTTGTAATATATTACAGTCGTACTTTGGATCCCGAATGCCTTGGCTCCCGAACAAATTGGCTCCCGAACGATCAAAAAACCGGAAGTGAGTGTTTTGGTTTTCAAACATTATTTTGGAAGCCGGATGTTCAACGGGGCTTCCGCGGCTTCCGATTGGCGGCAGGAGCTACTTGCAAGAGGGCGGGGACTCTGTTGCAACAGAAAAGAAACACAGATCTGCCTTGCTATCGCTGGATCCTGCCTAATCCATTCTCCTCTGACTGATCATGGACTTAGGGGACTCATAGTCCCTTGGGGAGCTGGGCATCTAAAAGCCAACCCCCAGCTTCTCTGCAGTATGTTGCACCTGGCTCTCTCCTTCAAAGAGCTCAAGGCACAGATCAGATAGAACGGTCCGTGGCAGTTCTCAGTCTTCTGCACTGAAGGAAGAAAAGAGGTTTTTGTCTCAGTTCCCCATTAGATTTGATCACTGTGGAACACCGTGCTGTCAAACGAATCGCCACAGTAATAGTAAGCCTCATCTTCAGGCTGGATGGTAGTGATGGTTAAATAGCCACTATTCCCAGAGACGGAAGCAGTGAACCGATCTGGGATCCCTTCTCCCCGGTTGTAGCCATTACGATGCAGATAGCGAGGGGCCTGTCCAGGTCTCTGTTGATACCAGCCCATATAGCTTAAACTGCTGGTGTAAGTGCAGGAGAGTTTTGCCGTTTGTCCAAGAGATGCAGACTGAGAAGCAGGTTGAATCAAAGTAATCTGTGAAATCACAACTTTATAAAAAGAAAGAGGAATACATTGTAAAACCTAGATTCATTCATTGTGCTCAAAGATATCTGCCAGGCACTATGATATGTGCACAATAGAAATACTTTTGTGGTTGGCCCAGAATCCAAAGGAAAATTGAGTCTTCTAAATTCTTACCTGAGAAACAGCTAAGAATTGCAAGGCAGGACAGAGGCCAGGCCATGGCAAGCTCCTGAGAGGAGTTTAATTTTAGAAAGCAAAATGGGAACTGGCTGGAACCTTTTTGCTTCTTCCTTAGACCTTGCAATAAACTTCAGATGAAGGATCTGTCATATAAAGCTGTTGACACCCATTGGCTCTGGAGAAGTCCCACTCCTCCCAGCCAATGAACAGAGAAGACATTTGCATGAGGGAGAGACTTTTAAAAGAAGAAGGAAGGATGCTGAATTGTCCTGGGACGAGAGAAATGGGTGGCTTCACTCACAGCAACAGGATTGAGTGGGATCTTGGTGAGGATGATTTTGGGAACTTGGGAGACACAATGGCAAATTATAATACAATTAATAATACCAATCACTAAGGTGCCAAATTATACAATTTAGCTGCCCCCGCCCCCCGCATGCTAGAATTAATGGTTTGATGATTTTCTTTGCTTCTGCGTTCCAAAATATTATACGTTCCAATTATGCTCCAGTCCAAATGTATCACAACTGCAGTTTTAATGGCTTCCATTCGAATTGACCCATTGAATGATTTCTACACCTATAGAGGAAACATTCAAACTCTCTCCTTCCTGTGTGTGGTAATTATTCTGTCCGTAGTGTTTCTTCCTGTCCTTGTAATATATTACAGTCATACTTTGGATCCCAAATGCCTTGGCTCCCGAACAAATTGGCTCCCGAACGATCAAAAAACCGGAAGTGAGTGTTTTGGTTTTCAAACATTATTTTGGAAGCCGGACGTTCAACGGGGCTTCCGCGGCTTCTGATTGGAGGCAGGAGCTACTTGCAAGAGGGCGGGGACTCTGTTGCAACAGAAAAGAAACACAGATCTGCCTTGCTTTCGCCGGACCCTGCCTAATCCATTTTCCTCTGACTGATCATGGACTTAGGGGACTCATAGTCCCTTGGGGAGTTGTGCAGCTAAAAGCCAACCCCCAGCTTCTCTGCAGTATGTTGCACCTGGCTCTCTCCTTCAAAGAGCTCAAGGCACAGATCAGATAGAACGGTCCGTGGCAGTTCTCAGTCTTCTGCACTGAAGGAAGAAAAGAGGTTTTTGTCTCAGTTCCCTGTCAGACACAATCACCGTGCAGCAAGGTGCCACTGCTAAACCCACCCCCACAGTAATAGTAAGCCTCATCTTCAGGCTGGATGTTAGTGATGGTTAAATAGGCACTGTTCCCAGAGACGGAAGCAGTGAACCGATCTGGGATCCCTTCTCCCCGGTTGTGGCTATTATGATGCACATAGCGAGGGGCCTGTCCAGGTCTCTGTTGATACCAGCCAATACTCTTTAAACTGCTGGTGTAGTTGCAGGAGAGTTTTGCTATTTGTCCAGGAGATGAAGACTGAGAAGCAGGTTGAATCAAAGTAATCTGTGAAATCACAACTTTATAAAAAGAAAAAGGAATACATTGTAAAACCTAGATTCATTCATTGTGCTCCCAAATATCTGCCAGGCACTATGATATGTGCACAATATAAATACTTTTGTGGTTGGGCCAGAATCCAATGGAAAATTGAGTCTTCTAAATTCTTACCTGAGAAACAGCTCAGAATTGCAAGGCAGGACAGAGCCCAGGCCATGGCAAGCTCCTGAGAGGAGTTTAATTTTAGAAAGCAAAACGGGAACTGGCTGGAACCTTTTTGCTTCTTCCTTAAACCTTGCAATAAACTTCAGATGAAGGATCTGTCATATAAAGCTGTTGACACCCATTGGCTCTGGAGAAGTCCCACTCCTCCCAGCCAATGAACAGAGAAGACATTTGCATGAGGGAGAGACTTTTAAAAGAAGAAGGAAGGATGCTGAATTGTCCTGGGACGAGAGAAATGGGTGGCTTCACTCACAGCAACAGGACTGAGTTGGAACTTGGTGAGGATGATTTTGGGAACTTGGGAGACACAATGGCAAATTATAATACAATTACCGGTAATAATACCAATCACTGAGGTGCCAAATTATACAAATTATACTTGGCTCCTGAACAAATTGGCTCCCGAATGAGTGTTTTGGTTTTCAAACATTCTTTTGGAAGCCGGACGTTTGACAGGGCTTCCGATTGGTGACAAGAGCTTCCTGCCGCCAATCAGAAGCCACGCTTTAGTTTTCGAACATTTTGGAAGTCAAATGTACTTCTGGAACAGATTCTTTTTGACTTTCAAGCTACGACTGTATTTCTGCAAAGCAAGCAGCTCCAGCAAGGTCAGAAATGCACATTGTTTTGGGTTGAAAACAACCCAGGGCCAGTTGTTAAGGTTTTCATAATACAACTTAATGCCCACCAACTGGGACTTGTTTCTAACCGTTCTTCTCCCAAGTTCCTATACCAATTCCAGGCTGGATAATTAGGGTGTTGCTTTAGGTTTGGGTTGGGTTGGCAGTGGCAGTGCTGCTGCTGCTAAAACGTTTTAAAATGGATAATGTTTAGAAAGTTTAACATAATTTGAGGTGGGCAGAGTGGCTGTCAAGGAAACGGCAACAGAAGCCATTTCCTAAATCTGCAAGATGTATTGACCTGTGCATGGAAGTTAGGTGGGTGAACTCAACCTAAGAATTTTAAGGTCTTAAATATAGATTAAATATTAATAAATGCACACATATCTAAATATATGAACCATGTGTCTGAAATAGTACAGGAGAGCAATCCTGAAGCCATTTTGACTCTCCCAATGACCTCAAATATTCCTCTGTAGTAAGGGAGTCAAATGGGGAAAGCCTTCCCATTGTCTTTCTGCTTACAAATCCTGTCTTAAGGGCATATTTATGTATGAATAGGGTGAGCCTGTGAAGTGGATTCAGGAACTAGAGTACTAACCATCACAAAAGAATGGCCAGACTGCCCAGGTAATGCAATCAGAGACCATTATCAGGTATCCTGGCAGGCAGGAATTCTGCTGTAGACCCGCCTGCTATGATGTATGTATGATGATTTTGGGGTGGTCTTTAGCTAAGGGGGGTGGGCAATGTCAACAGTCTTTAAAGGTTCCTGCACACTTTTGTTCAGGGTCTCCCCCTCCTTGGAGGGAGTGGAGGGAACTCTGTGGCAACAGGAAAATAAATATCTGCCTTGCCTTCCACTGGATCCAGCCTCCATTCTTCTCTGACCGATCATGAACTTAGGGGACTCAGGGTCTCATGGGGAGTTGGGCAGCAAAAGCCAAACTCCAATGTTTACATCAGAGGCAATGGCATTTCTATTCCCTCAATATCTATGATGCAAAGAGGTTCAGACACAGCCCCAATGAACATCTCTAGTGCTTTTCAAGTCCCAGCTGTGAAGGAGGAAGAGTCAAGGTTTTTGTCTCAGTTCCCCATCAGACACAATCACCGTGCAGCAAGGTGCCACTGTTAAACCAAGCCCCACAGTAATACACAGCCTCATCTGCAGCCTGGATGGTGCTGATGGTCAAATAGCCTGTGTTTCCTGAGCGGGAAGCAGTGAACCGATCTGGGATCCCTTCTCCCCTGCTGCTGAAACCCTCACAGTGCAGAAAGCGAGGGTTCTGTCCCGATTTCTGCTGATACCAGTAAATATAGGCGCCGCTTGGACTATTGCTGGCCGTACAGGAGAGTTTAGCCATTTGTCCCGGGGACACAGACTCAGAGGCAGGTTGAGTCATCGTGGGTTGAGAAACAATACCTTTGCGAAAGGAAAAGAAAGATATTGATTCATTGACGTTGCTCACAAACATCACAATAGCACACAAGATCATTGGTGTTGTTGTTCCAGAAACATGTGGAAAAGGAATCCTCCCCATTCTTACCAGAGAAGTAGCTGAGAAATGCAAGGAAGGACAGAAACCAGGCCATGGTGAGCTCACTAGAGGAGTTGGACTTTCTCAAAGAAACAGAGAACTGGTAGGAACCTTCCTCCTTCTTTCTTAAAAACCCCAGGGAACTGAAGAGGAAGGGCCTCTTGCAAAGCTATTGGCTCCCATTGGGGTTGCTAGGAATGTCACTCATTCTCCGAGGAGGCGGGACGTTCCACCCCAGCCAAGGGGCAGAGAGGACATTTGCATAAGGGAGAGTATATAAAAAGAAGAGAGGAGGCTCTTGGTTTAGTCATTTTTTTTGGGGGGGGGGAATACCCATACTTCTGACACCAATGGGATGCAGGTGGAGCAGTGGGTTAAACCACAGAGCCTAGGGCTTGCCGATCAGAAGGTCGGTGGTTCGAATCCCCGCAACGGGGTGAGCTCCGGTTGCTCGGTCCCTGCTCCTGCCAACCTAGAAGTTCAAAAGCACGTCAAAGTGCAAGTAGATAAATAGGTAAACGGCGTTTCCGTGCGCTGCTCTGGTTCACCAGAAGCGGCTTAGTCCTGCTGGCCACATGACCCGGAAGCTGTACGCCAGCTCCCTCGGCCAAAGAAGGGAGATGAGCGCCGCAACCCCAGAGTCGTCCGCGAATGGACCTAATGGTCAGGGGGTCCCTTTACCTTTGTTGTTGTTGTTGTTCAGTCGTTCAGTCGTGTCCGACTCTTCGTGACCCCATGGACCAGAGCATGCCAGGCATGCCTATCCTTCACTGCCTCTCGCAGTTTGGCCAAACTCATGTTAGTAGCTTCGAGAACACTGTCCAACCATCTCATCCTCTGCCGTCCCCTTCTCCTTGTGCCCTCAATCTTTCCCAACATCAGGGTCTTTTCTAGGGAGTCTTCTCTTCTCATGAGGTGGCCAAAGTACTGGAGCCTTAACCTCGGGATCTGTCCTTCTAGTGAGCACTCAGGGCTGATTTCTTTAAGAATGGATAGGTTTGATCTTCTTGCAGTCCATGGGACTCTCAAGAGTCTCCTCCAGCACCATAATTCAAAAGCATTTACTATTTACTAATTTACTAATTCAAAAGCATTTACTACAGTGCAATAATGTGTTGAGAGAGATGTAATGTAGAAATCTGGGATACACCTATTTCCCTGTTAAAAGCTAATGCAAAAATGACTTAGGGTTCATCCATGCTTAGCTTTTGCCTGGTGCTGTGTCTGAGTATTTATTTGGGGGGGGGGGGTCCATGCAAAAACCCGTTTTTTAAAGCTGAATTGGAACAATCAGCAATTTGAGTGCGTTCAGCAGTAAGCACAGACCTGTGTCTACAAACACCGTGCAAAACAAAAGTCTAGATTCTCAGAGAGGGATGCAGTGAATTGATCGGGAATCCCTTCTCCCCTGCTGCTGGTATTTCAGAGCACATAGTGAAGTCCCTGTCCAGTTCTCTGTTGATACCAGACAATTTAGCTCACGTTACCATTGGGGGTGCAGGAAAGTTTAGCTGTTTGTCCTAGGGACACAGACTTCGTGGCTGCTTGAGTCGTAGGAGACTGTGAAATGACTCCTTTGAAAAAAGGACAACAATTGATCCTATTTTTTTTATTAAAAAAAAGACAGCTATAACATTTTACAAGGACAGGAAGAAACACCACAGACGGAATAATTGCCACACACAGGAAGAACAAGGATATAGTTTGAGTGCCTCACTTGTACTTCTATAAATCATTTGATGTGTCAATACAAATAGAAGCTATTAATCAGGTATCCTGGCAGGCAGGATTTCTGCTGTAGACCCGCCTCCTATGATGTATGTATGATGATTTTGGGGTGGTCTTTAGCTAAGGGGGGTGGGCAATGTCAACAGTCTTTAAAGGTTCCTGCACACTTTTGTTCAGGGTTTCCCCCTCCTTGGAGGGACTGGAGGGAACTCTGTTGCAACAGGAAAATAAATATCTGCCTTGCCTTCCACTGAATCCAGCCTTCATCCATTCTTCTCTGACCGATCATGAACTTAGCTGACTCAGAGTCCCATGGGGAGTTGGGCAGCAAAAGCCAAACCCCAATGATTTATATCAGAAGGATGCAGGTGTCACAATTTCACAGTCTGCCAGGCATAGACAGTTGACAATCATGCGAGGCAGAATGTCACCGTTGTCATACCTGGTGCAGTGCAGTAGTAAGGAAGGGAGCTCCCTCTGGTGCCTGAACCTATAACTGCATTCATCCTATCACCTCTCGCTTACAATCTGTAATGGTTGGGTCTCTCCCACAGAAGCGAGACAACTCCGGTAGCAACTAACTCTGACTGATCATGGACTTAGGGGACTCATAGTCCCTTTGGGGAGTTGTGCAGCTAAAAGCCAACCCCCAGCTTCTCTGCAGTATGTTGCACCTGGCTCTCTCATTCAAAGAGCTCAAGGCACAGATCAGATAGAACGGTCTGTAGCAGTTCTCAGTCTTCTGCACTGAAGGAAGAAAAGAGGTTTTTGTCTCAGTTCCCTGTCAGACACAATCACCGTGCAGCAAGGTGCCACTGCTAAACCAACCCCCACAGTAATAGTAAGCCTCATCTTCAGGCTGGATGTTAGTGATGGTTAAATAGGCACTGTTCCCAGAGACTGAAGCAGTGAACCGATCTGGGATCCCTTCTCCCCGGTTGTGGCTATTATGATGCACATAGCGAGGGGCCTGTCCAGGTCTCTGTTGATACCAGCCAATACTCTTTAAACTGCTGGTGTAGTTGCAGGAGAGTTTTGCTATTTGTCCAGGAGATGAAGACTGAGAAGCAGGTTGAATCAAAGTAATCTGTGAAATCACAACTTTATAAAAAGAAAAAGGAATACATTGTAAAACCTAGATTCATTCATTGTGCTCCCAAATATCTGCCAGGCACTATGATATGTGCACAATATAAATACTTTTGTGGTTGGCTCAGAATCCAATAGAAAATTGAGTCTTCTAAATTCTTACCTGAGAAGCAGCTAAGAATTGCAAGGCAGGACAGAGCCCAGGCCATGGCAAGCTCCTGAGAGGAGTTTAATTTTAGAAAGCAAAACGGGAACTGGCTGGAAGCGTTTTGCTTCTTCCTTAAACCTTGCAATAAACTTCAGATGAAGGATCTGTCATATAAAGCTCTTGACACCCATTGGCTCTGGAGAAGTCCCACTCCTCCCAGCCAATGAACAGAGAAGACATTTGCATGAGGGAGAGACTTTAAAAAGAAGAAGGAAGGATGCTGAATTGTCCTGAGATGACAGAAATGGGTGGCTTCACTCACAGCAACAGGATTGAGTGGGAAATTTGTGAGGATGATTTTGGGAACTTGGGAGACACAATGGCAAATTATAATACAATTGATAACACCAATCATTGAGATGTCAAATTATACAATTCAGCTGCCCCCGCCCTCCGCATGCTAGAATTAATGGTTTGATTATTTTCTTTCCTTCTGCATTCCAAAATCTTATAAATTTCAATTACGCTCCAGTCCAAATATATCACAACTGCAGTTTTAATGGCTTTCATTCGAATTGACACATTGACTGATTTCTACACCTACAGATGAAACATTCAAACTCTCTCCTTCCTGTGTGTGGCAATTATTCTGTCTGTAGTGTTTCTTCCTGTCCTTGTAATATATTACAGTTGTACTTTGGATCCCGAATGCCTTGGCTCCCGAACAAATTGGCTCCCGACTGAGTGTTTTGGTTTTCAAACATTGTTTTGGAAGCCGGACATTTGACGGGGCTTCCGCGGCTTCTGATTGGCGACAAGAACTTCCTGCCACCAATCAGAAGCCACGCTTTCGTTTTCGAACATTTTGGAAGTAGAATGGACTTCCGGAACAGATTCTTTTTGACTTCCGAGGTACGACTGTATGTCAATCTTTTGCCAGTTGTTGCTGTTCTCCAGCTTGCCTTGGGCGGTGCTTGTGTCCTATTCTTGTTTCAGAAGATCTGAAATGCTTCTTGAAACAAAGCAAGTGTTTCCCTTCCTTCCTTCAGCAGAGGTTTTTGTATCAGTTCCCATTGTCATTGCATCACTGTGCCAACCCACTGCCGTCACTTGCACCTGCACCGCAGTAATATGTGGCCTCATCGTCTGGTTGGACATCAGCGATTGTCAGATAACGTTCGCTGCCTGATTTGGAGCCAGAGAACCGATATGGGATCCCACTGGCTCTGTTGCTATTAGAATACATCACAAGCCGAGGGGCCTGCCCCTCTCTTTGCTGATACCACTCGATACTCCAGCCCTCATATCCACTGCTCAAAGTGCAGGAGAGTCTCGCTGCATTTCTCAGAGTCACAGACTGGGAGGGAGCCTGAGTCATCACAGGCAATGAGCTGATACCTGGAAACAGAGAAAAGAGTTAACACCTGGCTTGGTTTTGTAGGGTTCTGAGCAAGTTGATCTTTTTTTAATCAAAGTAACAGAAACTGCAGATTGAAATCCTTCAACCCTCACCTGAGCAATAAGTCAAAAAAAGCACGAGGACAATGGTCCAAGGCATGATGGGAGATTGGGAACACTTGGCTTCCTGAGGCAAGGTGGATCCGGTCCACATCCAGGTCGTCCCATTTTAAGCGGCTCCAGGATTTGGGTCCGCCCTTCTATGCAAATCTGCCGCTTGCTAATTGGCTGCAAACGGGGCAGGAAGAACCTCCTCCATCTGCTCAAGAACAGCAAAATCAAAAGTACATACTGTACTGCTTTTCTTTTTCCAATCTGCAGTACAGAGTCTTTTTATATTGGGGGGAGGGGGGTTAAAAATGTGCATATACCTTTTTTTTATTTCCTATTAAAAAAATTTCACTTTAAATTTGTATACCACCTTTCTATATTACTATGCCCAAGGCGGCTTACAAACTGAAGAAGCAACAAAGGAGGCGGCAAAGATCGCACATCTAATAACAATCTGCTCCAATACAAAGACTCATAATAAAAACATAATCTTAAAATAAACAACCCATACTACATAATGCAATATTCAATAATTGATTAGAATATAATAGTAAACAGTAAAGTTAAATATCATCAGATAATAATTAAACACATTATCTTCTGCGCCAGCAAGGATGGGGAACAGAGACAATAGAGGGTAAAGCAACATGTTTGTTTGTTTGTTTGTTTTTATTTACATATGGGGTCACGAATGGTCGGACATGACTAAAGGACTAAAGAACAACAATTTATATACGGCTGTATCACAAAAATATGTCACAGCAGTTTACAATATAAAAATATATAACCAGACGATAAAATCATAAAAAGTTACAAACAAGTGAAAAAGCAAAAATAAATTAAAAACCAACTTCATTTTCCTTTGTACAGCAGGCGAATTTCTCCACACACTTTACTGCCCTCCATCCAAGCAAGCGAGAGGCATTAATACGACGTACAGACATTCTAACCAGGCAAAATCACTGAAGGTGCGTTAGATCAACATGCATTGCAGATGGCCAATTCACATTGCAAGCCCATGAAAGTATTTCTGCAGAGCAAACAGCTCCAGCAAGGTCAGAAATGCACATTGTTTTGGGTTGAAAACAACTCAGGGCCAGTTGTTAAGGTTTTCATAATGCCCACCAACTGGGACTTGTTACTAACCATTCTTCTCCCAAGTTCCTATATACCAATTCCAGGCTGGATAATTAGGGTGTTGCTTTAGGTTTGGGTTGGGTTGGCGGTGGCAGTGCTGCTGCTGCTGCTAAAACGTTTTAGAGTGGATAATGTTTAGAAAGTTTAACATATTTTGAGGAGGGCAGAGTGGCTGTCATGGAGGCAACAGAAGCCGTTTCCTAAATCTGCAAGATGTATTGACCTGTGCATGGAAGTTAGGTGGGTGAACTCAACCTAGAGAAGGGATGGGAGGGGTTATAGGAATTTTAAGGTCTCAAATATAGAATAAATATTAATAAATGCACACATATCTACATATATCAACCATGTGTCTGAATAGTACAGGAGAGCACTTCTAAAGACTCTCCGAGTGACCTCAAATATTCCTCTGCAATAAGGGAGGCAAATAGGGCAAGTCTTCCCATTGTCTTTCCCCTTACAAATTCTGTCTTAGGGGCATATTTGTGCATGAATGGGGTAAGGCTGTGACCTGGTTTCAGGAATTGAATTATTTACCATCACAAAAGAATGGCCAGGCTGCCCAGGTCATGCAATCAGAGACCATTATCAGGTATCCTGGCAGGCAGGATTTCTGCTGTAGACCCGCCTCCTATGATGTATGTATGATGATTTTGGGGTGGTCTTTAGCTAAGGGGGGTGGGCAATGTCAACAGTCTTTAAAGGTTCCTGCACCCTTTTGTTCAGGGTTTCCCCCTCCTTGGCGGGACTGGAGGGAACTCTGTTGCAACAGGAAAATAAATATCTGCCTTGCCTCCCACTGGATCCAGCCTCCATCCATTCTTCTCTGACCGATCATGAACTTAGCTGACTCAGAGTCCCATGGGGAGTTGGGCAGCAAAAGCCAAACCCCAATGATTTACATCAGAAGGATGCAGGTGTCACGATTTCACAGTCTGCCAGACATAGACAGTTGACAATCATGTGAGGCAGAATGTCACCGTTGTCATACCTGGTGCAGTACAGTAGTAAGGAAGGGAGCTCCCTCTGGTGCCTGAACCTATAACTGCATTCATCCTATCACCTCTCGCTTACAATCTGTAAGTGAGACAACTCCAGCAGCAATTAACTCAGGTTTATTGCTCAAAACACACAAATCACTCTGGAGCTCAGTCACTCGGCGTCTGCTTCCATATAAGCTGTTACCAAGTCTGAGTTCTGCCCCTTTCTCTTCCCACATTTAAAGCCCCACTTTTGCTTCCTTTCCTGTTCATGCCTCTCATTAATTCTTGCTTGCCTGCGCATCATGGGATGGGCAGGGGCGGAGGAAGTCTCATCACTACCCGGGGCGGCGACCGGAGGCACCCCTGCGGGCGGGGCAGCGTGCTTGCCTTGGCTTTTCTTTTTTTTAAAAGGGCTTCCCCCCCCCGCTGCCGGGCGGAGCCGCCCGCAGGCCCGCAGGGGTGAGGGGAGGGGAGGGCTAGCGAGGATGGGGTGTCACCCTTGTGACAAGCGTGACACCCCTCCTCCTTGCTGGCCGCCCCGGCAGCAGGGAGAAAAGCCCTTTAATAATAATTTAAAAAGGAAAGCAGGCACCGGCGGCTGGCTAAGCAAGCAAGCCAGCCTGCCGTCGCGCGCTGAGCGATGCTTTCGGCGCCGCCAATCGCGGGGGGGCGGTGCCCCCCACCCCGAGTGTCACCCCCACCCCAGGGCGCTGCCTGGGGCGGCCCGCCCCCCGCTCCCCCTCGCTACGCCGCTGGGGATGGGCTATTACCCCTCACTCTGTGTCCGAGCTTAAACTGTCAGTCTGTGTTTTCTCCCTGGACCAGCTGACACAATCCTTGACAACCAGTCAAGGGAGAGGTTCTGGCTTCCTCCTCTTCTCAACCTGCGTACCAGGTGGAGCTGGACACAGAATTGACCTGCGCCTCCATGGACAGCTGTGAGTCCAAAATGACTCGCAGGCTGCGCACCTGGTCCTTCAGGGGCACAGTTACCCCATTCTGGACCAGGGAGTCTTCCACACCCACCTGCCCCCTGTCCCCCCAAAACAGTACTTCTGTCTTATCAGGATGCAACCTCAATCTGTTGGCTGCCATCCATCCTCCAACCGCCTCCAGGCACCCACACATCAAACCAAACACTGTAACATTTCTCAGCTCCCTGCACTGGAGGGAGGGAGAAGGTTTCTGTCTCAGTTCCCCATCAGACTTTATCACAGTGCCACATGCTGCTGAGCCAAGCAACACAGTAATAGTCAGCCTCATCTTCCGTCTCAGTGCCGGTGATGGTCAAATAGCCTGTGGTTCCAGAGCGGGAAGCGGTGAACCGATTTGGGATCCCTTCTCCTTTGCTGCTGCAAGTATCACAGTGCACAAAGCGAGGGGCCTGGCCAGGTTTTTGCTGAATCCAGACAATATAGCTCACGCTTCCGCTGGCAGTGCAGGAGAGTTTAGTAGTTTGTCCCGGGGGTGCAGACACAGAGGCAGTTTGGGTCATAGTAGGCTGTGAAATGACACCTTTGGGGAAAGGACAATTGACACGGATTCATTTAGTGTGCTCGCAAGTATCAGACAGGCCCTTTCATCAATGCTCAATGTTGTTCTTGGCTCTACCTCCATGGAGAGTCAGTCCTCTACACCCTTACCTGAAAGGTAGCCGAGAAGGACAAGGAAGGACAAAGCCCAGGCCATGGTGAGCTCTCTGGAGGAGTTGGGCTTTGGAAAGCAAAATGATAAGTGGCAGGAGCCTTTCCACTTCTTTATTTAATCCCCAAAGGAGCTGAAGCTGGCAGGTCTTGTCACTTAAAGCTAAGGGTGCCCATTGGCTTTGTTAGAAATGCCAATCTGCAGAGGCGGGACATTCTTTCCCTGCCAATGAACAGAGAGGATATTTGCATAAGGGAGAGTATTTAATAAGAAGATGCAAGGCTGTTGTCCTAGGACGAGAGAAGTATTTTGCTTCTGAAGCATTGCTCACAATAAAATAAAAAAATAAAAAAATTCATTCCAGTAGCACCTTAGAGACCTCCTCCTCCTCCTCCTTCTTCCTCTTCTTTCTCTTCCTCCTCTTCCTCCTCCTCCTCCTCCTCCTCCTCCAGGAATTGGAAGCAAGATGTGGTCCAAATATTTACTTCCATCCCTTGAAATCCCATCTGGTAAACCCTCTAGGGGACAGGTTCTAGGAGTGGGCAGAATCAGAGGTCAAAGTGGATGGAGAAATCAATCTGATTCTTTGTGCAATAGGCTTTGTTTTAGCCATGAAAGCCCAAGGAGTTTCTAAATGAAAGACACCCACTCCACTAAGGGGGGGCACTCCTTCCTCCAAACTCCCCCAAGACGGAGTTGTACTAATGCACTCAAATGCACTCCAGAGAACAGAAACCAAAGTGAATGAAACTTTTATTTAAAAGGAAACAAATGAGGAAATGAAATTAATCTATTCACGCACATGCACATTCTTTTCCGACTCTTTTTGACTGCAGAAGGTGTACTTGTACCTGACATATTTGCTGCATTTCTTCAAGCCAATCTGAGCGTGAGTGAACAGAAAGCATCAGCCATGTAGCCATGCTTAGTGCACATTCTCCTGCTTCATTTCACATCGCTGGTGCAGTGGGAGCAGGTGCTCTCAGAACCACTAATCTGCCAAAAATGGACCAACATCTCCCCTTAAAGGTTAAAACTGGAAAAGCAGCCATCGTTGAGCTCAACATGAACAGGAAGGTTATATAATATGAAAACCAATGCTGATATTCAGTGCTCAAGCAGATGGAGTAAGACCATGGTTTTCCGGGCAACACATTTGGTTGATATGGCCTGGTTTTTAAATCTTGCAGATATGGAATAGAAACATTACTGTGGACTCAGCTACACTGGTCAATTATTTCGTTATAACTGCGTTATAAACATGCAACACCAGATGGCGATGTAGAGCTATGATTTGTCGCCAATAGGGATTTTCCATTATGAGATTTTATAACGTGTTTTCCTGTACCGATTTTTAAATGTGTATAGATCCAGCTCAAGTCTGGTCAGTGATGCTATCAGGACAGAACTATGAGGCCTATATCCAGGGCTCCACCTAGTTGGTTTCAACCTGCCACAAACCTCATGGAGGAAGTTTGTGGTATCTTAATGATATTGCACACATGTGGAACATCTACAGTTTCTTGCTCTGGAGAATCTTCACTTCTGGAGCTGGTTGCTCTGCAGGAACTGTTCTTTAAAGGCATGCAAGGTGACTAGGCAACCTGCAGGGTGTATTGGTGCTGACCTTTAAAGCCCTAAAAGGCCTCGGCCCTATATATCTGAAGAAGTGTCTCTGACCCCATCGTCCAGGCCAAACACTGAGATCCAGTTCACTAGAAAGCATCCCAGACCCTCCATCTCCCAGAACCCGGTGAGCCTTAAAAGTAGGAGAGCAAAGGGCTCAAAAACAGAGTGTCAGCGTCGAGTCAGATGAGGAGGAGTGGTGGCAAGCCCCCCCCCCTCCTGACAAGGCGGCACCCACACAGGAATCTGAAGAATTCATACCTGGGGAAGACTGGTGGTGGCACTCCTCTGAAGAGGAGGAATCTGACAGGGAGGAGGAGGGAAGACCAGAGCTGGGGGAAGAAGTTCAGCCAGAAGCAGGCCCCAGTCAGGAGGAGAATCAGCCGATCCCCTCTCCTCCTCCCTTCTCAGCTGTAGAACGCCGAGCTGAGAAGCGACGGTGGCAATTAGAGACAGCTGCAGCTCATAAGAAGCGTGGGAGTGAACCGGCTACTTAGGGAAGCCGGCTGCCCCATTCTGCAGCGTCTGCAACTGATGTGCTGGTGTGTGTGTGTGTGTGTGTGTCTGTGTGTCTGTGTGTCTGTGTCTGTGTCTGTGTCTGTGTCTGTGTCTGTGTCTGTGTCTGTGTCTGTGTCTGTCTGTCTGTGACTCCTGCCTTATTCCTGTGTTCGTGATTCCTGCCTGGTACCTGTGTTTGTGACCCCCTGATGTGTTTCTTGTGCTCCTGACTGGCTTTCGACTTGGACTGTCTTCGACCTTGACTTCCTGGACCCCGGCATTGGCGAGAGACCTTATCCTTATCTGCAGCTGCCTGTCGGTCTTTGGCGTGGCAATCATAGGTGCCGTAACACAGAGGGCCCTTAGCGGCACCCATAGAGGAGATGAATGAGGAAGTGGGAGGGGGCGCAGAGATTCACTCGGCACAACGCCATTATCCAAGAGGCTGGGTTCTGTAGCCTTTCTCTGTAAAGATCGAAATAGAAAAGGACGGTAAGAAACTTTTCCTTGCCTTTATACTTTTCGGGCAACCAGCCGAGAGTCACTGACAGCATCTTGTGAGGCGAGTATAGCATTTTGAGGAGAGTATAGCATTTTGGCCCTGGGACACAGACATGGAGGCAACTTGAGTCAATAATGGCTGTGAAGTGACACCTTTACAAAGAGAGAACGCAATATATAAACCTACAAAATATTTTCTGAATTTGCAAATATCACTAAAGTATTCCATTTCCATGATAAATACCGTAGTGGTGTTGTAGTCCAAGAGTTCACCACAACAATAACTGAGCAGTAAGTGAGAAAGGGGACAACAGAGGACCAGATGGTTGGACAGTGTTCTCGAAGCTACTAACATGAGTCTGACCAAACTGCGGGAGGCAGTGGAAGACAGGAGTGCCTGGCGTGCTCTGGTCCATGGGGTCACGAAGAGTCGGACACGACTGAATGACTAAACAACAACAAGTGAGAAAAGCGAAGAGAACAAGGAACCAGGTCATGGTGGAAGTCAAAAGGAAGGTGAGTCCCAGGCAGAAGTACCAATGTGGCTGAGGTTTAGAAAAAGGATTAGTGTAAGCAAATTGATTATGTATTTTATGATGTTTTAAAATGTTGTTTGTATTATATGATGAGTTAAAATTGATGAATATGAAAACTGTTAGAGAGGAAAGATAGTGAATTCAACAGAGGGGGACTTGAGGAAGTCAACCGAAATATGAAATAAAGGACGAAGGAATGCCTGGCCCACAGAATAGGACCAGGCCCAAGCAATGATATTAATATTGTTATTAAGGTTAAATGTATTATGATTATGCCTACCCTTGTAAGAGAGGGGGATGAATGTGCCTCCCACAGTGAGAGGGGGGAAGTATGGAAATTTAACCGATATGTTATGTGCTTAAAAATTGTAAAAACCAATAAAAATTTTGAAAAGAAAAAAAAACATATTGAAATTAAAATAAAAAAGGAAGGTGAGTCCCAGAGGCAAAGAGCTCTCTAATCTTGCTGCACCTCCCACCTTCTCTCTTAAATTTCCTGGGAACTGAGGAGTGTCCTGCCATGCTAATATGCCAGCACCCATTGGCTTCACTAGAGGAAGCATGAGGAAATGTGGTGAGCAAATGACCACAGAGCAGAGTTTGCATTAAAGAGTGGATCTAAAGAGCAACAAATGAGACTTGCAAGGAATGAAATCCTGCAGTGTGCAGTGCTGCAATTTAGGACACTCCCACATGCAGGCGAGACAGGAAAAGGTTCCCCACAAGATCTTGCCCTGGGAAAGGGACTTTTTTTTCAGGGCAAGAGTGAGGCACGGGTCACCTGACTCACCCGGGAGCACATCCCAGAAGACACATGTCCCAGTTTTGGGTCTGAAAAAGTTGGACGGTATGTAACACCGAAAGAAGGCAGAGGTGAGATTTGAAAAAGAGAGAGAGGAATGCCGTTTCAAAGAAAGAGAGAAAGCAAGTTTTAAAAGGTTTGTTTGAGTAAGCATGCAGATATGCAGATGAACATGCTAGGTATTGGAGGAACATAACTGGAGGACCTTTCCGCATGTATTGTGACTTCACCAATAGAAATGTACTTTTATGTAGTTTCATGTATGTATACAATAAAGTATTATCATCCTCTCTCTTCAACAGGGCAGGTGGGGTGTCCTGCAGCAGTAAATAAATATCACCTCCTGGGTGCTTTTGTTTTAATAGATCAGTCTCTGTCTATTTTATATTCCCAACCAGATAATAGACTTGATGGTAGATATCCAACAGTGGGCTATAAAGAGCATGAGCCAGGACCTATTCAAGATGCACACTTGGCTACTTGAACAACCCATAATGTGTGATTAGGCAGGAATATTGTGCATGCCCACTTAATTTCAACGCATGAGTAAGACCCAAGCCAAATGCATTTCTGTTAATGAACTCTTATTTCATTTTGCTGTCCTTCAAGCCTGTCCCTTCCCAGGGAGAAGAACTGTCACTAATAATAATAATAATAATAATAATAATAATAATAATAATAATAATTTTTTATTTGTACCCCGCCCATCTGACCAGGTCCCCCCAAGCTTGAGCTATTTTGATTTCTGCACTCTGCAGAGGAAGAGTGAAGGTTTTTGTCTCAGTTCCCCATCAGATTGCACCACTGTGGAACTGCAAGCTACCAGAGTTCTCATAAGCACAGCAGTAATAAACGGCCTCGTCTTCAGCCTGGATATTGGTGATAGTTAAATAGCCAGTGTTCCCAGAGACAGAACCAGTGAACCGATCCGGGATCCCTTCTCCTCGGGTGCTGGTATCATAGAACACAAAGCGAGGAGCCTGCCCAGGTTTCTGTTGATACCAGTGAAAGTAGCCCCAGCTTCCACCGCTACTTTTAGAACAGGAGAGTTTAATTGCTTGGCCCAGGGAGACAGACTCGGAGGCTGCCTGAGTCAATGTCGGCTGTGAAGCAACCCCTTTGCAGAAAGAAAAAGAAAAACCAATGCATCATTCTCTGCTCTTTAATATCACATACGTATTCCATTTCTGTGCTAAATAGAGAAATAGCTCTGTTGCTAGCCTATTAGACCACGTAACCCATACCTGAGCAGTAAGTGAGAAAAATGAAGAGAATAAGGATCTGGCCCATGGCGAAATTCAAAAGGCTGGTGAGTCCCAGAGGCAAGCAGCTCTCTAATCTAGCTGGACCTCCCCCCTTCTCTCTTATATACCCCAGGAGCTGAGGGATGATCTATCATGCAAATATATCCGCACCCATTGGCTTTTCTGGAGACATTATGAAGAACTGTGATGAAGTTCTCTCAGATGACCACAGAGCAGGTTTTGCATGAAGGGTGTGATCTGTTGTACAAAAGTAAGAGTCACATCTGCCCAGATTTGCCTCTGGTACACACACACACACACCACTGGCAGATGGTCCCTGGAAAGTTCCCCTAGGAGGAAGGGGTGTGATTTGTGGAGAGTCCTGATGTCAGGGACTGGCTAGATGAAGAAGAATGGTGGGAGACTATAGCCGGGGAACACCTCAGGGAAGCATCAGTGTGAGAAAGCTCCAAGCCAGGAGGCTGGTGGTGGGACACAGAACACAAGTCAGAGGAAGAAGGGTTGTGCCGATGGGTTGTGGAGAATCCACTGTCTACCAGCTCCATCTGGTATGCAGACTGAGACCCTACCTGCCCGCAGACTGTCTTGCCAGAGTGGTGCATGCTCTGGTTATCTCCCGCTTGGACTACTGCAATGCGCTCTACGTGGGGCTACCTTTGAAGGTGACCCGGAAACTGCAATTAATCCAGAATGCGGCAGCTAGACTGGTGACTGGGAATGGTTGCCAAGATCATATAGCACTGGTTCTGAAAGACCTACATTGGCTCCCAGTACATTTCCCAGTACAAATCCAAGCATAATTCAAAGTGTTGGTGCTGCCCTTTAAAGCCCTAAATGGCCTCGGCCCAGTATCCCTGAAGGAGCGTCTCCACCCCCATCGTTCAGCCCGGACACTGAGGTCCAGCTCCAAGGGCCTCCTGGCAGTTTCCTCACTGCAAGAAGTGAAGCTACAGGGAACCAGGCAGAGGGCCTTCTCAGTTGTGGCACCCGCCCTGTGGAACGCCCTCCCACCAGATGTCAAGGAAATAAAGAACTATCTGGCTTTTAGAAGACATCTGAAGGCAGCCCTGTTTAGGGAAGTTTTTAATGTTTGATGTTTTATCGTGTTTTTAATATTCTGTTGGGGGCCACCCAGAGTGGCTGTGGAAACCAGATGGGCAGGGTATAAATTATAAATTATTATTATTATTATTATTATTATTATTATTATTATTATTATTATTATTATTTTGGTTTTTTGCTATGTACATAATAAAACAGTGCCATTCAGTTAGAAAAGAGTACTTGTATCTCAAGCCTTATGCCAATTTTAATTGGTTATTTATTTTATCCACAAGCGCTGCTTGTTCCACCAGTTTGTCAGAGAGGCTTCCAGCCAGTGTGGTGTAGTGGTTAAGAGCGGTGGACTCGTAATCTGGGGAACCGGGTTTGCATCTCCGCTCCTCCACATGCAGCTGCTGGGTGACCTTGGGCTAGTCACACTTCTTTGAAGTCTCTCAGCCCCACTCACCTCACAGAGTGTTTGTTGTGGGGGAGGAAGGGAAAGGAGAATGTTAGCCGCTTTGAGACTCCTTCGGGTAGTGATAAAGCGGGATATCAAATCCAAACTCTTCTTCTTCTTCTTCTTCTTCTTCTTCTTCTTCTTCTTCTTCTTCTTCTTCTTCTTCTCCTCGATACCCTGCCATCTTCTTCCAGCAAAGCCCCCCCCCCAATTGCCCTCCTGCCCTAACCACTTCAAACTTGTCCCTGGCCAAGCTGTTCCTTTCAGACTCAAATATTTTATTGTGTGGTTCAGGTTTCCTCCTGCAGCGAGGAAGAGAGAGAAGGTTTTTGTCTCAGTTCCCCATCAGATTGCACCACTGTGGAACCTGAAGCCACCAGTGTCCTCCCAAACACAACAGTAATAAACGGCCTCGTCTTCAGCCTGGAGGTTGGAGATAGTTAAATAACCAGTGTTCCCTGAGACGGAACCCGTGAACCGGTCTGGGATCCCTTCTCCCCTGTTGTTGGTGCCATAGAGCAGAAAGAGAGGAGCCTCTCCAGGTTTCTGTTGATACCAGCGAAATGCACTCTTGCTGCTGCTACTTTTGGAGCAGGAGAGAATCAGCGTCTGGCCCAGAGTCCCAGATTCGGAGGCTGACTGAGTCAATGTGTGCTGTGAACTGACACCTTTGTAAAGAAAAGGGAAAAACAACAAGTATGCATCATTTTCTGTTTTCTCAAATGTCAGAAAAGTATTAATACTTTTCTAGTGATAAATGCCACAAGACAAATAGCATGGTCACCAGCCCCATATTCCCTCCACAACCAGACCTGAGCAGTAACTGAGAAACACGAACAAAACACGCAGCTTGGCCATGGTGGAAATCAAAATGAGGGCGAGTCTGAGAGGAACAAATGTTCTCTAATCTAGCTGCACCTTCCTCCTCCTCTCTTAAATCCCCCATGAAATGAGGAAAGACCTATCATGCAAATATATCAACAGTCATTGGCTTTGCTAGGGGCAGGAAATATGATGAACTTCTAACGAAATAATTTTGCATGCGTTAGGCAGTTTAAATGAAGAACGACATTTTGTTTAGGACCGGAGTGGGATCTTAGATTCAGTGGCTTAATGCGGCCCTCCAGCCTCTCTTTCTGGCCCTCAGGAACCTTCCAGACCTGACTAGAATATATCATTGAAAGGCGAGAATGACCCTTGCTGCCCTGGCTGGAAATTCTCAAGGCAAACTAAAAATGTGATGTATCTCAAAGGGTTAGGATTGTAGTGAAAATCTGAGCAATCTTTTTCTGGCATGTCTGAACTGTATGCTGCAACATTTTGTTGCTTGCAGGTCTCACTTGTTGGGTATGCAAGTTCCATTCCTTGCCAAATGAACGTACCAACACTCAGGAGAGACCATATGCTTGTTCACACATGAACACAGGTACAAGCTGCCTCTAGACATGCACAAATGTTAGTGTGTATGCTTCTTGATTTGTACAGCTCAACTATTGTGTGCAGATTTTACACACATTGAATGTTGCATGTGAATAACTGTAGAGGTATAATAAATTGCTTTCAGTCAGGATGTTAGGGTAGCTAAATGGGCAATGTTTCCAGAGGTAGAACCTATGAACTGATCTGGAATCTCTTCTCCCCTGGTGCTGGCATTGTACAGTGGTACCTCGGGTTACAGACGCTTCAGGTTACAGACACTTCAGGTTACAGACTCCGCTAACCCAGAAAGCGGGTTCTCCATCATGGAGAGCACGTGTTGCGGTGGGGCCTAGCAAACTACCCCTTAGTTGCTGGGCGGGTTTGTTTGGACGGCCACTACTGTGATTGGACCCTGGGGTGTTGTTGGGGAGAATTATATGTTGCCATTTATGATGGACAGCCCAGCGTTTATAAATGGTTTGCACGCAGCAGGATCTCCCTCTTTGGCTGCGTGCTTCGGATCACCCGCCCTCCCTCCCTAATTTTAGGCCTCTGTGTTGACCTTGCTATGCCTATCATGGGGTCGTCTGCTGTTGGGGCAGGGGCCTGGTAGGATTTTTTTCCATTTGGCTGATTGGCTTGTGCCATCTGGTTTTTGCCTACTGCGTAGCAAATAGTCACAACTTGTAAGGTTGGCAGTTAGGCATTGGTTATTATTATGTTGGATGGAGGAGGGGACTGTTGACTGCATTTGCCCCTCCCCAATTGAGGAGGGGACTGCTGACTTCGTTTGCCCCTCCCAATTGATGGTGTTGTGTGGGGAATTCCGTTAAAGGAATCCAGGGGCTCGACATGCTTTTGTCCATATCCCCCGGTCGGGGGCCAGGGCCACGCAAGAGCCCCTGGGAGCCTGTGGGAAGAGGGGAGGGTCAGACCCATCCGGCCCCCTTTCTCTACCTGGATGGTTTTCCCCCTTTACTGACAAATGTCAGTTCTGTCCTTAGCGGACAGATAGTCTGAACCAATGCCTACGCAACCACTCACATGTCTTGTAATTTAATAAAGTTGTGGCCAAATTCATGCCAAAAACCAAAACCAAAATTTATGTCTGAGGTATGAATTTATTTGGAGGGGTGGTTTGGGACCTCGGCACGCAAATAGTACATCGGGTTAAGAACTTTGCTTCAGGGTGAGAACAGAAATCGTGCGGCCGTGGTGCAGTGGCAGCGGGTGGCCCCATTAGCTAAAGTGGTACCTCAGGTTAAGAACGGACCTCCAGAATGAATTACCGTATTTTTTGCTCTATAAGGCGCACCCGACCATAGGACGCACCTAGTTTTTAGAGGGGAAAAGCCCATTTTTTTTTGAGGATCAGCTCAAATTTCTGCAGCTTCTTTTGCAAAGGAGAAAAGCCCCCTTTTTTTGAGGATCAGCTTAAATTTCTGCAGCTTCTTTTGCAAAGGAGAAAAGCCCCCTTTTTTGAGGATCAGCTCAAATTTCTGCAGCTTCTTTTGCAAAGGGAAAAAACCCTGTTTTATGGGGTTTAACTCACAGTTCTGCAGCTTCAGGAAGCCATTTCTACAGTTTCCAGACAGATAATCTAATCAGCCAGTCACATGTCGCTGGGGAAACAGCCTCCCTCTGCAAGGGGGCGGGGCTGGAATCTCTCTCCCTTATCTCTCTCCCCGATGTTTTGCTGAGCAGCTGCTCAGCGGGCTTCCTTTCAACACCCCCTTCTCTCTCTCTTTTTAAAAAAGCACAATCTGCTTTTGCCCCTGGGCAGTTCAGCTCCAGGGACCACACATTCGCTCCATAAGACACACAGACATTTCCCCTTACTTTTTAGGAGGAAAAAAGTGCGTCTTATGGAGCGAAAAATACGGTAAGTTTTTTAACCCGAGGTACCACTGTAGAGCCCAAAGCAGGGATATTCTCCAGTTTTCTCTTGATACCAATGAAAGTGAGGTCCTCAGACTTAACATCAGTGCAGTTGCATCCAAGATCTGCAACTGCCCCATGATCGTCTTCCAAGCTGCAAAATCTGCTCTCTTGCCCTAACTTTGAGCCTGTCCATGGTGAGGAGGAAGGGATGTCCCATTCGGCCTCAATGAAGTTCCTGGGTGATTCAAGTTTCCTACTCTAGGGAGGAAGAGTGAAGGTTTTTGTCTCAGTTCCCCATTAGATTGTACCACCGTGGAACTTAGCACTGCCAGTGCCCTCCCAGACACAACAGTGATAAACAGCCTCATCTTCAGCCTGGAGGTTGGAGATGGTTAAATAGCCAGTGTTCCCAGAGACAGAACCAGTGAACCGATCCGGGATCCCTTCTCCCCTGTCGTTGATGTTATAGAGCACAAAGCGAGGAACCTGCCCAGGTTTCTGTTGGTACCAGTAAAAGTTGCCCCAGTTTCCACCGCTACTTTTTGAGCAGGAGAGTTTAGCGTTTTGCCCCAAGGACGTCGATTGTGAGGCAGGCTGAGTCAACGTTTGCTGTGAAAGGACACCTTTGCAAGGAGGAGGAAAATGATAAAACCATGAATCATTTTCTGTATTTTCAAATATCATGGAAGTTGGCTTGGGGGGGGGCATGATAAATACACACGAGAAATAGTTTTGCTGTAGGCTCATTAGCCCACCAGAACCATACCTGAGCAAAACAAAATAAAATAAAAAAAATTCCTTCCAGTAGCACCTTAGAGACCAACTAAGTTTGTTCTTGGTATGAGCTTTCGTGTGCATGCACACTTCTTCAGATACACGAAGTGTGCATGCACACGAAAGCTCATACCAAGAACAAACTTAGTTGGTCTCTAAGGTGCTACTGGAAGGAATTTTTTTTATTTTATTTTGTTTTGACTATGACAGACCAACACGGCTATCTACCTTTAACATACCTGAGCAGTAAGTGACAAAGCTGAAGAGAACAAGGATCCGGGCCATGATGAAAGTTAAAAGGTGGATGAGCCTCAGACAGGAAAAAAATTCTGTGTCTAATCTAGCTGCACATACCCCCTCCTCTTTTGAATACCCCAGGAGCTGGGGAATAATTTACCATGCAAATATGTCAAGACCCATTGGCTCTTCTGGAGACATTATGAAGAACTGTGATGAAGTTCTGAAAAATTACCCTGGAACAGATTTTGATGAAAGGGACCGTATAAAACAGTGATGGCTAACCTTGATACTCCAGATGTTTTGGAACTACAACTCCCATCATCCCTAGCTAACAGGACCAGTGGTCAGGGATGATGGGAGTTGTAGTTCCAAAACATCTGGAGTGTCAAGGTTAGCCATCACTGGTTTAAAAGAAGAGATAAGGTTCTCAGTGCCACACTTTCAGAATAAAAATTTGCTCATGGCACCCCAAATATTTTTATTGATAAGAAATACATGGGGGGGGGAGGAACAACTCCTAGCAGTGCTTGACTGATAACATAGAACACAACTACTTGATAATATGATCATGGGACATTCAGAAAATATAAAACAATGCAGCTACATAAGAACATGAATCACCCTCAAAATATAAATGAGCTTCTTATATATGTATCTTTAAGTTTGTATATTGTGTGAGCTTGCTTTTGCTGGGTAATCTCATTTATATTAGGTCTACTTTGAGACAAACAGACTCTCATGTCCTCGTGAACATAAAGAAGCCTTCATCTTTTATGTCTGTTCATATTTGTCAGTGTTGAGAATCCCTGTCACAACAATATGTTGTGGAGAACTGTAGAAGAATAGCCAACGGTCTTGGAGATAGCCATGAATACCGGTACTGTTTCTGGTGGTTGTTGTTGTTTTGTGTGAAAATGTGAGGTGCTTTTTTCTAAAAAATAAATAAATGCTTAGGGGTACTCTCATTTTCCTACTCATATTGAAATACTGCCCCTCAATGAGGCCAAACTTAGATTCGCAAAATGTTTAGGGGTATGCGTACCCCTGTGTACCCCCCAGAAAAAAGCATTCTGTGTGTGTGTGTGTGTGTGTGTGTAAACTCATACATATATTTGTTGATCCTTCATCCAGGCAAGGAAGAAGGATGATCACAATTCAAGGGCATTTTCCAGGGCCACATAGAGAGGACTGGAGGGCCACATCTGGTCCCAGGTCTGAGGTTCCCCACTCCACAAACACACACAAAAAAGTGTTATAAATCTGGATTGGGAAGGAAGAGTCTGTGCTAGGCCCCATTTAGGCTGCACACTTGACTAATAACCCCAAAAGTAGTATAAGTAGGCATAGGGAGGAATGTGATTCAATTAAGACTTAAATAAACTTCTCCACACCTGAGCTAAAACACAACTATTCTTTTGAAATTTGCATTTCTGCGAATTTTCAAATGCAGTTCACCGGCCAAGTAATGTGTATAAAACTTCATATATTGGGATAAAGTGTGCATATAAATGCATGAATTGGTGAAAACAGCGGACCAAAGTGCATTTTATCAGGGGAAATTGTTTTGCAAAATGTGTATGAGGGGGAAATTAATTGCAAAAATGTGTGTATGAGGCGAATTTCAAACTGCGATGCTGATGAATTCTCATCAAGAAATGTTCACCAAACGTATGTGGAAATGTGGCAAAGTGAATTCGTTCTGGAGGGACTCAGTGCTGATATCGTGGTCTCCAGCTTTGCAGTTCCCCTCTAATATTGTGAAACAATATGTATTTTGTACTGTTGGCTTTGACAACGTTTTCATTTTATTCTTCCCTTGGTATATAGCTGCTTATTGAGTACTATAAAATGTGAACTTACTGAGAAAATCTAGTAGTTATTTTACAAAGAGAGAGAGATTGGAAAAAATGAGGAAAGTGAAAGAAAGTGAAAATGATGGATTTGCCCATCGCTAAGGATAAGGCAGCAAAAGTTGTCTATGGCCACTTGAGTTCTATTCAGGATTTAGACCCAAACCAAACACACACATTTTACCAAGCTGTTATTTCACACGGCAGCTGCATGGGTGCCTAGGGACCCTGTACTTCCCTCAAATGAAGAGAATCTGAATCAACATCTCCCCCTTGTGTCTGAAACCTGGATCACAACATATTTGTATAGTGTTTCAAAATATAGACATTTTGCTTTCAGTTTCCACAAAGGAAAGAGATTTCAGCTAATCATTGGGGGTAACCTGACAATTGTAGTAGTAGTAGTAGTAGTAGTAGTAGTAGTAGTAGTAGTAGTAAATGGTAAAGGTCCCCTGGATGGTTAAGTCCAGTCGAATTCGACTATGGGGTGCAGCGCTCACCTCTGCTTTCGGGCCGAGGGAGCCGGCCTTTGTCCACAGACAGCTGGGTCACGTGGCCAGCATGACTAAACCGCTTCTGGTGCGACCGAACACCGTGACGGTAGCCAGAGTGCACAAAACAGCCATTTACCTTCCTGCCACTGCAGTACCTATTTATCTACTTGCACTGGTATGCTTTCAAACTGCTAGGTAGGCAGGATCTGGGACAGAGCAACGGGAGCTCACTCTGTCGGGGGGATTCAAACTGCTGAACTTTTGATCGGCAAGGCCAAGAGACTCAGTGGTTTAGACCACATCACCACCCGCATCCCTGTCCCACAATGATAACAGCTGCTCAAGAGTGGATCAGACAACCTTGAGAGATGATGGGGTCTTCCAGTACGGTGGCATTTAAGCAGAGGACGGGCAGCTACCTCTCAAGTATGCTGAGGTTTGGAAGATTGCAGCATTCAGCAATGGGTTGGATTAGATTACCCAAGGTCCCGTCCAGAAAGTACTCAAAAGCGATACATTTTGCCAGTATTATACACCCCGATCAATCATGTCCTGTCGTCAGTTCCCTAAATAAAACCAATAAGACACAAAGACAATTAATGGTACTGAAAACTATCAAAATCAGCACAAGGATAACAGAAAGCAGCCAAAACCCAGACAACAGCAGAAAACCAGTAAATAGCATTTCATACCAAGAAGGGGAATTATAGGAGCCAACTCCTAGGGCAGTGATGACTAACCTTGACACCCCAGATGTTTTGGAACTACAACTCCCATCATCCCTAGCTAACAGGATCAGTGGTCAGGGATGATGGGAGTTGTAGTCCCAAAACATCTGGAGTGTCAAGGTTAGCCATCACTGTCCTAGGGGCTGAGGTCCCTTCACCCTTCCCACGATAAAATGTTTGATGGGGCCACCCCACACCAATTGACAGGCGTTGCCAATCAAATGGGGGGGGGTCGCATGTTGTGATCAGTTTTGCAGGGCAGGGCTTACTTGTCTCCCCCCAAAAATCTTTTATTCAAGTTGGCACCCCTGAGGGGAATACAATATAGCTAGGAGGTTGGAAATTGCAAATAAACAGTGTTCTCAGAGGTGGAATGAGTGAAGCAGTTTGTGGTCTCTTTCCCCTTATTCTTGGCCTTCCTGGTTTCTGATTCTTCTGGTCATTTTAGCCATTTCGGCATAATCCATCAACTTGATCTGTCATTCTTCTCTGCTATAACTAAGCTCCTGAGTGATCCTTGTTTGCAAACTATAGGGGAAGTGTGTGAGAGAGGTTTTTGTATCAGTTCCCCATCAGATTGTACCACCGTGGAACACATTACTGCCTGTCACATAGTCAGAACAGTAATAAACCGCCTCGTCTTCAGTCTGGACATTGGAGATGGTTAAATAGTAAGTGTTCCCAGAGGTGGAGGCAGTGAACCGATCAGGGATCCCATCTCCCCGGGTGCTGGTAGCATAGAACACAAAACGGGGAGCCTGTCCACTTTTCTGTTGATACCAACTATAAGCATGCAAGCTGCCACTACTTCTAGAGCAGGAGAGTTTGGCAGTTTGACCCGGGAGCACAGACTCAGAGGCAGGCTGGATCAATGTTGTCTGCGATGTGACACCTTTGCAAAAAGAAAAATCAAAGAAAAGCACATGCATCGTTTCCAGTGTGCTCAAATATTAGGAAGAAGAAGAGTTTGGATTTGATATCCCGCTTTATCACTACCCGAAGGAGTCTCAAAGCAGCTAACATTCTCCTTTCCCTTCCTCCCCCACAACAAACACTCTGTGAGGTGAGTGGGGCTGAGAGACTTCAGAGAAGTGTGACTAGCCCAAGGTCAGCTGCATGTGGAGGAGCGGAGACGCAAACCCGGTTCACCAGATTACGAGTCTACCGCTCTTAACCACTACACCACACTGGCTCTTGTAGAAGACAAATAGCTTTCTTGCTGCTACATGCATCATTTTCTGTGCCCTCAGATTTCAGAAAATTATTAACTTCTTGTGAAAAGTAACAGGAGTCAAGTCAAATAATACATTAGGTCTCCACAAACATACCTGAACAGTAACTGAGGCATGTGACGAGAACAAGGATCCAGGCCATGGTGAATGTCAAAAGGAGGGTGGATCCCACAAACAGATCTCTTGTCTGGTGGCACCTCCTACCAACCTCTTAAATCACCTGGGAAATGAGGCATGAGCAATTATGCAAATACCTCAACACCCATTGGTTTTGCTAGAAAGAATATGAGGAAATACAGGGAAGAACCAGAAGATGACCACAGAACAGATTTTGCATGAAAGCTTATTTGTATTGTTCAGGACATGATTCAGGGAACTGTAGACCCAGGAGCTGAATATGGCCTCCCAGAATTGTTGTTGTTGTTGTTGTTGTTGTTGTTGTTGTTGTTGTTGTTGTTGTACCCTGCCCATCTGACTGGGGTTCCCCAGACATTCTGGGCAGCTTACGGTGCACATAAAAACATAGTAAAATAACAAACATTAAATACTTCCCAATACAGGGTTGCCTTAAGATTTGAGAGATTTGAGATTTCTTTATTGTCATTGTACAAATACAGTGAAATTGTACAGATACAATGAAATTGGATGCTTTCCCATAAAAACAACACAAAACATTGCTTGTGCAGCAATTGATGTAGCATAGAATTGAATGGTCGAAAATATTTCAATTGGTTCTCTTTAAAAAGCCCTTCAGCTGGTGAGTAACAGATTCATGCCAGATTTTAACAGTCCTTTTAGATTTTAGATGTCTTCTAAAAGTGATGCAGTTCTTTATTTCTTTGACATCTGATGGGAGGGCATTCCCATAGCTGTCAACTTTTCCTTTTTTCTTTTTGCGGGAAATTCCCTTATTCTGAATAGGATTCCTCACGAGAAAAGGGAAAGGTTGACAGCTATGGGCATTCCACAGGGAGGGAGCGACTGTCAAGAAGGCCCTCTGCCTGGATCCCTGTAACTTCATTTCTCGCAGTGAGAGAACCGCCGGAAGACCCTCGGAGGAAGACCTCAGTGTCTGGGCTGAGCAATGCGGATGGAGATGCTGCCTCAGGTATTTCCTTCTGTGGCTCTCAGGACCTGCTCAGAACATGCCCTCTTCAGGCCACACAGCTCACTAACATGGTGCTGCGGCCCCCAATGATTTTGCCTGGCTTGAACATATCCCTGAATGTTGATGATGCTTCTTGCTTGCTGGGTTCGACATTGCCCATCTCTGTCCCATGCAATCCAACATTATGGAAGTTTCCAAAGAGTGAGGATTATAATATAAAGGTGGGTGGAGAAGAGAGAGCTTGAACCAGAGCTCAAAAAGGACGGGTGACTGGATGATTCAACAACCCAGAGCATATGATGAAGCAGAGAAAGTTGTGTGCAGGCACTTGAATTCCTTGCATGAGTAAGACGCAAACTAAACACCCATCTGTTGATGAACTCATATTTCAAAATGCAGCTGCAAAGGCATCTAGGGACTCTTTAAGTCATTAAGTCTCAAATGAACAGAAGCTGAAACAACAGCTTCTCCTTGTGTCGAAAACCCAGATCATATGTATAATGGTTCCCCATAAAATATTCACCTTAGAAATGAAGAAATTAATGCACTAATTAGATCTGAATTGATTTGTCTTTTAAGCAAGTGTTTCACAAAAGAGGTAGAAGTAGGAAATTGCATTTGGAGGCCCAGCAGGCCTTGGATGTCATTTCTGAGACCTCGTGGGGAGAGCCAGTGTGGTGTAGTGGTTAAGAGCGGTAGACTCGTAATCTGGGGAACCGGGTTCGCTTCCCCGCTCCTCCACATGCAGCTGGTGGGTGACCTTGGGCTAGTCACACTTCTCTGAAGTCTCTCAGCCTCTCTCACCTCACAGAGTGTTTGTTGTGGGGGAGGAAGGGAAAGGAGAATGTGAGCCGCTTTGAGACTCTTTCGGGTAGTGATAAAGTGGGATATCAAATCCAAACTCTTCTTCTTCTTCAGAAGTCACATCTGAGGACTCACAAGACCTGCAATGTGACTTACGGTTTCTACCAGAAGTTGCTTCCGAGGTTTTGCAAGGCCTTGGATGTTGCCTCGGAGGTTGTGTTGGGGTTCCAATGCACCACCTGGTAGAATCCAAAAGCCATGTCAGAGCCCCATAGTATGGGTGCTGAGCACCCACAAACAATGTGGGTGCCCTGGCATCCAGGGCCCCCTAGAGTTGGTGCCAGTGTCACTTGAAGATGTATAACATGATGTCAGGAATGCTTAGGGTGCAAGAATTTTTCACTGAAGGATTTTGTCTCAGTTCCCCATCAGGTTGCACCAGGAAACCCAGCCAGATGGGCGGGGTATAAATAATAAATTATTATTATTATTATTATTATTATTATTATTATTATTATTATTACTACTACTACTACTATGATACTTCCAAATACCAGAGTTCTCAATAGCAGCACAGTAATAAACTGCCTCGTCTTCAGCCTGGACGTTAGCGATAGTTAAATAGTAAGTGTTCCCAGAGATAGAACCAGTGAACCAATCTGGGATCCCTTCTCCCCTGGTGTTGGTACCCAAGACCATGGAGCGGGGAGCCTGCTCAGGTTTCTGTCGGTACCAGCTAAAGGCATTCCAGCTTCTACCACTTCTTCTGGAGCAGGGGATTTTAACATCTTCTCCTGGGGATGCAGAATTGTAGGCTGGCTGAGTCAGTGTTTCCTGTAAAGTGACACCTTTGCAAAAAGGAGGGGGGGAAATCTATGCATCTTTTTCTGTGTCCTCAAATGTCACTAAAGTATTGTTGCGTTTTCTCCCTCTTTTCTGAATAACCTAAGACAAATGGCATTGCTGCTAGTGCCGTTATCCCTGTGCGAACATACTTGAGCAATAACTGAGAAAAGGAAGGAGAACAAGGATGCAGGCCATGGTGGAAGTCAAAGGGACGGTGAGTAGCAGAGACAAGCAGCTCTCTAATCTGGCTGCACCACCTTCCTCCCCTCTTACATCCCCTGGAAACGGAAGGATAATATCTCATGCAAATAGCTCAACACCCATTGGCTTTGCTAGAAACAACCTAAGGAAATGTGATGAAGGACGAATTAATGGCAACAGAACAGATTTTGCAGGAAGGGGGTGTTTGAAAAGAAGAATCAAGCTTCTGCATATTGTTTAGGATGGGGTGGGAGACATGGGGGCTGAATGCCCCCTCCCTTGCCCCAGATTCTGTCTGGCTGTCATGACTCTCTCAGAGCACGCCCATCTTCAGGCCACACCCCCTTTCATCTGGCCAAACTTCACTGGCTTTCTTCTGTGGTCGCTTTCAGTGCTTTTGCCTGAATAGAGTGTATTCTTAAATTGATGATGATGATGATGATGATGATGATGATGGAGTAAGCTTTCTTTCTCCTGCTCTGGAGAGTAGGACTCGAACCAATGGCTTCAAGTTGTAAGAAAGGAGATTTTGACTAAATATCAGGACAAACCTTCTGTGAAATGTGTCATTCATACGCTTACCCAGTGCTTTTTTTCTTTAAAAGATGTTTAGGGGTACTCTCATTTTCCTACTCATATTGAAATACTGCCCCTCAATGAGTACATACATAGATTCACAAAATGTTTAGGGGTATGCGTACCCCTGCGTCCCCCCATAAATAAGTACTAGTAAAAACATGTCTCTGTCGAATTAAACTAATTTCAATGTACTTTCTTTTAAATATATATATATATATATATATATATATATATATATATATATATATAAAATTCACGTGCAGATATGTTCTGGAGTGATTCAGGTTTCTTTGTACTAAGAAAAGGGAGAGAAGGTTTTTGTCTCAGTTCCCCATTAGATTGTACCACTGTGAAACCCTTTAAGGATGTTGAGCTCCCAGTCACAACAGTAATAAACCGCCTCATCTTCAGCCTGGATGTTAGTGATAGTTAAGTAGCCAGTGTTCCCAGAGTAAGAACCAGTGAACCGATCCGGGATCCCTTCTCCCCGGGTCCTTGATCCATACCACAGAAAGCGGGGAGGCTGTCCAGGTTTCTGTTGATACCAATGAATATCATCCCAGTTGCTACCACCATTTCTAGAGCAGGAGAGTGTAGCAGTTTGGCCCAGAGAGACCGACTGGGAGGCAGGCTGAGTCAAACTGGGTTGTGAAGCGACACCTTTCATGAAGAAAAAGAAAGGAACCATGACTTTGGTATATTTCCTATGCATTCAAATACCAGAGCAGCTTTATCTCCCTCTGGTAGATACATCATAAAATAGTTTTGATGTTGCCCTACGTGATGAGAGTCCTCCATGCTCTTACCTGCGCAGTAGCTGAGAAGGGACAGGAAAAGCAGAGGCCAAGCCATTGCAAGACTCCTTTAGAGTCTGACTTCCCTTCAGAAAAAGATCTAGATGGGATCTTATTCCCCCTCTCTGAAATCCCCCAGAAATGCCAAATGTCTCCTTTGCGCAGATTGGTTCTATGCTCATTGGTTCTGCAAGAGTGTCTTTATCTACTTGCTTCTCCCCGTGAAAAGCCAATGATCAAAGGAGAAATTTGCATAATGATGTTGAGGGCAGTCCTCACTCTGGCCAAGATAAAAATTAGGAGGTCATAGTGTTACCAAATACAGTCATACCTCGGATCCTGAACGTCTTGGGCAGGCATAGGCAAACTCGGCCCTCCAGATGTTTTTGGTCTACAACTCCCATGATCCCTAGCTAACAGGAGCAGTGATCAGGGATGATGGGAATTATAGTCCCAAAACATCTGGAGGGCCGAGTTTGCCTATGCCTGGTCTTCGGAGTCGAATGTTCTGGCTCCCGAATGATCGAAAACCGGAAGTGAGTGTTCCTGTTCTTAAACGTTCTTTTGGAAGCCAAATGTTTGATGGGGCTTCTACGGCTTCCAATTGGCCGCAGGATCTGTGGGTATCTTGAAGGGTCATATAGAAAGGTCTGGACATGGAGATGCAAAGAGGTGGAGGGAAAGTTCCTTCATATGTGGTGGACTTGTAAAAGGGAAAGAGAATATTGGGAAATGATCCATAATGAATTGAAAAAAATGTTTAAATGTACTCCTCCCAAAAACAACAACAACAACAACAACAACACACACAGCAACAACCCAGAGTCCTTTCTGTTGGGGATAATTCAGACTGAAATTCCCAGGTGTCAGAAAAAGGTTATTTATGTATGCTACTACTGCTGCCCGTGTTTTGTTAGCCCAAAAATGGGAAAAAAGCGAAGTCCCAACCAAAGAAGAATGGCAACTTAAGTTGACAGAATATTCACAACTTGCAGACTTAACACATAGAACAAGAGAACAAGAAGAACATATGTTTAGAGAAGATTTGGAAAACATTTATTGAATATATGGGAAATAATTGTGCACAGCTGAAAACGCTGACAGCATTAAGATAAATTCAAAAGTGTAAATAAGTTTTGATGGATGCAATAATGGAATACTGAATAGTATAGGTTTTTTGTAAAATATGCAGGGATTTATGATATGTAAAATGAACCATGGAAAGAGGAGAAGGGAAGTCATTGCTATTTTAAGGATGTAAAAATGAGCATTTTAAATTGGAAAACAGAAAATGTAATAAAAATTATATACAAAAAAGAGTGGGCGAGCCTGGACTTTCCCCCCATTGTAGGAATTCACAAAGCTTTCCATAGCTTGAATGGTGGGTTAACTGGATGAGAGTGAGGTTGCATTGGTTTCTGTTGTGTGCACACTTAGAAGTATTCGTTTGATTTCTGTGCATGAATGAGTAGGAAAGATGGGGCAGTTGGTGGAATCGTGAGCAGATACGTCCTTCCTGAGCATGTCCTGCTTCATTTGCTTCACAGGTGCAGGTGGGGCACTAGCTTTCTGTTAAATTCTATGAGATATGGGGAAGTTGGTCCATCTTTCAGGCTAAAAGTAGACAACCAAAATTTTACATAAAAGAGTACTATAAAATGTGAACTTACTGAGAAAATCCAGTAGTTATTTTACAAAGAGAGAGAGAGAATGGAAAAAATGAGGAAAGTGAAAGAAAGTGAAAATGATGGATTTTCCCATCGCTAAGGATAAGGCAGCAAAAGTTGTCTATGGCCACTTGAGTTCTGTTCAGGATTTAGACCCAAACCAAACAGACACATTTTACCAAGCTGTTATTTCACACTGCAGCTGCATGGGTGCCTAGGGACTCTGTACTTCCCTCAAAAGAAGAGAATCTGAATCAACATCTCCCCCTTGTGTCTGAAACCTGGATCACAACATATTTGTATAGTGTTTCAAAATATAGACATTTTGCTTTCAGTTTCCACAAAGGAAAGAGATTTCAGCTAATCATTGGGGGTAACCTGACAATTGTAGTAGTAGTAGTAGTAGTAGTAGTAGTAGTAGTAGTAGTAAATGGTAAAGGTCCCCTGGATGCAGGACCGGTGCTAGGGTTTCTGGCACCCTAGGCGAGGGGGCGGGGCACGTGACGTCATTGCGCATGACGTATGGTGCCCCGCCCCCTGCTCGCCAGGCGCTCCGCGCCGCCGCAATTTTCGCCACTGGTTGGGGCGGCACCAGGCGGTGGCGGGGGGCGAGGGGCAGGCTGGCCGGCCAGCGCCCCCTCCATTTTGGCGCTCCCGCCGCCGCGGTTTTTGCCGAAACCTGCTCGCTCCGCCGCTGGTTGGGGTGGCGGGGGGCGGCGGCGGGGGCAGGCTGGCCAGCGCCCCCTCCATTTTGGCGCCCTAGGCAGTTGCCTAGTTGGCCTAAATGGACGCACCGGCCCTGCCTGGATGGTTAAGTCCAGTTGAATTCGACTATGGGGTGCAGCGCTCACCTCTGCTTTCGGGCCGAGGGAGCCGGCCTTTGTCCACAGACAGCTGAGTCACGTGGCCAGCATGACTAAACCACTTCTGGTGCAACCGAACACCGTGACGGAAGCCAGAGTGCACGAAACAGCCATTTACCTTCCTGCCACTGCAGTACCTATTTATCTACTATCACTGGTATGCTTTCAAACTGCTAGGTAGGCAGGATCTGGGACAGAGCAACGGGAGCTCACTCTGTCGGGGGGATTCAAACTGCTGAACTTCTGATCGGCAAGCCCAAGAGACTCAGTGGTTTAGACCACAGCACCACCCGCATCCTTGTCTCACAATGGTAACAGCTGCTCAAGAGTGGATCAGACAACCTTGAGAGATGATGGGGTCTTCCACTACGGTGGCATTTAAGCAGAGGACGGGCAGCTATCTCTCAGGTATGCTGAGGTTTGCAAGATTCCGGCATTCAGCAACGGGTTGGATTAGATTACCCAAGGTCCCGTCCAGAAGGTACTCAAAAATGATACATTTTGCCAGTATAATACACCCCGATCAATCATGTCCTGTCGGCAGTTCCCTAAATAAAACCAATAAAACACAAAGACAATTAATGGTACTGAAAACTATCAAAATCAGCACAAGGCTAACAGAAAGCAGCCAAAACCCAGACAACAGCAGAAAACCAGTAAATAGCATTTCATACCAAGAAGGGGAATCATAGGAGCCAACTCCTAGGGGCTGAGGTCCCTTCACCCTCTCCCCGATAAAATGTTTGATGGGGCCACCCCCACCCCAATTGATGGGCGTTGCCAATCAAAGGGGGGGGTCACATGTTGTGATCAGTTTTGCAGGGCAGGGCTTACTTGTCTCCGCCCAAAAAATCTTTTATTCAAGTTGGCACCCCTGAGGTGAATACAATATAGCCAGGAGGTTGGAAATTGCAAATAAACAGTGTTCTCAGAGGTGGAATGAGTGAAGCAGTTTGTGGTCTCTTTCCCCTTGTTCTTGGCCTTCCTGATCTCTGATTCTTCTGGGCATTTTAGCCATTTCAGCATAATCCATCAACTTGATCTGTCATTCTTCTCTGGTATAAGTAAGCTCCTGGGCGATCCTTGTTTGCAAACTATAGGGGAAGTGTGAGAGAGAGGTTTTTGTATCAGTTCCCCATCAGATTGTACCACCGTGGAACACATTACTGCCTGTCACAAAGTCACAACAGTAATAAACCGCCTCGTCTTCAGTCTGGACATTGGAGATGGTTAAATAGTAAGTGTTCCCAGAGGTGGAGGCAGTGAACCGATCAGGGATCCCGTCTCCCCGGGTGCTGGTAGCATAGAACACAAAACGGGGAGCCTGTCCACTTTTCTGTTGATACCAGCTATAAGTATGCAAGCTGCCACTACTTCTAGAGCAGGAGAGTTTGGCAGTTTGACCCGGGAGCACAGACTCAGAGGCAGGCTGGATCAATGTTGTCTGCGATGTGACACCTTTGCAAAAAGAAAAATCAAACAAAAGCACATGCATCGTTTCCAGTGTGCTCAAATATTAGGAAAGACTATTGTAGAAGACAAATAGCTTTCTTGCTGCTACATGCATAATTTTCTGTGCCCTCAAATTTCAGAAAATTTTTACCTTCTTGTGAAAAGTAACAGGAGTCAAGTCAAATAATACATTAGGTCTCCACAAACCTACCTGAACAGTAACTGAGGCATGTGACGAGAACAAGGATCCAGGCCATGGTGAATGTCAAAAGGAGGGTGGATCCCACAAACAGATCTCTTGTCTGGTGGCACCTCCCTACCAACCTCTTAAATCACCTGGGAAATGAGGCATGAGCAATTATGCAAATACCTTGAAACCCATTGGTTTTGCTAGAAAGAATATGAGGAAATACAGGGAACAACCAGCAGATGACCACAGAACAGATTTTGCATGAAAGCTTCTTTGTATTGTTTAGGACATGATTCAGGGAACTGTAGACCCAGGAGCTGAATAGGGCCTCCCAGAATTGTTGTTGTTGTTGTTGTTGTTGTTGTTGTTGTTGTTGTTGTACCCTGCCCATCTGACTGGGTTTCCCCAGCCATTCTGGGCAGCTTACAGTGCACATAAAAACATAGTAAAATATCAAACATTAAATACTTCCCAATACATGGTTGCCTTCAGATTTGAGAGATTTGAGATTTCTTTATTGTCATTGTACAAATACAGTGAAATTGTACAGATACAATGAAATTGGATGCTTTCCCATAAAAACAACACAAAATATTGCTTGTGCAGCGATTGATGTAGCATAGAATTGAATGGTCGAAAATATTTCAATTGGTTCTCTTGAAAAAGCCCTTCAGCTGGTGAGTAACACATTCATGCCAGATTTTAACAGTTCTTTTAGATTTTAGATGTCTTCTAAAAGTGGTGCAGTTCTTTATTTCTTTGACATCTGATGGGAGGGCATTCCACAGGGAGGGAGCGACTGTCAAGATGGCCCTCTGCCTGGATCCCTGTAACTTCACTTCTCAGTTTCACCCCTCACATTAGTGCAGGCATGTTTTTTTTTCCCCAATTGAGATGAATACATTGTAAAATCTCAGTTAATGTCAGTTGGTCTAAATCAGGTATAAATATATTTGGACACAACAAGTATACCTGGCGTTATGTTCCTGTTCATATGTTGTGAACTTAAAAGTTGGCAGACAACCTTTATTACTGTGTAATGTACTTTACAATGTTCCTGACATATATTTCAGCTTTCTGGATTTATTTTTCATCTGGCCTTCAGATATGAAAGGCAGAGTGATTCAACACCTGTATAGATTTGCCATCCATGTGACGAAATGAAAAGTATGCCATTTGCAATAAACTTGGCATAAAGTTGTTGCATAAAATTTGCATTTAATTTTAATGATTCTAAGAATGTCAGGCAAAATGGTCGGGCCTCGCGCATGTTCACTTCAGCAAATCATGCCTCAGCTCTCATGCTATCTGTTGCTGCTGCTGCTGCTGCTGCTGCTGCTGGGGCAACAGGATGGCAAAGGCTGCTGTAGAGTCTCAGGAGTAGAAGCAGCCCAGGAAAGGAGATGCCAGTAATAACGGAGAGCTTGTTTCTTTGAAGTTTGACTACAGTCACTGTTCTCTTCTGTCTCCTCAACACCTAAGTGTAAACGTAAGTTAAACCCAACAATTTCTGTGGAGAGCAATCTTTTAAAAAGCTCAAGAACTTTGGCCGGCCCTCACGCATGTTCACTTCATCAAATCTGGCCCTCTTTGAAAAAAGTTTGGACACCACTGGACTAGAGAAATGAAGAAAGGGGGGGAGGGAGGGAGGGAGGAAGATTTACTCAAGTGTTATAAGTGTATAACTCTTTCTTTCTTTCTTTCTTTCTTTCTTTCTTTCTTTCTTTCTTTCTTTCATTATTATTAGGGATGCAAGAGGAAATGACTAACAATAGGACCCACAAAGGAGAGTTTTGGGAATCTTATTTTTATGTTGTATGTCTTTATTTCTGTGTTGGGTATGCGATTGTGAAACTGTAATTTGCGATTGTGAAACTGTAATCCCATAAAAACAACACAAAACATTGCTTGTGCAGCGATTGATGTAGCATAGAATTGAATGGTCGAAAATATTTCAATTGGTTCTCTTGAAAAAGCCCTTCAGCTGGTGAGTAACAGATTCATGCCAGATTTTAACAGTCCTTTTAGATTTTAGATGTCTTCTAAAAGTGATGCAGTTCTTTATTTCTTTGACATCTGATGGGAGGGCATTCCCATAGCTGTCAACTTTTCCTTTTTTCTTTTTGCGGGAAATTCCCTTATTCTGAATAGGATTCCTCACGAGAAAAGGGAAAGGTTGACAGCTATGGGCATTCCACAGGGAGGGAGCGACTGTCAAGAAGGCCCTCTGCCTGGATCCCTGTAACTTCTCACAGTGAGAGAACCGCCGGAAGACCCTCGGAGGAAGACCTCATTGTCTGGGCTGAGCAATGGGGATGGAGATGCTCCTTCAGGAATTTCCTTCTGTGGCTCTCAGGACCTGCTCAGAACATGCCCTCTTCAGGCCACACAGCTCACTAACATGGTGCTGCGGCCCCCAATGATTTTGCCTGGCTTGAACATATCCCTGAATGTTGATGATGCTTCTTGCTTGCTGGGTTCGACATTGCCCATCTCTGTCCCATGCAATCCAACATTATGGAAGTTTCCAAAGAGTGAGGATTATAAGATAAAGGTGGGTGGAGAAGAGAGAGCTTGAACCAGAGCTCAAAAAGGACGGATGACTGGATGATTCAACAACCCAGAGCATATGATGAAGCAGAGAAAGTTGTGTGCAGGCACTTGAATTCCTTGCATGAGTAAGACGCAAACTAAACACCCATCTGTTGATGAACTCATATTTCAAAATGCAGGTGCAAAGGCATCTAGGGACTCTTTAAGTCATTAAGTCTCTCAAATGAACAGAAGCTGAAACAACAGCTTCTCCTTGTGTCGAAAACCCAGATCATATGTATAGTGCTTCCCCATAAAATATTCACCTTAGAAATAAAAAGAAATTAAGGCACTAATTAGATCTGAACTGATTTGTCTTTTAAGCAAGTGTTTCACAAAAGAGGTAGAAGTAGGAAGTTATGTTCGGAGGCTCGGCAGGGCCTTGGATGTCGCTTCTGAGACCTTCAACATGACTTCCAGCTTCTACCAGAAGTCGCTTCTGAGGCTTTGCAGGGCCTCGGACGTGGCCTTGGAGGTTGCGTTGGGGTTCCGATGCAACATGTATTTTAATGAATGTATTTTAATGTTTGCTGGAAGCCACCCAGAGTGGCTGGGGAGACCCAACCAGATGGGCGGGGTACAAATAATATATTATTATTATTATTATTATAACATCTGGTAGAAACCAGAAGCCGTGTTAGAGCCCCACAGTATGGGTGCTGAGCACCCACAAAAACTGTGGGTGCCCTGTCATCCAAGGCCCCCTTGAGTTGGTCACTTGAAGATGTATAACTGGAATGGTTTCACAGGTCCTAATCCAACCAATATTCCACACTATCCCTTGGGAATGCCAGCATGGATGGGCTGGATAAAGAAGAGCTCTGGAACCTCGATTCAGACTAGAGCAGGCATGTCCAAAGTCCGTCCTGGGGGCCACTTGCAGCCCTCGGATTGGTTTTTAATGCCCCCCCCAGGCAATTTTGAAAAAGCAATCTCTTGTAGCCCCTGAGTGCCTACCCACCAAAGCCATTTCCTTTTTGCAGGCTCGTCATGAGCTTTCCCCTCTGCGCGGGGGTTGTGGCTAGCCACCGCACCATTAGGGAGTCCCCGGCTGCGTCACTCCTTCGGTCGACCAATCTGGGCGGCCGGGGGGGGGAGGGGCATGGCTAAATAAATAAATTGGCCTGCCCAGGCCGTTGACTTCTATCTCCTTTCTGCATGAGCCTGGGCAGCCCCTGAGTTGTTGGTTCTTCGGTGGTGGTGGTGGTGGTGGGGAAGCGGCGGGTCAGGCATGGAAGGCAGAGGAAAGCCAAGAGTGGCGGTGGCAGCGAGGCTCAGGCAGCAAGGTGCCTCCCTTCCCATCGAAGCAGCCCCAATCCCATTCCTACTTGCGTGCAAGCAGGAGGGGGCAGGGATCCTTCAGCTGCAGTCCAGAGGATCTCAGTTTCACCCCTCACATTAGTGCAGGCATGTTTCCCCCCCCCCCCCAATTGAGATGAATACATTGTAAAATCTCAGTTAATGTCAGTTGGTCTAAATCAGGTATAAATATATTTGGACACAACAAGTATACCTGGTGTTATGTTCCTGTTCATATGTTGTGAACTTAAAAGTTGGCAGACAACCTTCATTACTGTGTAATGTACTTTACAATGTTCCTGACATATATTTCAGCTTTCTGGATTTATTTTTCATCTGGCCTTCAGATATGAAAGGCAGAGTGATTCAGCACCTGTATAGATTTGCCATCCATGTGACGAAATGAAAAGTATGCCGTTTGCAATAAACTTGGCATAAAATTGTTGCATAAAATTTGCATTTAATTTTAATGATTCTAAGAATGTCAGGCAAAATGGTCGGGCCTCGCGCATGTTCACTTCAGCAAATCTTGCCTCAGCTCTCATGCTATCTGTTGCTGCTGCTGCTGGAGCAACGGGATGGCAAAGGCTGCTGTAGAGTCTCAGGAGTAGAAGCAGCCCAGGAAAGGAGATGCCAATAATAATGGAGAACTTGTTTCTTTGAAGTTTGACTACAGTCACTGTTCTCTTCTGTCTCCTCAACACCTAAGTGTAAACGTAAGTTAAACCCAACAATTTCTGTGGAGAGCAATCTTTTAAAAAGCTCAAGAACTTTGGCTGGCCCTCACGCATGTTCACTTCATAAAATCTGGCCCTCTTTGAAAAAAGTTTGGACACCACTGGACTAGAGAAATGAAGAAAGGGGGGGAGGGAGGGAGGGAGGAAGAGTTATTCAAGTGTTATAAGTGTATAACTCTTTCTTTCTTTCTTTCTTTTTTTCTTTCATTATTATTAAGGATGCAGGAGGAAATGACTAACAATAGGACCCACAAAGGAGAGTTTTTGGAATCTTATTTTTATGTTGTATGTCTTTATTTCTGTGTTGGGTATGCGATTGTAAAACTGTAATTTGAAAAACCAACCAAACAAACAAACAAATACCGGTAAATAAATATGCCAGATGTTTAATGCAAGTTCGTATCTATAATAACATTTCTCTGTCGAATTAAATTAATATCAATGCACTTCCTATAAAAAAAAATATACGAAATTCATGTGCAGATCTGTTCTAGAGTGATTCAGGTTTTTGCATACTAAGAAAAAGGAGAGAAGGTTTTTGTCTCAGTTCCCCATTAGATTGTACCACTGTGGAACCCTTTAAAGATGTTGAACTCCCAGTCACAACAGTAATAAACTGCCTCATCTTCAGCCTGGATGTTGGTGATAGTTAAGTAGCCAGTGTTCCCTGAATAAGAACCTGTGAACCGATCCGGGATCCCTTCTCCCCGGGTGCTGGCATCCCAGAACACAAATTGAGGATCCTTTCCAGGTTTCTGTTGATGCCAGCCAAATCCATGCCAGCGAGTACCACCATTTCTAGAGCAGGAGAGTTTAACGGTTTGGCCCAGAGACACAGACTCAGAGGCAGGCTGAGTCAAAGTTGGTTGCGAAGTGGCACCTTCACAAAAAGAAAAAGGGAAACCATGATTTGGGTACATTTTTTCATGCTGTCAAATATCAAAGGAGCATTAGGTTTGTATAATAGACACATAATGGAAATAGTTTTGATGTTGTCCTATTTGGAGTGAGTCCTTCACACTCTTACCTGACCAACAGCTTAGAAGTGCCAAGGAAACCAGAGTCCAGGCCATGGTGAGCTCTGCAAAGGAGAGAACCTTCCCTTCTAAAAGAGATTGTGGTGGGGTTTTATCCCTCCTTTCTGAATTCCCCCAGATATACCAAATGTCTCCTTCATGCAAATGGGTTCTGTGCTGATTGGTTCTGCAGAAACTTCTTTGTTTAGCTGCTTGAGTTTGTGTGAAACCAATGAAGAAAGGACATATTTTCATAATGGTGCTGTGGGCGGTCCTCACTTTGGCCAGGATAGAAAGGAGAAGAGAATCGGATAAGTGCTGGAAGAGGTGGAGGGAATGTTCTTTCATATGTGGTGCACATGTAAAAGGGTAGAAGAGTATTGGGAAATGATTTAAAATGGATTGAAAAAAATGTTACTCCCCCCCCCACGAGAATCCTTTCTGTTGGGGATAATCCAGACTGAAATTCCCAGGTGTCAGAAAAGGGTTACCCTGTTTCCCCTTTTTTAATATGTAGTCATAAAGTAAGCCATGGCAGGGTTTTTTTACCTTTGTGAGAAGTAAGACGTACCCCAAAAGTAAGCCATGGTGCCGCCATTTTTCCCGTCGCCTCCTCAGTCCCTCCTGCGTGCGCAGGGAGCCAGCGAACCAGTGAGAGGCACGGGGGGGAAACGCGCCTCTTGCGGAGTTCTGCCCCGCCTGCTTAGCGCGCAGGGGGGGGGACGCCTTTTCCTGCCCCACCTGTTCCCCGTGCGCAGGGAGCCAGCGAACCAGTGACAGGCACGGGGGAGAAACGCGCCTCTTGCGGAGTTCTGCGCTGCCTGCTCAGCGCGCAGGGGAAGGCTGTACCGTGCCATACTGATGTAATAAAAATAAGACATCCCCCGAAAATAAGCCACCCTGTGTTTTTTTGAGGGGGAAAAATTATAAGACGGTGTCTTAAAAAGGGGGAAAGACGGTATTTATGTATGCTACTACTGCAGCCCATGTTTTGTCAGCCCAAAAATGGAAAACGAGTGAGGTCCCAACCAAAGAAGATTGGCAACTTAAGCATTTTAAGTAAAAGGACACATTCTACTAATGTAAAAACATGCTGATTCCCGGACCGTCCACAGGCCGGATTGAGAAGGCGATTGGGCCGCTTCTGGCCCCCGGGCCTTAGGTTGCCTACCCCTGTGCTACGACATACAATGTTGCCAGGTTCTGCACAGCAGCGCTCAAAATTCGTCAGATGATGACCTGTGCCACAAACTAGATTTAATGAACACTCACATCAGAGTGCTCTCTAAACTGATAGCTGTCGTCTTTTATATACTAGCCTTGTATGCTCTTCCATATCCATTTAATGTTCCTAACTCTTCTTTTGGATTCCTTTAGATTCTTATAGTATTTTAAATATACCTTTCTGTTTTAATACTTTTTAGCTTTCCAAAATGTTTTACAGATTCTAAATGGTTGTACCCCACCCTACTTATGCTGGTCTATGACCGTAATAAAGATTTGATTGATTGATTGATTGATTGATTGATACTATGTTTTCAATTTTTTTGTTGGGAGCAGCCCAGAGAGACTGGGGCAAACCAGTCTGATTGGTGGCATATAAATAATAATAAAATAATAAAAATTAATTATTATTATTATTATTGTCAACAAGGCCAGTGAAAACATGAAGGGCATTTTTTATTGGGACATGTGTCAGATATTTAATGCAAGGTCATATCTCCAATAGCATTCTTTAGTCTAAATAACTCGGTAACTTTTAATGCACGTTCTTGTCGAAAACAAGCAAAACTCATTCATGTGCAGCTATGCTCTTGAGTGATCCAGGATTCTACACCCGTAAGAAAGAACAGAGAAGGTTTTTGTCTCAGTTCCCCCTTAGATTGCACCACCGTGGAACGTGCTACTGCCACCCTCGAAGTCACAACAGTAATAAACCGCCTCATCTTCAGGCTGGATGTTGGTGATAGTTAATGAGCCAGAGCGAGAACCGGTGAACCGAACTGGGACCCCTTCTCCCCGGGTGCTGGATCCATACCACAGAAAACGGGGAGGCTGTCCAGGTTTCTGTTGATACCAGTGAATATCATCCCAGCGCCTACCACCATTTCTAGAGCAGGAGAGTGTAGCAGTTTGGCCCAGAGAGACCGACTGGGAGGCAGGCTGAGTCAAACTGGGTTGTGAAGCGACACCTTTCATAAAGAAAAAGAAAGGAACCATGACTTTGGTACATTTCCTATGCATTCAAATACCACAGAAGCTTTATCTCCCTCTGGTAGATACATCGTAAAATAGTTTTGATGTTGCCCTACGTGATGAGAGTCCTCCATGCTCTTACCTGCGCAGTAGCTGAGAAGGGACAGGAAAAGCAGAGGCCAAGCCATTGCAAGACTCCTTTAGAGTCTGAATTCCCTTCAGAAAAAGATCTAGATGGGATCTTCTTCCCCCTCTCTGAAATCCCCCAGAAATGCCAAATGTCTCCTTTGCGCAGATTGGTTCTATGCTCATTGGTTCTGCAAGAGTGTCTTTATCTACTTGCTTCTCCCCGTGAAAAGCCAATGATCAAAGGAGAAATTTGCATAATGATGTTGAGGGCAGTCCTCACTCTGGCCAAGATAAAAATTAGGAGGTCATAGTGTTACCAAGTACAGTCATACCTCGGCTCCCGAACGTCTTGGGCAGGCATAGACAAACTCAGCCCTCCAGATCTTTTTGGCCTACAACTCCCATGATCCCTAGCTAACAGGACCAGTGATCAGGGATGATGGGAATTGTAGTCCCAAAACATCTGGAGGGCTGGGTTTGCCTATGCCTGGTCTTGGGAGTCGAATGTTCTGGCTCCCGAATGATTGAAAACTGGAAGTGAGTGTTCCTGTTTTCAAACGTTCTTTCAGAAGCCAAATGTTTGATGGGGCTTCCACGGCTTCCGATTGGCTGCAGGAGCTTCCTGCAGCCAATCAGAAGCTGTGCTTTGGAAGTTGAACATTTCGGAAGTTGAACGGACTTCCGGAACGTATTCTGTTTTACTTCTGAGGTACCACTGTACATGACTTAAGGGCAGATGATGCCCAGGGTTCAACACAATAGAATGAGCAGGAGGTTCCCTAAATGCACCAGTTTTGAAGTGGAGCAAAACCCACTGCCTTATAAAGATCCTCCCATCCCAGTTAGTCCATTAGGTCCACAGCTGAAAATTTTCAGAACTCTGGGTGGGGGACATAGTTCAGATAGAGGACTACAAGTCAATCTGGATCATTTTCTGGATAATGTGGGGGGTGGGGGGCTGAGGTGAAAGTGAGTGGAGAAACATCTAATGATGTTACCTTTGTAGCATAGGCTAGTTTCTATGCTCTCACACCCCTCTCTTACCAATTCAGACAATCGAGGTGTTGTTAGAATTCAAGGAGACAATCCAGATGGCTGGAAACACTCATTGAGGCCACATAGCAGAGGGGGTGAGTGATGTGGCCTGGGGGGGGGGCTGTGCCTTAAGAAGGGCATTATCTGTGGATACCCTGAAGGGTCATATAGAAAGGCCTGGACATAGAGATGCAAAGAGGTGGAAGGAAAGTTCCTTCATATGTGGTGGACTTGTAAAAGGGAAAAAGAGTATTGGGAAATGATCCATAATGAATTGAATTTTTTTTTTTTAATACTCCTCCCCCCCAAAAAAACCCAGAGTCCTTTCTGTTGAGGATAATTCAGACTGAAATTCCCAGGTGTCAGAAAAAGGTTATTTATGTATGCTACTATATGCTATATATATATATATGCAAAATAATATGAATATATGCAAAATAATTGTGTACAGCTGAACACGCTGGCAGCATTAAGATAAATTCAACAGTGTAAATAAGCTTTGATGGATGCAATAATGGAATACTGAATGGTATAGTTTTTGTAAATATGCAGGGATATAAGATATGTAAAATGAATCATGGAAAAAGAAGTAGGGAAGTCATTGATATCTTAAGGATGTAAAAATGAGCATTTTAAATTGGAAAACAGAAAATTTAATAAAAATTATATACACCAAAAAAAGACCTGGACTTTCCCCCCAGTTGTAGGAATTCACAAAGCTTTCCACAGCTTGAATGGTGGGTTAACTGGATGAGAGAGAGTTTGCACTGGTTTCTGTTGTGTGCACACTTAGAAGTTATCGTTTGATTTCTGTGCATGAATGAGTAGGAAAGATGGGGCAGTTGGCGGTGGAAACGTGAGCAGATACGTCCTTCCTGAGCATGTCCTGCTTCATTTGCTTCACAGGTGCAGGTGGGGCACTAGCTTTCTGTTAAATTCTATGAGATATGGGGAAGTTGGTCCATCTTTCAGGCCAAAAGTAGACAACCAAAATTTTACATACAAGATTTGAGAAAATGTTGTGGAGGGGGGAGGGAGGACAAAGCCCCACCCATTAATCAGAGCTGAATTCAGACGTGCAAGTTCTGCAATGGTCTACGTCAGGTGCAAATGTGAATTCACATCGCCACAAGTGAAGTCGAGCAAAGAATTTCCAGGAGTCCAGTTGCTGCAGCAGCAGCACCCTCCTGGAGACGTTTTCAGGTTGACCGTTTTTGTATCTGATAGCTTGGGAAGGTGGGATTTGCATGAACTTCAAAACCTCATTTAAACGGTGGTGTCAGGGACTGGACTGAAGAGGAGGAGTGGTGGTGGTGGTGGGTCTCCCCTCCCCCCCTTCTCCTGTAGCTTCCAGAGAGAACGAAGGCAGTCCTGATTTACAGCAGAGCTTGGAGGAAGATGACAGGTCAGAGATAGGCAGACAGCAGAGTTATGCAGAGTTAGGAGAAGGGGGAGGGGAGGCAGAGCAACTAGCTGACCAGGGCCGGCGCGTCCATTTAAGCGAACTAGGCAATTGCCTAGGGCGCCATAATGGAGGGGGCGCTGGCCAGCTTGCCCCCCGCCCTCCGCCCCCCGCCAGCGCCCGGTGCCGCCCCAACCAGCGGCGGAGCAAGCAGGTTGGGGCGAAAACCGCAGCGGCGAGGGCGCCAAAATGGAGGGGGCGCTGGCCAGCCTGCCCCCCACCGCCGCCCGCTGCCACCCCAACCAGCGGCGGAGCAAGCAAACCACGGTGGCGGGGGGCGCCCGGCTGGGAAGGGGGCGGGGCATCGCTCCGCAACGTGCGTCATACGCAATGACATCATGTGGCCCACCCCCTCGCCTAGGGCGCCAAAATTGCCAGCACCGGTCCTGTAGCTGACACGTCACTGAACAGCATAACTGACCCCACTTCTCCCAAAACGCTGCGTTCATTAAGGGTGCAGGAACAAAGAGCACAGAGACAATTGTCCAAGGTCATACCCCATAGGAACAGGTGTTGTTGCTGGGGGGGGGGAGTAGCTCAGTGCGAGGAACTCCATTATGGAGGAATGACCAGAATTCTTTTGTCTTTACCGTGATGATTGAATATACAGTGGTACCTCAGGTTACATACGCTTCAGGTTACAGACTCTGCTAACCCAGAAATATTAACCTCGGGTTAAGAACTTTGCTTCAGGATAAGAACAGAAATCGGGCAGCGGCGGCCCCATTAGCTAAAGTGGTGCTTCAGGTTAAGAATGTTTTCAGGTTAAGAACGGACCTCCAGAAAGAATTAAGTACGTAACCAGAGGTACCACTGTATTACACGTAAGAACTGGTTTGACAAGCCAGGGGGCTTGTAACTACAGTTTTGACAAGGTCATCTCAAAATTGTGGACCTCTGCTTAATGGTGGGATGTGTCAGATATTGCATGTGAGGTCATTTCTCTAAAAGCATCCATCTGTTTAAATAACTTGATATTCTTGCTAAAAAGAAACAAAGTTCATTTGGACCAAACTCAGCTCTTGCCTAATTCTGGTTTCTTTGCTTTACGGGGAAGGAGAGAGAAGGTTTTTGTCTCAGTTCCCCATCAGATGGTACCACAGTGGAACTTCGGACTACCGGTGCCTTCCCATGCAAAACAGTGATAAACTGCCTCGTCTTCAGCCTGGACATTGGAGATGGTTAGATAGCCGGTATCCTCAGAGGGAGAAGCGGTGAACCGATCTGGGACCCCGTCTCCCCTGGTGCTGGGGCCATACCACAGAAAATGAGGAGCCTGCCCAGGTTTCTGTTGACACCAGCCAAAGGTCTGCCAGCTCCCCTTATTCTTAGAGCAGGAGAGGGTCACAGTCTGACCCAGAGACACAGACTGGGATCCTGGCTGAGTCAATGCTGGCTGTGAAATGACACCTTTGTAAAAAAGAGAAAAAGAAATGTATGATTCTCAATCCTCAAATATCACCTGAACTTTAAGGCACTATGATAAATAAACATTACAGATATGCACTTTTTTCAGTTAGGCCAACTTCAAGTTTACTCTTTTTATGTTTACCTAGACAGTAACAGAGAAGAGCCAGGAAAAACAGAGTCCAGGCCATGGCGAGCTCTCTAAAGTAAGGTGACTTTCTGAAGGTTAACAGGCAACTGTTGGGGTCCTGAGTCTTTCCTTTGTTAAAACTTCCCAGAGCTGGTGAAGTCATGCAAATCCAGGCGGTGCTCATTGGCTCTGTCTGGAATAAATGATGCAGTAAGCAAAATACAATGGAACTGATTTGGATAAAGGAGATGTTTGCTTTTTAAATTGAGGAAGGTTCTTGTCTTGTATGTGATGAACTTGAAGCGACACTAGGTCAATTTACCACAATGAAGCTTGATTGGGACTGTAGTTAAAGGGGTGAGGGGTGATGTGTGGATGTTGAAGATGCCATCCCTACACCTCAAATTTATTTTTTTTAAATCAAGCAGCGCAAGATTTGCACCCGGTCAGTCAGAATAACGATAAAGGCAAAGGTAAAGGTACCCCTGACCATTAGGTCCAGTCGCGGATGACTCTGGGGTTGCGGCGCTCATCTCGCTCTATAGGGCGAGGGAGCCGGGGTTTGTCCGCAAACAGCTTCTGGGTCATGTGGCGATCATGACTAAGCAGCTTCTGGCGAACCAGAGCAGCGCACGGAAACGGCGCTTACCTTCCTGCCGGAGTGGTACCTATTTATCTACTTGCACTTTGACGTGCTTTTGAACTGCTAGGTAGGCAGCAGGAGGGACCGAGCAACGGGAGCTCACTCCGTCACAGGGATTCGAACCGCCAACCTTCCGATCGGCAAGCCTTAGGCTCTGTGGTTTAGACCACAGCGCCACCCACATCCCTCAGAATAACGATACTGGATTAAAACTTCATTGAACCTTGGTTCTGATGTTTGTGATGAGGTTAGGTGGTGTTGACAAGCAAATGTTGCCCCACATATTCTAGTGCATTCCCCTATCAATTTCCTTCTGGCAAAGTTGAATTTTGAGGCGGAGCTGGCTTCCTGCACAACACCTCAAAATCAACCTGAATTGTGCAGCCTCAATTTGCTGCTACATGACTGAATCTCACCTGAAAATAATGGCAAGCTGGAATTGCCTTGAATGGAGAAATAGTTGGAGCTGCTATAAGGAAGATTCCCATAAAGAAAGGGCTTTCAACACCAAAGCATTTTCTCAGTTCTGAACAAAGTGAATTATACAATGTTGGGCAGATACAACTGGCCGTTTTAGTCTCAATAGAATAAAAAAAATTGCAAACCTATTTAAACACTCCTTGCGGAAAGAAGCCAACCCACCGCCCTTCTTTCTCAGATTCAGGGACTCACAACAAAGGTGGGAATTAAGAAATAAAATCAGCTCCCGAACTCTGAAGCTTTGTCCAGGTTGCAATGGGAACTTCTCTCCATTGCAAACTGTGAAAAAGTGGCTCATCACCACTGCTCCTCATGCAAATGTCTCCTAAGCGAGTAGTCAGGCATAAGAAAAAAACATTCTGATGCTTTGCTTCACCCCAACAGTTCAGTTTTGGTAACTATTTCCCTTTTTTTAAATATAATTCACTATTATTTTAAAATGGGTAGGTGGCCCAACATTGTCCCCTGGAGGTTAAAGGCAGAACAGCAGACACCACAAAACGCCTGTATCACATTTCAAAGCAAAATACGGTGGTGTCTCCGGTTGCGAACGGGATCCTTTCCGGAGCTCCGGTCGGATCTGGAGGAATTTGCAACCGGAGGTGATGCTTCTGCGCATGCGTGTGGCGCATAGAGCACTTCTGCGCATGCACGCGGGGCGAAGCCTGGGAAAATACTTCCGGGTTTGCCACGTTCGCATCCTGAAAGATACACAACCGGATGTGTGCGTATCCAGAGGTACCACTGTACTGAAATCACAATCTAGTCAATCTTATGCATTCACATTCCCCTTGTTTTCCCCACCAGGGAGAAAGGGTGTGTTCAACGTTGTTAATAAAACGCTGCTTTGTATTGTTGCGGAAGAATCATAGTTTGTTGGTAGTGAACACACACACATATAATGGGCATGTATATTAAATGTGTGAATCTGTTTATTCTTATACATATTTCACACTCATTTTTATACAGTTATGCACAGGGTCGCATGTATCTGTTTAGATGCTAATTACTTTTGCAAACCTGGAATATATATTTTGTATAATGTTATACATATAATAAAGTATATAATGTATTTTAGTAAAATTGGAGGGGGTCATTTCATGTTGAGATGAAAGAGTGAGTGAAATGACAATTAGAAAACCATCTCTGCAGATAAACTCAACATAGAGATTTATTTATTTATTTACAGTGGTACCTCTGGTTAAGTACTTAATTCATTCTGGAGGTCCGTTCTTAACCTGAAACTGTTCTTAACCTGAAGCACCATTTTAGCTAATGGGGCCTCCCGCTGCTGCTGCGCCGCCAGAGCACGATTTCTGTTCTTATCCTAAGCAAAGTTCTTAACCTGAAGCATTATTTCTGGGTTAGCGGAGTTCTTAACCTGAAGCATACTTAACTTGAAGCGTACTTAACCTGGGGTAACACTGTATTCATTCATTCATTCATTCATTCATTCATTTATTTATTTAAACAAACTTTTCAGGTTTATACACATCACTGATTTTACAATCATTTTGACATTTCAAAACTTGAATTTATTTTCAATATCTTCTCCAAATCCTAATTAACTTAATTTGCTCATTTATTCATCTTCTTTAAATAGATGCTCTTACGAAACTGCAGGTTATTACAATAATCCTGCCAGTGTTTTTATCTCTTTGCAATTTATCTGTAAATATTCAATAAACCATTTCCATTCTTTTATAAAAAAAAAAGTTTGTTATCTTGATTTCTTATTCTTCTGGTAATTTCGCCATTTCTGCATATTCCTTTAGTTTTTTGTATCCATTCTTCCTTTGCTGGGATTCTTCTTCTTTCCATTTTTGGTCGAGGAACATTACTAGTTTAGATAATTGAGATTTTTCAGGAAATTCCCCTTGCAATTGTAATATGTAAATTGTGCGGAACTCGTGGCTGACCGGTTGGCTGGCCCTACTGTCTTATTTATTTGTTTGCATATATATATATATATATATATATATATATATATATATATATATATATATATATATATAATGCAATTCATAACCAAACATCAGAGTGGTTTGCAACAATCATACGTAAAGCCATACAGCACTGAGGAGCCAACATGAATAGAAAGGGGGGGCAGGTAAGCCCTGATCCACATAATCGATCACAAGACACCAAGCACACCATTTGAATGGCAATGCCCATCAACTGGGGGGGGGGCTACCCCCTCAAATATTCTAGAAAGATGTTTTCTTCATTGCCAGCAGAAGCTTGGTGGCCATGAAGGGGATCAGATGGGCAATGGGTGTCTTTTCCCCCTCCAACCAGAGAATCCCTACGGAGGGAGGTGAAGACAGCACAGGATATCGTGGGCTGTCCCCTGAGTCCGCTAGATGTTATCGCGAGAGACCGTTGCCTCAGAAGAGCGAGGAACATTCTCAGGGATGACTCACACCCTGGCCAGCACCTTTTTAATCTCCTGCCCTCGGGCAGGAGATATAGTAGCATGATAAGCCGCACCAACAGGTTAAAGAACAGTTTCTACCCGTGGGCCGTGAGGCTGCTGAATGGAAGATAGCAACATTGCAGCTGACGTTGGGGGTCGGTGGTAGTACGGCAGCACATAGAGTGTAACAAGGACTGAGAGATTGTGGCGGGGAGGGGGGCTCGTTTAATCTCACTGTAAACATGTGGTACAGTGACAATAAAGTATTTCTATTTCTATCATTTCAAAAGATCTGAGGGCACAAAGGAAATTGAGCTGTCCTACAATGATGGCTCATTCTTCACTCTGGGGAAGAAGCACAAAGGTTTTTGTCTCAGTTCCCCATCAGATTGCACCACTGTGGAACTGGGAGCTAACAGAGTTCTCATAAGCAGAACAGTAATAAGCTCCCTCGTCTTCAGCCTGGGTGTTGGAGATGGTTAAATAGCCAGTGTTCCCAGAGACAGAACCAGTGAACCGATCCGGGATCCCTTCTCCCCTGTCGTTGGTATGATAGAGCACAAAGCGAGGAGCCTGCCCAGGTTTCTGTTGATACCAGTGAAAGTTGCCCCAGTTTCCACCGCTACTTTTCGAGCAGGCGAGTTTCACAGTTTGCCCCAAGGACATCGATTGTGAGGCAGGCTGAGTCAGTGTTCGCTGTGAAAGGACACCTTTGCAAGAAGGAAGAAAAAGATAAACCCATGAATCATTTTCTGCATTTTCAAATATCACGGAATTCGGCTTCTTCTTCTTTTTTGGTCCATGATAAATGGACCAAAATGTCGCTGGTCTGATAGAGCACAAAGCGAGGAGCCTGTACAGGTTTCTCTTGATACCAGTGAAATCTGCCCCAGTAATTTGGGGACACTGAGAGTGGCTGAGTCAATGCTGGCTGTGAAGTGACGGCTTTATAAATTGAAAAAGGGACAGCATTATCCTTCACCCTTTTACTCTCCTGTATTAGAGAAGCAATATATTTCTTTGTAAAATATCATAAATAATATTTGCTTTTTCTCTTACACTTGCAGAAATTACTTTCCCCCCCCTTACCTGAATAACAGTTGAAAAGGGCCAGGAAAAGCAGAGCCCAGGCCATGATGAATTCTCCAAAGCAGTGGGGCTTCCGGGAGCTAACAGGGAACTGACTGGGACCTCCCCCTTCCCTTTCTTAAATCCCCCAGAGCTGACAATTCATGCAAATCCATTCTTGTACCCATTGGCTCTTCTAGAACAGCATGCCTCCACCGATAATGAAAATGCGCAGTAACAAAACCAAATGCAAGGTAAATGATTTGTATTATGGAGGTGCCGAAAAAAGTATGGAGAATGACTCTTGGTTTGCCCGGGATGAACTTAAGGCATGAGCAGGATAATTCATGACAATCAATTCATCTGGGTGCCAGAAATCAGCGGAAGAGGGATGAAGAAAGATGATAGCTTTGTGGGAAAAGACACAATTTGCATGTGGAAGGTCCAGCGCAAGGCATTTGCTGTTTAAAAAATGGAACAAGTATCAAATACTACAAAAGGTCTAAGTCTTTGCAGTCAGAATATCAGTACTGGACCAGGTTTTGCTGTTTATTGAACCTTATTTTTTAAAATAAATATTTATTTGGTTTTTCAAATTAAAGTTTTACCGTTTATTAAACTTTCTGCCTGATGTGTTTGCAAGGCTGTATTGGCTACTGATTGAGCATTTCATTCTGATTTGTTTGCAAGGAAGGCAGATGATGTTGTGTCTAGCACAGGTTACCCTATACTTTCTAGTGTGTTTCCCCATCACTTCCCTTCCATAAAAAAAAAATCTAGTGTGGGCGGGGGTTGGGGGTTGGAAGCAGCTTTGGATCAGAAGCCCCCAATTTTAATTGCAGAACCAGAATTTGCTGATAGGTGATTAAATAATACCCCAAAGTAACACAGTCTGAAATGCCCCTAACGGGCTACATTTGAAGGGGACTCAGAAACAACACCTATACCAGAACGCAGCAGCTAGACTGGTGACTGGGAGTGGCCGCTGAGACCATATAAAACCAGTCCTGAAGGATTTTTACTCCCATTATATTTCCAAGCACAATTCAAAGTGCTAGTGCTGACCTTTAAAGCCCTAAACGGCCTCGGCCCAGTATACCTGAAGGAGCGTCTCCACCCCCATCGTTCAGCCCGGACACTGAGGTCCAGCTCCAAGGGCCTTCTGGCGGGTCCCTCACTGCGAGAAGCAAAGCTACAGGGAACCAGGCAGAGGACCTTCTCAGTAGTGGCGCCCGCCCTGTGGAACGCCCTCCCATCAGAGGTCAAAGGGATCAACAACTATATGACATTTAGAAAATACCTGAAGGCAGCCCTGTTTAGGGAAGTTTTTATGTTTGATGTTTTATTGTGTTTTTAATATTCTGTTGGGAGCCGCCCAGAGTGTCTGGGGAAACCCAGCCAGATGGGTGGGGTATAAATAATAATAAATGATGATGATGATGATAGGTTGCATTGACCCTATCAGGCAAACACTTAGAGCTGACTGCTTGTTTGGTCTTTATGTATGAATGTGTAGGAGAAACCAAGGGTGGGGACCTTACAAATATATGTACTGAACATACACATTGTGTAAGGTTGCACAGTCTCTCTCTGAAAGCAGAATGTCATCAAAGATGTGAAAAGTGGTGCAACTTCTCCCCCTACAGGCTAAATGTAGAAGAGCAGCTCACACAGAAGCTGTGAGGACCAACATTTTACGTCCTTTTGGAGGGAGCCAGATAAAGCCAAGCAGATCACAATTCACAAGCATAGCCTTTTGCTTAAGGAAAAACAGCAAGGGTGGGCTTGATAGGGGAAGAGGACTTGAACTCCTGTTTTGCCTTCAGTAGTGTTATAAGAAAACTGCTCCCTTTCCCTTATGGGGTATTCCAGAGCCCATATAGAGTCCTTAAGTGGGTTCCCTATTGGTAGGAGAAAATAACAGAGACCAACCAGAGTATATTGAGAAGCAAAGCGGCTAGTAAGCCTGATCTTTATTCAAGGAACTGTTGCAACAGGGTCCCCAGTCACCACACGCAGGAGGGGGGGAGAACCCTGAACAATGGTGCGCAAGCCCCTATATAGACTTTTGAAATTGCCCACCCTGTAGCCCAAGACCACACCCCAAAACATCATACATGCATCACAGAAGGAGGCGGTCTCCAGCAGAAATCTGAGTGTGTTGCTTCTCTCCTGTCTGCCAGGATACCTGATAATGCCTTTCTTGATTGCATTTTCTGGGTAGCCTGGCCATTCCTTTGAGGTGATAAACACTTTAGTTCCTGAATCTCTTACAGATACTGATAGTTTGCTCAGCTTAATAGATACTTTCCAGACTGTATTAGAAAAGGGAGGTGTAAGCCCCTACAGACCAATGATAATTGGAAAGCTTTTCCCATTTCCTTCCTCCTTGCAGAGAAATATTTGAGGTCAATTTGGGAGAGTCAAAAAATGGCTTCAGGATTGCTCTCCTGTAATATTTCAGACACGTGGCTTATATACTTATGTATGTGTTTGCCTTGTACATTTATGAACATTTGAGACCTTACAATTCTTGTAACATTAGGAAGGTCAGACAAAATTTGTGGGCCCTTGTTTCTCAGTCAGGTATGTCAGATATTTAAGGGGAGATCTTTTCTCTAACCGAATCCACGTGCTTAACGTTCTTGCCAAAAACAAAAGTCACCCATGACCAGTTATGCTCTTCAGTGATTCTGGTTTCCTCTGCCTAAGCAGGAAGAGGGGAGGTTTTTGTCTCGGTTCCCCCTCAGATTGTACCAACGTGGTACATGTCAATGTTGAACTCCCAGGCACAACAGAAATAAACTGCCTCATCTTCAGCCTGGAAGTTAGAGATGGTTAGATAGCCATCGTTCCCAGAGGAAGAGCCCGTGAATCGTTCCGAGATCCCTCTTCCCCTTGGACTGTCGCTGTAGATCACAAAGCGAGGAGGCTGTCCGGGTTTCTTTTGATACCAGTAAAATGGGTTCCACCTCCCACTACTTTTAGAGCAGGAGAGTGTAACTGTTTGGCCCAGGAACACAGACTGGGATGGCGCCTGGGTCAAAGTTGGCTGTGAAATGATACCTATGAAAAGAGAAAAAGACCCTTGGTGTCTTGTTTCCTTCAGTTTCACAAAAGCTTGCTTTTCTTTCTTCCTGTGATAAAATCATATTTCTTTTTCTCCCCTTCTTTTATTTACATGTTATACATTCTTTTTATTTTTATTTTGACAAAGTAATAATAATGATAAATAAATAAGAATAAAAATGTGCACCCCACCCCCGAGACCATTCCATTGTAACTATCCAACCTCCCAAAATTTCAACACCTCTTGCGATGGTTTGACCCCTTTCCATTTTAACAGTACACATTCCACAAGCACCCTCCATATCTCCTCAAAATCATTTCTCCTGCATATTCCCCACCTTACCTTAATGGCACATGTTAATTTATCTTTAATAGCTATCTCCCACACCTCTTTATACCATTCTTCCATTTTATATTCTGCTTGCCCCTTCCACTTCCTGGCAATATTGTGCAGCTGTCAATAAATTTGTGAGCAAGTCCTTCATAGCCTGTAACCTTCCACCCCGTTGTAAATTGATAATAATGCTACCTCTGGACTTTTGGTCAGCTTTAACCCAATGATTTCTGTTATCTCCTTAAACACCCTTTGCTGCCTTCTTTTTCTTCTTCATTTACATATTTACACTCCCACCACATGTGAACATAATTCCCTGTTTCCTGGCATCCCCTCCAACATAGGTAAAGGTAAAGGTAAAGGGACCCCTGACCATTAGGTCCAGTCGTGTCCGACTCTGGGGTTGCGGCGCTCATCTCGCATTATTGGCCAAGGGAGCCGGCATACAGCTTCTGGGTCATGTGGCCAGCATGAATAAGCCGCTTCTGGCAAACCAGAGCAACACACGGAAACGCCATTTACCTTCCTGCCAGAGCGGTTCCTATTTATCTACTTGCACTTTGATGATAACACCGAATATTCCTTGTTTATTTGATCTACCAGTAATCTGACTGGTGTTAAATACTATCATATTTCTCAACCCATGATAAACACATATGTACGCTCTTAGGCCCACTTAAATCTATTTCCCCACATCCTTACCTGAACAGCCATTGAGAAGGGCCAGGAGAAACAGAGGCCAGGCCATGGTGAGCTCTGTAAAGGACTTCCCTTCAGAAAGAGATCTAGAGGGGATCTTCTTCCTCCTTTCTGAATTCCGCCTAGAAATACCAACTCTGTCCTTCATGCAAATTCATTCGATGCTCTTTGGTTCTGCAAAAGCTTCTTTATCTGTTTGCGTGAAGGCAAAGATCCAAGGACATATTTGCATAAAAGTGCTGAGGGATGGTACTTACTCTGATTAAGATAAAAAGAAGAGGGGGAATGTCATTAGGACAGAACTATGGGGCAGATGTCCTGGACCCCCAGTCAGCAGAACAAGCAGGACGCCTCTAAAATAATGCAGCAGAGCTGGTTTAAACACACTATGAAGTGATGTAATACAAATTAGCATATACAGGGGCGGAGGAAGCCTCCTCACTACCCAGGGCGGTGAACGGAGGCATCCCCTGGGGGCGGGGCATCATGACGTTATGTCGGGACATCATGATGCACCGTCACAACGGAGTGTGCATGCACGAAATGCCCACGTGCGCACTCCGTCACCAGGCCGCTGCAGCCAGGAGCAGCGATGGCCTGGTGACGGAGTGCACATGCGCGGCATTTCACGCATGTGCACTCCATTGCCGGACCGTCGTTGCTCCCGCTGCAATCTTGGGAGCCGCCGCGTGAAAAGCAGGCAACGGCAGGTAAACGGGGAGGGGGTGTCAGACGGAGAGCCTTCCTCCCTCCCCGCTCAGAAAGCCGGTGGCTGCGCTGCTGTCCTGTCCCCCCTTCCGCCTCTTCTGGTTCCCCCCCCCCATCTCTGAGCCCCTTCCGTCTTTTCCCATCCCGAGTTTCTTCTCTCTTTCTCCGCCTCCCTCCCCTCCTCCCTCTCTCCTTGGTCCGTGCAAGGTCTGTGACGCTGCCCTGCGATGAGCCTTTCTATTGGAAGCTGCTGGAGTCTTCAGTGCTGTTGCTGGTGACGTCTAATAGGGGCGTCATTTGTGTGTGTGTGTGTTTACTCTTTATTTTAGGTATGACAGGTGTGGTTTTTTGAATTTTTATTATGCCAGATCCTTTTCTGATGGTCATGGAACGCTGTGTCCAAATTTGATGCGATTTGGTCCAGCGGTTATGGAGCAAGGGTGTGACCACCGCGCACGCAATGGGAACATTTATATATATATATATATATAGATTGGAATATGTAGTTAATCATCTGAATATAAGAAGAGAAGCATTTTCAATGGGTTATGTTCTAGCCACTCTCTGTCTGTTCTTCAAATAAGAAGCGCACACATCAATATAAACCAGTGCAAAGTGCCCTTCTGGAAATGACCACGGCTTGACTAAGGATGTGGCTTGTAAATGAAGTCTTGATCCGACTATCAGGGTCAGACAAAAACTGTGGGCTGCCATTTATTGGTGAGACCACATATTTAAGGTGAGACCATTTCTCCAAAAGCATCTGTGTCTCCATATTACCTCATATCATTGCACGTTCTTGTTAGAGAGAGAGAGAGAGAGAGAGAGAGAGAGAGAGAGAGAGAGAGAGAGAAGGAACCCATTCAGTCTTAACTCTGCTCTCATGTACTGTAATTCCAGTTTCTTTGCTTTGGGGAGGGAGAGTGAAGGTTTTTGTCTCAGTTCCCCATTAGATTGTACCATTGTGAAACTTGTAACCACCAGATAACTCATCAGTAGCACAGTAATAAACAGCTTCGTCTTCAGCCTGGGTGTTGGAGATGGTTAAATAGCCATTGTTCCCAGATTCAGAGCCAGTGAACCGATCTGGGATCCCTTCTCCCCGGGTGCTGGTACCAGCAAACACAAAGCGAGGAGCCTGCCCAGGTCTCTGTTGATACCAGTAAATAGTGTATGAGGAATCACCACCACCACTTTGGGAGCAGGAGACTTTCACAGTTTGGCCCAGGGACACAGACTTGGAGGCTGGCTGAGTCAACGTTGCCTGTGAAGTGACACCTTTACAAAAAAATAAAGGGGAAGGGGGGAAACCCTTGATATATTATTCTCTACAATATCAGAAAAGCATCACATTCCTATGATGACTATATAATACAGAAAATTGTGCTGTGCTGTCTCCATATCTTTACCTGAACAGTAATTGAGGAGGACCAGGAGAAGCAGAGTCCAGGCCATGGTGAGGTCTCCAAAGCAGTGTCTCCTTCTTAATCCGACAGGCAACTAGCTGGGACCTCACCTTTTCCTCTCTTAATCTCCCTAGAGCTGATGAACAAATGCAAATCATGCAAATCCACCCTGCACTCATTCACTCAGCTAGAACCGCATGCCACCACTGAGAATATACAATGCCATACAAAAAACACACAAATCCAATAAAACTAGTTTGCATAAAAGTGTCAGGGGCTGGACTGAGGAAGACCGGTAGGGGCCACCCCCAACCCCCTTCTCCTGGACCTTCCCGAGAGCAGGAGGACCGTATAGATTTAGAACAGTGGTTTGCAGAAGGTCATAGTTCAGAGGCTGCAGAGGGGAGAAGCTGGGAAATATTGGGAGAGGAATAGCAGGAAGAAGAAGCACCAGGGGACAGACAGCTGACAGACTCAGTGTCTTTGGAAAGCATTCCAGACCACCACCACCCCTCTCTCAGGACTAGGCGGGCATTGAGAGTAGGAGAACAGAAAGCTCAGAGGCAGAAAGCACAGATCAGCCGGCGCAGGGATGACGTGGAATAGGAGCGACGGGGGGTGGCGGTGGAATTTACTCGGAGGAACGGCATTATTTGATAGAGACTGCATTCCTTTATCTCTCTCTGTGAATACTGAATAAATTAACTCTTCTTGTCTATCTGCTTTTTGGCTGCCACCCGGGGAGGGATCGGATTCCCTGAAGAGTGTTGTTGTTGTTTTAAAAAATAGATATTGCCTTGTTTTATTCAGGATGAAAATGAGGACATGGGGAGATAACCCCTCCCAATCATGGTTGGTGAAGTCCAGGCAGGCCCAGCCTAAGGCATTTTGTTTCCCTTTCCATTCCGCATTCAGAAGTGGAAGGGGCCAGCAGTGGCATCTCTGCTCAACAGTGTTGACATGAAGAGCATCCTTCTCCACCCTAGAGAGCAGCAGGGGAGCTTAGGGAAGGCTGGCCAGACCACTAGGCACACACAGCTCCACCCTCCAATGTTTTGCCAGCACTCCCTGCCGCCCTCGGCATCTGCTGCCTGGACCCTCTGCTGAATGGCAAGGCCAGTCCTTTCCTACTCAGGAGAGTAGGGGTGAAGATGGACAAGAGTTCAGAAGAATATAATTCCCAGGTTAAAAAAACCCGTTTATGTATGCCACTACTGCAGCCCATGTTTTGTTAGCCCAAAAAATGGAAAACAAGAGAGATCCCAACTAAAGAAGAATGGCAACATATAGAATAAGAGAGCAAGAGGAACATATGTTTAAAGAAGAAAATGTTGCTTGAATATACAAGGGGGAATTTTGTGCACTTGAAAACGCTGGCAGCATTAAGATAGGTTCAACAGTGTAAATAAGTTTTGATGGATGTAATAATGGAATACTGAATGGTTTAGCTTATGCAAAATATGTAAAACATTTTGGCACCTGATTGTATTAAACGCTGACAGGGAACGGGAGCAAAAAAAAGGGTTTATTCTTCTTATTTTTTCCCCACCATGGGCACCAGGTTTGGGGAACCTTTGGCTCTATCTACAGTACCCAGCAATGCTGGCCATTGGCCATGCTGTCTGGGGTGGGACTGATGGGACTTGTAGGTCAGTAACACCTAGAGCACCAATTGTTCCCCTTTTGGTCAGCCCAGTGTCTCATATTCTGGATTAGAGTCACAGATTATTAGCACCTGAATGAGTTGGAAGGCACAGGAGATTTACTTACACATAAAGAGCATTCTTCCATTTCACTTCACACGGCAGTTGCAGGAAGTTTATCTGGTCATATAATTTTGCTAAATCTGGTATAAGTGGACCAACACTGCCCCCTAAAGATTAAAGACAGGATTGCAAAGTTTGCAGCTCTAACAGCAGCCAGACACATTGAGATTTCCATGGCAAAGTTTCTCAGGACCTGGAGGTGAGTGGCAAGATTTCCCCACACAACCCACCTGGAAATTGCCCAGGGTCTTCATATATCTATATCTATATCTATATCTATATCTATATCTATATCTATATCTATATCTATATATTGGCTGTGTTAGAACTTCGTTTCTCTTCTGAGAATACAATATACAATATCAAAATGAAATGCAATATAATACTTTAGCAGAAAGGAGATTTAAACATAATATTAGCAATGGTGCTTGTCTGGTAGAGGAGGACCTTAAGGAAGGAGCAGGATAATTCATCCTTATCAAGGCTGATGGGGACTATACCTCAAGGGAAGAGGGATAAAGAGGAATGAAAGTTTAGTGGCAAAGGATGTGACTTGCATGTGGAAGGTCCAGTTCCTTGCACCCGAGATAAATAGATCAAGCAGCAGATGGTGGGAAAGATCTTGAGATTCTGGAGTGAGAATAAGAATATTGTTACTGCTTTTTGAACATTCATTGTGACTTGTTTGCAAGGAAATTAAAAAACACACAGCTATTTATTTTTCAACAGGGTTGCCATTTTTCAAAATGTGAAAATCCAGAAACAAAACTTGATGATCGTTTTTGGGCAAAGTTGTTGAGTTTTGACCTAGCCATCAAGGAGAATTAAGAACTGAGGGCTGCAATTTATTGGTGAGCTGTGCCAGATGTTTACGGCGAGGCCATTTCTCTAAATGCATTCCCGTGTCTAAAATAATCTGATATCACTCTACATTCTTGACAAAAACAGCCTGAGCTCATTCAGGCCCAACTCTGCTCTTGAGGAACTCAGGTTTCGTTGTGGCAGGGAGGGAGAGAAAAGGCTTTTGTCTCAGTTCCCCATCAGATTGTACCACTGTGATACTTCCAGCTACCAGTGCCCTCCGCGGCACCACAGTAATAAGCTCCTTCATCTTCAACCTGGATGTTGGAGATGGTTAAAGAGCCAGTGCTCCCAGATTCAGAGCCAGTGAACCGATCTGGGATCCCTTCTCCCCTGGTGCTGGAGCCATACCACACAAAGCGAGGAGCCTGTCCAGGTTTCTGCTGATACCAGCCAAAGCTGCTCCAGCTACCACCACTACTTCTAGAGCAAGAGAGTTTCACCGTTTGGCCCAGGGACACAGACTGGGAGCCTGTCTGAGTCACTGTTGGCTGTGAATTGGCACCTTTTGAAAAAGAAAAAGAAAAGCATAATTCTCCATTCCCTGTGTTCTCAAATATCACTGGAGCTTTAAGTTTCCAGAATAAGTAAACACTACAAGTAATTTTGGTTTTATCACTCAGGTCTACATGAGGCTACTGGTTTGCATCCTTACCTGAACAGTAATTGAGAAGGGCCAGGAAAAACAGAGTCCAGGCCATGGTGAGGGGCTTTCTGAAACACAAAAGCAACTGGCTGGGACCTCACCCTTTGCTTTCTTAAGACCTCTAGGGCTGAGGACTGCCCCCCCCTTCATGCAAATACACCCAGTTTTGCATAAATGATTTTTGTTTATTTATGAGAATGGGTCTTGTCTTGTACACAGTGAACATTTCCCACCATGGAAACATGCCTCGCAAAGGATGCAACAGCCTTGCGCCCTTCAATCCCAGCCTCGCCTTTGTGAGGCTGGGCTCATTCATCTGATCTCAGCAGGTCTGGCTCAGGGAGGGTGGCGTGAGCAGTTCACTCCCCCCCCCCCACGGTCAAAAATGAGCCCAGGGTAATTGCCCCAGCAGCCCACCCATACATTATCTCTATATCTGAGATCAAGAATTGCAGTCACCTGTGTATGACAGCTATGTGCATTCTACAATCTTTTATGTGCTGTAAGCCGCCCAGAGTGGCGGGGGAAACCCAGTCAGATGGGCGGGACATAAATAATAAAACCATCCTCATTATCATTATCATCATCATTATGCCGCTATAGATACATATATTGTCTAATGATAATGTATATGATATGTGAGAATTGCTCCTTTTCAAAACAGAAGGGGGAGCAGGTGTTCACTCCCCGGCTGAGACCCACACACCCCTGATTTGCAACAGCTGTCCTTGGCACCTGACCTCTAGGTGGAGTGGAAAGATTAAAGGGGCGGGGGATTGTTGGTTTGATGTGAATGTTTTTTGGACGAGGTGAAGTTGAGGTTTTGTTTATTTTTGTTTATTCGTTAATGGGTCTGATTATTGCTTTGTTTATTATTTGAGTGTGTTCTTTAATAGATGTTATGTTACATGAAATATCAATGCGTTGTTAAAACCAGGAATTGGGGGGGGGCAGTTAAACGACTCCCCCCAAATCCCAAGTCCCCACCACAGCCTCGAACTAAGGCCAGGACTATGACACAAGCATCATACATAGACAACAGAAAAGTGGCTCAGAAAAACAGTCTATAAAATTGTAGCAATAAGCGGAGACCATGTATTGTACTGTTTCCTCTGACAATCCGATACAGTATAGAAAAGGGTAGAAACTTCACAAATAATCACCAAAATTCAACGGTTTGACCGATTTCCTCGGTTGCAACAGCTAATGACTCCTCTGGAAGAGGGGAATCCAGGGCTCCCCCTGCCTCCATAAGGCCTTAAGCATAAGGTCACATACGCCTTGCCCCTCCATAAGGCGTGAACTTAGCCTCACAATAGGAGGCAGGAGGCGATCAAGGGCAGCACATATCCCAGCACACATCCCATCGGGATGGAGGATTGAATCCTGATACTTTCAAAGGAGAAGCACAGGAAAGCCTTGCAGCTAGGGGGATGTGTCAATACTTTTATTGTTCTTTGGGGAAGAGGGTCGTTAAAAGATGTTGGGAACTGGGGCTATGGACAGGGGTGGGTGATGGGCTCATGTTTCTACATGCCAAACACTCCTACTTTGTGACGTATTTGTGATGTATCGATGATGCTTTTGAAAAATGTATTATGGGAAATGGGGAGGGGTCTTAAAAGTTCACACAACCCCATGCTCAGGGTTCCTACTCTTTGTGTGTTTGAACCTTGTTGCAAGAAATAAAGATCAGGTCTACTGACCGCTGTTTGCTTCTTTAACTTGACTGGAGAATCTTTCTTTTGCTGACCAGAGAGACCCATGGGGAGTGGCACCCCGACGAACTGGGCAGCGGAGTAAATTCACAGCCCCAAAAAATTTCCTTAGCGGCATTAATGTATTATATGATTCCCCCTACTCCCCCCCCCAAGGTGTTGTGTACTGTATATCTTTTTACTGTCTCTTGGAGATCTTCAGGTGACAAGTGACTAATAAATGAAATGAAGGAGCAAAATGGGAATAAGAAAAGATCCATCAAGATTTTTGGGGGAATTCCCTTTCTAATGGGGTACAGATAGCTGGTGCAGTTGGTTTTGGTCCTGCCATTGAAAAGTGTCTGAGCCCAGATGGCCTCACTGAGCCTTACAAATCTAGATATCAAAAGATATTCTGGCACAGATGAAATTAAGCTCCAGGGATCTAGTCCGTTCTGCACTCTGGGGCGGAAGAGAACAGGTTTTTGTCTCAGTTCCCCATTAAGTTGTATCACTGTGAAACATGATACTACCGGTGTGCTCCCAGTCAACACAGTAATAAACTGCCTCGTCTTCAGTCTGGATGTTGGAGATGGTCAAATAGCCAGTGTTCCCAGAGGAAGAACCCGTGAACCGATCTGGGATCCCTTCTCCCCTCTTGTCGGCACCATAGAGCACAAAATGAGGAGCGTCTCTGGGTTTCTGTTGATACCAGTAAAAGCAGGGGAGTTTAGTCGTCTGGCCCAGAGACACAGACTGGGAGTCTGGCTGAATGACTGCTGGCTGTCAATGGACACCTTTACAGAAACAGACAGAAAAAGACAGAGAAAATTTCCTCTTCATAATTTGTCCCCTCCAGCATCACAACAGGATTGTGTGGACTCATGGCTGGTTGGTTGGCTGGCTGGGTGGGTGTGTAAGTCCTGTCATATTATTTATTTGTTTAAAAATATTTACACCCCACTATTCAGGGGAAAAAACATATCGCAGCAGTCTACAACAATCAGATGTAAATCATACAGTAAAAACATAAACATTTAATATCAGAGATCAACTAATTCTTAGAGGAGGATATTTTCTTAATTGTCAGCGTAAGATGGCAGCCACAGAGAAGTACCGGTAAGTGCACAGCCCTTTGGCTTGAGACTTTGAAAGATCTTAAGGCACAGAGAAAATGAGCTCTGCTTCATTCTTCACTCCAGAGAGGAAGAGCAAAGGTTTTTTTTCTCAGTTCCCCATCAGATTGTACCATCGTGAAACATGTCGCTGCCATATTCCCAGGCACCACAGTAATAAACTACCTCATCTTCAGCCTGGATGTTGGAGATGGTTAAACAACCAGTGCTCCCAGAAGAAGAACCAGTGAACCGATCCAGGATCCCGCCTCCCCAGTTGCTGGTACCAGCAAACACAAAGTGAGGAACCTGCCCCAGGTATCTGTTGATTCCAGTGAAACCTGCTCCAGCTACCACCACTATTTTGAGAGCAGGAGAGTTTCACTGTTTCACCTGGGGACACAGACTGGGAGACAGGCTGAATCAAAGTTGGCTGTGAAGTGACACCTTTGCAAAAAAAGGGAAATGGAGGAAATCAAATACTTTGATCCTTTGTGCTCCCCAATATTGCAGGGGCAATATGTTTCTTTGATAACCATCTTAGATTTTTCTTCTTCTTCTTTCTCTTGCACTTACATAAGATTATCTCTTTGCCTTCTTACCTGAACAGTAACTGAGAAGAGCCAATAAAAGCAGAGCCCGGGCCATGGTGAACTCTCCAAAGGAGGGAGGTTTTATGAGTCAAACGGGGAACTGCCTGGGACTTCGCCCTCCCCTCGCTTAAAACCCCCAGAGCTGAGGATTCATGCAAATCCATTCCTGTGTGCTCATTGGCTTTGCTACTGGGAATGCAAATGTGCAATAATAAAGTCCAAAACAAAAGAACTGATTTGCATTAAGGAGCTGTTAAAAAAATACCCTGGAAGAGCCAATATTTCATGGGGAATATGTGTGAGGCACAGTCCCCAAATGCCAAGACTGTCATGAAAACCCTTAAGCCATCATGGCTTCTTACTTTGTCATGCAGAGTCCCGAATTCCCATCTTTGTTGCCGTATGTACGCTAACTGGAAATGCCTTCACATTGCTGGAAATGGGGGAAGAGAGAGTTAAGAATTGAGGGCTGCAATTTATTGGTGAGCTGTGCCAGATATTTACGGTGAGGCCATTTCTCTAAATGCATTCCTGTGTCTATAATCTGATATCACTCTACATTATTGTCAAAAACAGTCTGAGCTCATTCAGCCCCAACTCTGCTCTTGAGGAACTCAGGTTTCGTTGTGTCAGGGAGGGAGAGAAAAGGTTTTTGTCTCAGTTCCCCATCAGATTGTACCACTGTGATACTTCCAGCTACCAGTGCTCTCCCTGGCACCACAGTAATAAACTCCTTCATCTTCAGCCTGGATGTTGGAGATGGTTAAAGAGCCAGTGTTCCCAGATTCAGAGCCAGTGAACCGATCTGGGATCCCTTCTCCCCTGGTGCTGGAGCCATACCACACAAAGCGAGGAGCCTGTCCAGGTTTCTGCTGATACCAGCCAAAATAGCCCCAGCTACCACCACTACTTCCAGAGCAGGAGAGTTTCACCGTTTGGCCCAGGGACACAGACTGGGAGCCTGTCTGAGTCACTGTTGGCTGTGAATTGGCACCTTTTGAAAAAGGAAAAGAAAAGCATAATTCTCCATTCCCTGTGTTCTCAAATATCACCAGAGCTTTAAGTTTCCAGAATAAATAAACACTACAAGTAATTTTGGTTTTATCACTCAGGTCTCCATGAGGTTACCTGTTTGCATCCTTACCTGAAGAGTAATTGAGAAGGGCCAGGAAAAACAGAGTCCAGGCCATGGTGAGGGGCTTTCTGAAACACAAAAGCAGCTGGCTGGGACCTCACCCTTTGCTTTCTTAAGACCTCTAGGGCCAAGGAACGCCCCCCCTTTCATGCAAATGCACCCAGATTTGCATAAATGATTTTTTTAAAAAACGAGAATGGGTCTTGTCTTGTACACAGTGAATGTTTCCCACCATGGCAACATGCCTGGCAAAGCCACTCAGGGAGGGCACATGAGAAGGCTGGGTTCATTCTGGGGGAAGAGAGAGTTGCTGACTGAGGCTGCCATCTTCTCCTCCACCTCCTCCACCTCCTTGCCACCACTGCTGGGAGCTGGAGAAGTCGAGATGGGGGAAGAGGGGAGAGTTTTGCATTGGGTCCAAGGGAGGGAGCCAGGTGGGCAAGCCTGCCAGTAGCAGCAGCAGCAGCCGTAGCCGTAGCACAAAGAGGAGAAGGTGAAAAAGGGAGCAAGGCAACAGGGATGGTGATGTCAGTGAGGCATCCACCGTGGGACGCTGGGACTCTCCAGCCTGGCAGGCCCCAGCCACCCATCCAGGCGGCTATGCTGAGTAAAAACAAGAAGGAAAAGTGAGCTAGGTCAGGCCAGAAGAGAAGGTGGTGGCTGGAGGAGACCCTGGGCAAGGGCAGACCCTGGAATGGGGGTGCGGAAGGGTTTACCTTGTGGGGTGCAGGCAAGCCTGTGTGGGGCTGGAGTTTGAGGGGTTTGGGGTGGCAAGTATCCTGTAGGGGCCAAGGATGAGTGCTGGGGAAATTGGGCGTCAGGGGGATTGTCTGTATCATGGAAAACTCTAATAAAAATCTCAATGTGCAAAAATAAAATAAAAATAAAAGCCCTACCACCAGCTGCAGCAGTGGAACTGATGTAGAATAGAATGTCGCTATATTCATCTGAGGAATGTTGGAGGGTATGGTGAGGTTGTGGTTTCACTCACCATTAACGCCAAACACTTTAAAAAAAGTGGTTGCTATATGTAGTGGATTGTCTGAACGCAGGGAAAGAATCCCTTTCAGGGGCTAATTCCTAGCCATTGCTGGTCTGATTTCCAGATAATACACATAAGCTTTTAAATAATAATAGCTTTATTACATATGAACCTGTGTAAAACATCCTTTGTTGAGACCATCAGATATTGGTAGGTAAAGGAAAAGGACCCCTAGATGGTTAAGTCCCGTCAAAGGCGACTATGAGGTTGTGGTGCTCATCTCGCTTTCAGGCCGAGGGAGCCAGCATTTGTCCACAGACAGCTTTCCGGGTCATGTGGCCAGCAGGACTAAACCGCTTCAGTGCAACGGAACACCATGACAGAAACCAGAGCGCATAGAAACTCCATTTACCTTCCCGCCGCAGTGGTACCTATTTATCTTCTTGCACTGGTGTGCTTTTGAACTGCTAGCTTGGCAGGAGCTGGGACAGAGCAATGGGAGCTCACCGTGTCGTGGGGATTCAAACCATCGACCTTCTGATTAGCAAGACCAAGAGGCTCAGTGGTTTAGACCACAGCGCCACCTGCTGGTAGGTGGGGTGTAATGGTTTTTTTCCAGAGAGGGGGGAGACAACCAGAACCACCACTGACTTCAGTCTGCACTGTGAATACATAAAGCCGTAACAAAAAGAAAGGCAACAGAATAGATTTTCATGAGGGAGGCTGGGAGGAGGCAGCAGTGATCACATCTCTGCCGGGGGCCGGATCAGAAGGAAACACAGTCAAGACACGGAGACAGTGCCGGATTTATGTATAAGCTAAACAAGCTATAGCTTAGGGCCCCACTCTCTTGGGGCCCCCAAAAAACATTAAAGGGAAAAAAATCTGGATGTACATTTCCAAAATATAAGATAAAAACCAAATAAAATAAAACCTACATACAGCAACAGTGTTTTGTGTTGTGTAGGCTCCTATGATGTAAGTAATGGGCCTGGCCTGCTAGCCTGCTCCCTAAAGTATCACTGGTTTGCTCATTTCTATATATAGGGTGCCTACATTCTGCATGTGCAAATGGCTTTAGATACCTATTAGGTCCATAAATTGCCATATAGCACATATTCAACACACAAAACAACGACAATTTGTTGTTGACAAAGGACAGCTGGACATATAAAGGGCCCCATTACCTTCAGTAGCTTAGGGCCTCATCAAACCTAAATCCGGCCCTGCATGGAGAGCACAATCCTTCCCACCTGGCGAAAGGGACACACTGCGAGGGAGGTGTAGACCTGGCGATGAGGCAGTCGGAGGAATGTGGGAAGGAGGAGGAAACTTTGGAAGGCTGCTTGTCTCAGTTGCGGAGGAAACGGGTCAGAGCAGGCAAGCAGAAAGGGGGGCTCCTTCTACTGCAGGGGTCAAAAAAGAAAGAGGGAATCAGAAGGAAGATTTAATTCCAATCAAGGAAGAATGGCAGATAAAACTAATGGACTAAGCTGAAATGGCAAAACTTGCTGGAAGAATCAGAAAGCAACTTTTAATAAAGAATGGAGAAAGTATATAATGCATTTGAAAAATCATTGCAAACAATTAAATTCATTGGCAGGATTAACTTAAAACTTGTAGTTAAAATTTGCATTAAGGATTACCTGGGGATTTATAGATAAATGGAATTAGAAATTGCGATGCAGTATGAAACCACAAAAGAGGAGGAGGGAAGTCAAAGGGGATATTTGTAGTGTATTGTTTTCTATTTGATGTTTGTAAAAATGGAGAAGTCAAAAATGAGAGAGAGAGAGAGAGAGAGAGAGGGGGGGGAAGGCATTGGGGAAAGGGTGCCCTCATTTCTAGGTATAGAGCAGGCAAACCTCAATCATGCAGAGTTATGCCCATTAGTGAATCAGTTTTCGCTTCTCTAAGAAAGAAGAGAGAAGGTTTTTGTCTCAGTTCCCCATTAGACTGCACCACTGTGATACCCCTTAAAGATATTGTACTCCCAGTCACAACAGTAATAAACGGCTTCATCTTCAGCCTGGATGTTGGAGATGGTTAAATAGCCGGTGTTCCCAGAGGAAGAAACAGTGAACCGATCTGGAATTCCGTCTCCCCTGGTGCTGGAGCCATACCAGACAAAGTGAGGAGCCTGTCCAGGTTTCTGTTGATACCAATGAAATGCATCCCAGCTACTACCACCATTTCTGGTGCAGGAGAGTTTCACAGTTTGGCCAGGAGACACAGACTCAGAAGCCGGTTGAGTCAAACTTGGTTGTGAAGTCACACCTTTACAAAAGGGGGGAGGGGGAGAAACAGAACGTCGGTTCAGTTTCCATGTTTCAAATCTCACAGAAGCATGATGTTCCTGTGCTAAATACATAATGATAGTAGGTGAGATGTTCTCCTGTGTGGAGCGAGTCCTTCATAGTCTTACCTGTACAGTAGCTGAGAAGGGCTAGGAAAACCAGAGGCCAGGCCATGGTGAGCTCTCTAAAGGAGTGTGACTTCACTACAGAAGGAGACCTAGTTGGGCTCTTATTCCTCCTCTCCAAATTCCCCCAGAAATGCGAAGCAGGTCCTTCATGGAAATTTATTCTCTGGTTTTTGGACCAGCAAAAATGTCTTTATTTGCTTGCTTGGGGGAGTGCACAGCCAATGCTGATTAGATCAATTTGCATAAAACTCTTGTAGGCGGTCCTCACTTTGGCCAGGATAAAAAGGAAGTGGCAATGGTACCATCAGGGCAGGACTTGGGGGCAGTCAGATGTCGTGGGCCAACTCTGCAAAATGAGGGTTGTCAGGGCCTCCCCCTCATCGGTCGTTCAATAAGGAGGCCGAGTCATTTGCCTTTGAAGTTTTTATCGGTGCTCATTATATTACAGCGCGGAGCTAAATCACAACATGTCTACTCAGTCACTAGCAGAATCCGGAAGTGCCGAACGGCGATTTTCCCGCCAGCAAAGCCATCTCGGGAAACGGAAGCGTCTTTTCCTTCTTCTTACTCTCTCCCCCGGAAGTACTCCCTGGGAGCTGTCAGGTCTCTCTCTGCATCTCTCGACCCCTGGCACCCTCCTCCCTTCGGAAGAGGAGCTACTGCCACTTCCTGATGAGTCCGTCGTTAGAATGGGTGGCTGTTCCCTGTAGCCACTCAGAGCTGGACTGGAAGGGGGGGCAGATCCCTGACAAGGGTCTCTAAAATGCAGCAGTACTGACTCAACACACTTAGAATGAAAGCAACACATATTCCCATATAGAGAGCCTCCTTCCCAAGGTAGTGCATTAAGTCCACAGCTGAAAACGACCTTAATTAGGGATGGGGAAGTTTGTTCAGACCGGCGGCTGCGTTCCCATCTGGGCAAGGCAAAAGTGGGCAGAGTAACACAGGTAAATTTTACCTTTGTATCATAGGCTAGATTCTGCACCCTCACACTTCTCTCTTTCCACGATTCAGGTCATCAAGAGGTGTTATCAGGGTTCAAGGACAGAATATATGAAGGATATTTACCCTCTTGCAGAGAATTGGCTGCTTCTAGCCAGGTAAACAGAACGGAAAAAGTCCCGTGAGCTTCCTTCTACGCACCTCTGCTTTTAAGTTCACTCACAGTCTGTTTCGCACAGAGGAAAACTTGCAAATCTTCGCTTGCGTTTGTGCCAGTGAAGACTCACAGCCTGTCGTCTTTTAAATCAGAACAGACAGCTTTATTACACAGAAAAGAATATACAGCCAGGGCTGTCGGAAGACATCCCTGCAGACCTCCTCTCTCGCAGAAGAGGAATCCCAAAGACACAAGACATGGGAATTGTAACAGTACTATATTATAGATCACAAGCCCGGTTCCCTCCAGGAAGTGATCTCATCCCTGTGACGCTGGACGTATCTCTCGAGCTGTCAACACTGCCAGCTCAAATCCTAACAATATAGTAGACCAAAAACACTCCAGGAGACTGCAAAGCAGTGGAGTTAGGGAATGACCTGGGAAGAGTGTGAAGCATCAGCTACAGAGATCTGGGGGGCTGCATTTAGGACCCCAGATCGGAAGCTTGCCACCTACAGCCTAACTGCCGCCCTGTAAGGGGAGTGGTAACCTGACTGAGGGAGGTATTGTTTGGTGGGGGGAATGTATACAGTTGTGCTTTCATTCAGCATTATTGCCAAACACATGTTTTGAAGAAGAAAAGAAACATTGGAATAGGTAGTGAATTTTCTGGATGCAACATGAGAATAGGGCTTCCATACATCCGGGGTTTTGCCTTAGGAAATCTCGTCCGGGGGAAATTTCCGGTGTTCGTGAAAATGTCTGGTAAATCCCAGCTGTATGGCAATGGGAATGGACGTTTTTGACAAATTTTACCTAACTAATTTTTTTAATGTAGATTTACCCCCCCCCCCAAAAAAAAGTGTCTGAATTTTCAACTCTACACAAAAAGCATTTTCATTGGACTCTGTTGTAGTCACTGCCTGCCTGGTTTCCAAATAATTCAAAGAAGCACACACATGTAAATATGATTTTGTGTAGAGCACCCCAACTGGAAACTATCAAAGCTTGATCAAAGAGGGAGCTGGGAACTGCACCTGATGATAATAATAATAATAATAATAATAATAATAATAATAATAATAATAACAACAACAACAACTCTGGGCACTCTGGGCGGCTTCCAGCAAATACTAAAAAACAATACATTAACATATTACAGATTAAAAACTTCCCTGAACAGGGCTGCCTTCAGGTATTTCCTAAATGTTATGTAGTTGTTGATTGCTTTAACCTCTGATGGGAGGGCGTTCCACAGGGCGGGCGCCACTACCGAGAAGGCCCTCTGCCTGGTTCCCTGTAGCTATGCTTCTCGCAGTGAGGGAACTGCCAGAAGGCCCTCGGCGCTGGACCTCAGTGTCCGGGCTGAACGGTGGGGGTGGAGACGCTCCTTCAGGTATACAGGACCGAGGCCGTTTAGGGCTTTAAAGGTCAGCACCAACACTTTGAATTGTGTTCGGAAACGTACTGGGAGCCAATGTAGATCTCTCAGGACCGGTGTTATGTGGTCCTGGCGGCCACTCCCAGTCACCAGTCTAGCTGCCGCATTCTGGATTAATTGCAGTTTCCAGGTCACCTTCAAAGGTAGCCCCACGTAGACCGCATTGCAGTAGTCCAAGCGGGAGATAACTAGAGCATGCACCACTCTGGCGAGACAGTCTGCGGGCAGGTAGGGCCTTAGCCTGCGCACCAGGTGGAGCTGGTAGACAGCTGCCCTGGATACAGAATTGACCTGTGCCTCCATGGACAGCTGTGAGTCCAAAATGACTCCCAGGCTGCGCACCTGGTCCTTCAGAGGCACAGTTACCCCATTCAGGACCAGGGAATCCCCCACACCCGCTCGCACCCTGTCCCCAAAAACAGTACCTGACCATTGAGATCAGCCAAAAACTGTGGCGTGCCATTCATTGATGAAATATATTTGCTATTTAAGGTGAGGTCCTTTCAATAACAGCACCTGTGTGTCCGTATTACCTAGAATCATTGCATGTTCTTGTTAAAAAATACAGAAAACTCATTTAGGTTTAACTCGGCTCTTGTGTGATTCTGTGGTTTCTTTGCTGTAGGGAAGGAGGGTAAAGGTTTTTGTCTCAGTTCCCCATTAGATTGTACCACTGTGAAACTTGCTACCACCAGATACCTCATAAGTACAACAGTAATAAACAGCTTCGTCTTCAGCCTGGATGTTGGAGATGGTTAAATAGCCAGTGTTCCCAGATTCAGAGCCAGTGAACCGATCTGGGATCCCTTCTCCCCGGGTGCTGGTACCAGCAAACACAAAGCGAGGAGCCTGCCCAGGTCTCTGTTGATGCCAGTCAAACGTGTATGTGGAATCACCACCACCACTTTGGGAGCAGGGGAATTTCACAGTTTGGCCCAGGGACACAGACTGGGAGGCTGGCTGAGTCAACGTTGCCTGTGAAGTGACACCTTTACACACACACATACACACCACAAAGAAAGAAAGGAAAAGGAAGAGGAGAAAAAAGCCCACAATATTTTATTCTCTACTGCATCATAAAAGCATTGCAATCCTATGATGAATATATAACATGCTGTTTGTTCCAATGCAAAATAAGATTCCTTCTCCATATCCTTACCTGAATAGTAATGAAGGGCCAGGAGAAACAGAGACCAGGCCATGGTGAGGTCTCTAAAGCAGGGTGATTCTCTTAATCTAATAGGCAACTGACTGGGACCTCACCCTTAAATCCCCCAGAGCTGATGAATGGCCCCTTCATGCAAAACCATCCTGTGCTCATTGGCTCTGCTATCACTGCATGTTGTCACGCAAGCGCCGGAGGAGAAAAAATATAGACCAGAGGCAACTGTGTTTTATCCAGTAGAGTTTTATTGGTACTGAAGGCAACTGAGCATATTGGTCACAAATCCAATGCATTCAGTATTGGCACAGTCCATAAGAAATCCAGTTGCAGCACTTAAAAAAAAACCTTACACTTAAAAGAACTTAGAATAAGACTTAAACTTTAACACTACAGCATACAGAATACCAGAACAACAGATCAGAACGAAGAGAAAGAGAAACTGAGTGAGACCCAGGCTCCTCCTGGCCTTATTATTATAGTCAGTATGACCTTGACAGAATCATAATAGAGCCAGTTTAAACCAGCTGTACACAGCTTCCCAGAGAAATATAACCCAAACATCAGAAACCTTCTTCCTGTTTCTCTCACATAGAAATAAACCTTCTAGAATCCTCCTGAACTAATCAGAATAGGAAAGATCTCTGCACATCAGATCAATACTTTCTGTACTAAGAAATGAAAACGGACACATGTCAGCACTGACAATACACAATGTAACAGGAGAAAACAAATCCAGCAGAATGCATAAAAGCATTAGGTTTTTAAAAAACATTAGGAATGGTCTAATGAAAACGGGACTGTGGTGAGATCACCCATCCTCATATTGGTTGATAAGGTCCAAGCACGGAAAGCCCCAAAATTATGGTCCACTTCCCATTCCATATCCAGAATAGGACTGGGCTGACTTCCGAGTCTTTGTTCAATAGTGCTGATATGAAGAGTATCCTCTACCACCCCAGAGGGCAGAGAGTTTATCTTAAATGCCAAGCACACTCTTAAAAAAAACACACGTTGGAATGTGTAGTGAATTTTCTGAATACAGGAAGAGGACCATCTTCAATGGGCTCCCTTCTAGCCATTGCCGGTCTGCTTTCCAAATAATACAAATAAGAAGCAGATACACATATATGTGTTGTTGTTGTTGTTGTTGTTGTTGTTGTTGTTGTTTTAAAAAACCTTGTTGACACAATCAAAGACTGCCCTCTTCTTTCCCCTGATTTTGAGATTCACAAACTTCCAAAATCTTGAATGGAGTTTCAACAAGATGGGAGTGACAAGATGCGATGACATATTCTCTGTGTGGAATAACCATTCACATATAACCAACCTGTTTAAGTTTAATTAACGTGTGAAGGGGTTAATACCATAGAGTAAGCTGTGATGCCAGGCTGAACCATGTCCACTTCCCTTCACCTTGGAAGAAACTAGGTCATCAAGCCTTTGTTAATCCCCACACCCCGAGTCTACGTGCGAATTCAGTGATATGAAGAAGTTTGAGCTGGTTGCTCCAGCTCAGGCCATATGGCTTTTACAACCCTCTCTATCCTATCTAGGAACTTTTACCACTTTGCAACTAAGCTGAGTTTTACTGCCTGTGCAACTTTCTGCAACTGAAACTGACCTTTGAAGAGTTTGAGAGTAATCCAATGATCAACTTAACAAATGTGTGGTCTTTTCCTATGCTGGAGGAGGAGGGAAGTTTTGGAACTCACAATGACCTACAGTGGGACCTCGACTTACGACGATAATGCGTGTTTCGTAAGTCGAAAACATTCGTAAGTCGAATCCCCATAGGAATGCATTGAGCGAAAAAAATTCGTGAGTCGAAAAAATCCTATTAAAGCGGCCGCGACTTCCTTTCGTAAGTCGAAAAATTCGGTTGCGGCGGCCATTTTGTTTCTCCCGGAAGTCATTCGTAAGTCGAAAAACACGTAAGTCGAATCGCTCGTAAGTCGAGGTCCCACTGTATATTTAATGGCTGACAGCCTATGTTTCCATGCCTTACTCTCCTGCATATTTTGTCATTTTAAATCTCTGCTGAAGTTCTCTCACCAAAGAGTACTTGCCCCAAACCCAGATCTCGGCAACAAGGAAATTCACACATATACACACATTCACCAACACTTATAGTTATTGTTTGGCTTCTGTGCATCAGTGAGTAGGAAGGACAGTGGTGGGTTGGTGGAATCCTGACCACAAGTGTCCTCTTGAGCAGAGTCCAAAGGAGCAGGTGGTGCACAGGCTCTCTATGAACTGTAAATTTATATAAAATATGGTGAAAGTTGTCCAACATCCCCTCCTGCAGGTCAAAGGGAAAAGAGCTAGCATGCAGATCAAGGCTTTATTTCATAAAACTTTTAAAAAATAATGATGATGGGAGGGGTACAAATGATAAAGTCCTGCAAGTTAATAAGAAAAGCTTCCGCTACAGATCTTGTTGCAAATAACTAACAGACTGCGGGCTCTGCTTGACCCAACACTGGCGCCTGGACTTGTTTATTTTGGGGAAACCTTGCAAAATGTCAGATCCTCCTAACAGATGCAGAACTGTGCATGAACTGTGCCTCTCAAATGAGCACCCCTTGTCAACTTCCCGCCAAAACCTACTGGAAAACCACTTGCCATATTTAAGGCGAGGCCCTGAATTTGCTTAAACTTGGGGTAGGGAACCTCAAGTATGAGGCCAAACCTAGGATTGTCACCTGTCCTGTATAATAGGTAAAGGTAAAGGGACCCCTGACCATTAGGTGCAGTCGTGTCCGACTCTGGGGTTGCGGCACTCATCTCGCTTTACAGGCCGAGGGAGCCGGCGTACAGCTTCCGGGTCATGTGGCCAGCATGACTAAGCCTCTTCTGGCGAACCAGAGCAGCGCACGGAAACGCCATTTACCTTCCTACCAGAGCGGTTCCTATTTATCTACTTGCACTTTGACATGCTTTCGAACTGCTAGGTGGGCAGGAGCAGGGACCAAGCAACGGGAGCTCGCCCCGTCGCAGGGATTCGAACCGCCGACCTTCTGATCAGCAAGCCCTAGGCTCTGTGGTTTAACCCACAGCGCCACCTGGGTCCTAGTCCTGTATAATACAAGATTGTAATACAAGATGTAATTGGTGGTATGTGAGCCAGGACATTTGGGTGCCGCCTAGATTCTCTTGTATTTCCTGTGTTGATATGGGTTTGTTATTTTTGTGGAAGTCTGCTAGGCGGCATAAGCCTTTGGCTTGCCAGGATTTTATCTGGAGGTTTTGCGCTGCGTGGTGGAATAGTGGGTGTTTTGCCAGGCTCAACATTCCCCTCCCCCCTTCTTCTGTACTAATATTCTGCATTTTATATCTTTATATCTTTATGACTTCCTGTCTGCACCCAATGTATTTACCTTTGAAGAACACCGATTGTACTACCGGTAGAATTTTTTTTTTATTGATCTCTATTGGTTTTACAAGTTTCACAGTCATAATACATATCCTTTTTTAACAAAAAATGTTGTTAAATATTTTATTGGGGGGAAATCACCATTAAAACAGACATTTGTTAATACACATTCGTACATTCTTTCATACATTGGATAAAAATATTTATACATAACTATAATCAATATTGTGCGTTTTCCTTGTCCCACCCCCACACCTCACCTCCACCACCCGTCACCTCACCCTGTGTTAGGCTTCCAAGGGCCTTGCCCCTTTCTTCTCAGGAGGTAGATCCAAGAGGACCTCTCTCCCTTGAGGTCCAGATTAAGAATGGGAAGAGGAGCAGGGAATCGTAAAGCTGGAGGCAACCTCAGGTTTATCCCTCTAAACATCAAAGAGATAAGAGAGATGTCAGCATAGAGAAAAAGCTCCAGGGGAGTTGGGGGGTCCCCCATTCCATTAACCCATTAGGGGATGTTGAATTTCTTCAGCTTCCAGCTTCCAAAAACGAGGGGTGCTAAAAAGTTGTAATGTGACTTGGACAAAACAGATATTTTGTTAAAATTAATACAATTTAGTTTTACTTGGTATGTAAAATATGTGTAAAGTGGCATAGAAATCATTAAAAATGATTGCCAAGTACTTGCAGTTCTAGGATATAGCATTATTATGATTATTATTTATCATTTAGCATTACCTGACATTTCAGAAGGTACAATTAAAATTCTTTGGTTTTCCGAAAACGTTTCATATGCTTCTTTGTCAAATGTAGAGTTGCCAAGCTAAACGTTGTCCAATCACAAAATGATAGCAGATTTGAATTCCTCACATCCCAGCAACATGTTTTTAAGACCCGTCACTGAAAAAATGAACAACGGTTAAGTTATACCTTCTAAATTGATGAATGGGGGAAATTTGCAATTTAACTTTAAAACCATTGTAAACAGTTAAAATTGTGAGTAGGATTGGAATAACACTTGTAGTTTAAGGGTGAATTTTGAATATAATGGAGATGTAAAAGATTTGGATTATTGCAAAAATGCAGGAAGAAAGATTCATCTGATGTAGATCCCTCCTTCTACCCCTTCGCACCTTGTTACCCCATGCAATCCCCTCTCAGCAAGCTGTGTTGCACCCAGCCAGTCTTCCTCCCTTCCCCATACATTTATTTATTTGGCTTTCAGATTCAAACTTTACAGCCACGTATCAAGCATACAACATAGAACCAAGATTCCAAGGAATCTCCTGGACTTCCCTCCTCCCTTTTGTGGGTGCTACCGTTAATCATTTCCTCCTGCATCTTTTATGATAATCCACATCTTCTATATCTCCATTGTGTTCAAATTTCACCCTGAAACTGCTGGTGATATTGCAATCCTACTAACGATTAACTGTTTGCAATGGTTTTTAAGATAGGTTCTACATTTCCCCCATCCCTTATTGAAATTTTGGTCTTCCTGACTTCTGATTCTTCCGGTCATTTTGGCCATTTCGGCATAATCCATCAACTTGATCTGCCATTCTTCTCTGGGAGGGACTTTATCTTCTTCCCATATAATGGGAAGTGTTCCACCTGAACTTCCAGCAGGACAGGCCAAATGCTGATGCAATGCATGCCTTGATTTCTTTTGTTTCAGAAGAACCTGCTGAAGATCCCGGCTCCCCACCTGCATCAAATGCGAGCTGCTCTGCAGGGGGAGAAATGGCAGGGCCTGAGCTGTTGAATTCACCTGCCAGCTCCTCCGGGGTTTCTTTTTCAGAAGATGCTGTTGAAGATCAAGACTACCCTCCTCTGCCAGATTCGACCTGCTCTCCTGAGAGAGATATGCCGGGTCTTCAGCCACTGAATTCATCCACCAGCTCCTCCCTAAGCAGCTCTCCGGAGAGGCAGCACCCTTGGACCATTGAGGAGGTGGAGGCCCTGAGGCCAGCCCGGGAAGGTGAGCCTCTGGGATTGCACCTCTAGCAAGGCAGTGGGAAGGGCAGGCAATGGTGGTGGAGACAGGTGATGTCACCTGCCCTGCACCTTCTTGGTAGGGCAGGTGTACATTTAAATCAGAGCTTACTAACATGGCACCAGTGCCTGGAAAGCCTCTGAGCACAAACAACACCCCTTTAGTTGTGAAGGTCGGAAGAGGTTATCTTTTTTCTCTCTCTTAGAAAGTAAATAAAGCTGAAGGAGCAAGTGGGGAAGAGAGGTTCTACATTTCCCCCATCCCTTATTGAAATTTTGGTCTTCCTGACTTCTAATTCTTCCAGTCATTTTGACCATTTTGGCATAATCCATCAACTTGATCTGCCATTCTTCTCTAGCAGGGATTTTATCTTCTTCTTCCCATCTATTGGAAAGTGTTACACCTGAAGTTCCAGCAGGACAGGCCAAATGTTGATGGAAAGCATTCCTTGATTTCTTTTGTTTCAGAAGAAGCTGTTGAAGAACCCGACTTCCCACCTGCATCGGATGCGAGCTGCTCTGCAGGGGGAGAAATGGCAGGGCCTGAGCCATTGAATTTATTCGCCAGCTCCTCCGGCAGCAGCTCCCCAGGGAGCTGGAACATCGAGGAGGTGGAAGTCCTATTGTTAGCTGAGGAAGGTGAGCCTCTGGGGTTGCACCTCTAGCAAGGCAGTGGGCCATTTTGGCCATTTCGGCATAATCCATCAACTTGATCTGCCATTCTTCTATGGCAGGGACTTTATCTTCTACTTCCCATCTAATGGAAAGTGTTACACTTGAACTTCCAGCAGGACAGGCTAAACGCTCATGCAATGAAATTCTTTATTTCTTTTGTTTCAGCAGGAGCTGCGGAAGATCCCGGCTACCCTCTGCCAGATTCGACCTGCTCTCCTGAGAGAGATATGCCGGGTCCCGAGCCACTGACTTCATCCACCAGCTCCTCCTTAAGCAGATCTCTAGAGAGGCAGCACCCTTGGACCATCGAGGAGGTGGAGGCCCTGAGTTCACCCCAGGAAGGTGAGCCTCTGGGATTGCACCTCTAGCAAGGCAGTGGGAAGGGCAGGCAATGGTGGTGGAGGAAGGTGATGTCACCTGCCCTCCACCTTCTTGGTAGGGCAGGTGTACATTTAAATCAGAGCTTACTAACATGGCACCAGTGCCTGGAAAGCCTCTGAGAACCTACATCACCCCTTTAGTTGTGAAGGGCGGAGGAGGTTATCTTTTTTTTCTCTTGGAAAGTAAATAGAGCTGAAGGAGCATGGTAGGTTTGATTTCCGTTGAAACACTTCCCTCTCTAAGGCGGTCAAGTCAGACCTTGAGGTTTGGTTAAAGTTTCTGGATAAATATAATGGCATTTCCTTATGGCAGGACAATTTGAAGTTGCATTCAGATTTTCAGGTACCGTCAGATGCAGCAAGTTCCTTGGGGTTTGGTGTTTAGGGGGCGATGGTGTGCCCATCCTCCAGTGGTTCCGGAATGTTACCTGTTGCAAAGAACCGGGGGGGGGGGGACAAGGTCAAAGTGGAGCCAGCCCTCATCTTTTCTCTCCCCCCACCTCCCATGCTGCCTGCGAATTCCCGGTACTCCAAGGCAAACCATATTCAGATCAATTCCTTTGGGAGGAACAGAATCCAAACATACATTCACACCCCTGAAGGCCCTTTGAGAAGGGCCATAGCAGAATGTGACAGAGTTAAGCTTGGTGGATCAGGGGAATGCTCTGGACGTAGTGTATCTTGATTTCAGTAAGGCTTTTGACAAAGTCCCTCATGATATTCTCATGAGGAAGCTGTTAAAATGTGGGCTGAACGAGGTAACAGTTAGGTGGATTTGTAGCTGATTGACTGACCAAACTGACCAGAGTACTCATAAATGGTTCCTCATCATCCTGGAAAACAATGACAAGTGGGGTGCCACAGGGTTCTGTCCTGGGCAAGTTATTGTTTAACATCTTTATAAATGACTTGGATGAAGAAATTGAGGGGATGCTCATCAAATTTGCAGATGACACCGAACTGGGAGGGGTAGCTAATGCCACAGAAGACAGAATCAGAATTCAAAATGACATTAACAGATTGGAGAACTGGGCCCAAACTAACAGAATGAATTTCAGTAGGGACAAATGTAAAGTTCTTCGCCTAGGCAGGAAGAACCAGATGCACAAATATAGGATGGGGGACACCTGGAAAAGGATCTAGGGGCCTTGGTGGACCACAAGCTTTACATGAGTCAACAGTGTGATGCAGCAGCAGCAGCAGCAAAAAGAAAAGCTAATGTTATTCTAGGCTGCATCAACAGAGGTCTAGAGCCCTGTTCCAAGGAAGTAATGGTCCCTCTCTTTTCTGCCTTGGCCAGACCACACCTGGAGTCATATGTCCAGTTCTGAGCACTACAATTTGAGAAGGATGTTGACAAGCTGGAAGGTGTACAGAGGATGCATGTTTGTTTGGGTTTTTTTTGGATAGGCAGAACCTTTGCAACCAAGACTCTGCATACGATGCGGTCATACTGTACTCCAGAACCGACCCCCATACCCCACTTAAGGGAAGGGGCGCCCCTAAACCTGTGTACCAACCTCAGACATGACAAAGCTCTCTGCCTGAGCATTTCAACTGTTCAACTTACAAATTTATTGTATATTCCTGTGTATAAGACTACTTTTTAACCCAGGAAAATCTTCTCAAATTCGGGGGTCGTCTTATACGCCGGGCCGTATTTCTTATACTGCGAGTATATCCCAAACTCTATATTTTAACTGGAAAGGTTGGGGGTCGTCTTATATGCCCAGTCATCTTATACGCCGAAATATACGGTAACTGGTGTTTTTAAACCACCGTTACCAAGCTTAAAGTGTGGTCTTGCAGGACAAATGCACGCACAGATGCGAAGCCTTGCATGCATTCACACAGCATTGAAACAGACTTGGGAAACCTTTTACATGACATGTTAAGCTCGCATCCATACTTCGAGCCACATACTGTGTGTGTGTGTGTCTATTATCTCTTTTTTTCCAATAAAGTTAAAATAAAAAATAAATAAAAAATAATAAAAAAAATGTAAAAAAAATAAAAATTAAAAAGTGTCACCCCCCCTCTGATGGTGCCACTTTGTGAGGTCGGGGGGTTGTGTGTGTGTGTCTATTATCTCTTTTTTTCAACGAAGTTAAAATTTTTAAAAAAATACAGTAATTAAAAAAAAATTAAAAAAATTTTTTTTTAAGTGTCACCCCCCTCTGGGGTGGACGTTGACCCAGAGAAAACCAAGTTTGCTGTTTGCCCCGGCTGAGCGCTAAAGAGCAGTTTTTTTCCCTGGGTGTAAAAAAAAGCACAAGTGTGGATAAACCCCGAGTTAACCACATGAGCTATTAGCCCATTTAACCTAGCCCCCTTTTGCCAGGATTTGGCCACAGGAAACATGTCCTCGGCGTAAACAAACCCCACAGCTTACACAGCGCAAAGATGTTCCTGTCCCCCCCCCCCACGACCAGCTCCTTCTCCTACCTCCTTCGGTCTGAAAGGTGGAAGCAGGACCTGAGGGAGCAACCGGAGGGCTGGATCCGTCTTCTGCAGTAGCATTTTCCAGGGTAGGGGCAGGCAGCTCCTCATCCACTGCATCACTTTTAACTGTGCACAGAAATAAGGAATTGGGGCCATCTCAGACTACCGCAAAAAACCACCAAGGTGAAATAGGGTCCCCAACTCCCCGAGGGTTTTACCCTCACCTGATTTAACTGGCCAGTCGAAGCCGTTCTCTGGGAGAGGTATTGATTATTTGCTAATTAGTCAGTTTCGTTTATTATTTGAGTATTGATAATGTTGTTTGCTCCTATTTATATGGATAGTATGCTTTTTGCACCCTATGGATGTTACGCTATACGATTTTCCCCATTCCTCGAGCCCCATGGTATTATGGCTGCCGAGACCACATAACACCGATCCTGAAAAACCTACATTGGCTCCGCGTACTTTTCTGAGCACAATTCAATTCAGGTGCTGACCTTTCAAACCCTAGTGGCACCTACCCTGTGGAACGTCTTCCCATCAGATGTCAAGGAGATAAAGAACTACTGTATCTCACTTTTAGAAGACATCTGAAGGCAGCCCTGTTTAGGGAAGCTTTTAATGTTTAATGTTTTATCGTGTTCTTCATATTCTGTTGGGAGCCACATGGAGGTGGCAACCCAGCCAGATGGGCGGGGATATAAATAAATTATTATTATTATTATTATTATTATTATTATTATTATTATTATTATCATTATTATTATTTGCACACAAACTTTGCTTTTCAAAGGGATCTGGGTCAAAGTCAGATCCGATAGAATCTGTGCCCTGAAAACCTCGGAGAGAGAAAAACAGGATGTGGGAAAGAATGTCTCTCTTCCCCACTTGCTCCTTCAGCTCTATTTACTTTCCAAGAGAGAGAAAAAAAGATAACCTTCTCAGCCCTTCACAACTAAAGGGGTGATGTAGGTTCTCAGAGGCTTTCCAGGCACTTGTGCCATGTTAGTAAGCTCTGATTTAAATGTACACCTGCCCTACCAAGAAGGTGGAGGGCAGGTGACATCACCTTCCTCCACCACCATTGCCTGCCCTTCCCACTGCCTTGCTCGAGGTGCAACCCCAGAGGCTCACCTTCCTGGGGTGAACTCAGGGCCTCCACCTCCTCCGTGGACCATGGGTGCTGCCTCCCTGGGGACCTGCTCACAGAGGAACCGGCGGTTGTCGACCATGGCATCTCCCTCGGGCACCGGTCCAAATCTTGGGAGGGGGTGCTGTTCTGGCTGGGTCCTACCAAGAAAGGGCATGCAAAGCTGTCAGCTACACAACTGTACCATGCCGCTGTTAATTTATTATCCAGGTACCAACTTACATTCAAAGCAAAAATACCAAAACAGTCAAGGAATAATGGAATCATGGAGTTGGAAGGGACACATAGAGTCATCTACAACAACCCTATGCAAGACAGCGATAGTATCTCTGCTAAATAATAAAAAATTAAAAATAATATATCCCAGAACTGCAAGTACTTGGCAGTTTTGAATTATTTCTATACCATTTTACATACCAAGCAAAACTAAATTGTATTAATTTAAACAAAATGTCTGTTTTGTCCAAGTCACATTACAACTTTTTAGCACCCCTCGATTTTGGAAGCTGGAAGCTGAAGAAATTCAACATCCCCCTAATGGAGTGGGGGACCCCCTGCTCCCCTGGAGCTTTTTCTCTATGCTGACATCTGTCTTAACTGTTTGATGTTTAGAGGGATAAACCTGAGGTTGCCTCCAGCTTTACAATTCCCTGCTCCTCTTCCCATTCTTAATCTGGACCTCGAGGGGGAGAGGTCCTCTTGGCTCTACCTCCTGAGAAGAAAGGGGCAAGGCTGTCTTCTCTGTCTCAACAACCAGACAGCCAGGACTATAGAACTCTTTTCCTAACCTTTAAGAAATGTAAGAAGGAAAGAGGAGTTTGCTGGGTCTGGCCAATGGCCTTTCTAGTCCAGCCTCCTCTTCTCACAGTGGCCAAAGAGATGTCTGAGGTAAACCCTCCAGCAGGACCAGAGCCCAAGAGCTCTCTCCCTTCCCGCGGTTTCGAGCAACTGGTAATTCAGAGGCATTGCTGCAGAGCCATCCTGGCCAGGAGCCCCCGACAGCCCTCTCCTCCTCCATCAATTTGTCTAGCCCTCTTTCAAAGCCATCCAAGTCGCTGGCCATCACCGCCTCCTATGACAGTGAGTTCCACAGTTCAACTTTGTGCTGTGGGAAGGACTTCGTTTTATCTCTTCTGAGTCTTCCAACCTTCAGATTCACAGGCAGATATGGGTTAGGGCATTGATTTTATGTGATTTTCAAAGGTCCGTCAGCATGGTCAAGTAAAAGGGGATACAATTTTGATACTTTCTTGCAACAATGCAACAAATTTTGGGTTTTTACCTTGCATTTTTAGGTTGTGAACCCCGCTGAGATCTATGGGGGATGAACAGCATACTAATGAATGAATTAATGGCAAAGTGCAGGCCCTGGCTCAAACCTACCAGCAATGTCGGCCATGAATCTCTGCAGGATGGGCAGCGGGGAGGTTGAAGAAGCTCGGCTGCCGATGCTGACTTGCTCTGGTTCTGGGGCAGAAGGAAGCCCCCTTCCCGCAACCTGCCACAACGTCCAATCTACCTTTGATTGGGTGCCTAGGAAGAACAAAAACACTCCAACTGAAGGCACTGAAGGATGGGACACCTCTCCTCTCCTCTCCAAGGCCTCAGCCCCCGGCTGTTTTGGGACTACAGTTCCCATCGTCCCCGACCACTGGACCTGCTAGCTAGCAATGATGGGAGTTGCAGTCCAACAACAGCTGGGGACCCAAGGTTGAGAAAGACTACATCAGCTGGCAGCAATGGTTCTCCAGAGCACTGCCTCGCCAGGGTGGCACATGCTCTGGTTATCTCCCTCTTGGACAACTGCAATGTGCTCTATGTGCTCTACCTTTGAAGGTGACCCAGAAACTATGACTAATCCAGAATGCGGCAGCTAGACTGGTGCCTGGGAGCGGCCGCCGAGACCACATAACACCGGTCTTGAAAGACCTACACTGGCTCCCAGTACGTTTCCGAGCACAATTCAAAGTGTTGGTGCTGACCTTTCAAGCCCTAAATGGCCTCGGCCCTGTATAAATGAAGAAGTGTCTCCACCTCCATTGTTCAGGCCGGGATATAAATAATAAATTATTACTACTATTATTGTTATTATTGTTATTGTTATTATTATTTGCACACAAACTTCACTTTTCCAAGGGATCTGTCAGGTCCAACAGAATCTGCGCCCTGAAAATCTTGGAGAGAGAAATACATGATGTGGGAAAGAATGTCTCTCTTCCCCACTTGCTCCTTCAGCTCTATTTACTTTCCAAGAGAAAAAAAAGATAACCTCCTCCGCCCTTCACAACTAAAGGGGTGATGTTTGTGCTCAGAGGCTTTCCAGGCACTGGTGCCATGTTAGTAAGCTCTGATTAAAATGTACACCTGCCCTACCAAGAAGGTGCAGGGCAGGTGACATCACCTGCCTCCACCACCATTACCTGCCCTTCCCACTGCCTTGCTAGAGGTGCAACCCCAGAGGCTCACCTTCCTGGCCTGAACTCAGGGCCTCCACCTCCTCGATGGTCCATGGGTGCTGCCTCTCCGGAGAGCTGCTTAGGGAGGAGCTGGTGGATGAATTCAGTGGCTGAAGACCCGGCATATCTCTCTCAGGAGAGCAGGTCGAATCTGGCAGAGGGTAGCCAGGATCTTCCGCAGCTTCTGCTGAAACAAAAGAAATAAAGAAATTCATTGCATCAGCGTTTGGCCTGTCATGCTGGAAGTTCAAGTGTAACACTTTCCATTAGATGGGAAGAAGAAGATAAAGTCCCTGCCAGAAAAGAATGGCAGATCAAGTTGATGGATTATGCCAAAATGACCGGAAGAATCAGAAGTCAGGAAGACCAAAATTTCAAGAAGGGATGGGGGAAATGTAGAACCTTGAGGAGGAGGCTTGGTTTGGATACATTTTGGGTTTTTGCCTTACATTTTTAGATTGGGAACACTGCTGGGATCTATGGAGGATGAACAGCATACTAATGAATTAATTAATGGCAAGGTGCTGGTCCCAGGTCCATCTGTGCAGGATGGGCAATGGGGAGGTGGATTAAGCTCGGCTGCCCATGGTGACAAGTTCTGGTTTTTGTTAGGAAGGAATAAGAGTTTGGATTTGATATCCCGCTTTATCACCCGAAGGAGACTCAAAGCGGCAAACATTCTCCTTTCCCTTCCTCCCCCACAACAAACACTCTGTGAGGTGAGTGGGGCTGAGAGACTTCAAAGAAGTGTGACTAGCCCAAGGTCACCCAGCAGCTGCATGTGGAGGAGCGGGGAAGTGAACCCAGTTCACCAGATTATGAGTCTACCGCTCTTAACCACTACACCACACTGGCTCTTTCCTCCTCTGGAGCGAGCAATGCTCTCCGAGGCCTGAACTCAGCCCCCTTCTGCCTCAAAGTCCAATCTACCTCTCATCCCGTGTCCAGAAAGAATGAAAACACTCCAACTGAAGGCGCTGAAGAATGACATCACCTGCCTCCACCACCATTGCCTGCCCTTCCCACTGTCTAGCTAGTGGTGCAATCCCAGAAGCTTACCTTCTGAGAGGGGAAAAGGGGCCTTGGTCAGGACAGAGATCCAATATCCTGCCCAAGGGTGGATGGAAACAGTTGTTGGTGCTTGGTTGGTGGGTGGATTTGGGCTGCGAGCACAACTGCCCAGCCTCACCGGCTCCCGACAACATCTCCCAGCTGAGTCTCACCTTCCTTCTTCCTTCCCAACCTCCCGGTCGTCGGGGTCCGCTGGGAGAGCCTGTCGTTGGATCGGCCCATGGTGGAGCTGGTGCTGGTGCTGGGCAAAGATTCCTGGCTGCGGGCGCCAGTGGGGACCTTCCGATGCCTCTCCGGCCCTTTCAAGGAGGTGGCAAGTCCTGGGGTTGGAAAGGAGGGGGAGAACAGTAAGCCGGCTCCTAAACCACAAGGCCTGAAGCTCAATAGGTAAAGGTAAAGGGACCCCTGGCCATTAGGTCCAGTCGTGTCCGACTCTGGGGTTGCGGCGCTCATCTCGCTTTATTGGCCGAGAGCCAGCGTACAGCTTCTGGGTCATGTGGCCAGCATGACAAAGCCGCTTCTTGTGAACCAGAGCGCACACGGAAACGCCGTTTACCTTCCCGCCGGAGCGGTTCCTATTTATCTACTTGCACTTTGACGTGCTTTCGAACTGCTAGGTGGGCAGGAGCTGGGACCGAGCAACGGGAGCTCACCCCATCACGGGGATTCGAACCGCCGACCTTCTGATCAGCAAGCCTTAGGCTCTGTGGTTTAACCCACAGTGCCACCTGAAGCTCAATAAGAACATCCAAAGAGTCTACTGGATCAGGCCAGTGGCCTGTCTAGTAGGGCATCCTGTTCTTACAGTGGTCAAACAGATTGTTATTATTTATTCAATTCGCATTCAGCCTTCCATCCATAGATCTCAGGGCAGCTCACGGCATAAAATTGCATTTCCACCATTCTGTGTGTTTACCTTGATTAACGCTGGCACACAGGGCGGAGAGGCGAGGCTTTTTCGCAGGTGTTTCAAAGCGAAGGTCTCCGGCAAACTCTCTGGAAGAAATGAAAACAGGAGGCCATTGGTCCCTGTTCAGACAGCCATCGCTGCCCTCACCGAATGAGTGGTGGTCCCTATTTATTAGGTTTCTCACATTAAAATTTTACAATCATAAACATACAACATAAAGACAAGATTCCAAAGAATCTCCTGAACTTCCCTCCTGCCCTTTGTGGGTCCTATTATTAATCGTTTCCTCCTGCATCTTTCGTAGTAATCCAAATCTTTTACATCTCCATTATATTCAAAATTCACCATTAAACTACAAGTGTTATTCCAATCCTACTAACGATTTTAACTGTTTACAATGGTTTTAAAGGTAAATTGTAAATTTTCCCCATTCCTTATCAAAACTTTGGTCTTGCGGATTTCCGATTTTTCCGGACATTATTGCCATTTAGCATAATCCATCAACGGAACTGGTGGAAATTTTGTCCTCCCTAAAAGAGGGCACATGTTGCGGTGAGAGCTGGAGACTGACCTCCTGGATGTGGGTGGGTCTATTGGAGAGCCACAACGCCCGATTACTAAGTCCATCATTGCTGGGTGTAATCTGGCCAATGGGGCGCAGTTCAAATGGTTCGAGGGACCTATTTAATCCCTTGCACGTGACCCTGAGATTCTCTTTCGGCTCGTGCAAACAGAACAGCGAACAGCTCCAAGGCAATTGGAGCAATTGGGCCCAATTGGGCGCAATTGTGCCCGCAGGCCATTCCTAAGGGGGCCCCCACACCAGGGCAATCTAGATGGATTGTATTTATATATCTAAGATTCCAAGTTGGGCCACAGAGTTTCAAATTGGGCCCCACTGGTTGGCCTTGAGTCTTATAGTTGCCTGAAAATCTTGGAGAGAGAAATACATGATGTGGGAAAGAATGTCTCTCTTCCCCACTTGCTCCTTCAGCTCTATTTACTTTCCAAGAGAAAAAAAAGATAACCTCCTCTGCCCTTCACAACTAAAGGGGTGTTGTTTGTGCTCAGAGGCTTTCCAGGCACTGATGGCATGTTAGTAAGCTCTGACTTAAATGTACACCTACCCTACCAAGAAGGTGCAGGGCAGGTGACATCACCTGCCTCCACCACCATTGCCTGCCCTTCCCACTGCCTTGCTAGAGGTGCAATCCCAGAGGCTCACCTTCCCAGGCTGGCCTCAGGGCCTCCACCTCCTCAATGGTCCATGGGTGCTGCCTCTCCGGAGAGCTGCTTAGGGAGGAGCTGGTGGATGAAGTCAGAGGCTCAGGACCCGGCATAGCTCTCTCAGGAGAGCAGGTCGAATCTGGCAGAGGGTAGCCAGGATCTTCAGCAGGTTCTGCTGAAACAAAAGAAATAAAGAAATTCATTGCATCAACATTTGTCCTGTCCTGCTAGAAGTTCAAGTGTAACACTTTCCATTAGATGGGAAGAAGATAAAGTCCCTGCCAGAGAAGAATGGCAGATCAAGTTGATGGATTATGCCGAAATAGCCAAAATGACCGGAAGAATCAGAAGTCAGGAAGACAAAAATTTCAAGAAGGGATGGGGGAAATGTAGAACCTTGAGGAGGAGGCTTGGTTTGGATACATTTTGGGTTTTTGCCTTGCATTTTTAGATTGGGAACACTGCTGGGATCTATGGAGGATGAACAGCATACTAATGAATTAATTAATGGCAAGGTGCTGGTCCCAGGTCCATCTGTGCAGGATGGGCAATGGGGAGGTGGATTAAGCTCGGCTGCCCATGGTGACAAGCTCTGGTTTTTGTTAGGAAGGAATAAGAGTTTGGATTTGATATCCCGCTTTATCACCTGAAGGAGACCTCAAAGCGGCTCACATTCTCCTTTCCCTTCCTCCCCCACAACAAACACTCTGTGAGGTGAGTGGGGCTGAGAGACTTCAAAGAAGTGTGACTAGCCCAAGGTCACCCAGCAGCTGCATGTGGAGGAGCGGGGAAGTGAACCCAGTTCACCAGATTATGAGTCTACCGCTCTTAACCACTATACCACACTGGCTCTTTCCTCCTCTGGAGCGAGCAATGCTCTCCGAGGTCTGAACTCAGCCCCCTTCTGCCTCACAGTCCAATCTACCTCTCATCCCGTGTCTAGAAAGAATGAAAACACTCCAACTGAAGGCGCTGAAGAATGACATCACCTGCCTCTACCACCATTGCCTGCCCTTCCCACTGTCTAGCTAGTGGTGCAATCCCAGAAGCTTACCTTCCCGGGCTGACCTCAGGGCCTCCACCTCCTCCATATTCCACTGGCGCTGTCTCTCCCGGTAGCTGCTCAAGGAGGAGCTGGTGGTGGGATCCCAGGACTCAGGCCCTGCCATATCTCTCCCAGGAGAGCAGGTTGAATCTGGCAGAGGAGGGTAGTGTTGATCTTCAACAGCATCTTCTGAAACAAAAGAAATCAAGGAATGCATTCCATCAGCGTTTGGCCTGTCCTGCTGGAAGTTCAGGTGTAACACTTTCCATATATATACAGGTATATATAGTCTTGCCAACAGAAACCAGATGGGATACAATTTGCGATGCTCATTGTCCTGCGGTTTTGAGGGAGGAGAGGTGTCTCCCCCCCCCCAAAGGAGGAGGGAAGTCCAGGAGATTCCTTGGAATCTTGTTTCTATGTTGTATGATTGATATATGGCTGCAAAGTTTGAATCTGAAAAACCAAATAAATAAATGTATGGGGAAGGGAGGAAGTCTGGCTGGGTGTAACACAGATTGCTGAGAGGGGATCGCATGGGGTAACAGGGTGCGAAGGGGTAGAAGGAGGGATCTACATTGGACAAAGCTTTTCCTCCTGCATCTTTTGTAATTATTCTAATCTTTTACATCTCTATTATATTCAAAATTCTCCATTAAACTACAAGTGTTATTCCAATCTTACTAACAATTGTAACTGCTTAGAATGGTTTTAAATGTAAATTGTAAATATTCCTCATTACTAAAATTTTGGTCTTCCGGATTTCCGATTCTTCCTGTCAGTATTGCCTTTTTGGCATAATTCATTAATGGAACTGGTGGAAATGTTCTGTTTGAAAGATGGCATGAGTTCTAATCTTGCGAGGCTCCCTGCCACCTCCTAAGCCTCTCGCACCCTTGCCAGCAACCCAGTGGGCGTACCTAATCGCCTTCTCTTCCCGCCTCTCCCGGGCTCTTCTGCTCTTCCTCTTTTTCTGCCTCCAGCTGTGGAGGCCTGAGGCTTCGTCCATCGGCTCCAGGCTGTGTTGGAAACAAGGGACAAATTGCAGGATTGGAGAGTCAGAAGGGACTCCCAACGGTCATCTAGCCCAACCCCCTGCAATGCTCATCACACAGCAGAGCCAGGAGTCCCTGTTGTGGCGTTTGCCCACCCTTTGGGGAAATATTTGTGCAGGTGGAGATAAATAATATCCAACACACGATAAACCTGGGTTACGTATATCTATACCACCAAACAACAAACGTAACAGGCTGACAGAAATTAATTCCAATAACTCAAGACATAAATGATGAAAGCACATGCATATACAAGACCAAAATCTGTGTATAACATGATATAAGCTAACGGAAAACACAACACATGAATATTATGTACATAGCAAGTGTCACAAGTCTGGTGTCCTCCATATAATTCAACTAGTAGTTATTATTCTGCTGATGAAGCCGAAAGTGGCGAAACAGGGATAAATAATCCGAGTATCCTTATCCTGCTTGCTCTGAATCTTCATGAAAACTACATTCACACTTTGGAGTGTTGCATCATCACTGTCAAATCAAGCTCAACTTTCAGTTGGAACTATTTTTTGTATTATATGGAGGACACCGGACTTGTGACTATTAGTTGAATTATATGGAGGATTGAATTATATTAGTTGACTATTAGTTGAATTATATGGAGGACTTGTGACACTTGCTATGTACCTCCACGCATGGACCTTTAAGCATATAGACTTTTGTAGCGGATAATATTCATGTGTTGTGTTTTCCGTTAGCTTATATCATATTATACACAGATTTTGGTCTTGTATATGCATGTGCTTTCATCATTTATGTCTTGAGTTATCGGAATTAATTTCTGTCAGCCTGTTACGTTTGTCGGTTGGTGGTGGAGATAAATAGGCTGACCAATAGGAAGCCCAGGGCCGGAGCCTAACTGTGTTTAAGGCTCAGCTCAGGGGTTTTGGCAGTTAGTTCAGTTGGGAATAGAGGGAGAGTTCAGTTGGTGTGGGCAGTTGGTGGTTGGTGGTTGTGAGGGTGGTGCTGTGTGGAACTTTGGTGGGGAGGTAGAGGAGCAGAGTGAGCTATAGACAGGAATGAGACTGAGAGGATAAAGTGTAACAGTGTATTTAATATCAAAAGCTTGTTGGTGTGTGAGAATAAACTCTTGATATTCTTTGTTCAACTTAAATCCTGACTGAGACTCAGTGTTTACCAGGGAGAACCTGGTTGGTGGCAGCGGTATAGTGGTGGCACAGGGTCAATAGTCTGTGGAACGACCGGGGGCCCTGTGTGATCACCACACCCGTCCCCCAATGGGAAGCAACATGCATTTTTTGATGGGTAGAGGGAGAAGGGGGGAATGTAAAAGGGTAAAAGTGTATTGGGAAATGACCCATAATGAACTGGATTTAAAAAAATAAAAAAGGACTTTCCAAACAACTCCAGAGTCCTTTCTGTGGGGGATAATTCAGACTGAAATTCCCAGGTGTCAAAAAAGGTTATTTATGTGTGGCACGACTACTGTGGCCCGTGTTTTTTTAGCCCAACCAAGGGAGAACGGCAACTTAAGTTGACGGAATATGCGCAGCTTGCAGACATATAGAATAAGAGAACAAGATGAACATATGTTTAGTGAAGATTGGAAACCGTTTATTGAAAATATCCGAAATAACTCCGCACAGCTAAAAACGCCCGCAGCATTAAGATAAATTCAACAGTGTAAATAAGTTATGATTGATGTATTAATGGAATGCTGAATGGTATAGTTTCTGTAAAATATGTAAGGAATTATGATATGTAAAATGAACCATGGAAAGAGGAGAAGGGAAGTCATTGATATTTTAAGGATGCAAAAAATGAGTACTTTAAATTGTAAAACAGAAAATTTAATAAAAATTATATGTTAAAAAAGAGAAGAGGGATTGGTTGTTAAACTGGGAATTGTAGAAGGGAACGGAAAAGAGATTAAGTATCAAGGTGTCTGGATAGGATCCCCTAAACAAAAACAGGCACCCAAAAGGAATACAGCGAAGGCACCTGCCCGACAGCAACAGGCAGGGAGTTCCAAAGTTTAGGCGCTGGCATAGAAAAATGATTTCTGGCAAGTGCAGAATGACTCTTGAGCTCTTGGCAATGAGGCTGAATGGTTAAGGCACCAAGCCCTTTTCCCAAGTACACCCCCCCCCCGGAAATGCTGCGCTGAGAGGGGAAAGGGGTTTTTGGTCAGGACAGAGATCCAATATATACCAGATATACCAGAGTGGCCCCCTGTAAGCACTGGCGAAATCACAGAAGTGATGAAAGAATTAAAATCTGGTAAGGCCCCTGGCCCCGATGGGATTCCTGCTGAGATCCTGAAAAAGTATGCTGACTGGTGGGCCCCACCACTTGCCAATCTTTTCACGCTTATAGACAAAAAAGGAATACTACCGAAATCATGGCTGACTTCGATAATAATAACAATCTATAAAAAGGCGATCCAGAGTAGCCATGTAACTACCGTCCTATTAGCCTCCTATCCACCATGTTGTTGTTCAGTCGTTCAGTCGTGTCCGACTCTTCGTGACCCCATGGACCAGAGCACGCCAGGCACGCCTATCCTTCACTGCCTCTCGCAGTTTGTACAAACTCATGTTAGTAGCTTCGAGAACACTGTCCAACCATCTCATCCTCTGTCGTCCCCTTCTCCTTGTGCCCTCAATCCTTCCCAACATCAGGGTCTTTTCTAGGGAGTCTTCTCTTCTCATGAGGTGGCCAAAGTACTGGAGCCTCAACTTCAGGATCTGTCCTTCTAATGAGCACTCGGGGCTGATTTCTTTAAGAATGGATAGGTTTGATCTTCTTGCAGTCCATGGGACTCTCAAGAGTCTCCTCCAGCACTATCCACCATAAGCAAACTTTATTCAAAACATCTAGAAAGTCATTTATTTGACTAGACAAAAAAGATTAGAATCATTGGCCCTGAACAGATTGGTTTCATAAAACAGAAATCGACAATAGACCATTGCCTATTATTAGCATCTCTAGCTGATAAATATATGAAATCAGATAGGGGGAAGTTATATGTGGCCTTTATTGATTTGAAGTGTGCTTTTGATTCAATCCCTAGAGGGTTGTTATGGGACAAACTGAAAGCAATGGGGATGAAACCTCGTCGCTTACTCTTTCTGATCAAAAAGTTGCATACTAACACCATGTGCCAGGTAAAATACTCCCTTGATGGCCATCTAACCCCCAGTTTTACATCTACCAAAGGGGTCAAACAAGGTTGTATTCTTGCCCCGCATTTATTTGATCTATTCTTAAATGATAGGAATAATCAACTTCTTGCTGTAAATAGCCCCCCCCCCCAAGGCTAAATACTAAAGCAATCCCTTCCCTCCTATACGCGGATGATACCGCCCTCCTTTCTTATACCAGAGTCGGGCTGCAAAGACAATTAAGAGCATTTTCTAACTACTGTCAAGCAAACCACTTAACAATTAACCACTCTTAAGTCAAAGATTTTGGTTTTCTCCAAAAGCTGACGCCCATCTAATTGGTCCATTGGGACTCAACAAATTGAACAAGTAAAATGTTTTAAATATTTAGGAATCACCTTCCATTATAATTTAAAATGGGCAACTCATCGCAACAGAATAATCAATTTAACTAAATGCTCAGTTGCTCAAATCAAAGGATTTTATTTCCTCGGCGGTAACCAATTTGTGCCTGCTGCAATTAGAGCCTATAAAGCAAAATCTGCCTCCCAGCTCCTTTATGGATGACCAACTATAATAGCAAAGTTGAGGGTGTCCAGGCATCCTTTTTACGCCAAATCCTAGGAGTACCAAAATGTGTGCCATATTTGGCTATATGTGCAGAGTTGGGCCAGCATCTCCTCGAAACAAGAGGTTGGATCATTACTTTTAAATACTGGTTGAAAATTCATTTTAACACAGAACCAGGAAGCTTATTCTCCCTTTTACTAAAAGACAAGCATAATTTCATCTGGTCCTCTAATATTATCCTTAAACTCAGGCAAATAGGATTTACTGTAGATCCCCTCTCGTCATTTGAGGAACCACACATCTTTGCACTAATAAAGCAGAGGCTGCTGGATAATGAATTTCAAAAACTCTATCCCTCCCAGCCCTTAGTATGCTCTCCTGCCTCTCTAGGGCTGCAACCCCATCATGGAACAATGCCTAATTATTTCTACAATTTGGTTACGCCATTACATCGCAGAGTATTTATGTTGGCTCGTCTAAATGCCTTTCCGTCTACCGTGTTTTCTGGAAGACCCTTACCAGGACAGACTCTGCCCTTGTGGCCAGAATGTGCCGGACTCTATGGACCACATGATCCTGGATTGTCCCCTCTCTAATATCTTCCGATTTGCTCCTTCAATGTCCTCAATGTGGCCTAGTGCCCTTTTCAATAACCAACTTACGATCCAGTTCCTGCTGAGGGATGATTCCTCTGCCCTCACTAGAGCTATGGCTCAATATCTGACCAGGGTTTTTGAAATTAAGGCCAGTATATCTAGCCTGTCCAATAGTGACTAATGAGGATCCTTTTATCTTTTTCTATTTATTGCATGCTTTCAGAAATATTATATTATATAGAAATATTATATAAATAGATGGTTTGTATGTCCCCTTTATATATGCCAATAAAGGTGTTGAGTTGAATAAGAGAACAAGAAGAACATACATTTAGAGAAGATTGGAAACCGTTTATTGAAAATATCCAAAATAACTGCGCACAGCTAAAAACGCTCGCAGCATTAAGATAAATTCAACAGTGTAAATAAGTTATGATTGATGTATTAATGGAATGCTGAATGGTATAGTTTCTGTAAAATATGCAAGGAATTATGATATGTAAAATGAACCATGGAAAGAGAAGAAGGGAAGTCATTGATATTGTAAGGAGGCAAAAATGAGTACTGTACTTTAAATTGTAAAACAGAAAATTTAATAAAAATTATATGTTAAAAAAGAGAAGAGGGATTGGTTGTTAAACTGGGAATTGTAGAAGGGAACGAAAAAGAGATTCAGTATCAAGGTGGCTGGATAGGATCCCCTAAACAAAAACAGGCACCCAAAAGGAATACAGCGAAGGCACCTGCCCGACAGCAACAGGCAGGGAGTTCCACAGTTTAGGCGCTGGCACAGAAAAATGATTTCTGGCAAGTGCGGAACGACTCTTGCGCTCTTGCCAATGAGGCTGAATGGTTAAGCCACCAAGCCCTTTTCCCAAGTCCTCCCCCCCCCCCCCGGAAATGCAGCGCTGAGAGGGGAAAGGGGGCCTTAGTCAGGACAGAGATCCAATATCCTGCCAAAGGGAAATGATGGAAACAGTTGTTGGTGCTTGGTTGGCGGGTGGATTTGGGCTGTGAGCACAACTGCCCAGCCTCACCGGCTCCCGACAACACCACCCAGCTGAGTCTCACCTTCCTTCTTCCTTCCCAACCTCCCGGTCGTCGGGGTCCGCTGGGAGAGCCTGTCGTTGGATTGGCCCATGGTGGAGCTGGTGCTGGGCAAAGATTCCTCGCTGCAGGCGCCAGTGGGGACCTTCCGATGCCTCTCCGGCTCTTTCAAGGAGGTGTCAAGTCCTGGGGTGGGAAAGGAGGGAGAGACCGGTAAGCTGGCTCCTAAACCACAAGGCCTGAAGCTCAAGAAGAACATCCAAAGAGTCTGCTGGATCAGGCCAGTGGCCTGTCTAGTAGGGCATCCTGTTCTTACAGTGGTCAACCAGATTGTTATTATTTATTCCATTCGCATTCAGCCTTCCATCCATAGATCTCAGGGCAGCTCACGGCGTAAAATTGCATTTCCACCAATCTGTGTGTTTACCTTGGTTAATGCTGGCACACAGGGCAGAGAGGTGAGGCTTTTTCGCAGGTGTTTCAAAAGCGAAGGTCTCCGGCAAACTCTCTGGAAGAAATGAAAACAGGAGGCCATTGGTACCTGTTCAGACAGCCATTGCTGCCCCTCTCCGAATAAGTGGTAAAGGGACCCCTGACCATTAGGTCCAGTCGTGTCCAACTCTGGGGTTGCGGTGCTCATCTCGCTTTATTGGCCGAGGGAGCCGGCGTACAGCTTCCAGGTCATGTGGCCAGAATGACAAAGCCACTTCTGGCAAACCAGAGCAGCGCACGGAAACGCCGTTTACCTTCCTGCCGGAGCAGTTCCTATTTATCTATTTGCACTTTGACGTGCTTTCGAACTGCTAGGTGGGCAGGAGCTGGGACCGAGCAACGGGAGCTCACCCCGTCGCAGGGATTCGAACCGCCGACCTTCTGATCAGCAAGCCCTAGGCTGTGTGGTTTAACCCACAGCGCCACCTGGGTCCCTCTGAATGAGTGGTGGTGCCTATTTATTAGGTTTTTCACATTAAAATTTTACAATCATAAACATACAACATAAAGACAATATTCCAAAGAATCTCCTGAACTTCCCTCCTGCCCTTTGTGGATATTTTATTGAAAATATCCGAAATAACTGCGCACAGCTAAAAACGCTCGCAGCATTAAGATAAATTCAACAGTGTAAATAAGTTATGATTGATGTATTAATGGAATGCTGAATGGTATAGTTTCTGTAAAATATGCAAGGAATTAGGATATGTAAAATGAACCATGGAAAGAGAAGAAGGGAAGTCATTGATAGTGTAAGGAGGCAAAAATGAGTACTGTACTTTAAATTGTAAAACAGAAAATTTAATAAAAATTATATGTTAAAAAAGAGAAGAGGGATTGGTTGTTAAACTGGGAATTGTAGAAGGGAACGAAAAAGAGATTGAGTATCAAGGTGTCTGGATAGGCTCCCCTAAACAAAAACAGGCACCCAAAAGGAATACAGCGAAGGCACCTGCCCGACAGCAACAGGCAGGGAGTTCCACAGTTTAGGCGCTGGCACAGAAAAATGATTTCTGGCAAGTGCGGAACGACTCTTGCGCTCTTGGCAATGAGGCTGAATGGTTAAGGCACCAAGCCCTTTTCCCAAGTACACCCCCCCCCCGGAAATGCAGCGCTGAGAGGGGAAAGGGGGCCTTGGTCAGGACAAAGATCCAATATCCTGCCAAAGGGAAATGATGGAAACAGTTGTTGGTGCTTGGTTGGCGGGTGGATTTGGGCTGCGAGCACAACTGCCCAGCCTCACCGGCTCCCGACAACACCACCCAGCTGAGTCTCACCTTCCTTCTTCCTTCCCAACCTCCCGGTCGTCGGGGTCCGCTGGGAGAGCCTGTCGTTGGATCGGCCCATGGTGGAGCTGGTGCTGGTGCTGGGCAAAGATTCCTGGCTGCGGGCGCCAGTGGGGACCTTCCGATGCCTCTCCGGCCCTTTCAAGGAGGTGTCAAGTCCTGGGGTGGGAAAGGAGGGAGAGACCGGTAAGCTGGCTCTTAAACCACAAGGCCTGAAGCTCAAGAAGAACATCCAAAGAGTCTGCTGGATCAGGCCAGTGGCCTGTCTAGTAGGGCATCCTGTTCTTACAGTGGTCAACCAGATTGTTATTATTTATTCCATTCGCATTCAGCCTTCCATCCATAGATCTCAGGGCAGCTCACGGCATAAAATTGCATTTCCACCATTCTGTGTGTTTACCTTGGTTAATGCTGGAGCACAGGGCGGAGAGGCGAGGCTTTTTCGCAGGTGTTTCAAAAGCGAAGGTCTCCGGCAAACTCTCTGGAAGAAATGAAAACAGGAGGCCATTGGTCCCTGTTCAGACAGCCATCGCTGCCCCTCACCGAATGAGTGGTGGTGCCTATTTATTAGGTTTTTCACATTAAAAATTTACAATCATAAACATACAACATAAAGACAAGATTCCAAAGAATCTCCTGAACTTCTCTCCTGCCCTTTGTGGGTCCTATTATTAATCGTTTCCTCCTGCATCTTTCGTAGTAATCCAAATCTTTTACATCTCCATAATATTCAAAATTCACCAGTAAACTACAAGCGTTATTCCAATCCTACTAACGATTTTAACTGTTTACAGTGGTTTTAAAGGTAAATTGTAAATCTTCCCCATTCCTTATCAAAACTTTGGTCTTGCGGATTTCCGATTTTTCCAGACATTATTGCCATTTTTAGCATAATCCATCAACGGAACTGGTGGAAATTGTATCCTCCCTAACAGAGGGCACATGTTGCGGTGAGAGCTGGAGACTGACCTCCTGGTTGTGGGTGGGTCTATTGGAGAGCCACAACGCCCGATTGGTAAATCCCTCATTGCCCCCCCCCCCCACACACACTGGGGTTTTTTGTGTGTGTTTTTGCCTGCAAAAATGGTTTTACATTATTTCATATTTTCTTACAAAGGAATGTGGATTCCGGGCCTCTGATAACAAGTAGGCGACTATGGACAGATACTTAAATCTACAGGATGGATTGTGTTTTTGCTTGTGTTATTTTATTTATATGTATTGTTTATTTATTCAATAAAATTTATTTTTTTAAAAACCCTGCAAAGTGGTTTACCAAAACAAAAAAACACCACAGCAGTAAAATCCAGCAGAAAAATTAACAATCCTACTTTAAAACATACAAAAGCTAAAATATTAAGATGAACATTACTTCAACTTCCTAAGCATCTAGGTACGCTTGCCTAAAGAAGAATGCTTTTAGCAGGTGCCCAAAAAGAATCTAGCAAAGGCGCGTGCTTTGTTGAAATTTCAGCCTTCACGACATAGGAAAACGGCCAAGTAAACAGCTGTTTTCGTGGAGGAAGGTCAAGATATTAACTGATATGCATGGAATTTCATATGTAGCTATATAATCCCTAGTGTAGTTAGATAAGACCTTTGGAGCAGGCATTTAAAAAAATAAAAATAAATTATGAACTGCCCTAGTAGGGCAATTGCCGCTACCTTGTGGGGCTGTGTGGGGTTGCAACTTTTTAGCACCCCTCATTTTGGGAAGTTGACAGCTGACAAGACCCTTTCTGCTCATACCAACCTGGGCTTTGGGAATCCTCCCCGTCTGACTCAGACGTGCTGCTCTGTGTGTGCAGGGGGTCTGCCATAGCTCCCGGCCGGCCCAACGGGTGCAAGCTCTCTTCTCTTCTAACTGCAAGAACAGAGCAAATGGACAGATGATTTACGGATCACGAAGAGATCCTTCCCTGGAACATGACAGGGAGAGCTGACCGCAGGGTCCGATTCTGCCTCGGTCAGAGCACACCTGGACTCCTGTGTCCAGCTCTGGGCACCCCAGTTTAAGAAGGAAGCTGACAAGCTGGAAGATGTGCAGAGGAGGGCGACCAAGATGATGAAGGGTCTGGAAACCGAGCCTGATGAGGAACGGTTGAAGGAGCTGGGCATGTTTAGCCTGGAGAAGAGGAGATATGAGAGCCATCTTCAAATATCTAAAGTCACATGGGAGATGGAGCAAGCTTGTTTCCTCCTGCTATGGAGGGTAGGACTCAAACTCATGACTTCAAGTTACAAGAAAGGAAATCCCAACTGAACCCCAGGAAAAACTGAGGGTGAGAGGCATTTGGTGGCGGAACGGACTCCCTCAGAAGGCAGGTGACTCTCTGTCACTGGATGTTTTTAAACATGAGGTTGGATGGCCACCTGTCAGGGATTCTTTAGCTGCTGTGACCTTTAAAGCCCTAAACGGCCTCGGTCCTGTATACCTGAAGGAGCGTCTCCACCCCCACCTTTCAGCCCGGACACTGAGGTCCAGCGCCGAGGGCCTTCTGGCGGTTCCCTCACTGCGAGAAGCAAAGCTACAGGGAACCAGGCAGAGGGCCTTCTCGGTAGTGGCGCCCGCCCTGTGGAACGCCCTCCCTTCAGAGGTCAAAGGGATCAACAACTACATGACCTTTAGAAAATACCTGAAGGCAGCTCTGTTTAGGGAATAATAATAATAATTTTTTTTATTTGTACCCCGCCCATCTGGCCGGGTCTCCCCAGCCACTCTGGGTGGCTTCCAACAATTATTAAAATACATCAAAATCACAAGTTAAAAACTTCCCTAAACAGGGCTGCCTTCAGGTATTTTCTGTATGTAGGATAGTTTATCACTTTAACCTCTGCTGGGAGGGCGTTCCACAGGGTGGGCGCCACTACCGAGAAGGCCTTCTGCCTGGTTCCCTGTAGCTTTGCTTCTTGCAGTGAGGGAACCGCCAGAAGGCCCTCGGCGCTGGATCTCAGTGTCCGGGCTGAACGATGGAGGTGGAGACGCTCCTTCAGGTATACAGGACCGAGGCCGTTTAGGGCTTTAAAGGTCAGCACCAACACTTTGAATTGTGCTCGGAAACGTACTGGGAGCCAATGTAGTTCTCTCAGGACCGGTGTTATGTGGTCCCAGCGGCCACTCCCAGTCACCAGTCTAGCTGCCGCATTCTGGATTAATTGTAGTTTCCGGGTCACCTTCAAAGGTAGCCCAACGTAGAGCGCATTGCAGTAGTCCAAGCGGGAGATAACTAGAGCATGTACCACTCTGGCGAGACAGTCTGCGGGCAGGTAGGGTCTCAGCCTGCGTACCAGGTGGAGCTGGTAGACAGCCGCCCTGGACACAGAATTAACCTGCGCCTCCATGGACAGCTGTGAGTCCAAAATGACTCCCAGGCTGCGCACCTGGTCCTTCAGGGGCACAGTTACCCCATTCAGGACCAGGGAGTCCCCCACACCCGCTCGCACCCTGTCCCCCCAAAACAGTACTTCTGTCTTGTCAGGATTCAACCTCAATCTGTTAGCCGCCATCCATCCTCCAACCGCCTCCAGGCACTCACACAGGACATTCACCGCCTTCACTGGTTCTGATTTGAAAGAGAGGTAGAGCTGAGTATCATCCGCATACTGATGAACACCCAGCCCAAACCCCCTGATGATCTCTCCCAGCGGCTCCATATAGATGTTAAAAAGCATGGGGGAGAGGACGGAACCCTGAGGCACCCCACAAGTGAGAGCCCAGGGGTCTGAACACTCATCCCCCACCACCACTTTCTGAACACGGCCCAGGAGGAAGGAGCGGAACCACTGGGAAGTTTTTAATCTGTGATATTTTAATGAATTTTGATATTTGTTGGAAGCCGCCCAGAGTGGCTGGGGAGACCCGGCCAGATGGGCGGGGTACAAATAATAAAATTTTTATATTATTATTATTATTATTATTATTATTATTATTATTATTATTATTATTATTATTCCTGCATTGCAAGGGGGTTGGACTAGATGACCCTGGGGGAGCCCTTCCGAGTCTACCATTCTGTGATTCCAACACTCCATTTCTCTTCCCACTCTTACCGTCCCGGTTGGTAGCTGGGCTCAGGCACCTCTCTCCCTCCTCACTCACGTCCTCCAGAGGGTCCCAGGGTCCCTCTAGCGCTGAGGCTAGGGGGACCCTAAAATGCTTCCCCTAAAACAGAAAAGAAACCCTTAGCGAGCTTGCCCCAGCCGGGTGTGTTTCTGATGTTTTGGACTGCAGATCCCCTGGCAGCAATCTGGGGTCCCTCTAGGTCTGTCCTTTCTACTGGGCAGAGGTGTGGGGAGGGAGGCTTTAAAAATAAGGCTAGCACCAAGTTTCTGGTCCTCAATATTTCCTTCTGGCTGGTTCATGAAGGATGACAGCTCCACCAGAGGAACGGAACCGCCTGTTTGCAAAGCAGAAAGGGGCCGCTAAGTTTGAAACTGGGAGCTCAAAGCCAACTTACAGCTGAGGACACCCATAAGGTTTTCTGGGGCCAGGAACTATGTGTGTCCACTGAGGACTCTCTGACCCACTCACAAAAGGGGACACTGCAGGGAGTTGGACTAGATTATCCTTGGTACCCCTTCCAACAGGGACCCAGGTGGCGCTGTGGGTTAAACCACAGAGCCTAGGGCTTGCTGATCAGAAGGTCGGCGGTTCGAATCCCCGCGACGGGGTGAGCTCCCGTTGCTCGGTCCCAGCTCCTGCCCACCTAGCAGTTTGAAAGCACGTCAAAGTGCAAGTAGTTAAATAGGAACCGCTCTGGCGGGAAGGCAAGCGGCGTTTCCGTGCGCTGCTCTGGTTCGCCAGAAGCGGCTTAGTCATGCTGGCCACATGACCCGGAAGGTGTCTGCGGACAAACGCCGGCTCCCTCGGCCTATAGAGCAAGATGAGCGCGCAACCCCAGAGTCGGACACGACTGGACCTGGTGGTCAGGGGTCCCTTTACCTTTTTATATACATACAGACAGTTCATGCAGCAGAACACCTGGCTGCACCAAAAGGCAAGACAAGTAGGACAACTTCACTCTCTCTATCTCTGATAACACTCTACATCTACACGCCCTGCTTAACAGGTTCCCCTTTAATACAAAACAACAGCCAATCATCTGTTGGCACACTCCTGCTGAGTCATTGCAGGCCTGTTGCATCAGCTTCTTTTACTTTAAAAGCAAGCTCAAGTCTGCAGACTTACTGTGTTACACAGCATTCTGTGTATCCCAACAGTTTCTTATTTACTCAAGCAATAAAGCCTAATTGACGGTGGACGTGAATGATCTTGCACATCAGTCAAAGCATACAATACAGTGGTACCTCGGTTTATGAACTTAATCCATTCCGGAAGTCAGTTCTTAAACCGAATCCGTTCTTAAACCAAGGCGCGCTTTCCCTAATGAGGCCTCCCGCCGCCGGTGCCCTTCCACCGTTCGTAGACCGAGGTAAAGTTCGCAATCCGGAACACTACTTCCGGTTTTGCGGAGTTGGTAAACCAAATAGTTCGTAAACAGGGCTGTTTGTAAACCGAGGTACCTCTGTAGAAGCATTCTAATTCACAATTACCTCACCGTTTGCAATCCTTCTACCCAGATTCTACTTTTCTGAGACCCTTTGCTTTTACAAAGAAGCGGCATTTTCCTTATTCACAATTTCTACCATGTCGCCTCTTTGAATTGGGCGTCATATGGCTACTACCCCTGTGTAATCATGGAGCTTTTTGGCCTGGGGCTTATTCCAAGTCCCCTCCGTAGTTGCCGCCCTTCATCCTAAGGTCCCAGTTTGGGATGCAACATTAAAACGCAGTATTAAAACAATCTGCAAGCGTAAAAACAAGCCAGATCCTAAAAACAGATACCTCAGGCGTCAGAAACCGGGTTCTAGAGGTATGTCTTCAGTATCCTCTGGATGATGTGCAAGGAAGGTGTCAGACGTACCTCTTTTGGGAGGAAGTTTAGGGGGCCGCCACAGAGAAGGCCCTGCCGTGGGGGGACACCCCACTGCAAGCCTCTGAGGGCAGATAAATTACCAACAATAAGCACCAAGAGGGTCTGTAAGGAACGACACACAGAAGAGGGTCAGTAAGGAACGACACAGAAGAGGGTCTGTAAGGAAGGACACAGAGAAGAGGGTCTGTAAGGGAGGACACAACAGAAGAAGGTCTGTAAGGAAGGAAGGCTATGGAAGGTAATGGCTGCGTCACTTTGCTGGAGGGAATGAGGCATCCCTGAGCGTTCCATTCTCACACAGTTCCATAACTGCCAGCTTGGAGACAGCATCATTTAATTGGTTCCACAGTAACCGGCAAAAGCAAAGGAGGCCGGAACGTTTTGCCACATGAATCAGATTTATCTCTTTTTTAATTTGTTTATTGGGTTTTACAGTTTTATATCAACATAGTCATAAACAAGAAAAAACAACAAGAATGCATAAATCCCATTCTCCCCCCACTCAGTGAGTTCCCTCAACTTCCCCTTCTGGCTCTTTAAGTATTTGCTGCTCCTGCTTACATTATTTTACCTTAATTTCAAAATCTTTTAACTAAATGCTCTTATTTGCTTATCATTTTTGTACCATGTCATTCAGATTACATCTTGCACTCAATTGCTTTCCAGGTCATTGTTCCTTATCTTTGACACTTATTTTCTTAGTTGTGTTTACTCAAACCCTGCTAGCGAGTCAATTCCTTTACAATATTTCTGCAAGTACAACATAAATGGATCCCAGTCTTTTTTAAAGTCTCTATTGTCTTTGTCTCTTAGTCTTCCTGTAAGTTTCACCATTTCTGCATAGTTCATCATTTTAACTTGCCAGTCTTCTTTCATTGGTATCTTGTCATCTTTCCATTTTGAGCTAGTAGAATCCTGGCCGCATTTGTAGCATACATAAATAAGTTCTTCAACTCTTTTGGCAATTCTTGTCCTATAATACCTAGTAGAAAAGCTTCTGGGTTTTTTTAGCAGAAGTTATTTTAAACATCTTTTTCATCTCATTATAGATCATTTCCCAATAGTTTTTAATTACTTTACAATTCCACCACATGTGGTAAAACGTTCCTTCTTTCTCTATACGCTTCCAACAAGCAGGCATGCTTCTGTCTGTTTCATCCTGCCAGCCCCCCCCCCCCCATCTTCACTGCCGCTCTGGTCGGGAACGTCCATTACAGTTGTGTGGTGGAATCCTGACCAGATCTTTCCTGAGCAGCATCCTGCTTCATTTGTTACAGAGGTGCAGGTGGTGCTCAGACTCCGACAGTTAATTTTAATGAAATATGAGAATGCTTGTCCAACACCTCCCCCTACAGGCCAAAGGTAGACGAGACAGCATGCTTCACATAGAAAACAAATCAAAAACTAGGGGTTGAGACCCTTCTTGCTCTGCTCACTAACCCCTGGCAGTGATCCCACTTTAAGCCCCTGCTCAGATTTATTTCTGGTTTTTCTCCCTGGGGGACAACCTGTGCCCAGATTCAGCTGTGTGAACCAGGACTTTCACATCTGATTCCCTAGAGCTGCACTACAAATGCAAAAACGTCTGAGCATCACAAATGTGTACTCATGTGCCCCCCCCCTGCAAATGGTCTTTGTAGTTTTTGCTCATTTCCTTTCCTTTCACATCTGTGTCCGTGGGAGATTTATATTCTTGTAGGAACTGAAAACATACACTTTCCCAATGGCAAGGCTGTGTGGGTTGTCAAAACCATACAAATTCTGACCCATTTCAGTGCAATACTAAAAGCAACAATGTAACATTAATATACATTTGAATATCTTGCAGCAAAATTTATCATTTATTCATTGTTGGGGGGAAACAATATCTGTGTCAGTTCTAATGCCATGTTTGCACCTTCATGACAACCCCACTTCAGAAGTTTCCCATCTCCTGCCCTGTATACTTTGGAAGAATCATAATAGCTCAGTGATACAAAACACATATTGCATGAATCTGTGTATGCACTGGTTACTTGCTTGGTCCCAGCTCCTGCCCACCTAGCAGTTCGAAAGCACGTCAAAGTGCAATTACATAAATAGGTACCACTCTGGCGGGAAGGTAAACGGTGTTTCCGTGCGCTGCTCTGGTTTCACCAGAAGCGGCTTAGTCATGCTGGCCACATGACCCGGAAAAAACTGTCTGCAGAAAAACGCCGGCTCCCAGGCCAGTAAAGCAAGATGAGCGCAGCACCCCCAGAGCCGTTCGCGACTGGACTTAATTGTCAGGGTCCTTTACCTTTTAGTTTATATAATACACTAAATTGTTTGTGGATACTTGCTTCGTTTTACGTTCAAGGAGAGAATTTCATGCAGGAAAGCTCATCAATGAGAGTTCATTCTTCCCTTCATTGGGCACCCATAACCTGGAGCCTAAGTCAGCGCCCCTGTTATCTTGTGCACCACTCTGAGATACTCGAATGAAAGCTGCTATATACATACATACTGTATTTTCTGGCGTATAAGACTACTTTTTAATCCAGGAAAATCTTCTCAAAAGTCGGGGGTCATCTTATATGCCGGGTATCGTCTTATAGGGCGGGTGCTGCAAGGCCGCGGGCTCGGAGGAGACGCCGCCGTTGTCCCCGTCCCAGCCCCGCCTCCTCCTCAGCCCCTCTCGCACCCCCTCGCAGGGAGCCAGCGAGCGAGAGACGGACGGGGGGGCGCACAAACAGACGCCTCTTGCCCAGTCCTGGCCCTCCTGCTCCTGGCGCGCATGCCCCACCCCCGAGACACAGGCAGGCAGGCAGGCGAGAGACGCGCTCCCCTCCCCTCACGGCCACTCTTGCCTTCGCCGTCTCAGCCGCTAGACGAGACGGGCGCTCATGGTGAAAAAGGCTGCCTCCAGTGTGCGTTGGTGTGCGTCTTATATGGCGAGTATATCCCAAACTCTATATTTTAACTGGAAAAGTTGGGGGTCGTCTTATACGCCCAGTCGTCTTATACGCAGGAAAATACGGTACATACATACATACAGGATTTTTTTCTATTTTGGGGAAAAAAATATTATTTTCACAATTCAATAAAAAAAAAAGAATTCACAGGAAATAAATAAGGGGGGGGGACTAAAGAAAGAAGGAACAGAAAAAGGAGCTACAAGATACTCCCTCAGTATTATATCTTAACTTTCATTCCCTACAGAGGAAGGTTTAGGGCTGGATATTGTTTTAATTGCCATCATAAGCTTGGCAGCCAGAGAGAAGTGGCTAGGAGCAGAGGACCACAGGGAACACACTTGCTCTGCATCTCAACAGATCTTAGGGCACAGGTGACTTTGAGCTCTTCTTCAGTTGCTACTTCATTCTTTACTCTGGGGAGGAAGAGTGAAGGTTTTTGTCTCAGTTCCCCATCAGATTGTATCACTGTGGAACTTGCTACTACCAGTGACCTCCCAGGCACCACAGTAATAAACTGCCTCATCTTCAGCCAGGATGTTGGAGATGGTTAAATAGGCAGTGCTCCCAGAGGAAGAACCAGTGAACCGATCTGGGATCCCTTCTCCCCTGGTGCTGGTGCCGTAGAGCAGAAAGAGTGGAGCCTGTCCAGGTTTCTGCTGATACCAGCCAAAACTGCCCCAGCTACCGCCACTACTTCTAGAGCAGGAGATTTTCACAGTTTGGCCCAGGGACACAGACTTGGAGGCTGGCTGAGTTAAAGTCTGTGAAATGACACCTTTGAAAAAAGAAAAAGAAAAAGCATCATTTTCTGTGTTTATAAGGATCAGATAAACATTGTTTTTCTATGGTAAATTACACAAGATAAATGGGTTTGTTGCTTGTCCCATTATCTCAGCACAAGCCTTTAAGCACCCAGAACCAGACCTGAGCAGCAGCTGAGAAGGGTGAAGAGAAGAAGGAGCCAAGCCATGGTGAAGTCAAAGGGAAGGAGAGTCCCAGAGACAATCAGCTGCACCTTCCTCCTCTTCCTTTCTTAAATCCCCTGGAAATGACAGGTGATCTCTCATGCAAATAGGTCCACATCCATTGGCTTGGGCAGAGGCATCATGCATAGTGGCAAAGCGGGTGATTTGCATAAGGAAGGTCCAGTCCTTTGTATCCCAGTTAAAAAGGAAACGATCAAGTAGCAGATTATGGGAAAGTTAAAGAGACGCTGTCATGAGCATCAGAATACTGGACTAGGATTGCGGTTTACTGCACATTCATCCTGATTCGTCTGCAAGAAAATTGAACCAAGTCAACTGTTTGAACCAAGTCACACCTGTTTGCAGGGAGGGCAAATGCCGTTGCACCTAGGAAATGTTATTCTACACTTTCCATTTCCCTCTCACTTTCCTTTCCACAAAAGTCTTAATCCTTGAATCATGTTTCTGGCCTGTCTTCATGAAGGATCAAGAGATATGTGTGCGGGGCAGAATTCTCTTGATCCTTGAATCATGTTTCTGGCCTGTCTTCATGAAGGATCAAGAGATATGTGTGCGGGGCAGAATTCTCTTGAATGGATAGAAAGTGGCCTCAGATGAAATTAGGGATATTTCTCATCCCCCCACCCCCACAGACTGTCCTTGACACCCCATGTTATGTGTGTGTGTCTGTCCCCCCAGAGAATTTCCTATCAGAAGAAGGGCGATGTAAGGGACTGGGCAGAGGAGGGGGAGTGGAGACTGCCTCCCCATCCTGACCCTTCCAGGGAGGAGGAAGAAGACATTATAGATTGGCAACAGGGGTTTGAGGGAGGTAGCAGCACAGAGGCAGATGAGGGGGGAAGTTGGGAAATCATGGGAGAGCCAGAACAACACCCGGCAGACATGTTGTCATTAGAAATCCTCCCAGACCCTCCATCTCCCAGAACCTGACAAGCCTTAAAAGTAGGAGAGCAAAGAGCTCAAAGACAGAGGGCACATAGCAGCCAACCGTAGAGGAGATGAATGAGGAAGTGGGAGAGACAGGGAGTGGAGATTCACTCGGGGCAAAGCCATTATCCAAGAGGCTGGGTTCTGTAGCCTCTCTCTGTCAAGACTGAAATAAAAAAGGATGATAAGAAACTTTCCCTACTTTTATACTTTCCTGGGCAACCAGCTGGGAGCCGCTGATGGCAAGTGGCACCAGCACTGCAGCAACGGGACACAACACACATGCTCTCCACAGTCCTGAGAAAACTCCGTCATATTGATTTTATTATACAGTGATCCCTCAACTTACGAATGCCCCGACTTCCGTATTTTTCGAGTTACGAGGGATCAAAGCGGCCGCCGCTTCCGAATTTTTTCGACTTCCGATTGGAAGCTGCGGCCGTTTTAAATGCAGTTTCCTCGACCTACGAAGCTTTTTTTCGACCTACGAATGCGTTCTCCAATGCATTCCTATGGGGATTCGACATACGATTTTTTTTTACTTCCGACGATCCCGTCGGAACGGATTACATTTGTAAGTCGAGGGTCCACTGTATTTTATTATTTGGAAGATTTGCAAAAATAAAAACACACACCAATAAATGAATTTTAGAAAGGGGCAAGATTAGATGCTGATGCAAAAGATTTAAAAAATAAAATAAAAATAAAAAATAAAGACTCCTTGCACTCGGCTCCTCCTTTTTTCCTGCCCAGGGCACCCCTGCCCTCTGCTTGCACTTCAGAGATGGCACATCACACAGAGCTGGGCCTCGGCAGCGGCAGCCATGCCATCGTCTTCCTCCTCCTCCTCCTCCTCCTCCTCCTCCTCCTTGATCCAGCAGTCCAGACACACAATGAAACATGCAGCTGCTGTTTGGGGACCTCACCCCCCATCTGGCCCAGCCAGTGCAACTCATTGCCAGGGATGGCAGGAAATGCAGCCCCATAGCATCCATAGGGAAACCTGTTGGTTATTTATCCCCTCGACAAACTTTCTTTGCCCAAGGCAGTCCATCCAGGCATCAGCCTGACAGCAAACATGGTCTTGGGCTGCATTCAGCTTCAGCCTTTTCATTTCAAGGGGTCTTCTCTGAGTAGAACCCATTACACACAACTTGCCTTAATGTGCTCAGAGTGTCAGCTAATATTCTTGGGTAGAGAAAGCTATTTTGGGACCCTTGAGCTCTGTACATGAATGAGTTGCTGTGAAAAAGCACCTATGCATAGCCAACATTTTCCTGCTGCGCCCCAGGTGCAGCGGAAGCAAGAGGTCTGTGTTGTCATCCTATTCTGCCAAATGTCAGGAAGATGCATCAACATCTCCCCTTAAAGGTGAGAGCTGGGACAGCAGGCATCACACACAGGCAAGAGGATTTGACCTACAATTGTCATTGAACACTCAGAAATGGAAACTATTGCAAGGCAAATATTCAGGTTCATAACATTGTGAAGTATCCATTGCTAACCCCACTGCAAAGTACAGAGAACCCTAATGATGGATACTTTGGCCATGAGCTTCAGTTTAAATATCTGGTTTTGCAGCCCAAAACTGAGCACATAACTGTTCTTTACAGCCTCTTTATGCTGCACAAGCCAACCTGAGCCCATGAACCCTCCATAACCAGACCTGAGAAGTAACTAAGAAATGCGAAGAGAACAAGGATCCAGGCCATGGGGAAAGTCAAAAGTAGGGTGAGCCTGAGAGGCAAACAGCTCTCGGATCTAGATTCACCTTCCTTCTGCATTCTTAAATACCCCAGAAATGAGATATTATATTTAAATGTCTGGATTTGAAGCCAAAAATTTAGGCAGAGGTGTCCAATCTTTCTCTGGCATGTTTGCGCACACCCTTTTGGGAGGACTGGATTTGCACGGTTGGAAGAAAAGTTTTTGCTTCCCACCTGAACGAATCCCTTGTCCCCAGCTTAAAATAGCATAAAACACAAAGCCAACAACCGACCCAGGTCTCTGTTAGTTCCGGTAAAAGCTGTCCCAGTGACCACCACTTAGAGAGGGAGAAAGCTCTAATTGTTTGGCCCAGAGACAAAGACTCAGTGGCGGCCAGAGTCAGAGTGTGCAGTGAAGTGATACCTTGAAAGACACACACAAAGAAAGATGACCCTTGAGAATCATAGAATCATAGAATAGTAGAGGTGGAAAACCCCCAAAGGTCATCTAGTCCAACTCCCTGCAACGCAGGGATCTCAGCTAAAGCATCCATGACAGATGACCATCCAACATCTGCTTAAAACCCCCCAAGGAAGGAGAGTCCACGACCTCTAGAGTCCTACCCTCCAGACCAGGAGAAAACAAGTTTGTTCCCTCTTCCATGTGACAGCCTTTGGGATATTTGAAAATGGCTATCATATCTCCCGTCAGACTTGTCTTTTCCAGGCTAAACATACCCAGTTCCTTCAACTGTTCCTCATATGGCTTGGTTTCCAACCCCTTGATCATCTTGGTTGAGAAGTGACTGAGACCAAATGGCCTTACCAAGCTTTTCAGCTCTTTAGTTCAAAAGCTCCTCTGGAATCAAAGAAATTGAGCCACAGAGTGCTAGTTCATTCTCAGCTCTGGGGAGGAAGAGTGAAGGTTTTTGTCTCAGTTCCCCATCAGATTGTATCACTGTGGAACTTGCTACTACCAGTGTACTCCCAGTCACCACAGTAATAAACGGCCTCATCTTCAGCCTGGGTGTTGGAGATGGTCAAATAGCCCATGTTGCCAGAGATAGAGGCAGTGAACCGATCTGGGATCCCTTCTCCCCTGTTGCCGGTGCCGTAGAGCAGAAAGAGAGGAGCCTGTCCAGGTTTCTGCTGATACCAGCCAAAGCTGCGCCAGGTACCGCCACTACTTCTAGAGCAGGCGAATTTCACAGTTTGGCCCAGGGACACAGACTCCGAGGTTGGCTGAGTTAAAGTCTGTGAAATGACACCTTTGAAAAAAGAAAAAGATATGCATCATGTGTTTATAAGAAGCAGAAAACATTGTTTTTTTATGGTAAATTACACAAGATAAATGGGTTTGTTGCTTGTCCCATTATCCCTGCACAAACCCACCATTAACCACCCAGCACCAGACCTGAGCAGTAGCTGAGAACAGCGATGAGAAGGAGGATCCAAGCCATGGTGAAGTCAAAGGGAAGGAGAGTCCTAGAGACAAACAGCTCTTCAATCTAGCTGCACCTTCCTCCTGCTCCTCTTTTAAATCCCTTGGAAATGACAGGTGATCTCTCATGCAAATAGGTCAACATCCATTGGCTTGGGCAGAGGCATCATGCTTAGTGGCAAAGGGGGTGATTTGCATAAGGAACGTCCAGTCCTTGGTATCCCAGTTAAAAAGGAAACGATCAAGTACTGTAACAGATTATTGGAACGTTAAAGAGACTCTGTCATGAGCATCAGAATACTGGACCAGGATTGCTGTTTACTGCACATAAACAGCAACACGATAAACTATAGAAAGAAGGGACAGAAAAAAGCGCTACCAGATACTTCCTCAGTATTATATCTTAACTTTCATTCCCTACAATGGAAGGTTTAGGGCCAGATATTTTTTGAATTGCCAACGTAACTTGGCAGCCATAGAGAAGTGACTAGGAGCAGATGGCCAGGGAGACCCCTCTTGCTCTGCATCTCAACAGATCTTATGGCACAGGTGACTTTGAGCTCTTCTACAGTTGCTGCTTCATTCTTTACTCTGTGGAGGAAGAGTGAAGGTTTTTGTCTCAGTTCCCCATCAGATTGTATCACTGTGGAACTTGGTACTACCAGTGTACTCCCAGTCACCACAGTAATAAACGGCCTCATCTTCAGCCTGGGTGTGGGAGATGGTTAAATAGCCAGTGTTCCCAGATTCAGAGCCAGTGAACCGATCTGGGATCCCTTCTCCCCTGGTGCTGGAGCCATACCACACAAAGCGAGGAGCCTGTCCAGGTTTCTGTTGATACCAGTAAAAGCTGAGCCAGCTCCCACTACTTTTAGAGCAGGAGAGTTTAGCTGTTTCACCTAAGGACACAGACTGGGAGGCTGGCTGTGTCACTGTTGCCTGTGAATTGACACCTATACAGAAAAGAGAAAGGGGGAAAAGTCATTACCTTTGATCCTCTGTGCTTTCAAGTAGCACTAGAGCATTCTGTCACTAAAACAAATACAGGTTACAGATCGTTTTGCTGTTTTGTCTCCCAGGAATATGTAAGGACACTTTGCATCCTTACCTGGACAGTAATGGAGAAGGACAAAGAAAAGCAGAGCCCAGGCCATGGTGAGCTCTCAAAAACAGGGCCGGGTCTTTCTGAATTGAACAGGCAGCTGGCTGGGACCCAAGGAACCCTTCCCCTTTTAAGTCTCTGGAAGCTGAGGAATGGTCCCTCCATGCAAATTCAGCCTGTGCTCATTGGCTCAGGCCATGTCTCCACTTGGTGCAATGGGGAAACAAAAGGCAATAGAACTGAGGTGTATAAAGGGATTTTTTTCTTTGAAGACTATGATCTTTTCTTGCACATGATGAATTTGAGGCAGAAGTAGGATAATATCTCAGGGGAAGAGGGAGGAGGAAGGCTCATAGCTTGATGGTAATGGACGTGATTGGCCTGCAGAAGATGTTCTCCTTGGCATCTCCATTCCCACCCCACCCCAAAAAAGAATTAAGTCATAATTTATGGCAGATACCTCCTTCTGAGACTCTAAAGTCAGAATAACAACACCGGAATCGGATTCCTTTTCATCAAGCTTTTGATCTGATTTGTTATGTTGCTGCTTGCAAATGTTCTCCCACACTTTCTGGTGCCTTCACTCACCACTTTCAACAGTTTCATTTTGCAGAGTAGAGAGTTTGCTGCACAAGACTTCTAAATAATGTTTAGTTGTGAATTGGCTGGTATGTGATTGAAACTCACCCCAAAATAACAGCAGACTTGAAGTGCCCTGAATGAACCAATAGCCTGACCTAGTATAAAGCAGTTTTTTTCTGATCCAAGATAGTATTTGGATGCTTTATTACACCAATACATATTCTCAGTTCTGAACTGTGAACGCAGACAGCTATAGGAAGTGTGCCACTGTAAAATCATACGGGTTACATCCAACACAAAGCTGGTCTTCTGTCCTCAAAAGAAGCAGGGAATGCCAAACCTACTTAAGCTCTCCCTGCAGAAGTAAGACAACCCATCACCCTTCTTTCCAGATTTATGAAACAGCAACAATGACGGGAATTATTTTTGCGTGTGGAGGTCACCAAGCCACTCCCACCAATAATTCACACAAGAGACATCAATTTTTGTTTGGGTTTTTGGCATATTTTTGGCCACAACTTTATTGAAATACAAAACACGTGAGTGGTTGTGTAGGCATTGGTTCACGCTGTTCGACGGGACAGAGCTGACTCCTAGTCAGCGAAGACTAGCTGTCCAGCGGGACAGAGCTGACCACATGTCAGCGAAGGGAAACCATTAGCTGGGGAGAGTTAGCGGAGGCTGGTAAATCAGAGCCTCCCCCTCCCCAGGGGTCCACAGGGGCTCATGCGCGGCCCTGCAACCCACCGGGTTCGGACAAGCATGTTGAGCCCCTGGATTCCTTTAACGGAATTCCCATCACCATCATCACTTTGGAGGGCTACCGCCCTCCCATACCACAGAACCAATGCCTAACCGCCAACCTTACAAGTTGTGACTAGTTGCTACGTAGTAGGCGAAAACCAAGTGGCACAGCCAATCAGCCAAATGGAAAAATTCCTACTAGGCCTCTACCTTAAACGGAGACGACCCCATGACAGGCACAGCAAGGTCAACACACAGTCCTATACTAGGGAGGGGGGGCGGGAGATCCGTAGCTCGCAGCAAAGAGGGAAAATAGATCCACGTGCAGATCTATTTAAAGGACGCTGGGCTGTCCATCACAATTGCAACATGCAAATTTGCCCAGCAACAGGCTGGTCAATACTGCTGTGGCCAGCAAGCCAAACCCCCACAAAGGGAGGTGGCTTTTTGCCCCACCGCAACGGCAGCTCTCTCTTTAGGGGAGAACTCGCTTTTCAGCATCTGAACCTCTTTGAACTCCAAAGCTCTGTTGAGGTTGCAAGAAACACTCGTTTCCACTGCAGACTGTGATCACAGCAAATCAGGTTGCCCACCAGCACTTTTATCCATACAGAACTGTGTTTGCAAAGCCCCTTCAGGCAATGCCTTAGGATCATGCCTGATCCCACCCACCCCTGCATTCCACTGGGAAGGTGCAGGGTGGGGGGTGGAAAATTCAACTGCATTTCTTGAAGGTGTAAATAAAACTTTAAGGAGCATGCAGAAAGCTGTCTGGTGCCCAGTGAGACCATAAGTCAGATTTTACATTGAAATGTCTACACAGAGGAGCAGGAGTGTGGGAGATGAGTGGGAATATGGATGAGGGAATATTGCTTAATATTTCCTATCCCAGCTTGTGTTAACAAGCTCCAAACTAGCAGAGATTCTCATCCCCAATTAAGCGCAGCAAAACGTAGCGATCAAGTTCGTTTGAACTTCTATAACAAGGCAGATTCCTGGCATATTTCCCCTGGTTCTCCCTTAAAAGTAAATACACGACACATAGCTCTTTAAAAGTAAAAAGGTTTACTCACAGACATTTCCAAGGTTCTACAAGTCTCAGAAAGGCAGGCTAGCTTAGATTAAATGTATATACATGTGGAGACTCTCCTTAAGGGAGGAGGCTCCATCTGGGCCCTCTTGGCTGGAAGCCAAGAGTGCATCTTCTCTTGAGATGTTGCTTGCTCGAGGTCCCAATGAGGAAGAGAGTGGGATGGCAGCTGACCTGTGACTTTGAGTACCTGCACAGGTAAGGCCACTCCCACCTCTGGTCACACAGAGGAAGGGGTCTCAGTCCAGGTATAGGAAACTCTAACTGGAGGACTGAGACCCCTTGTGTACATTCTAGGAATGTTGTGATTGACTGCACCAGTGTTATGTATCCCACAAGGAGGTCCCTGGCATTTCAGACAGGGGACATCCCAAGTTATATTTTGACCTTCTGGATACAGTGCATCTACTCCACCACTGAACAGGGGCATCCGACAGAATTACTATCATTCCAACCTAAGTACCACGTCAGCCTTAGCGTTAGGAGGTACATAAGAGGGGAACACTAAGAAGGGTGTGCTTGATAGGGGAGGGGGCTTCTTCCTACAAAACCTACTCATGTGAAGTTATGCTCTTGAGTAATTCAAGTTCCTCCACACTAAGAAAGAGGAGTAAAGGTTTTTGTCTCGGTTCCCCATTAGATTGTACCATTGTGGAACATGCTATTGCTATTCTCCCAAGCAAGGCAGTAATAAACTGCCTCATCTTCAGCCTGGATATTGGAGATAGTTAAATATCCCATGTTCCCAGAGGCTGAACCTCTGGGATTCCGTCTCCCCTGGTGCTGGAGCCATACCACAGAAAACGAGGTGCCTGTCCAGGTTTCTGCTGATACCAGTGAAATGAACCCCAGCTACTACCACCATTTTTGGTGCAGGAGAATTTCACAGTTTGACCCAGAGACACAGACTGGGAGACCGGCTGAGTCACCGTTGGCTGTGAATGGACACCTTTACAAAAAGAAAGAGCACAGAAATCATGACTTGAGTACATTTCCTATGCTTTCAGATATCACTGATGCATGATGTTCCTATGACTGGTAAATCATGGAAATAGCTTTGACGTTGTCTTATGTCAGCTGAATCTTCCATACCCTTACCTGAGAAATAGCTGAGAAGTGCCAGGAAAAACAGGGGCCAGGAAAAACTATCGTTCAGAGGGAGATTTAGATGGGATCCTCTTTCTCCTTTCTGGATTCCCCAAGAAATACCAAACAGATCCTTCATGCAAATTAGTTCTGTGCTGATTGGTTCTGCAAAAACTTCTTTGTTTAGCTGCTTGTGTTAGTGTGAAGCCAATGAAGAAAGGACATATTTTCATAATGGTGCTGTGGGCGGTCCTCACTTTGGCCAAGATAGAAAGGAGAAGGGCAATGGTGACATCAGGACAGCAGTTTGGGCCAGATGCGCATGATCCAACCCAGCAGAATGAGTGGGAAGCCTTCTCAAATGCAACACAACTGGCTTACCACGTTGGGAAGGGATGTAAAACACAATGCCATATAAAGAAACCCCTCTTCTCCAGGGACTCCTGTGGAGAATCTGAAGGGCCAAATGCAGAGGACTGGGGGGCCAGTATTTGTCCTTGGTCTTTAGCTTTTCCACCCCCAGAAGTTAGGAATCTGTAGTAACTTTTCCAAATATAGCAAGAGAGCCAATCTCCGTTGGCTACATTCTGTCCAATGCAGGTCTGATTCTTGGAAATAATATGCACAGAAACACTCACACAGAAACACAATACAATCATTTATCTTCCTCCCCCAAATGTGAGAATTCACAAACGTTTCCAAGGCTTGGATAGATGGTTAATTACATGGGAGCGAGTTTGAATTGAATCTGTATCAAGTGCACTCAAAGAGATCGCTGGGCGTTTGATCTTGATGAATGAATGAGTACAAGAAAGCGGGGCAAGGATCCTGACCCTATAGGGGCTGAACATACATGTGTGTGAATGTGGTGCAAAGAGTGTGACATTTTGATCAAATATGGGAAACTTGGTCCAGCATGTCTCCCCACAGGTCAAAGGTCAGAGAACTGGAAGATCAACAACTGTGATTACCAGTGTTTTACTTACCAAGTTTTGGGGAAACCCAAAACCTGAAAACATACCCATTAATCCAAGCTGAAATCATTATTGAATCTAGGCTTTTCTTCATACCTATAATTTCAGCAGAGCTCATCTAAAGTTCACATTTGAATTAATGTCATTCCAAAGAAAGTTTAGATCATGATTTCCGGTTTTCAAGGAACCCCACTTTGGGTCATTTTGCATTTTGCTGATATCTGTTGGCACAACCTTATTCACAACACAGTCCAGACCCACAGCCTTTTCCTTAGGGAATGCCAGCAAAGCTGCACAGTATAGGTGAGGGGCTTGCCAGTTCAATTTCGCTTTGCCCAAGACTGCCAGTCAAACATTGTGGAGTCCATTCATGGGTGGAGATCATTTCCTTAATAGCATCAATGTGAGTAAATAACTTGATATCATCACACGTTGCTGTCAAAAACAAAGAATGCTCAACTATGACCAGTGATGTTTTTGGGTGCTTCTTGTTTTCTCAGTCTAGGGAGGAAGAGCAAAGGTTTTTGTCTCAGTTCCCAGTCAGGTTGAACCACTGTGAAACGTTTTACTCTTGTCTTCCCAAGCAAGACAGTAATAAACTGCCTCATCTTCAGCCTGGGTGTTGGAGATGGTTAAGTAGTAAGGGTTCGGAGATGAAGAGCCAGTGAACCTATCTGGGATTCCTTCTCCCCGGGTGCTGGTCCCACGGACCACGAAGCGAGGAGCCTGTCCGGGTTTCTGTTGATGCCACTGATAGCTGTACCAGCTACCACCATTACTGACAGTGCAGGGGAGTTTAGCTGTTTGGCCGAGGGCCACAGATGAAGAAGCAGGCTGGGTCACTGTTGGTTGTGAAGTGACACCTTTACAAAAGAGAGAGGGAATAAATCATGACGTTAAGTTACACAAATATCACAAAAGCATTAAGTTCCTATGATGAGTGCATTGTGAAAAGAGATTTGATCTTGGCCTGTGTTCACTGAGTCCTCCATAAATTCATTTATTAAAAAAAATATTTATATTCCTCTGTATCATAAAAAATGTATCTCAGTGGTTTACAACAATATAAAAACAATAAACCCATAACAAGTTAAAGACAAGTTAAAAGCAAAAAGAAATTACAAACAAGCATCGATAGACAATTGTGGGGGATTTACTTGAGCAGTAGCTGAGAAATGCCAGGAAAAACAGAGGCCAGGCCATGGTGATCTCTCTAAAGGAGTTTGGCTTCCCTTCCAAAAGTGATCAAGATGGGATCACCTTCAGCCTCTCTGAAGTCCCCCAGAAATACCCAATGACTCCTTCATGCAAATTGGCTCTGTGCTCATTGGTTCTGCAAGAACTTCTTTATCTCCTTGCATTTGCATAGAGGTGCAGACAGGCAGATATACAGAGCTTTTCCCCTTCAAAATTTCCAAAAAAGTTTAACTGGAGCTAGAAAGTATGGGTTTGGGGAATGACCAGGTGGTATTTAACGTGGTATCGCTTCACTGCCTGCACCCCTGTCTCCAAATAAGTTGATGTCATCACAGATTCTTGTCCAAAACAGACAATACACATAAAAGCTCCAAGAAACTCTTGAATGATTGTGCCTGCCTCACTCTAGGGAGGAAGGGAGAAGGTTTTTGTCTCACTTCTCCCTCAGATTGTACCACTGTGGAACCCTTGAATGATGCTGTGCTCCCAGTCACAGCAATAATAAACAGCCTCATCTTCAGCCTGGATGTTGGAGATGGTTAAATAGCCCATGTTGCCAGAGTTAGAGCCAGTGAACCGATCAGAGATGCCTGTTCTCCGGCTAGATCCATACCACAGAAAAAGAGGAGCCTCTCCAGGTCTCTGCTGAAACCAGTGAAATCCATCCCATTTACTGCCACCGTTTCTAGAGCAGGAGAGTTTAGCTGTTTGGCCCAAGGAGACAGACTCAGAGGCAGGTTGAGTCAAGGTTGGCTGTGAACTGACACCTTGAAAAACACACACAAAGAAAGATGACCCTTGAGAATCATAGAATCATACAATTGTAGAGGTGGGACACCCCAAGGGTCATCTAGTCCAACCCCCTTCAATGCAGGAATCTCAGCTAAAACTTCCATGACAGATGACCATCCAACCTCTGCTTAAAACCCTCCAAAGAAGGAGAGTCCACAACCTCTAGAGTCCTACCCTCTAGACCAGGAGAAAACAAGTTTGTTCCCTCTTCCATGTGACAGCCTTTGGGATATTTGAAGATGGCTATCATATCTCCTCTCAGTCTCCTCTTTACCAGGCTAAACATACCCAGCTCCTTCAACTGTTCCTCATATGGCTTGGTTTCCAAGCCCTTGATCATCTTGGTTGAGAAGTGACTGAGACCAAATGGCCTTACCAAGCTTTTCAGCTCTTTAGTTCAAAAGCTCCTCTGACATCAACGAAATTAAGTCCCAGAGTGCTAGTTCATTCTCAGCTCTGGGAAGGAAAAATGAAGGTTTTTGTCTCAGTTCCCCATCAGATTGTATCATGGTGGAGCTTGTTACTCCCAGTGTACTCCCAATCAGCACAGTAATAAACTGCCTCATCTTCTGCCTGGGTGTTGGAGATGGTCAAATAGCCCATGTTGCCAGAGGTAGAACCAGTGAACCGATCAGAGATGCCTGTTCTCCGGCTAGATCCATAGCACAGAAAAAGAGGAGCCTCTCCGGGTCTCTGCTGAAGCCAGTGAAATGCATCCCATTTGCTGCCACCATTTCTAGAGCAGGAGAGTTTAGCTGTTTGGCCCAAGGAGACAGACTCAGAGGCAGGTTGAGTCAAGGTTGGCTGTGAACTGACACCTTGTCATCAAGAAAAAGGGGGGAAAGCATGAGTTGGAGACATTCTGCATGTTCTCAGGTATCACAGAGGCACTCAGTCTCCATGAAAAGCACAGCCAGATGGGCAGGGTATAAATAATAAAATTATTAAATCATTAGAGTGGAAATAGGCTTGTTGAGGGAGTCCTCCATACCCTTACCTGAGCAGAAGTAGCTGAGAAGTGCCAGGCAAAACAGAGGCCGTGCCATGGTGGACTCTCCCAAAGAGTGTGGCTTCCTTTGGGAAAGCGATCAAGATGGGATATTTTTCCTCCTTTCTAAATCCCCCTATAAATACCAAATGGGTTCTTCATGCAAATAGGCTCTGCAGTAATTGGTTCAACTTCTTGTTTGTGTCTGTCCAAAGCCAATGCTCTAAGGAGACGTTTGCACAAGAGTGATGGGGGGCAGCATTCAAAACTCCCATCGTTCAAGGCTTGTTCTGCAACAAGAAATTTCATTAGCGTGAGCAGTTTCTGAGGTCTGGGCGCAGTGCTGCGCCTAAGATTTCAGAATAAAACTGCAGAGTGGGAGGAAAGGAGGTCCTTTTTCTGCCTCCTCACTTCCAATCACTTTCTGAAGACTGGAGAAGAGACCCTCTTAAGAATACTAGTGGGGCCAGCAGGGGAAGCATGGCTTTGTTTTTTGCAGTCTTCAGGTGAGGACTAGACCATGTGAAAAATAAATATAAGATTTTAGCTGCAGTTCATTCATTTTCAGCTTTGTATTCTTGTTATAAAAAAGTGCGCCTAGACATTCCATTGTTGCGCCCTTAACATAAGTTTAAAGTGCCATTTAGCTCCTAGTTTTCATATCTCAGAGCTCTGGACCATATCTCAGAGCTTTGGCGGCTAGGCATTGGAATATGTCTGGGTGAGAGAAGAGGGGAAGTAGTGCCATCACCTGCCCCGCACATTGAAGGGTATTCCGTTAAAGGATTCTGGGGGCATGGCCCTGTCCGAAGCCTAGGGAGGCTAGGGCCTAAGGCACGACTCCTATTGGTGACCCTGGGGGGGCTCCTAGTTGATGTGCTTCAGCAGGACTCCCCCTACTGGTGGTTAACCCTTCCTGGACTCCCTGCAGGCGGGCAGGGGTCAGATATAGACGGTTAGGTCCAATGCCTAAGCCAATACTGCTCACAACCTGTAACCAATAAAGTTGTGGCCTTTTTTAGCCCATTAACCTTAAATACTGGTGTCAAGTGTCTTTATTCAAATACGGGGGGGGGGGGTGCGGTCGGGACCTTGCCACGCAAGGGCAGCTGGAGAGGTGGAAAGCTGAGCAGATGGGTCCTTCTGAGCTGCGTCCTGCTTCATTGGCTCTGCAGGTGCTGGCGATGCTCACACTCTCCGTGGCAGTTAAATTCTATGAAATGTGGGGAAGGTGGTCCAACTTCTCCCCCTACAGACAGAGGGAGAAAATGTCAGGTTCTAAAGCATTTCTAAGAAACCAGTTAAATGCAATCGTAGTGGGACAGTGTTTGAGAACAGGAGTCCAAGAGGAAAGAAGTATATAAACAGGAGGGGAAGGATTCCTGGAGAGAGATAGCTCAGTTGGTACAGCATGAGACTCTGAATCTCAGAGTTGACGGTTCAAGCTCCATATTGGGCAAAAGATTCCTGCATAGCAGGGGGTTGGACTAGATGACTGTCATGGTCCCTTCCAACCCTTCTAGGAAAGCTCTGGACTTCATCATTAACTGCCCTAGGGGAAGGATCCTGGTGACTTTTTAAAATGCATCTCACCTCAGGAATTTTGCAAAAAAAATTGCTGCCCCTCAATGTATTTTGAATGCAGTTTCTGTTCTCATTCGCTAATGGAGAATGGCTCAAAAAATAAGACTTATTGGCACAGCATCAGCTACACTCAAGGCCAGATGAAGCCCTATAAAGCCCTAACATTCCTATGTGGTTGTGTCACTGTGTGCTGCTCACTGCTGTCATCAGACAGACAGTAATAAACAGCCTTCTCTTCTGCTTGAAGGTAGGAGATGGTTCAGGTGGCAGAGTTAGCAGGGTGGCACTTTCAAGCTCAAAAAAGCTCTTGAATCATTCATGTTACCTACTCTAGGGAGGAAGAGTGAAGTTTTTGTCTCACTTCCCCATCAGATTGTATCACAGTGATACTTCCAGCTACCAGTGTTCTCCAAGGCACCACAGTAATAAACTGCCTCATCTTCAGCTTGGATGTTGGAGATGGTTAAATAGCCATTGTTTCCAGAGGCTGAAGCTGTGAACCGATCTGGGATCCCTTCTCCCCTGGTGCTGGTGTCGTAGAACAGAAAGAGAGGAGCCTGTCCAGGTTTCTGTTGATACCAGCCAAAGCTGTACCAGCTACCGCCACTACTTCTAGAGCAGGGGAGTTTCACAGTTTGGCCCAGGGGCACAGACTCCGAGGCTGGCTGAGTTAAAGACTGTGAAATGACACCTTTGAAAAAAAGAAAAAGAAAAAGCATCATTTTCTGTGTTTATAAGGATCAGATAAACATTGTGTTTCTATGGTAAATTACACAAGATAAATGGGTTTGTTGCTTGACCCATTATCTCAGCACAAGCTGACCTGATCCCATTAACCACCCAGAACCAGACCTGAGCAGTAGCTGAGAACAGCGAAGAGAAGAAGGAGCCAAGCCATGGTGAAGTCAAAGGGAAGGAGAGTCCCAGAGACCAACAGCTCTTCAATCCAGCTGCACCTTCCTCCTGCTCCTCCTCTCTTAAATCCCCTGGAAATGAGAAATGATCTCTTATGCAAATAGGTCCACATCCATTGGCTTGAGCAGAAGCACCATGCTTAGTGGCAAAGGGGGCGATTTGCATAAGGAATGCCCAGTCCTTGGTATCCCAGTTAAAAAGAAAAAGATCAAGTAGCAGATTGTGGAAAAATTCAAGAGGTTCTGTCATGAGCATCAGAATACTGGACTAGGATTGCTGCTTGTTTCACATTCATCCTGATTTGTCCACAAGAAAATTGAACCAAGTCAACTCTTTATTCAGCCTCCATTCCCACCTGTTTGCAGGGAGGGCAAATGATGTTGCATATAGGAATTGCCATTCTACACTTTCCATTTCCCTCTCACTTTCCTTGACACAAAAGTCCCAATCCTTGAATGGTGATCATGCTTCTGGCCTGTCTTCGTGAAGGATCAAGAGATATGTGAGCATGGGAGGTAGAATTCTCTGACTTTTGCATGGATAGAACGTGGCCTAGTGTGCAATGATCAGAGTCTCACACCTGTTGCTCTGCAGGACTCTCTCCTAGCTATGGCAGACAGAAGTCTGGCATTGAATGTGGGTGGGGCTTTCAGAAAACAAAGCACCCATATCCTCCAGCATTTCTCAGAGGAAAATAGTGACATTTCTCATTTCCCCTCCTCTGGACCCTTCTCGACAGCCCATTTTCTGTTGTCCCCCCGCAGAGAATCTCCTAACAGAAGAAGAGCGAGTGGCACCATCCCTGCACCAATGGGACACAAAACACACGCTCTCCACAGTCCTGAAAAAAACATGTACTATTGATTTTATTATATTTAATGATTTGGTAGATTTGCAAAAATAAAAACACACATCAATAAATGAATTTTAGAAAAGGGGCAAGATTAGTTGCGGATCCAAAAGCATTAAAAAAATAAATACAGACTCCTTGCTCTCGGCTCCTCCTTTCTTCCTGCCCAGGGCAGCCCTGCCGTCTACTTGCACCTCAAAAGGTGGCACATCACACAGAGCTGGGCCTCGGCAGCGGCAGCCATGCCATCTTCATCCTCATCCTCTTAATGCCTGTGTGCAGTGCCTGCTGTCCCAGCTCTCACCTTTAAGGGGAGATGTTGATGCATCTTCCTGACATTTGGCAGGATAGGATGACAACACAGACCTCTTGCCTCCGCTGCACCTGGGGCATGGCAGGAAAATGTTGGCTATGCATAGGTGCTTTTTCACTGCAACCCACTCATGTACAGAGCTCGAGGGCCCCAAAATAACTTTCTCTGCCCAAGAATATTAGCTGACACTCTTAGCACGTCTGGGCAAGTTGTGTGTAACAGGTTCTACTCAGAACAGACACCTTGAAATGAAAAGGCTGGAGCTGAATGCAGCCCGAGACTATGTTTGCTTTCAGGCTGATGCCTGGATGGACTGCCTTGGGCAAAGAAAGTTTGACGAGGGCAGGGATACAGGTTCTAAAGCATTTCTAAGAAACCAGTTAAATGCAAGCGTAGTGGGACAGTGTTTTGGAACAGGAGTCCAAGAGGAAAGAAGGATATAAACAGGTGGGGAAGGATTCCTGGAGAGAGATAGCTCAGATGGTAGAGCATGAGACTCTGATGGTTCAAGCCCCATATTGGGCAAATGATTCCTGCATTGCCGGGGGTTGGACTAGATGACCCTCATAGTCCCTTCCAACTCTTTTATGAAAGCTCTGGACCTGTTCCACCTGAACTTCCACCTGGACTCAAAAAAGCTCTTGAATCCTTCAGGTTGCCTACTCATTCTGCATTTTGCTGACATCTGTTAGCACAACCTTATTCACAACACAGTCCAGACCCACAGCCTTTTGCTTAGGGAATGCCAGCAAGGCTGCACATGATAGGTGAGGGGCCTGACAGTACAATTTAGCGTTGCCCAAGACTGCAAATCAAAAATTGTGGAGTCCATTTATGAGTGGAACATGTCAGCTGTTTAGGTGAGATCATTTCGTTAATTGCATCAATGTGACTAAATAACCTGATATCATCACACATTCCTGTCAAAAACAAAGAACGCTCAACTATGACCAGTGATGTTTTTGGGTGCTTCTTGTTTTCTCACTCTAGGGAGGAAGAACAAAGGTTTTTGTCTCAGTTCCCAGTCAGGTTGAACCACTGTGAAACGTTCTACTGTTGCCTTCCCAAGCAAGACAGTAATAAACTGCCTCATCTTCAGCCTGGGTGTTGGAGATGGTTAAAGACCCAGTGTTCCCAGATTCAGAGCCAGTGAACCGATCTGGGATCCCTTCTCCCCTGTTGGTCCCAGAGAGCACAAAGCGAGGAGCCTGTCCAGGTTTCTGCTGATGCCACTGAAAGTGGTACCAGCTACCACCATTACTGCCAGTGCAGGAGAATTTAGCTGTTTGGCCTGGGGCAACAGATGAGGATGCAGTCTGGGTCACTGTTGGTTGTGAAGTGACACCTTTACAAAAGAAAGAGGGAATAAATCATGATGTTGTTAAGTTACACAAATATCACAAAAGCAATATGTTCCTGTAATGAGTACATAGTGAAAAAAGATTTGATCTTGGCCTGTGTTCACTGAGTCCTCCATACATTTACTTATAAAAATATTTCTGTTCCTCTGTCTCATAAAAAATATATCACCGTGGTTTACAACAATATAAAAACAATAAACTCATAAAAAGTTAAAGACAAGTTAAAAGCAAAAAGAAATTAAAATCAAGCATTGATAGACAATTGTGGGGGATTTACTTGAGCAGTAGCTGAGAAGTGCCAGGAAAAACAGAGGCCAGGCCATGGTGATCTCTCTAAAGGAGTCTGGCTTCCCTTCCGAAAGTGATCTAGATGGGATCTTCTTCATCCTCTCTGAAGTCCCCCAGAAATACCCAATGACTCCTTCGTGCAAATTGGCTCTGTGCTCATTGGTTCTGCAAGAGCTTCTTTATCTACTTGTATTTGCATAGAGGTGCAGGCAGACAGATATACAGAGCTTTTCCCTTTCAAAATTCCAGAAAGGTTTGACCGGTGTGGGCTAGAAAGTATTGGTTTGGGGGTTGACCAGGTGCTATTTAACGTGGTATCGGAATTTGAAGAGCTCGCCCAGATTTCTGTTGATATCAGACAAAGCTGCCCCAGCTTTAACTCAGGAGTGGGGAACATATTTCTGACATATTTCTAGGTTGGGTGGGGCAAAAAGTGTTCAGAGCAACACCTGTAGATTTTTACTCTTGTACCATAGGATAGTTTCTGCATCTCAGCCCACTATCAAGTCCTCATTTCCAGGCAATGCAGAGGCATTTTCAGAGCTCAAAAGCAGAAGCCGGATGGCCGAAAACACTGAAGGAGAGGACAAAGCGGGGGTCAGGGTGAGGGGGTGGCCTGGAGAGAGGGGGAGGCTTAAGAAGGGGATGACCTAGGAAAATGGGGAGGCCTTGGAGGTTTTATTTGGGGCCCAGCCAAGAGGTTTCTCAGCTCCACACTAATAGCAGCACTGGAAAGAGTGGTAGCCAAACCCAGAGAACTAACATCATAGCTGCCAACATTCCTGCTTTAAGTGGGACATTCTGGGATCACTTCGGCTTGCATCCAAGAATGTCTGTCTTTTGGTCCAGCGCTCTGACATGAGTCCTCAACATCAGAGCTCTGAACCAAAAAATGCTCACTCTGGTGTGAGTCAGCAGGGTGACGCCAGAAGACCTTCTGGATTCTTCTGACTCATGCCAGAGCTCCGAACTAGAAAATGCTCTGCCACGGACCTGCTACTGTCTCAATTTCAGTGAGAAATGTATGTAACATTTGTTGAGGAATATATGTAAGCAGTGGCGTAGCAAGGGCGGGACGTAGGGGGCGGGGCGCCCCAGGTTCCAGGGGAGGGGGGTGACAAGTCAGCGGCCCCTCCCGCCACTCCCCAAGCCGAGCCGCCACCCGGCACCCCATCCATGCGGCGGTGGCTCGTAAGGTTGCCACGGGAGCAGCAATGTGCGAAATGTCGCACATGCGGACTCTGTCCAGGCCAGCGCTGCTGCTTCCGCTGTGGCCGGGCGAGCCGCCGAACGATTCAGCGGCTCGTGGGGCTGCCACATGCGAAAAACAACACGGTCTGCCACTGAATCGTGGGTGCCTCCGTTCGCCGCCCTGGGTGCCCGAAAGGCTTCCTACGCCTCTGTATGCAAGGCTATTCTTTCTCACCATTGATGCCAAACACTTTTTAAAAGGAGAGGCTTAGTGAATTTTCTGAAGATGTGAATAGTTCCATTTTCCCACTTCCTGGCCTAGGCAGGGCTGATTTTGGAATAATACAATCAAGAAGCGCTCACACACACACACACACACAAACATGCATATAAGCTTCTCATGGAAATAATCATAGACTGCACTCTTCCTTCCAAGGCTTTGCAGATTCACAAAACTTTCCAAAGCATGAGACAAAGGTGAATCGGTTGGGAGTGAGGTTGCCTCCGCCTCTGTTGTGTGCACCCTGACAGTTATGGTTGGATTTTTGCGCACAAATGAGTAGGAAGGGCAGCTGGGGGGGGTGAAAAGCTGAGCAGGTGTGTCCTCCTGAGCTGCCTCCTGCTTCATTGGCTCTGCAGGTGCTGGCGATGCTCACACTCTCCGTGGCAGTTAAATTCTATGAAATGTGGGGAAGGTGGTCCAACTTCTCCCCCTACAGACAGAGGTGGAAAATGTCAGGTTCTAAAGCATTTCTAAGAAACCAGTTAAATGCAATCGTAGTGGGACAGTGTTTTGGAACAGGAGTCCAAGAGGAAAGAAGTATATAAACTGGAGAGAGATAGCTCAGATTGTAGAGCATGAGACTCTGATGGTTTAAGCCCCATATTAATGGGTAACCTGAAAACTTACCCATTAATCCAAGCTGAAATCATTATTGAATCTAGGCTTTTCTTCATACCTATACTTTCAGCAGAGCTCACCTGAGGTTCACATTTAAATTCATGTCATTCAAAATTAAGTTTAGATCATGATTTCCGGTTTTCAAGGAACCCCACCCTGCCCACTTTGGATCATTTTGCATTTTACTGATATCTGTTGGCACAACCTTATTCACAACACAGTCCAGACCCACAGCCTTTTCCTTAGGGAATGCCAGCAAGGCTGCACAGTATAGGTGAGGGGCTTGCCAGTTCAATTTTGCTTTGCCCAAGACTGCCAGTCAAACATTGTGGAGTCCATTCATGGGTGGAGATCATTTCCTTAATTGCATCAATGTGACTAAATAACCTGATATCATCACACATTCCTGTCAAAAACAAAAACCCTCAACTATGACTAGTCATGTTTTTGGGTGCTTCTTGTTTTCTCACTCTAGGGAGGAAGAACAAAGGTTTTTGTCTCAGTTTCCAGTCAGGTTGAACCACTGTGAAACGTTTTACTCTTGTCTTCCCAAGCAAGACAGTAATAAATTGCCTCATCTTCAGTCTGGGTGTTGGAGATGGTTAAATAGTTAGGGTTGGCAGAAGAAGAAGCAGAGCCAGTGAACCGATCTGGGATCCCTTCTCCCCTGCTGGTCCCAGAGAGCACAAAGCAAGGAGCCTGTCCAGGTTTCTGCTGATGCCACTGAAAGTAGTACCAGCTACCACCATTACTGCCAGTGCAGGAGAATTTAGCTGTTTGGCCGGGGGCCACAGATGAAGAAGCAGGCTGGGTCACTGTTGGTTGTGAAGTGACACCTTTACAAAAGAAAGATGGAATAAATCATGATCTTGTTAAGTTACACAAATATCACAAAAGCATTTTGTTCCTTTAATGAGTACATAGTGAAAAGAGATTTAATCTTGGCCTGTGTTCAGAGTCCGCCATACATTTGTTTATAAAAATATTTCTATTCCTCTGTCTCATAAAATAGAAGATCACCGTGGTTTACAACAATATAAAAACAATAAATTCATAACAAGTTAAAGACAAGTTAAAAGCAAAAACAAATTATAAACAAGCATCCATAGATAATTGTGGGGAATTTACTTGAGCAGTAGCTGAGGAGTGCCAGGAAAAACAGAGGCCAGGCCATGGTGATCTCTCTAAAGGAGTCTGGCTTCCCTTCCAAAAGTGATCTAGATGGGATCCTCTTCATCCTCTCTGAAGTCCCCCAGAAATACCCAATGACTCCTTTATGCAAATTGGCTCTGTGCTCATTGGTTCTGCAAGAACTTCTTTATCTCCTTGTATTTGCATAGATGTGCAGACAGACAGATATACAGAGCTTTCCCCCTTCAACTTTCCAGAAAAGTTTGACCGGTGTGGGCTAGAAAGTATGGGTTTAGGGCATGACCAGGTGCTATTTAATATAGTATTGGAATTGGAAAGAGAGTTGCCTCCTCACATTGCCCCAAAGGGGCCTGGGAAGCACCCCCTGGCCAGCCCCAGAGGCACCATTCACCTAGGGAGCTTGTAGCCAGGGCTGCTGCAGCAAACATCTGTCCACATCTTTGGGAGTTAGAGGCGCGAGAGGGCATCAGAGGAGGGAGGGAAGGAAAGAGGGATGGAGGCCAGTGTTGCCCACAGCACCCCTGACCATCATTCAAGGCACCCCAGGATGCCACGACGCAGTGGTTAAAAACAACTGGTGTAGGGGGAGTTGTGCTTCCAGAAAGGGGGAGACAGCCAGAACCACCATCTGACTGTATATATGTAAAGCCATAATAGGGGGGAATACTGGCAGTCAGGACATTGGGGGGGGGGGCAATCCTGGCATGCAGAGGCAAAAGGATACACAGAGAGGGCCTTCCTCTCCCCTCGCCCCTGCAGGTGGCTCCACCCGGGAGGCTGCTTGCCTTGGCTTTGCTCTTTTTTAAAGCGCTCACCCCCCTGCCGGGGCAGAGTCGCAGTGACGTTGCATCGTGACGTCACGACGCGACGTCACGACGCCCCGCCCCCAGGGGTGCCTCCTCCGGTCGCCGCCCCGGGTACCGAGGAGGCTTCCTCCGCCCCTGTAAAGACTATCACTTGAATGAGAAGCTTCAGATTCCAACTAACAATGTTTAAAATAACTTTTTCTAAAAAACAAAACAAAAAGCCAAAGCCTTTCTTTTTGGAATTCTAGGTGCTGAAATCCCAAGGGAGCAGAAAAGACTAATTATGTATGCAACCACAGTTGCATGGATGTTATTGGCCCAGACATGGAAAGAAGATAAAGTCCGGACCAGAGAAGAATGGCAGATCAAGTTGATGGATTATGCCGAAATGGCAAAAATGACAGGAAGAATCAGAAATCAGGAAGACCAGAATTTTAATAAGGAATGGGGGAAATTTATATTTTTTCTTAAAAAAACTTTGCGAACAGCTCCCACAAATGGGAGGAGGGAAGTCCAGGAGATTCTTTGGAATCTTGTGTTTATGTTGTATGTTGGATATGTGATTGTAAAACTTTAACCTGAAAAACCAAATAAATAAATTCAAAAACAAACAAAAACAAATTCCAACTAACAAAGGATCCATTTGATAAATGAAATGGGTTCTCAGATAGGGCTAGAAAAATGTCAGGTTCCACAGGATTTCTAAGAGGCTGATAAGATGTGATCAAACCGGAACAGTGTTTTGGAGCACGAGTCCTGCCAAAGAGGTATATAAACAGATGGGAAAGGATTCCTGGAGAGAGGGAGGCAGGTAGAGATCACCTCTGGACCTGCTCCAGATGGACTTTGGAGAGAGAGAGAGAGAGAGATCTGCTGTTGGCTTCCTTATGTGAAGGATCCTGATTATATTGTAATGTGTTAAAATAGTATTTTGCTTCATTTTTTACCATGCAGCCCACTGTGATAATGTCACCAAATCTTTCCTCCCCTTGAACAATTTCCCCATGCAGGTTGTTGTTTTATTCTCATTAACTGATGGAGAATAGTCCCCCCAAAGGAGTGGTTTTTGACATAGTTCAAATGTCTATTGCCAGTGCCAAAGGAAGCCCATCGTCTGCAAGGAGGTTTTTGTCACACTTCCCTATGTGGTTGTATCACTGTGTGCGTGCTGCTGCTGTCATACGATAAACAGTAATAAGCAGCCTCATCTTCTGCTTGAAGGTTGGAGACAGTTAAAGTGGCAGAGTTGGACGAGGTGTCAATGGAACCAGAGAACCTCTCTGGGATTCCAGAGGGTCTTTTGGTGTCTTCATATATAATTAGTTTGGGGGCACTGCCTGGCTTCTGCTGGTACCAGGATACATAATAGCTTGCAATGTTCCCAGTGCTCCTGGTACAGGAGATTGTGGCTCTTTCTCCAGGGCGTACTGACAGCGAAGGTGGCTGAGTCAACACAAACTGGCTAAAGACCCCTGAAAGAAAGCAGAGAAAATAGAGAGACTGTTGTCAGAGAAACATCTGTTCCATCCAAGCCACGAGAAAAGGGAGCAAGGTAATAGAGGAAGTCCTCTTCTCAAAGTATATTCCTAGGAGGAGAAAAAAAAGAGATGGAACACCACATTTCAAAACACAAAACACAAATTCACTCCATTACCACTGCAGTAAGCGAGGAGGAGGACAAGGAGGAGAGGAATGTTAGCCATGTTGGAGGAATGCAAGGAAGTTGGGCTTCCTCTGAAGCAAACAGTTTCTCTGAAAAGAGCCTCTCTGATCTGTCTTAAACCCTCTGAGGTGGTGAATGCAAAGATATGCAAATACATCTCTCCTGTCCATCCTCAATGCCTTAACCATCCTGGCCCACAAATGCTATAAAGCAGGGGTGGCCAACTCCCAAGAGACTGCGATCTACTCACAGAGTTAAAAACTGGCAGTGATCTACCCCCTTTTATGGGGTTCAGGTCAGAGTTGTTGATCTTTTTTTAGGAAGGAGGAAGGCCCATTTTGGGGGGGTTGGGTCAAAGTTGTTGAGTTTTTTCAGGGAGGAGGTCAAATGTTGAGCTTTTTTTAGGGGAGCCACAGTTGTTCAGCTTCTTTGGGGGAGCCGATGACCTACCAGTGATCTACCACAGACGTCCAGTGATCTGCCGGTAGATCACGATCTACCTGTTGGATATGCCTGCTATAAAGGCAACAGATAGTTCCTCTAAATCAGGCATGTCCAAAGTCCGTTTTGGGGGCCTAATCCAGCCTGCTGGTTGGCTTAACCCAGCCCCTGTGGCAGTTTATCTGCTGGGGTAAAATCCTAAAAAACATCAACAACTTCAATCCTTAAAAAAAAAAGGTCAGCAACTCTGGTCGGCCCTCACGCATGTTCACTCCATCAAATCTGGCCCTCTTTGAAAAAAGTTTGGGCACCCCTGCTCTAAATGACTTGGTCTAAGTTCAAGGTCAAGGGGTGGCTAACTCTTGTTTTTGCAAAGAATGTATGTATCTTTATTCACAGCTACAACAAGCTCCAGCTATAGCCTCTCGTTGTACTGGATGGAGGTCAGAGAGGGGTGCAAAACTAGTCTACTACAAAAAGGTAAAAGATGACGATAATAAATAACCAAGAACAACAACATTTATACCCCGCACATCTGGCTGGGTTTCCCCAGCTACTCTGAGCGGATTGTGATGCAGCAGCTAAAAAAAGCCAATGCAATTCTGGGCTGCATCAATAGGAGTATAGCATCTAGATCAAGGGAAGTAATAGTACCACTGTATTCCGCTCTGGTCAGACCCCACCTGGAATACTGTGTCCAGTTCTGGGCACCACAGTTCAAGAAGGATACTGACAAGCTGGAATGTTTCCAGAGGTGGGCAACCAAAATGGTCAAAGGCCTGGAAACGATGCCTTATGAGGAATGGCTTAGGGAGCTGGGTATGTTTAGCCTGGAGAAGAGAAGGTTAAGGGGTGATATGATAGCCATGTTCAAATATATAAAAGGATGTCATATAGAGGAGGGAGAAAGGTTGTTTTCTGCTGCTCCTGAGAAGAGGACACGGAGCAATGGATTCAAACTACAAGAAAGAAGATTCCACCTCAACATTAGAAAGAACTTCCTGACAGTAAGAGCTGTTTGACAGTGGAATTTGCTGCCAATGAGTGTGGTGGAGTCTCCTTCTTTGGAGGTCTTTAAGCAGAGGCTTGACAGCCACCTGTCAGGAATGCTTTGATGGTGTTTGCTGCTTGGCAGGGGGTTGGACTGGATGGCCCTTGTGGTCTCTTCCAACTCTATGATTCTATGATTACAGCACATATAAAATTGAAAATTCACTACCGAGAAAGCCCTCTGCCTGGTTCCCTGCAACCTCACTTCTCGCTACACTCAGCTCACTTTCCCTTTTGGCCCCAGCCACTCATGATATCTGAACTCCAGAAGTCTGGTCGGATGCAAACGTGACCAGATGCAGCCTTCTGAGCATCTGCGTCCTGCTTCATTTGCTCTGCAGGTGCAGGTGGTGGGCAGAGTCTCTATGACAGTTAAAGTCTATGAAATGTGGGGAAATTTGTCCAACTTTTCTCCCTACAGGCAAAAGGGAGAAGAGTCTGCATCCTTGGAAAACGTTTATTGAATATATGGAGGGGGGGGGAATTGTGTACATCTGTAAACGTTGGCAGCATTAAGATAAATCCAACAATGTTATTAAGTTTTGATGGATGTAATAATGGAATACTGAATGGTTTAGTTTATGTAAAATATGCAGGGATTTATGATATGCAAAATGAACCGTGGAAAGAGAAGAAGGGATGTCATTGATATTTTAAGGTCGTTTAAATGAATATTCTAAATTGCAAAGCAGAAACTCTCAACTCATTTTATTTCGGCTTTAAGCCCATAGGACATAACAACCAAAAACAGAAACAGCACAGTCTGGTTTACAATTGCTAACAGTAAAATAGATTAAAAGGGATACTCAATTGAATAAAATATGATAAAAATTAAATTAAAATTTCAAGCTGTATATAACAATCCATTGCGTTTCTTAAGTGTCAGAACTGATGTCAGAAATTTTGCCATATGTAGGGTTATAATCGAGTCTGAATCTTGCATTGCAAAGCAGAAAATTTATAAGAGAGAGAGAAAGAATACAGAATTCATCCAAAACTAGGAGATGTACCCCAGCATGCGCTGCTCGCTAGCTCCTTGCTGTTTCCCCCACATTAACCCTCAGAGCTTCCCCTTCCCATCCCATGCAATTACTGCCATGCAGCTCCTGAAGTCCAGGAAAAGGGCACCAAACAACTGCACCAAACAATTCCCTTCTTTGCTTTTTCCTGTAGGTCCCAGTTCTTCTAGCAGACGTTGGTCTCTCAAATGTCAGCAGCACAGCACACTGTGTGATGTTAAATTTGGCTTGCCCCCCCCCCCGCCTCTCATGCTCTCTTCAACATCTTTGTTGTAGCGCCCCCTGTGGCAATGGCGCCCAGTGCGGCTGAATCGGCTGTACTACCCTAAAACACTCTCTGTTCAAGGGATCTCTTGGATGACACAATTCTATTGAATGTGGAGAAAGACCAACATCTCCCCCTGCAGGCCAAAAGGGGCAAGAGCAGACATATGCGTGCGCGCACACACACATATCGAGCGAAGGAGATACCGGTAAGTACCTATACAACGCTTAGAAGACATCAGAAGGCAGCTCTATATAGGGAAGTTTTTAGTGTTTTATTATGTTTTAATATATGTTGGAAGCCACCCAGTGTGGCTGGGCAACCACACTGGGATATTTGGGGGGGGGAGAGCATGCCCAGTTAAATTTATATAACTCAAACTCACCTGAGCAGTAAGTGAGGAGGGGAAGGAGAAGAATGGCCCACGGCATGATGGGAGATTGCGAATGGTCAGTTTGCTCTGGTCTGCCACCCTCTCCTTCAGTCTTTAAAATGCTTCAGGGTTTCTGATGCATCATAATATGCAAATATATGCACTGTTTGCTCATTGGCTGCAGGAACATCGGCTGTTGTTGTTGTTTAGTCATTCAGTCGTGTCCAACTCTTCGTGACCCCATGGACCAGAGCACACCAGGCACTCCTGTCTTCCACTGCCTCCCGCAGTTTGGTCAGACTCATGTTGGTAGCTTCCCTTCATGAATCACTGCCTTGTTGTGGTGAAGGGGCTTGAATAACTTAGAGAAGCTATGAGCTATGCCGTGCAGGGCCACCCAAGTCATAGTGGAGAGTTTTGACTAAATGTGATCCACCTGGAGAAGGAACAGGCAAGCCACTCCAGTATCCCTGCCAAGAAAACCCCATGGACAAAGACAACAGGAACATCGGTAGACCTTCCCATTTTTGCCCCGGAGCATTGTGCTATTAGAAGTGGGAGGGCAAACCTGGTTCTATTCATAATGTTTTCTCCAAAACTAGTCCAACCTAGAGTAGACCCATTGAAATTAATGGGCATGACTAACTTAGGTCCTAAGAAGGCCTTCTCGGCAGTGGTGCCCACCCTGTGGAATGCACTCCCATCAAATGTCAAGGAAATAAACAATCTGACTTCTAGAAGACCTCTGAAGGCAACCCTGTATCAGGAAATTTTTAATATCTAATGTTTTACAATATTTTCTGTGCTGTAAGCCGCCCTGAGTGGCTGGGGAGACCTAGCCAGATGGGTGGGGTATAAACAGTGCTTTTTCTGGGGGTACACATACCCCTAAACATTTTGTGAATCTTTGTACTTTTGTCCATTTACTGTATTTATTTTTCCTGATTTGAACTATAAAATGGTGGTTTTCTTGAGTCAAAGTGAGAGTACCCCTAAACATTTTTTTAAGAAAAAAAGCACTGGGTATAATTTATTTATTATTAGTAGTAGTATTATTAGTATTATTAGTATTAGTATTATTACTGTGAGTAGGACTAGCATTAGCTGCAACCCAATGACCTTGATCAACACTTATGCACTTCACATGGTCTTTTTATATGTGCGTGTGCATGCATATGAAAAAAATCAGATACACATGAGTGTTTCTCCTGCCTATATTACGTTTCTGTGCTCCTGTCACCCTTCAGACCTTCCTAACTTCCTATTCCTAAGCAAATATTCATGGAATGCTACAGATCACCAGCAGCGGGTGGTTCTCAGAGACTGGTAGGGTAGAAGGCAGGGAGTCCAACAGTAGAGGGAGCCAGAGCCAGTGGCAGGCAGAGCCAACCCATTCTAGTTTTGTCCTCCTCTTCCTCCCCCCTGCTGAGTCGTACAAGCTTAACACAGAGGAGGAAAAGGAGGGTGATAGCCAGGAGAACACACACACACACACACACACACACACACACACACACACACACACACACCAGACTTGGTTATTGTAAGAAGGCAAGAGAGTAAAGGCTGGCTGAGAACAGATTGAGGTTGGTGGCACAGGGGATCATTTGCTCAAATGGTCCAGACTCCACTGTATGACATTTCCAAACCTATCCTCCTCTTCTTTTCTTTTAAAAAAATGGAATACACCGTATTTTTCGCTCCATAAGACACACTTTTTCCCTCCCAAAAAGTAAGGGGAAATGTCTGTGCGTCTTATGGAGCGAATGTGTGGTCCCTGGAGCTGAACTGCCCAGGGGCAAAACCAGATCGTGCTTTTTTTAAACAAAAGAGAGAAGGGGGTGTTGAAAGGAAGCCCGCTGAGCAGCTGGCTCAGCAAATGATCGGGGAGAGAGATAAGGGAGAGAGATTCCAGCCCCGCCCCCATGCAGAGGGAGGCTGTTTCCCCAGCGGCATGTGACTGGCTTAGATTATCTGTCTGGAAACTGTAGAAATTGCTCCCTTTACTGAAGCTGCAGAACTGTGAGTTAAACCCCATAAAACAGGATTTTTTCCCTTTGCAAAGTAAGCTCAACAACTTTGAGCTGATCCACAAAAAATGGGGTTTTTCTCCTTTGCAAAAGAAGCTGTAGAAATTTGAGCAGATCCTCAAAAAAATGGGGCTTTTCCCCTCTAAAAACTAGGTGCGTCCTATGGTCAGGTGCGCCTTATAGAGCGAAAAATACGGTAGTTCATTTTGCAACAGGTTTATTGCTCCTACGTGTTTCAATTGAAAGAGATCACAAGCAGTTACAAGCACAAAATTCCCATTGAAATACTCCAATAATGTGCAGCCGCTTGGGATTTGTGAATGGTCAAAACCGCCGGTGGCAAGAAGCCTCTGAGAGGAAGGCAGCTTGATTTAAGACTTCTTGTATTCAATCCTTTCCACCCTCACGTCGTCTCCAATGAGCTGGTACACATAAGTCACAACTATGGTGGACTGGATATCCATCAGTACAAAGGAAGGAGTGATATTTCTGGAAGTCACAAAATAATTTGTGTTAGAAACGTTACAGCAGTACTCAAAAAAAATTACCAGCACCAATAAGAATTAATGGAGGCCATTGTAGACTTTCTTCAAAGTACACTCTCAGTCTGAGCCAAGCAGGGAGGGAATAATGCCCTAAAATTCTGCGTTCAGATATTCGGTTGCAGAATTCTAGGGTTGCAGAATTTTCTGTATGCAGAATATTTGTTTTATTTTATTAAAAAAATATACAATGCTTGATTGTAAAACAAAACAAAATCCTCAAAGCGGTTTACAAAAAGATAAAACAATAAATCAATAAAAATTCACAACCATACTTTGAAACATACAAACGTTAAAATACTAAAACGTTCGCAAACCGGAACACTTACTTCCAGGTTTGCGGCATTCGGGAGCCAATTTGTTCAGGAGCCAAGCCGTTCGGGAACCAGGGTACCACTGTACATTTCACAAATACACATATTATGCATTCCCTCATGGATGCCTCTGCCCTTAGCCCTAGCTCAAGGATAGAGCATCTGCTTTGCATGCAGAAGGGTTCAATCCTCAGCATCTCCAGGTAAGACTGGGAGAGACACCTTACCTGAAACCCTGGAAAGTTGCTGCCAGTCAGAGTAGGCAATACGGTGCTAGATGGATCAAAGGTCAGACCCCAGCTGAAAGATCAATGGTCTCACCTTTCCAAGGCATTGTAAGCTCCTGTGGCTGATCCTGGGTTGATGTATAACTTGTTTTCATGCTCCAAAGCCTCGAATTTGTGCGTATGCCCTGAAATTAAGATGTCCACATCGAGCTGCCTGCGTAAAATGGCCAAGCTGTCCAGATCGCCCCAGGGAATAACCTGATGGCCATGTATCAAGCCGATTCTGAATGGCCCGACCAGGATTATTTTCTGCTGAGGGTAACTTGTTCCCTGAAGAAAGAAAAAGAAAAGGAGGAGGTGGTTAATCGTTAACCAGGTCAGAATCAAGAATACAAGGTCAGACCCCTTCGGTTATAAATAAATACACACAGGTTCCTTCTAGTGTATTTATTTCTGAGCTAAATCCTGAGAAAAAGGCATATTGGGAAATAATTCCTAATGAATTGCGGGGGGGGGGGATATTTAAAAGTACTTTTCAAAAAAATAACAACCCAGAGTCCTTTCTGTTGTGGATAATTCAGACGGAAATTCCCAGGTGTCAGAAAAGGTTATTTATGTATACCACTACTGCGGCCCGTATTTTGTTAGCCCCAGAATGGAAAACGAACGAAGTCCCAACTAAAGAAGGATGGCAACTTAAACTGATGGAATATGCGCAGCTTGCGGACCTAACATATAGAATAAGAGAACAGGAAGAACATACGTTTCAAGAAGATTGGAAAATGTTTATTGAATATATGGGGGGGGGGGGAATTGTGTATATTTTGAAAACATGGGCAGCATTAAGATAAATTCAAGAGTGTAAATAAGTTTTGGTGGATGTAATAATGGAATGGTTTGGTTTTTGTAAAATATGTAGGGATTTATGATATGCAAAACGTACCATGGAAAGAGAAAGGAGGTCACTGATATTGCTTAAATGAATATTCTAAAATGTAAAACAGAAATTTAATATATTTGGGGGGGGGGGAGAAAAAGGCATCATCTTGCATCTCCAACCAGAGAAAACGTTGTCTCATCACCATTGAACACTACACTATCTTACTAGGATTGGGAAAGATTCTGTACATTGTACCAAGGGTGGGTGGCTGCCCGCAGAGGTACACGGAGCAAGCAGTCTCTCCTCCCACCCCCAGGTATAATTCTCCAGGAGGGGACTGCACATTATTATATAGGCCACACCATACATTTAAACCAGGGGTCAGCAATCTTTTTCAGCCGTGGGCCGGTCTACCATCAGACCATGTGGGGGCCCAGACTATATTTTTTGGGGGGAATGAACAAATTCCTATGCTCCACAAATAACCCAGAGATGCAGTTTAAATAAAAGGACACATTCTACTCATGTAAAAATGCTGGTTCCATGGGCCTGACTGAGAAGGCAATTGGGCTGCATCCGGCCCACGGGCCTTAGGTTGCCTACCCCTGATTTAAACAGTCATGGCTTTCCCCCAAAGAATTCTGGGAGCCTTAGTTTGTTCAGGGTGCTGCGAGTTTTAGGAGACTCCCCTATTCTCCTTGCAATTCCCAAAATGGTTTTTCCCAGGCAACTCTGAAAATTGTAGTTCGGGCGAAGGGGGGCTCCTTACAATTCTCAACACCCTGAAATTGCAGCTCCCAGGATTCTTTGGGAGAAGCCATGACTGTTTAAAGGGGTATCACAGTGCTGTAAATGTATGGTGGAAATGTGAATTGGGATTAGCTCCCCATTTACATCTTCCCAGACTGGCAGCCAGTAACAAAGTTTTGAAGCTGTACCCCTACCTCATCGAAGTCCCCTCTGACCACGTGGACGTCCCCGGCCAATGTCCGTAGATAATCGTAGGTCTCCTTGGTACAGAGATTCCCCGTGCAGAGGATATGCTGGATCTTCCCAGGAACCAGGAGTTTCCGGAACTTGGCCGGGAGGCCGTTGCATCGGTGCGGGATATGAAGGTCTCCAATCACCAACACCAACTGGTTTTTTCCCCCAAGCCCGGCGAGGGAAGAGTAGAAGCGAAAAAACCAACAAAAAACGTTAGACTTTAGGCTTGTTCGCACGTGAACCCAGGTACAAGTAGTCTCCACAGTGCTGGGGACAGTCATTGTAAGAATCTGATAACCTCAAGAGTGCGCTTGCTTTCCTCCTCCCTCCTCATTCCCACTTCCTCGTGTATCTATCTCACCTGATATGGATCTTACGAAAGTGGCTCTGGGAGCCTTTTTTGGATGAAGAGCAGGTAAAAAGGCTTTAGTAAATAAACGGAAAAGGAAATTTATCATAAACTTCAAGATGGGCAAAAGCCTAGGTTCTCCCCACCCCGTGACTTTTAATGCAGGGACTATGCAGCATTTCACAACATCACCCTCCACCCTAACCTTTCACAGAGATAGTGATCTGGTCCTAGTACTTCTAATTTGCAAACTATTTCTTGGAACAGCTGGAGCCTTTTTTCCTGCTAGTACAAAAACCAAAGAAATGGCAAAATCTGGGGCATTGTTCCATCAACGCTTTATCTTTCTAATCGCCCCAGTTCTGCAAACAGGTATGCACTTACCAGGAATGACTTGCCAAAAACTTGAGAGTTTATCACATGACAGTGAAAGGAATGTGTGTAATCTTAACTGAGTCTAGTCAACTATGTACTCAAGAAAGGCTCTCTTAACTGGGATCCTATGCGTGCTCATGGCACAGAGGCATGTCTCAATCAGCTCCATGAGAGTTGTCTCTCCAACGAGTGAGTTTAGGATTGCAGCCTAATAATGCTCTGAATTTCAGAGGCCTGTGGCTTATTAGTTGGGGATATTAGCAGCTCCCCTCAAGGGACAGAGAATTTCATATAGATTTTCCCTTTCCCTGTATACATGGCAGCCTCTAGGGCAGGGGAAATGAACCTTTTGCAGCTCAAAAGACACATGCCTGGCTTGGGGGCAACCCTGAAGGAGCTACATTCTAATGCAAAAGAGGTTTAAACTTCGGGGCATTGCTCCACTAACCTCAGCCTATCATCTCCTGCCTGTCTTTTGTTATATTCAGGGGTGGCCAACTCCCAAGAGACTGCAATCTACCCACAGAGTTAAAAACTGGCAGTGATCTACCCCTTTTTGGGGGGTTCAGGTCAAAGTTGTAGAGTTTTTTCAGGGAGGAGGTAAAACGTTGTGCTTTTTTTTTAGGGGAGCCACAGTTGTTCAGCTTCTTTGGGGGGAGCCAATGATCTACCAATGATCGACTGCAGACGTCCAGTGATCTACCGGTAGATCACGATCTACCTGTTGGACATGCCTGTGTTATAAGAATTCTAAGGTTTCAAATACAGAATAAATGTTCATAAATGTACAAGGCAAACACACATACATAAGTATATAAACCACATGTCTGATATATTACAGGAGAGCAATCCTGAAGCCATTTTGACTCTCCCAAATTGACCTCAGGTATTTCTCTGCAAGGAGGAAGGAAACGGGAAAAGCTTTCCAATTGTCATTGGTCTGTAGGGGCTTACACCTCCCTTTTCAAATACAGTGTGGCAAGTATCTGTTAAACTGAGCACACTATCAATATGTGTAAGAGATTCAGGAACTAAAGTATTTACCATCTCAAAGGAATGGCCAGGCTACCCAGAAAATGCAATCAAGTAAGGCATTATCAGGTATCCTGGCAGACAGCAGAGAAGCAACAATCTCAAATTTCTGCTGGAGACCGCCTCCTTCTGTTATAACAAAATAAAAAAAATCCTTCCAGTAGCACCTTAGAGACCAACTAAGTTTGTTCTTGGTATGAGCTTTCGTGTGCATGCACACTTCTTCAGATACACCGAAGAAAGTGTATCCTTCTGTTATGTATGTATAATGTGTTGGGGGTGGTCTTGGGCGACAAGGTGGGCAATTTCAAAAGTCTTTATAGGGGCTTGTGCACCATTGTTTGGGGTTCTCCTCCCTCCTGGGTGTGGTGAGTGGGGGCCGTTGCAACAGTTTATTTTCCTTAATCAGGCTTAGTGGCCGCTTTCCTTTCAATATACTCCGGTTGGCCTCTGCTTTCTCTCCAACAGATAGACATCTCCTGAGGGACTCTATATGGGTTATATCACTTTTTACTTTCAACCAGTCCAGGGGGTGGTGCCACCTTTCCCCTCCGTCTCAGTATTGCCCTTGTGCAACACTGCAGGGTAGAAGATGGGGACTAAACAAGAATTAGTTAGCTCCTCCTGCCATTGGCTCTAGCACCCCCTACTGTTGGCCTCCAATAGGTGAGTGTGGCAGAAGTGGGTGTGGCCAAACACACCCCACTCTCCATACAGGCAAACCAAAGGCATGGTTGCTGTTCAAGGACACACCCCAGACATATAATCCCTAGAGGAGATCTACATGTTATTGGATTCCAGCACTCATCAGTCCCAGCTCGCATGCCCAATGATCTGGTGGGATCTGGAGGAACACATCCCTGATCTACAGTGGCACCCTACCTCTGGTTATGAGCTTAATTCGTTCAGGAGGTCCGTTCTTAACCTGAAACCGTCCTTAACCTGCGGTACCACTTTAGCTAATGGGGCCTCCTGCTGCCGCCACGCCACCAGCGAGTGATTTCTGTTCTCATCCTGGGGCAAAGTTCTTAACCCGAGGTACTATTTCTGGGTTAGCGGAGTCTGTAACCCGAGGCGTTTGTAACCCGAGGTGTTTGTAACCTGAGGTACCGCTGTATAGTATTGATCCAGAAACTGTGCATATGTATTCATTGCCTCTTTGCAAGTAGTGGAGCAGGAAGAGAAAACGGAGGGAGTAAGTTCTGCAGCCAGCGGGGACTCAGGTATTATCTGAGAATGTTACAACCTGGAATTCCTTCTCCATAATCTAAGCCTTCTCCTGCTTGACTTTAGAGCCTGCTTTGAATGCAACATAGGAGGAAGAGGAAACAAGTCTCTTGGGCATGTGCAGTGTATACATGCACACAACCCTATAGCTACAGCCTGCTCGCAACTGCAGCCCATCAATGCATTTGGAAGTGAGTCTTCCAGATCAAAAAGTCCATTTTCCATAGACCCTTAAGCACCAGTTTAAATGAGCTGTGTTAAGGCAAGTATGCAGATGATTTCTTCTGCAGGAAAGACACTGTCTTTGCACTCAAAGGTATTATTGCTTCATATCAATAGGAAGAGCTAAGCTTTGCCCCTGGAAAAGGCTTTTTCCCAGCCAGAGACCTGGAAGCTCTGGCCTCAGAATAAGAGCTCCCCCTAGAATCCTGACACAGCTGTGAGCACCAAAACCACCCTTCCCTCCTTAAGGAAAAGGACCCCTCGAATCAGCAGCATCCCTCCAACCCTATGCAAAAGTCTCCCTTAGTCCCTGCCCCTTGCTCACCATCTTGTAAGACTTCTACCTCCTTCCTGGTATTCCAGCAGACAGCAAAGCAAACACACTGAATCACAAATGAAAGCTGTCCACAGCAGCTGCCAAATTAGTAGGTTTGTGGAGCTCCTGACACATGTGCAGTGCAAGCCCTGAAGCTACTGCCCTTGCCCTTACTGCCCTTTTGCATTCATCTCCCTTTTTTAAAACACATTCGAGTTGGGGGTCCCGGTCCTGAAGGCTATTAGGTACAGGGCTTAATTTAAAGGAGCAGCCAGGTTTTGCTGGGGCTGAGATCCAGAACCTGCTTAAAATATTAAAGTGGGTGTGGGGTACATTTGGCCCTTGGGATGTTGCTGAACTACAACTCCCATCAGCCCCAGCAAGCACAGGCAATGGCCAGGGATGATGGGAGTTGTAGTTCAGCAACATCCACAGGGCCACAGATTCCCCACTTCAATATTTAAAGGAGGTTTTCCATCCCAAAAATTTCTGGGTATTCCTTAAAAAAAGCTCAACGTTTCCTTTTTGAAATATGGCAACCCTAGATAGATTTTACTCCCAGTTTGCAGTGGAAATAGGCAAATCTGTCAGTCTCACTTTCTCATTTTTCCATTTTTCCCATTCAATTCTCTACATTTCCACATTGTTCTGAATTTTTTTAAGTCCTCGTGAAAATTCATCCGTGAATTTCTCTTTGTTTGCACTTTCCCCTAATATGCAGATTTTTTATTTTTTTTGCAAAGCAATTTCCCCTCACATAATGCAATGTTAACGTTGTGTTTGCGAATATATGCCATTTTAAAAATGCACACTTTGCCCTAGAAAATGCGTTTTCTTGCAGTTTCTTGCTAGAGAACTGCATTGTGAAATTCATGGACCAGGGGGAGCCAGCTGAGTACAACAGTAACTCTAGATAGCTTCTGCTAAAAGGGTTTTTGCCTCACTTCCCCATCTGAATGAACAGCTGTGCAAGACACCCCTGGATTCAGCACACAGCAGTAATAAGTAGCTTCGTCTTCTTCCAGGGCTCCTGTGATGGCCAGGGACATTGCGTTTCCTGACTTGGACCCGGAGAAACGGGCTGGGATGCCGGACGGCCTGGTGCTGGTTTGGTAAAGTATCAGGCGTGGAACCTGCCCTTCTTTCTGCTGGAACCACTGCGGGTAGAGGGCATCCGTGATGGTCCCACTGTGTCTGCAAGACAAGGTGATGGTCCCACCTTGAGGCACGGTCTCTGAGGACTTCAAGGGCTGTAGCTGCTGGGCACTGGAACCTGGAAGGGAAGGAGGCAGGGGAGACCTTAGTAAACGGTGACACCAAACATTTGCAAGCATTGCGTTGGTGGAAGGAAGGGAAACTTCAGGACGGGGGTGAAGGTGGATCTCAATGCCTCGCTTTCTTGCCTACAGAGCTCTTCCCAAGCCAGTCCTGATCCCCATCCACCATCTACTTTTGCTTGGCTGGAATGTGTTCTAGGAGGGTTCCTCTGCTTCACTGGATGGAGAGGGAACCTCTGGTCTTTGCTGTACAAAGCATTCAGAGCTCACATCCACTTTTGGCTCTGGCTTAACCTACCACAGCCATGTGGCCCCTGAAAGGTTCTGCAGAAGGCAATGTGGCCCTCAAGCTGAAAAATGTGCCCCACCCATGCATTAGACAACTCAAGGTTTCTACGGGGGATCTCTCTCCCTTGCATCAATGCCATGTCCCTCACCTATAGACTCAAGGATGAAAAGGAGAAGAATTGTTCGAAGCATCTTGGAGGGAAGCAGAGATTCTTCCTGAAGCAAAATAGATTCTGACTGGCATCCTCTCAGAACCCTCTTAAACCCACAGACGGCAAGGGAGCTTCCTCTTCATGCAAATGTCCTGGCCTTTAACTAATGTCCCTGGAACGTAGTAGGGTAACAAAGCTACCAGCGGAAAACCAAACCTGCACTCACTTTCCTGGGAGTCAACGTCAACAAACTCATTCATTCCGACTGGTTTGCAGGAAGGTTAGGTGATTGTTTTTCCCCCAGTTATATTTTATTAAGTTTCAACATTTTCAACATATACAGTGGTACCTCAGGTTACAAACACCTCGAGTTACAAACGCTTTGGGTTACAAACTCCGCTAACCCGGAAGTAGTACCTTGGGTTACGAACTTTGCCCAAGGATGAGAACGGAAATTGTGCGGCGGCGGCAGCGGGGGACCCCATTAGCGAAAGCGTGCCTCAGGTTAAGAACGGTTTCAGGTTAAGACCAGACCTCCAGAATGAATTAAGTTCGTAACCCGAGGTACCACTGCACAATCAAAACACAATTTCATTTTTTCGCTTATTTTTGTCACCCTCCCACCCCATTTTCCATGGAGTTGTTGTTTCTTCCCTTCTGCTGCACCCTTCTGTCTTTTAAAGCGTAACCACAGCATTATGATCTAATTAATTCTGTTGCCCATAGTTCAAATTGTGCTCTCAGGTTCATCATACTATATCCGCTCCACTTACCTGTGGGGAGGAGTTGCGGTGGACCTCGGGACCACCCACTCACTTCCGGGGGGCAGGGACGACGTCCCTCGCCGCCCGGGAGATTCCCGGCCGCGTCATCCGTCAGCCAGCCAATCGGCTGGCCCAGGGGGCGGGGTCGCGCCCCCGTTTAAATCCTTGGCGCGAGCCGAAACGCCTCCTTTTCGGCTCGCGTCTTCAAACATGCAAACATGCAAAATGGCCTGGGTTGCATCATCGGCTGACGGGTCTCATTTGGGCCTCTTGACAGCAAAACATAGGGCAAGCATATGTGTCTGTGTTTTCTAACGCATTTTTTAATCTGAATTACATAAACCTTATTGGCTTTTAGAACGATTCGATCACAGAGAAGCTTTTGCGGAATACAGTGGTTCCCAAACGCTTGGCTCCCGAATAAATCGGCTCCCGAATGCCGCCAACTCGGAAGTAAGTGTTCCAGTTTGCAAACGTTTTTTGGAAGCCGAACATCCGACACGACTTCCCCGGCTTCCGATTGAGTGCAGGAAGCTCCTAACTGGAGTGCAGGAAGCCACTAACTGACCCAGCCACGCCTTGCTGTGGTTGATTTGGTGAAATGCAAAAGTAAGATACAGTATGAAAGAGAAAGCGTATGTTTACTTACAGCTTATCTCGTTGAAGTTCAGTCTATGTGTTCTCCGTTTGCCCCTCCCGTTTTTGTCTTCGTTTCTACAACTGTTTATTACTACTGTTTTAGTCTATGAGGTTCTTTGTCCTTGTGCTGTGCTGTTTAACATCCACTGGAGGGCGCTATTTTTTTGCACAAAATCACATTTTTACCTGGGAAGGTGTGGTCTTTGTGCAATGTAAGTACATATGATCACTCCCATATGGGCATCGAACGTTGTGTCCAAATTTGAACGGAATCGATCAAGGGGTTACGGAGAAAGGCAATCTTTAACAAACATCCAACTTGAACGATTTTATATATATAGATTTGCAAGGAAAGGGGAAGGGGTTTCAATAGTGCTTCGCAGCAGGAGAAGTGGGACAGACAGAGGCAAGACCCTATTAAAGCAGGGATGGTTGAATGGAACAGCTGTGTCTCATGGTTTGTGCTGATCAAGCTCCTGCTGAATGGGACAGCAGCAGGGCAGACTGTGTTTTTCTGATTTGGTGACAGCATCACATGATTGGATCAGGCCAGTGGCTCATCTAGCCCAGTGTTCTCACAGGGACCAGCCAGAGGCTTGTGGGAAGCCTGCAAGCAGGATGTTCCCAACAGCGCTCTCCCTGCTTTGAATTCCCAGTAACTGGTTATTTGGCAACTGTACTAAATTGTATGCCTTCAAACCTTTCTGTGCAAAGCAGAAGCTGAAAGATACCTTTGGGGGCACACGCACGAAACCCTGTCTGGGGTGCCTACCCCTTTCCCCAAGAACGAGACACAAGACCAGAGTATGGGATCAAATTGGCCACAACTTTATTGAACTTCAGAAGTGGGAAACTTGGCCTAGGCCTTGGCAGGCAACCCTCTCAGCCCCTGTGGCTGAGGATATGCAGGATGAAGAGGTGCAGGAGGAGGGGACTGCAAAGCACACGCTTACACAGCATGCCCTCCCACTAACCTCGATCCGGGAGTTTGACCTACATGCCACCGCTCTAGGGCCAGAAACTCCCAGTTTTCCCTTTAACGGGCCCTGCAAGGACCGCCACATGGGCTGGGAGCATGCCAGCATCCTGCCCAACCTGATGATAGACTAAAGACTAACTTGCCAAGGCCTAATCCCCACCCCCAGCCGACTGTCCATTGTCCACCTGGCCGGGGACAGGTCAAAGAGGGCAGCCTATACAGGTGGGGCAGTTCCCGCCCAGGGGACCCCTGCTCGGTGCCGCAAACCCACCCACCTGAGAAGGGAGGGTGGAAATTAATGTAGCCTCTCTCTTTTTTTCTTAAGCAAATGGGTATGGGGCAACATTGCCACCTACTGGCTACATGATGCCACGGCCACGGCCACGGCCACTACATTATTATATTATATTATATTATATTATATTATATTATATTATATTATATTATATTATATTATATATAATATTATTATTCATAATTTTATTATTTATACCCCACCCACTCTGCTTGCAGCATATATAAAACATACAAAAACATCAAACATTAAAACCTTCCTGGTATGTATGTATGTATGTATGTATATATGTATATATTCCTGTTTGTTTGTTTGTTTGTTTGTTTGTTTCTATTTTTAATTTTTATATATTTTTTATTTATTTACCTACTCACTCACTTACTTACTTACTCATTTATCTATTTATTACTATCCCTTCAACATTTCTACAGCCATCAGAGGCTCAAGAAAAGTCACACATTTGCCTGTAGAGTAGATTTTTTTGGTTATTTGGTTATGGAGAAACCACAAGGCGGGGGCCTGAAAAAGTTCAAGATGCGCTATGTTAAAAGGGAAACCACACTGTATCTGCACAGGATATCACGCTACAGATGTTCAGGGCAAATATGCAGGTGTAGAAGGGGGGACCCAAGGGATTCCAGAACCGAGAGTTCAGTGAAATGTAGATGGACCACCTAGCTAGCCATGCACACAGAGGTTTGTGCATGTGAATCGCCAACTACGATGTTGGGGACAAAAAGTTCTAATTTTGTGCCATGATTTCAAAGTGGCCACCTGGTGGGAAATCAGTGCACCAAGGATCAAAATATGACATTGGGAAATGCAGAAACAGCAGTGTGGAAGCCTTTGGTGTTCTGGGTAGTTAGGAGGGTTTTTTGTTTGTTTAATTCTTGTTTTAGCTGGAGAGCAGTTCTGGCATATCTCCGGGGGGGCGACATTGTGGGCTCTGCAAAATAAAAGCTGGAAGAGAGTTGCAATTTTCCTGTAGCCTCTTCCACTTCCCTTTCTTCTTAAGCATATTCAGGATATTCAGGAAGATGAATTCCGAGTCAAAGTTGTCTGTAATTTTAAAGTTTTTTTTCTTTCTATCCTGTCCTTTTAAACTGCTCCATGTGTGTGTTCAATTTCTTGGAACTGAAATAACACATCTTTTTTCTTTAAAAGTAACTATTTTATTTATAACAAAAAGGAGAACGCACAGATACACAGTTGCAGTTGTCCTATAGCGACATATTTCCATAACCTAGCAATAAGAGGAAGCAAAAGAAGAAACTATTTTTTTTAAATTTCCTCTTCAATCATATTCTTTTAAGAAATACTCCAAGAAAAAACAAATATGTATTTTTCTACATTTATCTAGATATATAGATGAATATACACATTGATAGACGTATATAAAGATACATAGGTAGGTGTGTACGTCTGTGTGTGTGTGTGTGTGTGTGTGTGTGTGTGGGCCAGGCAATTTCTGCTCCATAATTCATTTTTAAAATCCAGCATTTCCATAACTGTATCTGTTGCACAGGTTATTCTTTCATATATATACCCTGTTTCTCCTAAAATAAGACGTAGCCATAAAATAAGCCGTAGCAGGTTTTCTACGCATTTGTGAAATATAAGCCATACCCCAAAAAGAAGCCATACCCCAAAAATAAGACATAGTGACATGGCGCCTCTCCCTTAAGATGGCCTGGATAGGCGTGGTTATGCAGCGTACCGACGCGGAGCTGTTAAAATAAGACATCCCCCCAAAATAAGCCATACTGTGTTTTTTTGAAGGGGGGGAATATAAGACGGTGTCTTATTTTAGGAGAAACATGGTATATATGAATATGACTATATATAGTCATATGCACTGATAGGAAATTTCCCAAATTTTACTATCAATTTTATCCATATCCCAGGAGCTGCTAAAAGACAAGTGGCCATCTCTGCATCCTCAGGTACAATCAGATCCAAGCAAAAACACAAAACTTTTCGTAAGCTGGGGGGGGGGGGGACACCTTTACAATATTTCCTATTTCTGCAATTGTAAGTCAGCAAGCCTTAATTGAAAGTGCAAACTCCGTTCTCAGGAAGTTCTTCTCCCGCTTCTGTGTACGGTTGTATCGCGAACGTGGTCGGCTGTTCAGTGGTGTCGTACGACAAGCAATAGTACACAGCCTCATCTTCTGCTTGAAGCTTGGAGATGGTTAAGGTGGCAGAATTGGATGGCACGTCAAAGGAACCGGAGAATCGCTCTGGGATTCCAGAGGACCTGCTGCTGAAGCCAAAGATCAGCGGCTTGGGGGCGCTGCCAGGCTTCTGCTGATACCAGGAGACAGCGTAGCTCGCGATGTTTCCACTGCTCCTGGTGCAGGAGATGTTGATGGTTTCTCCAGGGGATGCTGATAACAGCAGGGGCTGAGTCAGCACAAATTGGGCGAAAGCCCCTGAAAGAAAGCATAGGCACCATGCAGATTTTCACTTCAAGCGAAAGACAAAGGGGTAGAAAGCCAAGGGGAAAGAAGAAGGCCTTGATCAGGGTTTCCCAAACTTGGGTCTCCAGCTGTTTTTGGACTACAGTTCCCATCATCCCTGACCACTGGTCCTGCAAGCTAGGGATGATGGGGGTTGTAGTCCAAAAACAGCTGGCGACCCATGTGTGGGAAACACTGGTCTAGATAATGGATGGGGAACCTAGTGGCCCTCTAGGTGTTGCTGGACTCTCATTAGTATGGTCAGTGGTCAGAAATGATGGGCTAGGCACTCTAGAACCTAGAGCAGGGATAGGGAACTGTTGGCCATCCAGAAGCTGCTGGACTACAACTCCCATCATCCCTTGTTATTGACCATGCTGGCTGGGGCTTATGGGAGCTAAGGTCCAGCAACATTTGGGGTGCCACAGGTTTCCCCCCCCCACTGCTGTAGGACCTAGACCAGTGTTTCTCAGACTTGGGTCTCCAGATGTTTTTGGACTACAACTCCCATCATCCCTAGCTAGCAAGACCAGTGGTCAGGGATGGTGGGAATTGTAGTCCAAAAGCAGCTGGAGACCCAAGTCTGGGGAAGAGCCACTTCTCAGAGCTGCTCTGTTGGAGATAGAAAAGTTATATACAGAAAAAAGATGACATTAAGAAATCAGTTTCCTTTACCTGTGCAGTGAATGAAGAGGATCAGAAGGAGAGGAGTCCAGGCCATGATTGGGAAATGGGGAGAAAACTGGCTTCTTGAGATAAAGGCTTCTCTGAAAACAAAGTTCTCCTCTTCGCTCTTAAGGCAGCAAAGAGCAAAATTCAAATACATGCAAATAGATTTCCTATTCTTCGGCTGCTGCTTAAGCATCGTTGCTCACTTGTGGGCTTAAACCAAGAGCTTTCCTGATTTCATCTCAAACAGAAATATTCTCAACTTTGGGTTCTTCTAATTGCTCATTAGGGATGCGGATGGCGCTGTGGGTTAAACCACAGAGCCTAGGGCTTGCCGATCAGAAGGTTGGCGGTTCGAATCCCCGCGATGGGGTGAGCTCCCGTTGCTCGGTCCCAGCTCCTGCCAGCCTAGCAGTTTGAAAGCACATCAAAGTGCAAGTAGATAAATAGGTAGGTAAACGGCGTTTCTGTGCGCTGCTCTGGTTCGCCAGAAGCAGCTTAGTCATGCAGGCCACATGACCCGGAAGCTGTACGCCGGCTCCCTCGGCCAGTAAAGCGAGATGAGCACCGCAACCCCAGAGTCGTCTGCGACTGGACCTAATGGTCAGGGGTCCCTTTACCCTTTACCTTTAAAATTGCTCATTGGTTTCTAATGAAACTTTTTCAAGCATGGAATGAAGGGGACAAAGGCAAAAACATTTGTAAAAGTATGCTATCCACTTGCAAAGGATGGTGTAGAGCAGTGATGGCTAACCTTGACACCCCAGATGTTTTGGAACTACAACTCCCATCATCCCTAGCTAACAGGACCAGTGGTCAGGGAATGTGGGAGTTGTAGTCCCAAAACATCTGGAGTGTCAAGGTTAGCCATCACTGGTGTAGAGCAACATTTTATATATACATACAGTGGTCCCTCGACTTACGAATTTAATCCGTTCCGAATGGACACTCGTAGGTCGAAAAGTTTGTAAGTTGAAAAAAGCGATTTCCCATAGGAATGCATTGGGAGAAAAAATATTCGGAAAAATTCGTAAGTCAAAAAAACCGCATCTAAAATTCGTAAGTCAAGGAAACCGCATCTAAAACCGGCAACGATTTCCATTCGGATGTCGAAAAATTCGTAGGCGTGCGGCCACTTTTTTCATTCGTACATCGAAAAATTCGGATGTCGAGTACTTCGTAACTCGAGGGACCACTGTATATAAAAAAAAACACCTTTCAAAAGCAGTGCAGAACAACCATCAAATCACTAGTCAATCAGGAAGGCATTAGATAGCTGCACAACCTTGTCCTCAGAGTTGCCTGTTGGTGCCCTGAGAGACAGCAAGAGGTTTTTGTCTCAGTTCCCCATAGAGATGGATCACAGTGGTGCGCTCTTGGTCTGCCGTCCCATGTACAGCAGTAATAATCAGCCTCGTCTTCGGCTTGAACTCCTGTGATCACCAGATTCCAGAGGTTCTTGGAGGAATCAGGGGAGACACTGAATCTCTCTGGGACCCCGGAGCCCCTGCCCTGGTCACTACTGGTGTAATAGTGATAGAGAAAGCGTGGGGTACCCGTTTTCTGCTGATACCATCGCACCCTCTCGTTGCTGATTTTTAAATCGCTGCTCACGGCACACGGGAGCTTCACTGTTGATCCCAGGGATACGGACAATGAGGCTGGTTGAGTCACGACAATAACCTGAGACTCTGAACCTGCAAAAAAACAATAGGGAATGTTACTGACCACTGGAGATGGACTCATCAGTCACTTTTATTTCCGCCTTTCTTTTCTTAAATTCAGATCTCCACATTTCCACAGCAATTTCATATTTAAGAAAAGATATTGTGAAAACAATTAGCTGTTGGTATATATATATATATATATATATATATATATATATATATATATATATATATATATTGCAAAAATTCAATTCACCACCATTTTAATTTCTCTCGATAGGAACATTTTTGTACATGGTTTTGCCTAATATGGACAAATACATGATGCATTTTTCCATGTTATTTTTGTCAATATTTTGATATCCAGTTCTCCCAAATTTATGCAGCTTGGTACATGTGTTCTTTGGCTGCGGAACTGCATTGCACAAATCAGAGAAGTGTGCCTTTCAAAGGATAGCTGTCTATCGGTTTGAGAAGTGTCCGTTAGGAAGTTCATCATTATAAAACAAACAAAACTAAATTTCTCTCCTTTTCCTACTTGACCACCTGAGTAAGAACTGATACAACTCTTCTCTGTCTCACTGATGTAGCCTCACCTGAGAGAAGCGTCTCCAGGAACAAAGCCACAGGAACCCAGAACATTGCAGCAAGGACACCCATGACTTGCTTCTCATCCTGCTATCCCATCATCTCTTCTCTTATATCTCTCACTTGCAGGCAAATTCCTGAACCTGTATGCAAATATCTCTAGCTGTTTTCGGCTTTCCCTGTCACAAGGACTGTGTGAAGTCCGAGAATGCCATCAAGCTCATGAACTGTCAGGCGGCAGAGGAACCAACCCCCAAGGCAGGTTGCCAGAAAGGGATAAGACAAGGAAAATCCATTACCATCTGCTTTTTATTCAATATTTACAGAGAGGGGGAATGCAGCCTCTTGGAATAATGGCGTTGCCCCAAGTAAATCTCCCCTCCCCTTCTTCATTCATCATCTGTTCTACGGGTGGCGCTGAGGGCAGTGGCGGAGGAACCCTCTCCGGAACCCGGGGAGGTGCAGCCCGCATGGACTGCGCATGTGCGGCATCCCGCGCATGTGCACTCTGTACGGAATGCCGCACATGCACACTCCGTACAGGCTGCCGCTCGCGCGTGGTGGCCATATGGGCTGCCACTTGCACGGCGACTGTACAGGCTGCCACATGAGCGGCATCCCGTACCGACGGCGCGCGGGTGCGCACCCTCAGCCACTCTACAGCTGGGGGGAGGCAGGGGCCATCCTGTCACCCCTCCCAGAGTGGCACCCGGGGCAGACCGCCCCCTCCGCCTCCCCTTCCTATGCCCCTGGCTGAGGGCCCTTTGCTTCTGAGCCCTTTGCTCTCCTACTTTTAAGGCTTGCCGGGTTCTGGGAGATGGAGGGTCTGGGATGCTTTCTAGTGATAATGTGTCAGCCAGCTGCTCCGGCTCTGCTTCCCCCTCCTCTTCTCCCATTATCTCCCAACTTTTCCCCTCATCTTCCTCTGAGCTGTGACCTCCATCGACCCCCTGCTGCAATTCTGAACTGTCTTCTTCTTCTCTGGAAGGGTTAGGCTGGGGCGGCAGTCTCCACCATTCCTCCTCTGGCCAGTCCCTGACATGAACTGGTCTTAGGGTAGACTGAGCACTGCTATGCTCTTCCTCCACAGCGACACCAATGCTTCTGAACGACATTTGCAGGAAGCCATTAACAAACCTCCATAATACTACCAGAAGAAGATCCCTCCATTTATTTTAGTGCTGCTGCTGTACCTTTCACAGCAAGCTTGTGGCAGGTGAAGTCAGGCATGGGGATACACAGATAGAAAATGATACACCTGGAGGCATGGGGCAAAACTACCTATAAAAGTTTGCATCTACCTGGAAGCAACCGACTTTGGCTGTTAAAATATTTTCCTTGCTTCCCAGGACATGAGGTTGGGCAGGAATTTTAGAAGATATGTCAAGGGATATGTTCCTCCATCCAAGATGCAACCCACGTCCTAACTGTTGCTTCTTTTGTAAATTAGGGTAGCAAGTGAGCCTAAAGGGCTCTTCCAGATAATCTATGGAGCAAATCTTGACCCGGAAACTGCAATTAATCCAGAATGTGGCAGCTAGACTGGTGACTGGGAGTGGCCGCTGGGACCATATAACACCAGTCCTGAGAGAACTACATTGGCTCCCAGTACATTTCTGAGCACAATTAATTCAAAGTGTTGGTGCTGACCTTTAAAGCCCTAAACGGCCTCGGTCCTTATACCTGAAGGAGCGTCTCCACCCCCATCGTCCAGCCCGGACACTGAGATCCAGCGCCGAGGGCCTTCTGGCAGTTCCCTCACTGCAAGAAACGAAGCTACAGGGAACCAGGCAGAGGGCCTTCTCAGTAGTGGCGCCCGCCCTGTGGAACGCCCTCCCAGCAGAGGTTAAAGAGATAAACAACTATCTGACATTCAGAAGATACCTCAAGGCAGCCCTATTTAGGGAAGTTTTTAACCTGTGATATTTTAATGTATTTTAATATCTGTTGGAGGCCGCCCAGAGTGGCTGGGGAGGCCCGGCCAGATGGGCGGGGTACAAATATGCGGCCTAGGACCCTATGCGGCCTAGGACCCTCGTATGCGGCCTAGGACCCTCGTACCTACGGGACCGCCTCTCCTGGTATGCCCCGAGGAGGACCCTAAGGTCCACAAATAATAACACGCTGGAGGTCCCAACCCATAAGGTGGCTAGACTGGCCTCAACCAGGGCCAGAGCCTTTTCAATTTCAGCCCCAATTTGGTGGAACGCACTGTCTCCAGAGACCAGAGCCCTGCGGGATTTGACAGCTTTCCGCAGGGCCTGCAAGACGGAGCTGTTCCGCCTAGCTTTTGAGTCCGATTCAGCCTGACCCTCGTGTTATAATATAACATTGTATTATAAGATTCTCCCCTATGTGTTATAAATTCATGGGCTGTTGCATTAAGGCGGTTTTTTAAATCTTTTAAATCTTTTAATCTGTATTCTAATTAATTGTTTTTTCTTTTATGTTTCATGTTTTATTGTGATTTTGGTAGTGTGAGCCGCCCTGAGCCCGGCTTTGCCGGGGAGGGCGGGGTACAAATAAAAATTATTATTATTATTATTATTATTATTATTATTATTATTAAATAAAAACATTGTTGTTGTTGTTGTTAGTATTATTATTATTATTATTATTATTATTATTATTATTATTATATTTGCTTGCAGGATGCATATGACGAGGTTAGACAATACACAGCCTGCCCTCAGCTGCCTGCCTTCCTACTTCCATCCAGCCCAAGTGGTAGTGGTGATTCTGAACGCAGATGTGATGGAGGGCTGGGTTGGGAGGTCCAGGGTCCTGCTCTGCAGGAGGAGGGGGGACTTCAAATGTGCTCTTTCTCTCTTACATGTTCTACGCAGAAGAAGTCTGTCTTGACAACAACTGCAGGCACAAAGCCTGTTTCTAAATGCCACCACAATCTCCACGTGGTGCGAGGGTCCGGGGATACCAAGTGTTTCCCAGGGTTCGTCTTTCCTTTGTGAATGAGGCCCATTGGAGATTGTGGTGCCTTTATAATATATGGCTTATTTACAGACATATACAACCTGAGCCTGTGAAGATGATGATGATGATGATGCTCAGTAAATAATAATAATATAATATGCTGGATGAAGATCGACCTAGCAATCAGCATGTGGCATTTCTGCTATAGCTCACCATTCCTAAAGCAGACTTCCATCTGAAAATGAAATGAAGTCTGAAGCCTGACTTTCAAAAAGCAGCTCTTTGATCCACACGGAAGGGCTGACTCGATGGTGTGCTGGGCTGGCAGGTCCAAGGTCCTGCTGGGAGGAAGGAGGTGGGACTTCAGTGTTTTCTGTCTCTTCTGGTTCCATCCAGAGTAGGGTGGACTTGACAAGATATGTAGACACAGATTATATCAAGTTCGTTTTCAGAATTCACATCTCACTGCTCTTTGGTGGAAGAGGAAAGGTTTTTGTCACACTTCCCCATTGGTTTGTGTCACCGTGGAACACATTAGGACCGCTATACCATCTGCCACAGAAATAAACAGCCTCATCTTCAGCCTGGGCGTTGGTGATGGTTAAATAGCCATTGTTCCCAGAGTGAGTAGCCGTGAATCGATCTGGGATCCCTTCTCCCCTGCTGCTACCCTCATACTGCACAAATCGAGGGGCCTGCCCTGATCTCTGTTGATACCAGCGAACACGGTCGCCATTATCACTAGTTGTACAGGAGAGTTTAACCGTTTGACTGGGCGCCACAGACTCAGAGGCAGGCTGAGTGCAAATTGACTGGCAGGTGACACCTGTTTTAAGAGAATTGAGAAAAAGAAACATATTCAGTGTTCCCAAATAAGTAAATATAATAAATGAAGTTAGCTTTTCCTTGGCCAATGGAACATGAGATCTTCTCCCCAGCTTTACCTGAGCAGTAAATAAAAAGAACAAGGAGAAAGAGAAATGAAGACATGGCGGTGAGCTCTCCAGAAGAGTTTGAACTTCTGAAGGAAACCTCCTCACTCCTCTCTTAAATCTCCCAGAGCTGAAGAGCTGCCCCTTCATGCAAATGTCTTCCGTGATCATCTATTGCCTCTATTGGGATTTAGAGATTCTGCAGAGCATTATGGGACATTCAATCCAGGGGCCCAAGGGCAGATTTGCATGAAGGAGATTTCTCAAAGCAGCAGGACTGGCCCTTAGTTCAGCCAGGATGTGATGAGACGGCCATGAAAGGACTCTTTGCAGTAAGACGTCTATCAGGAAGGATCTTGGGAACACTGCTTTTATAGAGTGGAACATCTCACTTGGGACCATTCCAAACATGGGCTGGAGAGACAGAGGACTGTGCACGAATGAAAAAAGCTCATAATTCTTAAAACGTCTTAGAAAGTTCAGTCTGTCTTTGTATCTTAACTTTTTATACTTTAAAGTAAGGTTGTGAATTTTTCTTGTTTTGTCTTACCTTTTTCTAACCTGGACAACCTAGTCTATGTACTAGGTTGCATGCTTCTATTGTTCTTGCTGGTTGGGGCTGATGGGAGTTGGAGTCCCACAACTTCTGAAAGGCCAGGGTTTCCGTACCTCCGCTGTACAAAACTATTAAGGTTTGAAGAAAACATTCATTCCTGGTATTTCAAAAGACACGGTCTCTGCTGCCACCTTCTGATGATTAGGCAGCAGACATTGTGATGAAAAGCCTGCAACAGTGACAAGAAAAGTATCACTGAGACCTGCGTGGGAGAGCAGAAATGGGGGACATTGGGAACCCAGATTTCAGCAGTGCCTTGTGTGATGCTAAAATCTGATGCATGCCCCCACCTCTGATGCTCTACTCTACAGCTTTGGTAACACTGTGACCAATTAGGCCAAACCAGTTGAATCGCCTCTGAGAGCAGAGTAGAATTGGTCTCACCCAGCTGTGCCTATCTGGGTACTCTGTGCAGTATCAAGGCAGACTTGAGGGTCAGGGAGCAGGAGATTGAGTAGCCTATAGAGATTCTCTCTCTCTCTCTCTCTCTCTCCCTCTCTCTCTCTCTCTCTCTCTCTCTCTCTCTCTCTCTCCCTCCCCTGACTCTCTGCCCAGTTGCGGGGAGAGTGGATCTAGAACTCCTGAGGTGCCACAACTATGAAACACAATGGAAGATGAGAGGCAGGGAGAATGCCTGATTTGTACATCACACAGGACATCACTGGAAAGCTCGCTCTTGGTCTGCCTCTCTGATTTCCTGGGCAATTAGCCAGAAGCCTTTGACAATACCTGACAGCATCTGTCACTTCTGGAAGCAGCTGCTCGATCTGTAACAGGGTGAGGAGCCTCAAGCTCAGAGAGCAATGTGTCTCTGTGAGTGACTCTATTTGGCCCTGTAGGCCAGTGGTGTAGCGTGGGTTGCAGCACCCGGGGCCAAGTGCAGGGGGATGAGTGGGAGAGAAATGGATGAAGTACGCATGCACATTCAACTGCCTAGCGGCCTCCGCATCACCCAAGAGATTGCAGACAAAGAGACAAGAAAATAAGAGTCGCTCCATTGTCTGAAGAGGTCAGCTTCACAAGGAGAACCTGTTTTCAAGGGAGCACAGCTGTGTTGTGGCAGCACCAAGTGTACAAATTTTTGCGACCATAGCAAGCACCCCATTCCCCACACACACCCTGCCACTGTTCTAGGCCACACCCACTCTCCTCTAGCCACACCTTCCACTGGCTCTGTTTCAGCCCCAAGGGTTTCTGCCTGGCAGGGATTTGCCCTCGCATTCCGCTGATGCCTCTCGCTTTCCTGGATGGGGGATAAAGGAATGTGAGTGGGGGGGGGGACCTAGCCTACAGTAGGGAGGTGAAATATCCATTCCTTGCACCTTTGCCTCTGGCCCCGTCCACCCATGAAAAGTTGTCAGGTGGGGAATGTGACTCTCGGGCTGATGCCTTTCAACATACCCTCCAACATTTCTCCAATGAAAATCGGGACGTCCTATCCCATGATAATTATTTTACTATTTATACCCTGCCCATATGACTGCGTTGCCACTCTGGCTGGCTTCCAGCATATAGAAATACATAATAAAACATGAAACATGAAAAACTTTCCAATACATGGCTGCCTTCTGAGTCAAATAACTCCATACTCACCAAAGTTTCTCCGGTGAATATCGGGACATGCTAAGTAAAAGTGGGAGATTAAGGGAACAAATCAGAAACCAGGACAAGATTTTGTAGATTCAGGACTGCCCCTGGAAAATAGGGACACTTGGAGGGTCTGGCCTGATGGACAGAGAACTTGTTTTGGGTCTGTTTACTCTCTGTATGTGCCAGGCAGTGGCAGGATCTGCGTGGATTAAGCTGTCTGTATGGCTGATCATGGCCAGCTAAAACAAATCTACCCATGACTTGACAGCGGCTGCAAGATCAAAGTATAGGAAGTTCTTTTTAAGCATTCACATCTCACTGCTCTTTGGTGGAAGAGGAAAGGTTTTTGTCACACTTCCCCATCACTTTGTACCACTGTGCTACGTGTAACCATACCACCTGCCACAGTAATAAGCTGCCTCGTCTCCAGCCTGGACGTTGGTGATGGTTAAATAGCCAATGTTCCCTGAGCGAGAAGCAGTGAATCGATCTGGGATCCCTTCTCCCCTACTGCTACCATCAAACTGCACAAAGCGAGGGGCCTGCCCTGATCTCTGTTGATACCAATGAATGTAGTTGCTGCCGCGATCACTGGAAGTACAGGAAAGTTTGGCTGTCTGTCCCAGGGTCACCGACTGAGAGGCAGGCTGAGTCGGATCTGACTGTGAAGAGACACCTTTGCAGGGGGAAGGAACAACAGGAAAAACAAAGATGAGGATCTAGATTCATTTTCAGTATTTTCAAATACCCACAAGGTTTCTGGGATAGATTCAAGTATCTTTGGCTTGGCCTCTGTAGCAAGAGACTATCTCCAATGCCTTACCTGAGCAGTAAAGGGAAATCGCAAGGATGAATTGAGGGAGGGCCATGGTGAGCTCTCCAGGGGAGTCAGACTTTCTGAAGGGAACTTGCTCTCTCCTTTCTTAAATCTCCCGGAGATGAAGGCTTTCCCCTTCATGCAAATGTGTTCTGTGGATATCCAATCGCCACTCCTGGAGCTTCATGTCCCTGCAAAGCATTGTGGGAAATTCAAGCAGAGGAGAATAGGAAAGACTTTCATAAAGGGAATTTAGAATAATAAAAAAAAAAGGAGTGGGTCAGTGACAGGAGTGAGCCAGCAGTAAATCACCAATCAGGAAAGAAGCAAATTGTTGCTTAGTTACAAAAGCTAAAAGCTTCTGAGCTATTGGTGGGAAGAAATGCTAGTTTCAGATTCCGTTCTGGTCTGGGAGGAAAAGAGGCTGGTTAAAGCCATGGACTGGCCAAGGCACCTGCCAATGGTAGGAGAGGCCAGAAGAAAAAGTGGGTGGATCAAGATCCAAGGGAAATTCCCTAGCAGTAGGGATGGTGACAGCCACTTCCTACTGTAACAGCAAATCATGATTTGGGAAACAGCATCTCTGCCATCAAGGGCACTGCCTTGCCCCAGCGATTGAGGGGGCCGGGACTGCACGATTTCAGTTTTGACGTCATGTACGAACATCACGGGGTGTGCTGGAACGTTGTGCGCATGCACTGCGGCTTCCACAAGTGTCGCAAACATGCCGTGCGGTGGGTGCGCACATCCAATGAGGAGTTTTGAGGGGCCTGGCCCCTTCCTTCACAATATTGTGGGGCTGCCTCCCCCCGGTTGGCAGGCCTGTCTCTAATTTTTCACATTTCCTCAAATGGATCTAAATGGATATAAACTCCCAAATCTTTCCAAAACGACCACTTTGATCCAAAGGGAAGCGCACAGCTCCATTTCCCCTGCCTTTTTCTCCAGGGAAAACCTGCGATTTACTGCTGAATGGCAGCAAAGAGCAATCAGATTTTTCACAGATTGCCAGTTGTTCCGATTTAGGGTTGAAGAGCGGGTTTTCAAGGGTAAAGCTCCACTGCAAAGGCAAAACCAGTCAGACGCATGCCTAGAAAGCATGGGCAAAGCATAGAAGTAATTGGACCTGTGCTTTCTAGGAATGAGACAAGCAGAAACGTGGACAAGTCCTATGAATCTGCAGAAGCCTGGCACTCTGGGTGCGGACGGGATGGAGGGCTGGGTTGGGAGGTCCAGGGTCCTGCTCTGCAGGAGGAGGGGGGACTTCAAATGTGCTCTTTCTCTCTTACAAGTTCTACGCAGAAGAAGTCTGACTTGACAACAACTGCAGGCAGAAAGCCTATTTTTCCACGCCACCCCAATCTCGAAGTGGTGGGGGGTTCCAGAGGTTCCAGGCATTTCCCAGGGTCCGTCTGTCCTTTGGGAATGAGGCCCATTGGAGATTGGGGTGTCTTTAGGATATATGGTTTATTTAGACATATATACAACATGAGCCTGTAATAATGATAATAATACTCAATAAATATAAATAATATTAAAATATGCTCAATGAAGATCAGCCTAGCAATCAGCTGGTGGCATTTCTGCTATGGCTCACAATTCCCAAAACAGACTTCCATCTGGCAATGAAATAAAGTCTGAAGCCTGACTTTCAAAAAGCAGCTCTTTCATCCACAAGGAACGGCTGACTCGATGGTGTGCTGGGCTGGCAGGTCCAAGGTCCTGCTGGGAGGAAGGAGGTGGGAATTCAGAGTTTTCTGTCTCTTCTGGTTCCATCCAGAGTAGGGTGGACTTGACAACAGATGTAGACAAAGATCAAGTTCATTTTCATGATTCACATCTCACTGCTCTTTGGTGGAAGAGGAAAGGTTTTTGTCGCACTTCCCCATTGGTTTGTGTCACCGTGGAAGGCACTAGCACTGCTATACCATCTGTTACAGTAATAAACAGCCTCATCTTCAGCCTGGGCATCAGTGATGGTTAAATAGCCATTGTTCCCTGAGCGAGAAGCCGTGAATCGATCTGGGATCCCTTCTCCCCTGCTGCTACCCTCATACTGCACAAATCGAGGGACCTGCCCTGATCTCTGTTGATACCAGCGAACACCGTCCCCAGTATCACCAGTTGTACAGGAGAGTTTAACCGTTTGACCCAGCGCCACAGACGCAGAGGCAGGCTGAGTGCAAATTAACTGGCAGGTGACACCTGTTTAAAAAAATATTGAGAAAAAGGAATATTTTCAGCGTTCTCAAATAAATAAATATGGTAAATGCAGTTAGCTTTTGGTTGGCCAATGGAACATGAGATGTTCTCCCCAGCTTTACCTGAGCAGTAAATAAATAGAGAAAGGAGAAAGAGAAATGAAGACATGATTGTCAGCTCTCCAGAGGAGTTTGAACTTCTGAAGGAAACCTCCTCACTCCTCTCTTAAATCCCCCAGAGCTGAAGAGCTGCCCCTTCATGCAAATATCTTCTGTGATCATCTATTGCCTCTATTGGGATTGGGAGATCCTGCAGAGCATCATGGGACATTCAATCCAAGAGCACAAGGACAGATTTGCATAAAGGAGATTTCTCAAAGCAGCAGGACTGGCCCTTAGTTCAGCCAGGATGTGATGAGACAGCCGTGAAGGAACTCTTTGCAGTAAGACGTCTATCAGGATGAGTCCTGGGAACACTGCTTTTATAGAGTGGAACATCTCACTTGGGACCATTCCTAACATGGGCTGGATATACAGAGGACTGATTAGGAATTTTAAAAGTTCATAATTCTCAGAATGTCTTATAAAGTTCAGTCTGTCTTTGTATCATAACTTTTTATGGTTCAAAGTAAGGTTGTGAATGTTTCTTGCCTTGCCTTATCTTTTTCTAACCTGGTTTGAGGCTTTTTTAATACAATCAAGTGGTGTAGAAATATTATGAAATAAATAGGTTATACAAATGACTGAGGAGTTCAAAAGAGCCTTATTAAGAGGAAGAACACGCATTCATCGGGGGGGGGGGGGACGACGACCGAGCTGCACACTCTGGGCAGCCTAGTCTATGTCCTCCTGTCAGAAAGGGGCCGATTGGTCCACCTGCTCTTTGCATCCTTCTCTTGTGCTGGCTGGCAGGGGCTGATGGGAGTTGGAGTCCAACAACTTCTGAAAGGCCAGAGTTTCCCTACCTCCGATGTACAAAACTATGAAGCTTTAAATTCTTGCATGAACTTGGTGAGGAAAACATTCATCCTCCGTATTTCAAAAGGCACAGTCTCTGCTGCCACCTTCTGGCATATGAGGAGCATAAATTGGGATGAAAAGGCACACACCCGGCAACAGTGACAAGAACAGGATCCCTGAGACCCGGGTGGGAGAGCACAAATGACCGACTTTGGGTTCCCGGATTTCAGCAGCGCCTTGTGCAATGCTAGAATTTGGCGCATGCCCCCATCTCTCATGCTCCGCTCTACAGCATTGGTGTGGGACCCCCTGTAGCACGGTGCCCAATTTGGCCAAACCAGTTGAACCGCCTCAGAGCAGAGTTCAGTTGGTCTCACCCAGCTGGACCCACCTGGATAGTCAGTGCAGTGTCAGGGCAGACTTGAGGGTCAGCGAGGACCTTTCAATGCCTTTCAATTCATTGCACCTTTGCCTCTGGCCCCACCCACCCGTGACATGGGACCCATGGAGAGTTGTCAGGTGGGGAATGGGACTCTCAGGCTGATGCCTGTCAACATACCTCCAACATTTCTCCAATGAAAATAGGGAAGTCCTGTCCCATGATAATTATTTTACTGTTTATACCCTGCTCATCTGACTGCATTGCCAATCTGGGTTCCTTCCTACATATATAAGAGCATAATAAAACATGAAACATGAAAAACGTTCCTATGCAGGACTGCCTTCAAGTGGCTTGGGAGTCGATTGATTCCATAGCCTCCAACATTTCTCCAGTGAAAATAGGGACGTCCTAAGTAAAAGCAAGACATTCCTGGATCAAATCAGGAGCCAGGACGGCTTATGTAAATCCAGAACTGTCCCTGGAAAATAGGGGCACTTGGAGGGTCTGGCCTGATCTGCAAAGAACTTGTTTTGGGTCTGTTCACTTTCTGTTTGTGCAATGCAGTGGTGGGATCTGTGTGGATTAAGCTGTCTGTATGGCTGATCATGGCCAGCTAAACAAATCTGCCCATAACTTGACAGCAGCTGCAAGAACAAAGCATAGGAAATTCTTTTTAAGCATTCACATATCACTGCTCTTTGCTGGAAGAGGAAGGTTTTTGTCTCACTTCCCCATCAGTTTGCATCACCGTGGAACGCAATAGTGCTGTCATACCATCTGCCACAGTAATAAACTGTCTCGTCTCCAGCCTGGACATTGGCGATGTTTAAATAGCCCATGGTCCCAGAGCGGGAAGCAGTGAATCGATCCGGGATCCCTTCTCCCCTGTTGCAACTCTCACAGTGCACAAAGCGAGGGGCCTGTCCTGGTCTCTGTTGATACCAATGAATGTGGTTGCTGCCGCTTTCACGAGTAGTACAGGGGAGTTTCAATGTTTGTCCCAGGGTCACCGATTGAGAGGCAGGCTGTGTCCAAGCTAACTGTGAAGAGACACCTTTGCAGGGGGAAGCAACAACAGAAAAAACAAAGAGGAGGACCTAGATTCATGTTCAGCATTCACAAATACCCACAAAGCACTATGTTTCTAGGATAAATTCAAATATCTTTGGCTTGGCCTCTGAACAAGAGATCACCTCCACAGTCTTACCTGAGCAGAAAACAAAAATCGCAAGGATGAACAGAGGAAGGGCCATGGTGAGCTCTCTAGGGAAGTTTGCCTTTCTGAAGGGATCTTGCCCTCTCCTCTCTTAAATCTCCCAGAGCTGAAGGCTTTCCACTTCATGCAAATGTGCTCTGTGGATATCCAATCACCACTCCTGGAGCTTCATGTTCCTGCAAAGCATTGTGGGACATTCAGAGAAGAATAGGACAGTGTTATGTACTGTCCGAGTATATTTCAGACAGATTTTCATAAAGCGCATTTAAAAGGTGGAAAAAATGGAGTGGGTCAGTGACAGGAGCAAGCCAGAAGTAAATCACCTATCAGGAAAGAAGCAAAATGTTGTTTAGTTGCAAAGGTAAAAGGTCCTAGGCTATTGGTAGGAAGAAATGCTAATTTCAGACTCCGTTCTGGTCTGTGGGGGGAGAGAGGCTGGTTAAAGCCATGGACTGGGCAAGGCACCTGCCAATGGTAGGAGAAGAAAAAGTGGGTGGAGCAATGGCTCTTAATTTTACTTCTGTCAACTGCAAAAGTGTCTTCATACCCCTCTTTCCATCTTCCCTCCAGACAAGCAAGAGGTATCACCAAAGTTTAGGAACCCATTGGAGAAAGGCCCAAATGTGTCTGGCCATTCGCAATGCTGACTGGGGCTGATGGGAGTCCACTCATTTCTGAAATGCCACCGTTTCCCCTTACTGTATTGCAGAACGTATTGGGACAGAGAACATTTCCAATGAGATTCTCTCTGCTGTCTACTTCTGAGGAGCAGAGATTGTGAACAAAAGGCACTCGGCCTACAGCAGGGACAAGATCCATGGGAAATTCCCAAGCGGTAGGGATGGTGACAGCCACTTCCTACTGTAACAGCAAAGCATGATTTGGAAATAGCATCTCTGCCTTGCACGATTGACAGGGCCGGGGCTGCACGATTTCAGTTCTGACATCACGTACGAACATCACAGGGTGTGCTGGCATGTTGTGCGCATGGCCTGTGGCTTGCACAAGTGAGGCAAGCATGCCCCGTGGTCGGTGCGCACATCCAATGAGGAGTTTTGAGGGGCCTGGCCCCTTCCTTGACAATATTGTGGGGCTGCCTCCCCCCGGTTGGCAGGCCTGTCTCTAATATTTCACATTTCCTCAAATGGATCTAAATGGATATAAACTCCCAAGCTTTTCCAAAACGACCACTTTGATCCAAAGGGAAGCGCACAGCTCCATTTCCCCTGCCTCTTTCTCCAGGCAAAACCTGTGATTTACTGCTGAATGGCAGCAAACAGCAATCAGATTTTTCACAGATTGCCAGTTGTTCCGATTTAGGGTTGAAGAGCGGGTCTTCCAGGATAAAGCTGCAGTGCAAAGGCAAAGCCAGCCAGACTCATGCCTAGAAAGCATGGGCAAAGCATAGAAGTACTTGGACCTGTGTTTTCTAGGAATGGGACAAGCAGAAATGTGGACTAGCCCTAGGAATCTGCAGAAGCCTGGCACTCCGGGTGCGGACGGGATGGAGGGCTGGGTTGGGATGGAGGGCTGGGTTGGGAGGTCCAGGGTCCTGCTCTGCAGGAGGAGGGAGGACTTCAAATGTGCTCTTTCTCTCTTACAAGTTCTAGGCAGAAGAAGTCTGACTTGACAACAACTGCAGGCACAAAGCCTATTTTTCCACGCCACCCCAATCTCCAAGTGGTGGGGGGTTCCAGAGGTTCCAGGCATTTCCCAGGGTCCGTCTGTCCTTTGGGAATGAGGCCCATTGGAGAATGGGGTGTCTTTAGGATATATGGTTTATTTACAAATATATAATCAGCCTGTATATATAATTCAGCCTGTAATAATGATAATGATAATAATACTCATTAAATAAAAATAATATTAAAATATGCTCAATGAAGATCAGTCTAGCAATCAGCTGGTCTCTGTCTGGTTTTCTGTCTCTTCTGGTTCCATCCAGAGTAGGGTGGACTTGACAAGATATGTAGACAAAGATCAAGTTCGTTTTCAGGATTCACATCTCACTGCTCTTTGGTGGAAGAGGAAAGGTTTTTGTCACACTTCCCCATTGGTTTGTGTCACCGTGGAACACATTAGGACCGCTATACCATCTGCCACAGTAATAAGCTGCCTCATCTTCAGGCTGGGCATCGGTGATGGTTAAATAGCCAATGTTCCCAGAGCGGGAAGCGGTGAATCGATTCGGGATCCCTTCTCCCCTGTTGCAACTCTCACAGTGCAGAAAGCGAGGGGCCTGCCCTGATCTCTGTTGATACCAGCGAACAGCGTCCCCAGTATCACCAGTTGTACAAGGGAGTTTAACCGTTTGACTGGGCGCCACAGACTCAGAGGCAGGCTGAGTGCAAATTGACTGGCAGGTGACACCTGTTTAAAGAGAATTGAGAAAAAGAAACATAAGATGAGGACCCCAATTCAGTTTCAGCATTCACAAATACCCACAAAGCACTATGTTTCTAGGATAGATTAAAATATATTTGCATTGGTCTCCGTAACAGCCTTACTTGAGCAGTAAAGGAAAATAGCAAGGATGAATTGAGGAAGGGCCATGGTGAGCTCTCCAGGGGAATCTGACTTTCTGAAGGCATCTTGCTCTCTCCTCTCTTAAATCTCCCAGAGCTGAAGGCTTTCCCCTTCATGCAAATGTGCTCTGTGGATATCCAATCACCACTACTGGAGCTTCATGTTCCTGCAAAACATCTCACTGTGTTGCCATCCTGCAAAACATCTCACTGTGTTGCCATCCTGCAAAACATCTCACTGTGTTGCCATCTCACTGTGTTGGCTGTCTTCCAACATATATAAAAGCATAATAAAACATTAAACATTAACAACTTTCCTATACAGGGCTGTCCCTGGAAAATAAAGACACCTAGAGCAGAGGTCTCCAAACTAAGGTCCGCGGGCCGGATACGACCCAAGCAACCCATTTATCCGGCCCATGGTGACCCCCGCCGCCCGCTGCCACTGCCTGCTCTTACCAGAGCAGCGTGGCACGGCTGCCCTCTTCTGGGTCGGAGGAGCATGTGCAAGCGTTATTTCCACTGCACATCCGGGTCGGAGGAGGCCCGTGCATATGCACACAAGCTATTTCCGGTGCTCTCCGACTCGGATGTGCGCCGGAAATAGCGTGTGCGCATGCATATGGGCGCGCGTTCCCCCACCCTCCGGGCCACCGCATGATCGGCGCTAGAGACACTGGCCCGAGGCGCGGTAAGTTTTCCGACCCCTGACATAGAGGGTCTGTCCTGATCTACAACGAACTTCCTTTGGGTCTGTTCACTCTCTGTTTCTGCCATGCAGTGACAGGATCTGTATGGATTAAGCTGTCTGTATGGCTGATCATGGCCAGCTAAAGCAACTCTACCCATGACTTGACAGCAGCTGCAAGCACAAAGCATAGGAAGTTCTTTTGAAGCAGTCACATCTCACTGCTCTTTGGTGGAAGAGGAAAGGTTTTTGTCTCAGTTCCACATCAATTTGTATCAATGTGGAACAGGTTATTATACCATCTGCCACAGTAATAAACAGCCTCATCTCCAGCCTGGACGTTGGTAATGGTTAAATAGCCAATGCTGCCAGAGCGAGAAGCGGTGAATCGATCCGGGATCCCTTCTCCCCTGCTGCCACCCTCATACTGCACAAAGCGAGGGGCCTGTCCTGATCTCTGTTGAAACCAGCGAACATAGGAGCCAGTATCACTAGTTGTACAGGAGAGTTTAACTGTTTCACTGGGCGCCACAGACTCAGAGGCAGGCTGAGTGCAAATTGACTGGCAGGTGACACCTATTTTAAGAGAATTGAGAAAAAGAAACATATTCAGTGTTCCCAAATAAGTAAATATAATAAATGAAGTTAGCTTTTGGTTGGCCAATGGAACATGAGATCTTCTCCCCAGCTTTACCTGAGCAGTAAATAAAAAGAGCAAGGAGAAAGAGAAATGAAGACATGATGGTCAGCTCTCCAGAGGAGTTTGAACTTCTGAAGGAAACCTCCTCACTCCTCTCTTAAATCTCCCAGAGCTGAAGAGCTGCCCCTTCATGCAAATATCTTCTGTGATCATCCATTGCCTCTATTGGGATTGGGAGATCCTGCAGAGCATCATGGGACATTCAATCCAAGGGCCCAAGGGCAGATTTGCATGAAGGAGATTTCTCAAAGCAGCAGGACTTCATGTGATGAGACAGCCATGAAGGAACTCTTTGCAGTAAGACGTCTATCAGGAAGGGTCCTGGGAACACTGCTTTTTATAGTGTGGAACATCTCACTTGGGACCATTCTTAACATGAGCTCTACATACAGAGGACAATTTAGGAACGAAAAAAGCTTGTAATTCTTAGAAAGTCTAAGAAAGTTCAGTCTGTCTTCGTATTTGCTGGGGAAGTGGCTGGGGAAACCCAGCCAGATGGGCGGGGTATAAATAATAAATTATTATTATTATTATTATTATTATTATTATTATTATTATTATTTTAACTTTTTATGTTTTAAAGTAAGGTTTTTCTGGTCTTACCTTTTTGTAACCTGCTTTGAGACTTTTTTAATACAATTAAAGTGGTGCAGAAATATTATGAAATAAATAAGTTAAACAAATGACTCAGAAATTCAAAAGAGCCTTCTTAAGGGGAAGAACACCCACTCATCAGGACTGAACAAACCAAGCTGCACACTCCGGCCAGCCTAGTCTATGTCCTCCTGCACAGAAAGGGTCGATTGGTCCACCTGCTCTTTGCATGTTTCTATTGTTCTTGCTGGCTAGGGCTGATGGGAGTTGGAGTCCAACAACTTCTGAAAGGCCAGAGTTTCCCTACCCCCGCTGTACAAAATTGTTAAGCTTTAAATTCTTGCATAAACTTGGTGAAGAAAACATTCATTCTCCGTATTTCAGATGGCACAGTCTCTGCTGCCACCTTCTGACATATGTGGAGCAGCGATTGTGATGAACAGACACGCAGGACCAGTGCTAGGGGTTTTGGTGCCCTAGGCGAGGGGGCGGGTCACGTGACGTCATTGCGCATGACGTATGGTGCCCCGCCCCCTGCCCGCCGGGCACCCCGCGCCACCGCGATTTTCGTCGCTGGTTGGGGCAGCACCGGGCGGCGGCGGGGGCGAGGGGCAGGCTGGCCAGCGCCCCCTTCATTCCCGATGGCGCTCGCTCGCTCCGCATACGCCCCTTCTGCGGAGAGTGGCAGGGCGCGCGCGGTCTGGGTCGGGCGCGCCTGACCGCCGGCGTGGGGCTGTTTATGCGCCCCCTCCATTTCGGCGCTCTAGGCAGCTGCCTAGTTCGCCTAAATGGATGCACCGGCCCTGCAGACACGCAGCCTGCAAGAGTGACAAGAACAGTATCTCTGAGACCTGGGTGGGAGAGCATAAATGGCACACTTTGGGCTCCCGGATTTCAGCAGTGCCTTGTGCGATGCTAAAATTTGGTGCTTGCCCCCATCTCTCATGCTCCATTCTACAGCATTGGTGCCATGTAGCACAGTGCCCAAGTTGGCCAAATAGGTTGAACCGCCTCTGAGAGCAGGGTGGAGTTGGACAGATGTAGAAACAGACTATATGAAGGTAATTTCAAGCATTCACAGCTCACTGCTCTTAGGTTGAAGAGGAAAGGTTTTTGTCCCACTTCCCCATCACTTTGTATCACTGTGCAACGTGTTACTATACCACCTGCCACAGTAATAAGCTGCCTCGTCTCCAGCCTGGACGTTGGTGATGGTTAAATAGCCAATGTTCCCAGAGCGAGAAGCGGTGAATCGATCCGGGATCCCTTCTCCCCTGCTGCCACCCTCATACTGCACAAAGCGAGGGGCCTGCCCTGATCTCTGTTGAAACCAGCGAACATAGGAGGCAGTATCACTAGTTGTACAGGAGAGTTTAACAGTTTGACCCAGCGCCACAGACTCGGAGGCAGGCTGAGTGCAAATTGACTGGCAGGTGACACCTGTTTAAAGAAAAATGAGAAAACAAGGAACATTTTCAGTGTTCTCCAATAAATAATAATGATAAATGCAGTTAGCTTTTGTTTGGCTAATGGAACATGAGATCTCCTCCCCAGCTTTACCTGAGCAGTAAATAAAAAGAGCAAGGAGACAGAGAAATGAAGACATGATGGTGAGCTCTCCAGAGGAGTTTGAACTTCTGAAGGAAACTTCCTCACTCCTCTCTTAAATCCCCCAGAGCTAAAGAGCTGCCCCTTCATGCAAATGTACTCTGTGGTTTTGTGATCATTTGATGCTGAGCAGGCATCAAATAAAGAAGGTTCCATCGCAAAATGCAGAAGGCACAGAGGAGTGAAGATTTTTGACTCTCTTCTTCATCTGAGAGCACTATCATGAAACATTCTACTGCTGTACGGGTGTAAGACAGGGGTCAGATCCCAAATTCTCACAAGGTTTCTTTTGATCATTACAAAGCGAGGGTTTTCCACTGGGAGTGTCTCTGAGTCACCCTGGTTGGTCAGGGCATAGAAGTCTTGATGGCATTGCAGAAAATAATGGAAAGTTTGTGACTCCTTAAAAGCAAACAGATTAATTACAGCAAAAGCTTCACTGGGTCCATTTCATTATGGCAGGTCTTGGATCGGTCAGTCCATGGATTTAAGAGCATTTGGGGATCCTATTTATGTTGTCTTGAGTTCTACAAAGGAAGAAGGATGGGGATAGAGATAGAGATAGAGATAGAGATAGAGATAGAGATAGATATAGAGAGATATAGTGTGTGTGTGTGTGTGTGTGTGTGTGTGTGTGTGTGTGTGTGTGTGTGTGTGTTCCAAGGGCTTTAGATCAATTATATTGTAGCACATGGGGAACTGAGAATGGAGAAGTGGGCTTCTCATAGTGGAATCCATGGGTTGACATTTGAACTCAGAACCTCGCAATTCTCAGCCACTCCCCTGTTTGTCATATGGGGACTCTCTATCTTCCTACAACACAGAAACCGACAGATACCAGGAATAAAAATGCTCAGCTACAAGATAATTGATGATACCATAACTACTGGGTACCACAGTTTAAGAAGGATATTGACAAGCTGGAGTGTCAAGCAGGGCAACCATTATCAAAGGTATGGAAACCAATCCTTATGAGGGGTTGTTGTTGTTTAGTCGTTTAGTCGTCTCCAACTCTTCATGACCCCATTGACCAGAGCACGCCAGGCACTCCTGTCTTCCACTGCCTCCCGCAGTTTGGTCAGACTCATGTTGGTAGCTTCAAGAATACTGTCCAACCATCTTGTCCTCTGTCGTCCCCTTCTCCTTGTGCCCTCAATCTTTCCCAACACCAGGGTCTTTTCCAGGGAGTCTTCTCTTCTCATGAGGTGGCCAAAGTATTGGAGCCTCAGCTTCAGGATCTGTCCTTCCAGTGAGCACTCAGGGCTGATTTCCTGCAGTCCATGGGACTCTCAAGAGTCTCCTCCAGCACCATAATTCAAAAGCATCAATTCTTTGGCGATCAGCCTTCTTTATGGTCCAGCTCTCACTTCCGTACATTACTACTGGGTTATGAGGGGTGGTTGAGGGAATTCTGTATGTTTATCCTGGTGAAGAGAAGACTGAGAGGTGATATGAAACCATCTTCAAATATCTAAAGGGTTGTCACACTGAAGATGGAGCAAGCTTATTTCCTGCTGCTCCAGAGGGTAGGACCCAAACCAGTGGATTCCAATGACAAGAAAGGAGCTCCCTACTAAACATTAGGAAGAACTTCCTGACAGTAAAATCTATTTGACAGTGGAAGGGATGACCTCTGAAGATGTGGACCTTCATTGGAGGTTTCTAAGCAGCCACCTATAAAGGAATCTTTAGTTGCGATTCCTGCATTGCAGGGGGCTGGACTAGATGACTCTTGGGGGTGTCTTCCAGTTCTACAGTTCTTTAAGTCTATGATTCACTCTCTTTGAAGAGGAGGTAGTGTTCAGATCACCTTGAAAGGCAAATCTGCCAAGTCTGCTTTTTCTGAAACAATGTGTGAATACACCCATCCTCAGAAATCCACACTTCTCTAAATTTTGCAAGGTAGTTCAGCAACCAGCTCATGTGTACAAAAATGCAGGTACTAGAGTAATGTGTGCATGAAAATGCATATATGCGTATGAAAAGAACATACCAAACTGTACTGTCTTTTGGGATGTTTTGCCAAACTGTGTATAGTAGGCAAAGAGGCATACAAAATGTGTGTGTACTAGAACTTTGCATTGTGATGCTGGCGAATTTTCATGCGGACTTCAAAGGAAAATTGCAAGCAGATGTGGAAGTATGAGGAACTGAACTGGAAAAATAAGAAATTGGGAGAAAACAGAAACTGACAAATTCCTCCATCACCATGTAGAGGTGCACGGCTTAGGGAGGTGACTGTGTACAGTTCTCTGTTCAGAGTTCACTTGCTGGCAAAACAGGTTTACTGCCACATAATGTGTGGAAAGCCTGTAAACTGGTCACATATTGTAGCAATAAGCTCCCACCGCCCAAAACAGATTGAGACTGGAGAAAGTGTCTGCTGTGCCACACATACCCTCTATGCTATGTGGTGCTCTGGCACCACCCACAATTCCCTTGTGCTGCCTTCCCACTCTTAAGAAGATGAGAAGCTCTGAACTGGGTTTTAGATGCATATATATATTGACATTTTAAGGTTGTTTAAATGAATATTCTAAAGTGTAAAACAAAATTGTGTGTGTGTGTGTGTGTGTGTGTGTGTGTGTGTGTGTGTGTGTGTTCTGTTTTACACTTTAGAATATTCATTTAAACAACCTTAAAATGTCAGTGACTTTGTTAAAACCCAATAAATATATTTTAAAAAAATAAAATAAAATGTCAGTGACGTCCCTTCTTCTCTTTCCATGGTTCATTTTGCATATCACAAATCCCTGCATATTTTACATAAACTAAACTATTCAGCATTCCATTATTACATCCATCAAAACTTGTTTACACTGTTGAATTTATCTTAATGCTGCCAACGTTTTCAAGTGTACACAATTTCCCCCCATATATTCGATCAACATTTTCCAATCTTCTTGAAACGTAAGTTCTTCTTGTTCTCTTATTCTGTATGTTAGGCCCGCAAGCTGCGCATATTCCATCAGTTTAAGTTGCCATTCTTCTTTAGTTGGGACTTCGCTCATTTTCCATTTTGGGGCTAACAAAGCATAGGCCGCAGTGGTGCCATACATAAATAACCTTTTTTGACACCTGGGAATTTCCGTCTGAATTATCCCCAACAAAAAATTTAGATGCATATTTCTATGGTCTCCCTTTATCACTGCATGCATCACAGATACGATTCATCAGAATCTTCTACCCTGCCATAGCCATAGAAGAGGCATGTGGTGCATAGAAGAGGCATGTGGTATCTGAAGAAGTGTGCAAAAAAAGGTATCTGAAGAAGTGTGCATGCACACGAAAGCTCATACCAAGAAAAAATATAGTTGGTCTCTAAGGTGCTACTTGAAGGAATTTTTTTTATTTTGTTTCGACTATGGCAGACCAACACAGCTACCTACCTGTAAGTGGTGCAATACAGTTATTTTCCAAACAGAAATAATAAACAAGGGTTTTGTGAATTCCTTGTGTCGCTTTCTGTTCTTTCCACAGTAGGGTTGACTTGACAACTGCTGCAGAGCCACCAAGATCATGTTCTTCTACAGCATTCACATTTCACCCCTCTTGGGAGGAAGAGGCAAGGTTTTTGTCTCAGTTCCCCATCAGATTGTACCACCGTGGAAAACGTTACCAGCCGTATTCCACCTACCACAGTAATAAACAGCCTCGTCTCCAGCCTGGATGCTGGTGATGGTCAAATAGCCAATGCTCCCTGAGCGGGAAGCAGTGAACCGATCTGGGATCCCTTCTCCCCTGCTGCTGCAACCATCACAGTGCAGAAAGCGAGGGACTTCTCCAGATATCTGTTGATGCCAGTAAATATTTCGGCTGCCATCATTAGTGGTACAGGAGAGTTTAGCCGTTTGTCCCGGGGTTGCCGACTCAGAGGCAGGCTGAGTCCAAGCTGACTGGGAAATAACACCTTGTAAAAGAAAAACCAGAAAGAACATGTACTATGAGCTGGATGCATTTTCGAACGCCCACCAAGTAATATATTCCATTGATAAATGCAAAGAGCTTCGCTTGGTCTACATATCATGAGGTCATCTCCACAGTCTTACCTGAGCAGTAAGTGAAAAGAGCAAGGAGAAATAGAAATTGGCCCATTGTGAGTTCTCCAGAAGTGTTTTGCTTACTGGAGGAATCTTCCCCTCTCCTCACTTAAATCCCTCAGAGCGGAAAAGTTGCCCCTTCATGCAAATGTGCTCGGTGATCATCTGATCACCTCTGCTAGAACTTCATGTTCCTGCAGGGCACTGTGGGACATTCAAGCACAGGACAGGATGACAAATTTGCATTATGGGTATTTTGAAAGCGGGTAGGACAAGTGCTTGGTTTGGCCTGAAGGAGAATCAGAAAATTCCTCCCAGTTCAATGGGATGGTCAAATGTACAGAGGGTATTTTTGTCATCTTCCTGGTGCCTTTGGTTAAGGATGGGCTATAAGCACAGATATTAAATAAAGTAAAATAGTACAACCCAGAAAGTGCAAAAGATTCCCCTTTTCTATTTCCCAGCACATTTCCAAAGGGGTGTTTGCGATCATTTCATTTATGTCAGTAAACTGGGCCAATATCTTCCCCTAGTGGTTAAAGGCAGCTTAGCAGGCATCAAATAAAGAAGGTTTCATAGCAAAACACGGAAGGCACAGAATTAAATAGAAGAGTGAAGACCTTGCCTTGGATTTCTCGTTCCCGCAGAGTTTTTTTTTTTGGCACTGAAGCATAGGACCTGGGAGCAAATTTGCCTGAAGGTCATTTTGAAAATGTAGAATATGCTTCACCAGGAGGAGAACAAGACAGTGAGGATGGCATATCCCACGTTGATAAAACCCAGGAATACCAAGTGTTTTGAAAATGGATCATGAGAACACTTTGATCTAGTGTGCAACATGTCGCTTGTGAGCATTTCTAACATGGGATGGATGGGGGGGCAAAATTAATCGTTTTTCGTATGGTGAGCTCTGCACAAATGTATCTTTCCCTCATGGAAACGTTAAAGTGGTTGAGTTTTCCTTTGCATAATATGGCCCAAACGATGGAAAATGTCTTTTACACAAAACACATGGGGCTGATAATGGACGAATTCAGTGGCTTAATTCAATGCAGTATATCCCCTCTGGTGGCAACATGAATTCACATCTGTGGGATATTATACCACCAGGTTGTCAGAGACAGGGCTCCCCAGAGCGACGGTGAGGATGGCGATGGGGACAGAGAGCCAAAGAACGTCAGAGACAGGGCTCCCCAGAGCGAAGAGGAAGAGGAGGATGGATATAGAGAGCCAGAGGTTGTTAGCGACAGAGTTCTCCAGAGAGACAGAGAGCTAGAGGAGGAAGGAGTAGTTCTCCTTCCTTCTCAGCAGTTTGAAGACTGCCCCCCACAACCACCCTTGTCTTCTGCTAGAGAAGAGGAGATAAATTCTCAGGCAAGTGAGAGAGGACTGGAGAGGTGCTAAGGCACTGATAAGGTCTCTAACAACAACACAAGGGGGAAGTGATTCATCAGAGGAAGGGGTGGGACGTCAGCCAGAATCTCCCCACGCTTGTAGGTTAACGAGGGTCAAAGAAAGATGTCAATCAAAGAAACGAAAGGGGGGTTTCTGGAAGACATCCTGCTGGTGGAGGAATCGGAACCCGGATGCCTCAATGCCTTGAAAGGAGCCGGTAGCTGTGGGAACAGCTCTGAGTGTAATTACTGTATATAATAAAACTGCTTGAAAACTGAAGGAGTCTGCTTGCTGCCTAATTAAGCCCAGGAGCCAACGAGATCGTGACACAGGTGGAGCAGAAATGTCATTTGCTTTCTTCATCAGATATGTCCCACCGATGAACCTGTGCAAGTGGTCATGCCTTCCAGAAGGATATGAGAGAGGCTGCCCAGTAAGTCTCTTGCAAACCAGGGATTCGAGCAGCTGTGGGAACAGACTGAATCCAGGTCTTTAAGCATTTTCATTTCACCTCTCTGGGGAGGACGAGTGAAGGTTTTTGTCGCAGTTCCCCATCAGATTGTACCACCGTGGAACATGCTGCTGCTGCTATACCACATGCCACAGTAATAATAAGCCTCATCTTCAGGTTGAGCACCTGTGATTACTAAATTCCAGATGTTGTTGGAGGAATCAGGGGAGACACTGAATCTCTCTGGGACCCCTGAGCCTCTGCCCTGACTACTACTTCTGTAGTAGTAGTATACAAACCGTGGGGCACCACCTGATATCTGCTGATACCACCCAACCACATAGCTGCTGATACTGTATCCAGCATTCAAGGTGCAGGAGAGACGGGCTGTCTCACCTGAGGAAAAGGATGCTGAGGGCCTCTGAGTCAGCACCGGCTGGGAGGAGGAACCTGCAAGGAGATAGAAATCCCAAAGAGAAATAATTGTAGAAAAACCATAGAAAGACCTCAGTAGAAGCTTTGGGACTCGGGTGGGGCTCATCACAGATCTGCTTTCAATGGTTTAGCTGATTATATTACCTGAAGGATAAGTGAGGAACAAGAGGAGGACCAAGAAGGACCAGGCCATGGAGAGAAATCCTGACACACTCTGCATCCTGAGACAAAGGGGGTCTCTGCCAGGGATCTCAGTGATTCGCTCTTTATAGGAGAAGAATGCCGCTCCTCCACCAATCACATCTCAGTAGGTCTCCCCGCCCTCGCAGGAGAGGCTCCATATATGGTGAGGATAGAGCTTCTGAGCTTCAGTTCCTCCAAAGCAGAAGATGAGAGATGGAGATGGGAAGAGATTGTGGCATTCAAACCCTAACGTAAGAAGGAAACACATTAATTCACCATTCCTTGGTCCAATCTAAGAGTACAATAACAATCTATCTGAAGCAAAAGAGATGGGATGAGATTTGCAATATTTTACTGCAGAAAATCCCAGTGAGTCCAATGTGACTTAGTCTGGAGAAGTAGGATCGAGCTGAATGGGCAGATCTGTCAATGTTCCTTTCTTTCAGAATTTCACTTTTCCGATCTTAACTTCCTTTCTCCACATTTCAACAGCAGTTTGCAGAGAGGAATTTAAAAGTCCTCATGAAAATTCACCAGCACTTTAGTGTGAATTTATCTGAATAGTTTGCATTTCCATTTTTTATATACAATTCTTCCTAATATACACGTTTCTCTCTAGAACTATGCATTTTCGTATTTCGTTTTCAGTAATGTGTGCATTTTTCTGGACACCACATCATCTTATCAATTTTTGAACACTTTACTTGGCTGACGAACTTTGTAGCAATATTCACGATTCTCATAAAACGCAGTTATATCTATGTATAGCCCTCTATCAACCTTTCATCTCAATCTTCCACCCGCATATCAAGAGCTGAGTCACCCTATCTCCCACCTGGGAGGTCTCCTTCATGCCTCCACCTCAAACCTTGACAAAACCCACTCTGATCCATCTCTCAGACAGATCCCTTCCTTTTCTAGCCCTCAGTTCACTGTACGTATTCTCCTTTATCACAGATCTAAATATTCAAATATATATACCTGCATATATAGAGAACTATAAAAAATATAGATCATAAAAAGCCAGATCAAAAAAAGGGGAGACTAAACATAAAAAGAACAACTCTAGTCAATCCTCCCCCCCCAAAAAAAAGCTCAATAACTCTAGGCAATGACAATGGGTAGATCACTGCCTGTTTTTTATACTGGGAGTAGATCACAGTCTCTTGGGAATTGGACGTGGCTGCTGTAAAGCATTATGGGACATGTTTTGGTTGCTGTTGTTTGTTTTTTATTTTTTTATTTTTGTTGAAAATTTTATACAAATATGATTTTTTAAAAAAAAAATATGTTGGGGGGGTATGGAGAATATTTCTTAGGCCCAAATTTAGCCAACTTTATTTGAGTGTATTTGAATAGGACCACCACCCCCACCACCCGGAAAAATACTAAAAACGGAGGAGGTGTGGAAATTAGCGATTCTTTGCAGAAAGAGGTGGGGCTTCAGACATGTTTTCTGTCTTCCAGTTCTATGCATTGTAAGTTTGACTTGCTAACAGCTGCAGACACAGATCTTATAGGGGGGGAGAGAAAGAGAGGAAGGAAGAGAGAGAGAGAGTGCATCTACCTTTCACTGCTCTGCAGAGGAAGAGGCAAGGTTTTTGTCTCAGTTCCCCATATGATTTTAGCACTGTGCAACGTGGTACCTCCTTTCTGCCACCTACCACACAAATAATATGCCTCGTCTCCAGCCTGGACATTAGCAATGGTTAAATAGCCAATGCTCCCTGATTGGGTAGCAGTGAACCGATCCGGGATCCCTTCTCCCCTGCTGTACCCAGGGTAATGCACATAGCGAGGACCTTCTCCAGGTCTCTGTTGATACCAGCCAGTGGTATATGATGCATCACTGGCAGTGCAAGAGAGTTTAGCCGTTTCTCCTGGGGACACAGACTCGGAGGCAGGTTGAGTCAAAGTTGTCTGAGAGGTAACACCTTTGTGGGGGGACACAGAAAAGACAAATGTCATGAATTCTATGCATCTTCAATGCTCTGAAATGTCTCTGAAGCAGTACATTCTCATGACAAGTGCAAATAGTTTTCTTGTTTCCCTGCATAACATGAATTCTCCCTGTACTTACCTGTGCAATAAGTGAAAAGAGCAAGGATCAAGAGAGTTGGGGTCATGGTGAGATTTCTAAAGGAATCTGACTCTCTGAAGGAATCGTCCCCCTTCCTCTTTAAATCCCCCCAGAGCTGAAGAGCTCTTCTTGTATGTAAATGAGTTCTGTGACCATTGCTTGCCTCCCCTAGATTTCATGTTCCTGAAGAGCATTGTGGGACATTCGAGCATAACCAATGGCCATATGACCATATGATAAAATTTGCATAAGGGATCTTTTACAGAAACAGTGCAATAGACACTTGCCAACGAGGACCAAACTCAACAAGATACAGGCTGAGGACAGAAATGCCAACCCTTTGCAAGAGAGATCCTTGGAACGCATTGTATGTGTGTGCACATAGAGTATCTGACTTGGGCTGTGACCTGGGTTGAAATCCCCACTAAGCCATGAAGGTCCCTGGGTGACCTTGGGCCAGTTACCATCCCTTAGCCCAGTGATGGCTAACCTTGACACTCCAGATGTTTTGGGACTACAACTCCCATCATCCCTGACCACTGATCCTGTTAGCTAGGGATGATGGGAGTTGTAGTTCCAAAACATCTGGAGTGTCAAGGTTAGCCATCACTGCCTTAGCCTAACCTCCCTCACAGGGTTGTTGTCAGGATGACTTGTGGGGGAGGAGAACCATGTGGTATCTCTGCCATATTTTATATTTCCCGAAAAGGATATTGAAACTGGGACTTATAAAGTCCCTTTTCTGAAACCAACTCTTTGATCTACTAATAAATGTCTGAGGAGGCACGGAGATCTGGGTGTCGGCTGGATTGTGGATGTTTTTTTGTCACCATTGATTGCCTCTGTTAGAACTTTGGGATCCTGCAAAGCACTGTGGGGAATTCAAGCATAGGACTTCAGGGCAAATTTTCATGAAGGAGAATTTTCAGAGCCATAGGGTGGGCCCTTGGTTCAGCCTAGATGTGAATTAAGGCTGGTAAAATCTGAATTCTAGAAACAACTTTTTTTTTTTTAGAGCAGCAAACGTCACTTGTGAACACTCCTAACATGAGTTGAATACACAGGGGGGCTGTGTAGGAAGGAAAGAAGCTCATAATTGTACAGTTGAAACTACCCTCATTCGGGGAGAAACTGTCCACTACAGTGGTACCTTGGGTTAAGTACGCTTCAGGTTAAGTACACTTCAGGTTAAGAACTCCGCTAAGAACAGAAATTGTGCTCTGGCGGCGTGGTGGCAGCAGGAGGTCCCATTAGCTAAAGTGGTGCTTCAGGTTAAGTACACTTCAGGTTAAGAACAGACCTCCGGAACGAATTAAGTACTTAACCCGAGGTACCACTGTATATCCCTCTTCACAGAAAATTATATCTCTCCACTAGTAGTGATGTGCATTCTTTGGGGTCGCTGGCTTGTTAAGGTTTCGATTGATTAGTTCAGCATTTATTTTCCTATGATTTTAGTTTAAATGGTGCCTGCCTGAATTGTGATATCTTTGTAACTCATCCTGAAAGTATTTGATGAATGGTGATCTATAAGCACAAACAAACAAACAAATGGAAAAGCCCAGAAAGAACCACCCCGTATATAGCACACACCCCTCCTTCATCTCTGGCAACAGGTTCAAGGGGTCTTTGTGATCCTTTCATGATGTCAGGAAACTGGACCAGCACCGCCCCCTAGAGGTTGAATCCAGGTTAGCAGGCATCAGGTAAAGAATGTTTTATGCCAAGTCTCTTCAACCTTTTTCAGCCCCAGATGCAGCTCACAAGCATGCATCTGGGGACCCATTTCTTAGTCTTTCACCCTATATTTGCATAGTGTTGTGAGCCACCTTGGATCAGGATGTGGATCTCTAGTGGGTTCCAATCCACCGTGAAGGTCTGGTGTTTCATAGGAAACCGCTAAAGGCACAAAATCAATCAATTTTCATTTAGGCTTATTTGAACGGGAGAGTCCTGCACACATGTATCTTACTCTCATCGAAACTTTAAAGTGCTTAACTTTAACTTTTTATTTTTATCTATTAAATTCCTATACCATCCTTCATCTGAGGATCACAGGGCGACTTGCTATATATAATGTTGAGGTCATCTTCAATCCCGGTTCTGTCTTCTGCAACATGAGCTACCTCTCCCAGTTTGGTGTCATCTGCAAATTTGATGAGCATCCCCTCAATTCCTTCATCCAAGTTGTTTATAAAGACGTTGAACAACAACAGGCCCAGGTCACTTTATTCCAGATGATGAGGAACCTTTAGCGAGCAACCTTTGGGTTTGGTGTGTCAACCAGCTGAAAATCCCCCTAACAATAACCTCATCCACCCCACATTTTACCAGCTTCTCCACAAGAATATCATGGGGGACTTTGACAAAAGCTTTACTTTCCATGCTGTGGTTCAAGCAGCTGAGAGCATGGACATAACTCGGTCCTTTAAGCATTTCAGTTTCACGACTGTGGGGAGGAAAGGTGGAGGTTTTTGTCTCAGTTCCTCATCAGATTGTACCACTGTGGAACATCTTGCTGCTGCCATCCCATGTGCTACAGTAATAATAAGCCTCATCCTCAGCTTGAGCGCCTGTGATCACTAAATTCCAGAGGTTGTTGGAGGAATCAGGGGAGACACTGAATCTCTCTGGGACCCCTGAGCCTCTGCCCTGATCACTAGGTTTATAGTAGTGGTATACAAACAAGGGGACACCCCCTTGTTTCTGCTGATACCATCTAACCCTATAGTTGCTGATGCTGTTTCCAGAGGGCAAGGTACAGGAGAGACGGGCTGTCTCACCTGGGGAAAACGACGCTGAAGGCCTCTGAGTCAACACTGGCTGGGAGGAGGAACCTGCAAAAAGATTGAAACCCGAAAAGGGAAAGAAGTTTAGTTGCGCCTCTAGAAAAATCACACCTGGATCTCAGCACAGATCTGTTCCCGAGGATTTTGCTCATTCTGTTACCTGGGGGGTAGGTGAGGAGCAGGATGAGCAGGCAGGACCATGCCATGGAGAGGAATCCAGGTACACTCTGCATATTGAGGCAAATGGGTCTCTTGCCAGGCATCTCTGTGATTCACTCTTTAAAGGAAATGAAGGCGACTCTTCCACCAATCACATTTGGCCAGGTCTCTCCGCCCTTTCAAAAGAGACTCCATATATGGTGATGAAAGAATTTCTGAGCCTCAGTTCCTCCAAGTCAAAAGGGAAGGGGTGAAGATGGGAAGACATTGTTACAGTGAAAGGCAGGAAGGACACAAGGACATTATCATAAGCCCCGCCAAACTTGATGGGTCTCATTCTAGAGGAAACGCATATTTCCTTGAGCTGGATGGCTCCATTTCTTTTTAATGAACTGAAGGGGCAATGTGGTTTACCAAATCGGTTTAGCACTGAGCTGCTAGTTTTACAAACATGAACTATTGTTATTTACTCTGGTTCACATCAGTTTTTCATGTGTTGTTTTTATTTATTTCTTCAGGCGGCATTTTTCCTATTCAAAGTAGGCTTATTTTGGTATTCGGTAAATGGTTGCGTGAATGCGTTCACCAGGCAAACAGAAATGGGGTTCACTCCTGTTCACCCCCAATCCAAATTGCTAAGTATATTTGCTCACAAAATTCAAAACAAAGTCCTTACCATGTAATTTATTAACATTCATAGAGAGAGACGAAGGTATGCCATCTTCCCTAAATAATAGTGTTGCTCTGAGTAAAGTCCCACCCCTCCCTCTCTCCTATTTTACGTCACCCCTGCGTCGACTAATCTGAGCTTCTGCCTCTGAGCTTTCTGTTCTTCTACCCTTAATGCCCGCCTGGTTCTGGGAAAGGAGGGGGTCAGGATGTTGGAACTGTGGGATGGAAAGCCAGCTGGACAGGTCCCAGCTGGAGCGTCTCCCTTCTCAGCCTTGCTGCTGCGGAGATTCATCAGTCATCCTCCTCCGACGTGTGTCTGTGAGTCATGCTACTGTGCATGAGCACATGTTCCTCAGCAGAGTAAACACACAACAGATCTGGCTCAAGGCGTGGGTACTAAGCTACGTTTATTATACATAGATCAGGACAAAGAAAACATGGCTTCTCTCCTTGTCATTCTTCTGGGAGAGAACACAAAAGAAATACAGAACGGGCGTTCCGCTCACGAGACTCCAACAATCTGTGCTGGAATGTAAACAGACATGTGACATGTAACAATCCCACACATCTGCAGCAAGGGAGGAATGGAATTCCCAACATAGGAATGCTTTCCAAGGACACGGAATCTGTAAGCTGCCTCTCCCCTGGTGCTTCTTCCTGGTGTTCCTCTCCCAATATTCCCCAGCTTCTCCCACCTGCAGCCTCTGAACTATGCCCTTCTGCAAACCACTGTTCTAAATCTATATGGTCCTCCTGTTCTCTGGAAGGTTCAGGAGAGGTTTAGGAGAGAGGGGTGTGATCCCTACCATTCCTCCTCAGTCCAGAACCCGACACAGGCTTACTTTGATTTTTCATAGTGCTTGTTCATTTCCATATCTGCCATATCGCATCAGATAATTTTCATATTTCAGTTCTGTGGCAGTGATGAGCTGAGCAATCCCTGGAAAACTCAAAAGGGGCGATGATGTAAATCGCCTCCTCCTACTGCTCAACACAAACTGACCTGGGTGCCACCACATGGCCTCTCTGCCATATGTGCTCAAACCTAATGGCATCTGGCAATAATATAAGCCCCAAGGACCTTTGATCCTTTAGTAGACTTCTGTGGTTATTGTACTCTAGGTGTGTTGTCTGTAGACTGGATTGTGTGGTGAGAACATAAGAACATAATGGAAGAAGCTCCTGGATCAGGCCAACAGCCCGGCTAGCCAGCATCCTGGTCTTACAATGGTCAACCAGATGACTATGGAGAACCCTCAAGCAGAATTTGAGAACAAGAGCACAATCCCCTATCCAGAAACCGGTATTCAGAAGCATTGTTTCCAGGGGGTGGCTGGTGTCAGGGACTAGACTGAAGGCAAGGGCTGGGAATCGCCCCCTCTTCCTCCTTTGCTTCCCTCGGAGGAGAAGGAGAAAGTCTACAGAAGTTTCAAGAGAAGAGGGAGACAGGATTTAATTGCAGCAGAACTCAGAGCTGCCAAGTTATGAAGTGTTAGGAGAAGGAGGGGGAGGGGCAGAATTGCCAGCAGAGACATCCTTGGAAAGTTACAGGTAGATAGCCATGTTGGTCTGTCATAGTCAAAACAAAATAAAAAAATTCCTTCCAGTAGCACCTTAGAGACCAACTAAGTTTGTTCTTGGTATGAGCTTTCGTGTGCATGCACACTTCTTCAGATACACACTTCTTTAGGTATCTGAAGTGTGCATGCACACGAAAGCTCATACCAAGAACAAACTTAGTTGATCCTTGGAAAGTGTAGAAGAGCCACCATCCCCATACACACGTCGCTCACTTAGAATTCAAGAGTGAAGGGCTCAAAGACATGGGACTCCTGAGGCCACTCGTAGGGCCACAGGGTGTTGTTGGGGAAAGAAGGGGAAGAGCTCAGAGTGAGCAATGTCACCATCCAGTTAAGGACTGGATTCTTCGTCTTGCACCACAGGAACTGAATAAAACCATAGATACGAACTTTCTTGCTTCTGCCTTGATCCTTGATGCTCCAGGGGAGGAAAGAATCCCCTAAGCCTGACAGGTGGAGGGTGGTTCTGTTGTGCATGAGGAGGCAGGACTTCAAAAGGGTTTTCTGTCTCTTACAGGTTCTATCAGCATGAATGCTCAATAAAGACGTCACCTGGAAGGGACCTTGGCCTTTGTTTCCGAGCTCATTCACCGTGCAAACAAACAGAGGCTATGGCAGGGAGTTGAGATTCTGTTGATGTAGAGAGAGAGCAAAGGAGAGGAGGTTTTTGTCTCACTTCCCCACCCGAATGAAGCACTGTGCCTCTGACTCCCAGTCCACACACAACAGTAATAAGCAGCTTCATCTTCCAGAAGGGCCCCTGTAATGGTCAGGGACATCATATTCCCTGATCGAGAGCCAGAGAAACGGGCTGGAACGTCAGACGGTCGTGTGCTGGTGGTGTAGATCAGGGTTCGGAATTTACTCTCAGGCTTTTTCTGTACCCACCAAGGGTAGTTGCCATCACCGATGTTTCCACTGTCGAACCTGCAAGACATGGTGACTGTCCCACCTGGTGCCACAGATTCTGTGTCCTTCAAAGTCTGTAACTGCTGGACACTGGGACCTGGAAGAAAGCAAGGAAAATAATCCGTAGGTTAATTTAAAGTGGACAACACCAAATACTTTGCAAAGCACAGGGCTTGGGAGGGCAGGTTATGCCTCTCTTTGCTTCGTATCAGATTTGTTTCCCATCCACCCAATGAATTTTCCTCACCAATGATGGACACCAGAATTGTGAAGAGGAGCAAGCCCCAGGCCATTATGAGGAAATCTACAGAGTGGGTTTTTCTAAAGTAAAAAAGAGATCCCATTGGCATCTGCCCAGGCTCTCTTAAATCCCCAGAGGTCAAGGGAGCAGCCCCTTCATGCAAATGGGTAGCTCCTTAACTACTGTGTCTAGATCTTGAAGGACTAGCGCAGAACAAGCAGTAGCCATCTGCTGGTCATGGTATCAGGCACTGGGAATCTGACAAGTAAGGATCTGGATTAAGAGAAGCGTTTAGCAGATTCTTATTTTTCTTCTTCTTCTTTTCCTTTTCTTTTAGATGACTTTCCTTGCATACAGCCATACGTAGATTATAATTCCTCATGATGGAATCCGCCATCCAGTCAAATATGAATCCAAGTCAAAATGTTGCTACTGCCATTTTTAGCCATTTCCCCCAACCTTCCACTTTCTGCATGACGCACCCACAGGGCTCCCCCAATCCAATTCTTCCCCCTTCTGCAGTGTGAGGGGGAAGGCTCTGGTTCACAACAGCAAATTCTGCTACTCATTTTCTGTTGTTGATTTAGGACTGCTGTAATTTAGTCATAAAAATGTTATCTCTGTGCCACCCCATGACTGAACCTCTCTAGGCAGCGGGCATAAGTATATCTAAAATAGAAATATAAACAAAAAAGAGGCACTTGCAATATAAAACGTTGCACAGCACGCTTTACGCAATAACTGAGCCGCAGAGAGAATTTAGAAGCAAATAAATACTTAGGACTCAGCGAGATTTGTCAAGAAAAAGCGATTGATATGCGTTGTATATGGAATATAACATTGTGCCACCCAATGGCACTGTGGAACCCTGTTTTTCTCTACCTGTCTTCTCTCTTTAAATTTAAAGGTACAGGTAAAGGTACCCCTGACCGTTAGGTACAGATGCGGACAACTCTGGGGTTGCGCGCTCATCTCGCTCTATAGGCCGAGGGAGCTGGTGTTTGTCCGCAGACAGTTTCCGGGTCATGTGGCCAGCATGACTAAGCCACTTCTGGCGAACCAGAGCAGAGCACGGAAACACCGTTTACCTTCCCATCGGAGCGGTACCTATTTATCTACTTGCACTTTGATGTGCTTTCGAACTGCTAGGTTGGCAGGAGCTAGGACTGAGCAACGGGAGCTCAACCCGTCATGGGGATTCGAACCGCCAACCTTCTGTTCAGCAAGCCCTAGGCTGTGTGGTTTAGACCACAGCGCCACGCGCCACCTGTTTAAATTTACAACGCGTTAAATAAAACACTCCTTTGATGTGTCTCCATCCAGCCAAAGTGGAAAGTGCAACAGTGACACCTCCTGGATGCCCCCGTGATGGTCAAGGACCTTCCATTCCCTGATCTAGAGCCAGAGAAACGGGCTGGAACGGCAGACGGTCTGTTGCCGGCGGTGCACACAGGTTCAGAACGAGTGCTTGATAAATAGCAGGTTTCGCTGAACCTCCCTGCAGAAACTGTGCAAGGATGCATGCTCAATAAACCATTCACTATGCAAACAAACAGAGGCTACAGCTGGGAGTTCAGGTTCTGTTGATGTACAGAGAGAGCAAAGGAGAGGAGGTTTTTGTCTTACTTCCCCACCCGAATGAAGCACTGTGCCACTGATTCGCAGACCATGCACAACAGTAATAAGCAGCTTCATCTTCCAGAAGGGCCCCCGTGATGGTCAGGGACATCGTATTCCCCGATCGAGAGCCAGAGAAACGGGCTGGAATGTCAGACGGTCGGGTGCTGGTGGCGTACATTATCTGTCGGGGTTTACTCCCAGGTTTTTTCTGTGCCCACCAAGGGTAGTTGCCATCACCGATGTTTCCACTGTCCAACCTGCAAGACATGGTGACCGTCCCACCTGGTGCCACAGATTCTGAGTCCTTCAAAGTCTGTAACTGCTGGACACTGGGACCTGGAAGGAAGCAAGGCAGGGAACTGCTTAGCACATTAATCTACATCAAACATTTTGCAAAGTGCGGGGTTTTAGAGAACAGAAGGCGCCTGCTTTTGTTTCCACTCAGATTTGTCCAATCCACCCAATGAATTCTCCTCACCAATGATGGAGACCAGGATTGTGACGAGAAACAAGTCCCAGGCCATGATGGCGAAAACTGCTGGGCTAGGTTTTCTAAAGCAAAAGGAGATCCCATTGGCCTCTGCCCCATCTCTCTTAAATCCCCAGAGGTCAGGGGAGCAGCCCCTTCATGCAAATGTCTAGCTCCTTAACTGCTGTAGAGGACTAACAGAAAAAGCAGCTGCCAACTGCTGGTCATGCTATGTTCAGAGACCTGGGACTGACAATCTGGATTCAGAGTTTAAGCTTAGAATGTGGTACAGTTTTTTTTTGGGGGGGGGGGGTTGAATTATTTTATTTTATGATTCCTCCCTTACACACAGTGGCAGGAAGCCTCCTTTTCTTCATGGTGGTATAAATCCTGGGATGGTTTAGTCTGTGTTTAGCCCAAGGCATTAAATAGAATCCTGGCCTGGTTGAAGGAATGGATCTGCAGCAAACATTTCAGCTCATGCCATGCCTGGGACACAATGGCTGCTTTTGCCGAAACATAATTCCCTGGCCCAAGGGGTCAGGACGGGGAGCAACCCTTGAATTCAGTGAAGGTGTTAGGGTTCAACACCCAAATCTGTTGTTGTTGTTGTTGTTGTTGTTGTTGTTGTCCCAGTGATAACACTGGTTGGAATATACGAAGCCCTGATACACAAAGCTGTTCTTTTCAATATGTATAAGCAGTGCTTTTTTCTGGGGGGACGCAGGGGTACACATACCCACTAAACATTTTGTGAATCTTTGTACTTTTGTCCATTTACTGTATTTCTTTTTCCCAATTTCAGCTGTAAAATGGATATTTTCTTGAGTCAATATGAGAGAACCCCTAAGCATTTTTCTACAAAAAAAAGAAATGGGTTTAAGTGCAATTTCTGAAGCAACCTTATGCAACCCAACACTCATCAATGATTAGGGGAACGGTCTAGCAGGGCAATGGGACGCGGGTGGCGCTGTGGGTTAAACCACAGAGCCTAGGGCTTGCCGATCAGAAGGTCGGCGGTTCGAATCCCCGCGACGGGGTGAGCTCCCGTTGCTCGCTCCCTGCTCCTGCCAACCTAGCAGTTCGAAAGCACATCAAAGTGCAAGTAGATAAATAGGTACCGCTGCAGTGGGAAGGTAAACGGCATTTCCGCGTACTGCTCTGGTTCGCCAGAAGCAGCTTAGTCATGCTGGCCACATGACCCGGAAGCTGTACGCCGGCTCCCTCGGCCAATAATGCGAGATGAGCGCCGCAACCCCAGAGTCTGTCACGACTGGACCTAATGGTCAGGGGTCCCTTTACCTTTACTAGCAGGGCAAAGCTTCCCTATGAAGATTCAGCCCTGCCCCTCTCCTTTGAGCCATTAAGCCCTACCTTTGGTGGTAATAAGTACTAGCACATCGTTCCGTGACTAGCATTGGTAGGTTGCAAACCATATATTCCTCCAATGCTTTTCTATTGACTGCAGGTTGAGATCCTTTTCTCTCTTTTTTTACTAGTGTGCTTAAATCTGGGGATTGGTATACAGGATTTTAAAACACGGTGGTGGTTCATACATCGCTGAAACTTTGAAAGGCAGTTCAGATTCTGTTGGTGTACACAGGGAGCAAAGGAGAGGAGGTTTTTGTCTCACTTCCCTGTCTGAATGAAGCATTGTGTCACTGACTCCCAGTCCACACAGCACAGTAATAAACAGCTTCATCTTCCAGAAGGGCCCCCTTGATGGTCAGGGACATCACATTCCCTGAGCTAGACCCAGAAAAACGGGCTGGGATGTCAGGTGGTCTGTTCCTGGTGGTGTACATCATCAGTCGATGTTTACTCCCAGGTTTTTTCTGCACCCACATAGGCTGGTTGCTGTCACTGATGCTCCCGCTGTCCGATCGGCAAGACATGGTGACCGTCCCACCCGGAGCCACAAATTCTGGGTCCTTCAAGTTCTGTAGCTGCTGGACACTGGGACCTGGAAAGGGAACAAGGCATTTCACTGATTGGCAGATTAATTTACAATGTAGCATCACCAAATGTCCTGCAATCTGTAGGGTTTTAGAGTGCAGAAGACGCCTGTCTTTGCTTCAAGGAAAATGTATCCCATCCAAACAGTGAATTCCCCTCACCAATGATGGACAGCAGGATTGAGAAGAGAAGCATCATGGGGAAATCTGCTGGGCTAGTTTTCTCTGAAGGAAAAGAAGATCTCCTTGACATCTGCAACGCATCTGTTAAATCCCCAGAGGTCAAGGGAGGAGCCCCTTCATGCAAATGTGTAACTCCTTAGATATGGTCTCTAGATGCTGGAGGGCTAGCTCAGAATAAGCAACTGTAGTCTCCTGGTTGTGGTATGTGCAGAGACCTGGGAATCTGAGGAGTGGGAATCTGAATTCAGGGACTAAATTTTCATTTTAGAGCTCTTTCCTTGGGTACAGATCAGGTCAGCTTGTATTTTTCTTTCTGGCATCCCCTTGCCCTGCCAATCTCATATAAATCATTGGGGTGGTCTAGTTTCTGCTTAGACCAAGGCATTTGCAGAATGAATCTGAGACCAAAGAACTCAGGTCACACCATCTCTGAAATGTCTCCTGAGTTACGGTAGCTAAAAACAAAACAAAACTGGGACCAGGTGATCAGGCTCAGTCCCTTAATGCATGGAATGCTGTCAGAGTTTAGCCTCCAAACCTGTTTTTGTTCCTAGGGCAGCACTAGAAAATATGAAGCCATTGGGGGGCTTGAACTAAATATCTTGAACATATTTAGACTGCATTTGCCTAAGGAACCATATGTAGCCGAACATTAGGGAGAACATCTACCAGGGTAAGTGTCCTTCAACCTTGGCACCTCGGCTTTGAGAGCAGAGAAAGGGTTTGCAGCATGGAAGATGGAGACATGGATCCAGGTCAGGGAACAAGCAGGAGGGGTGAGGGGTGTTCTGTTCCAGGAACACCGTAGACCCCTTTTGCTGTGGAGTCACACACACACAAGCAGTGCCTCTCCTTGTTGCTGACTAGTCTCCTGTAGAGAAGAAGGCTACTGAGAGCAAATCAGATGCTGAGCTGGCATCAATGTCACCTCTGCTTCTTAGGATGGTGTGATACCAGTGTTGCCACCAACAGACTTCAGAACCTCAGTCCACTTGGGTTGGGCTTCCCTGGGCTTCCCTGGTCCTGGGACTCTGGCTGCTTGCTGCTCTAAGAGTAGTAGCTGACCTAATCTTGAAAAGGAAGGTGCAGGGAACGTGTCGCTTGTCGGATCAATGTCTCAGACCAAAGAAAGAAAGAAGATCCGGCTCGGTCACACCAATGGCCCATCTAGTCTAACCTCCTGTCAACTTTGCATCTGATTCCCTTGCACACCTGTGTTCATTCTAACTGTGCCTTGCTTGGGCACAATTCTAATTTAAGAATTGAAGTCTTGGGCAGGAGTGTCAGCTTGCGTCCACGACCATTGGTGCGTAGAGCCATAGGTGCCATGCAATGTGCATGGCCCTGGCACCAAAATTTGTGGGTGCCCAGCCCCTTCATGGGGAAGTTTGGGGGTGATTGGGCACCCAGGGGCCCAGGGAGTTGGCACCTATGGTCTTCGGCATCAACCAACTGGGAGTTTGATTTCTCCAACTGGCAGCTAGGGCTAGGACAGGATTCAATATAGTACAGCGGCACCTTGGTTCTCAAACTTAATCCGTTCCGGAAGCCTTTTCGACTCCCAAAACGGCTCAAAAACCAAGGCGTGGCTTCTGATTGGCTGCAGGAGCTTCCTGCACTCAAGCAGAAGCCACGTCGGATGTTCGGCTTCTGAAAAATGTTCACAAACTGGAACACTTGCTTCTGGATTTGCGGCGTTCGGGAGCCGATATGTTCGGCAATTAAACTGTTCAAAAACCAAGGTTTGACTGTATTGGCAGATTCAGGTTGCACAATAAAGGGTGGCTAGGAGTTCATGTCCAACCAACCAACTTCCTCCAAACATCAGAATTTCATGCAATGAGGAAGTTGATGAGAAAATGCACTGGGAAACGTGTTATAACATGTTTTCGCAGCATAATATAATACAACCTTCCTGCAAACATAATAGAATGAATGATCAATAAACAGTAGATATTGTTGAACCTCCCTGAAGAAATTGAGGAAGAACTGATTGCCTGAAAGCAGCATCAGCCTTTCTTTGGGAGCTCATTCACTACAGGAAAATCAAACAAACAGAGGTTCAGATTCTGTTCACGTGCACAGAGAGCAAAGGAGAGGAGGTTTTTGTCTCACTTCCCATCTGAATGAAGCACCGTGTCACTGACTCGCAGACCACACAGCACAGTAATAAACAGCTTCATCTTCCAGAAGGGCCCCCGTGATGGTCAGGGACATCATATTCCCCGATCGAGAACCAGAGAAACGAGCTGGAACGTCAGACGGTCTGACGCTGGTGTCATGGATAAGCGTCCAGGGTTTACTCTCAGGCTTTTTCTGTATCCACCAAGGGTAGTTGCTATCAGCGATGTTTCCACCGTCGAACCTGCAAGACATGGTGACTGTCCCACCTGGAGCCACAAATTCTGGGTCCTTCAAAGTCTGTAACTGCTGGACACTGGGACCTGGAAGAAAGCAAGGAAAAGAATCCGTAGGATAATTTAAAGTGGACAACACAAAATACTTTGCAAAGTGCAGGGTTTGGGAGGACAGGTTATGCTTCTCTCTGCTTCATATCAGATTTTTCCCCCATCCACCCAGTGAATCTCCCTTACCAATGATGGACGCCAGGATTGTGAAGAGGAGCAAGCCCCAGGCCATTACGAGGAAATCTACGGATTGGGTTTTTCTAAAGAGAAAAGAGATCCCATTGGCATCCGCCCAGCCTCTCTTAAATCCCCAGAGGTCAAGGGAGCAGCCCCTTCATGCAAATGGGTAGCTCCTTAACTACTGTGTCTGGATGTTGAAAGACTAGCACAAAAAAAGCAGCAGCCATCTGCTGGTCATGGTATCAGGGTGCTGGGAATCTGAGAAGTAAGGATGTGGATTCAGAGAATATTATTATTATTATTATTATTATTATTATTATTCATATCCTGCCCATCTGGGTGAACTTCCCCAGCCACTCTGGGGGCTACCAACAGAACACTAAAAACAGAATTAACATTAAAACCTCTGTACCAGGGCTGCCTTCAGATGTCTTCTAAAAGTCAAATAGTTGTTTATCTCCTTGACATCTTATGGGAGGGCCCCCCTGTAAACCCACTTCTCGCAATGAGGGAACCACCAGGAGGCCCTTAGAGCTAGACCTCATTGTCCAGGCTGAACGATGGGGGGTGGAGACGCTCCTTCAGGTATAATGGGCTGAGGCCGTTTAGGGCTTTAAAGGTCAGCACCAACACGTTGAATTGTGCTCGGAAACGTACTGGGAGCCAATGTAGGTCTTTCAGGACTGGTGTTATGTGGTCTCGGCGGCCACTCCCAGTCACCAGTCTGGCTGCCACATTCTTGATTAGTTGTAGTTTCCGGGTCACCTTCAAAGGTAGCCCCACGTAGAGCGCATTGCAGTAGTCTAAGTGGGAGATAACCAGAGCATGCACCACTTTGCCGAGACAGTCCGTGGGCAGATAGGGTCTCAGCCTGCGTACCAGTTGGAGCTGGTAGACAGCTGCCCTGGACACAGAACTGAACTGCACCTCCATGGACAGCTGTGAGTCCAAAATGACTCCCAGGCTGCGCACCTGGTCCTTCAGGGGCACAGTTACCCCATTAAGGATCAGGGAATCCTCCACACCCACTCGCCTCCTGTCCCCCCAAAACAGTACTTCTGTCTTGTCAGGATTCAACCTCAATCTGTTAGCCGCCATCCATCCTCCAACCGCCTCCAGGCACTCACACAGGACATTCACCGCCTTCACTGGTTCTGATTTAAAAGAGAGGTAGAGCAGGGCTTCACAGATTCATATTTTCCTTCTTCTTTTACCCCCTTTTTCTTTTAAAGGACCTTCTTTAGATACAGCCATACGTAGATTAGAATTCCTCATGATGGCATTCTGCATGATACACCCTCAGGGCTTCACCAATCCAATTCTCTCCCCTTCTGCAGTGTGAAAAGGCTCTGGTTCACAGCAGCAAATTCTGCTACTCTTTTTGTTGTTGTTGATTTAGGACTGCTCTAATTTAATCATATAAATGATATCTGTATGGCACCCCATGACTGAACCTCTCTAGGCAGTGTGCATAAAAATTTCTAAAATACAAATATAAACAATAAAGAGGCACTTACAAAATAAAACACGGTTTAAGCAATAACTGAACCGCAGAGCGAATTTTGAAGCAAACCAATACTTAGGACTGAGCTAGATGGGCTGAATAAGCGATTTATATGCATTGTATATGCAACATAACACTGGTCCCCCAGATTACGCTGTGGAGCCCTGTTTTTCTCTACCTGTTTTCTCTGTTTAAACATACAAAGCATTTATCTGAAACGCTTCCTTGATGTGTCTCCATCCAGCCAAAGTTGAAAGTGCAACAGTGACACCTTCTGGATGCCCCCGTGATGGTCAAGGACCTTCCATTCCCTGATCTAGAGCCAGAGAAATGGGCTGGAACGGCAGACGGTCTGGTGCTGGTGGTGTATGCATACTCAGAATGAGTGCTTGACAAATAGCAGGCTTTGCTGAACCTCCCTGCAGAAACTGTGCAAGGATGCATGCTCACTAAACCATTCACTATGCAAACAAACAGAGGCTACAGCAAGGAGTTCATCTTCTTCTGATGTACAGAGAGAGCAAAGGAGAGGAGGTTTTTGTCTCACTTCCCCATCTGAATGAAACACTGTGCTACTGATTCGCAGACCACACACAACAGTAGTAAGCAGCTTCATCTTCCAGAAGGGCCCCCGTGATGGTCAGGGACATCGTATTCCCCGATCGAGAGCCAGAGAAACGGGCTGGAACGTCAGACGGTCGGGTGCTGGTGGTGTAGATCAGGGTTCGGGGTTTACTCCCAGGTTTTTTCTGTGCCCACAAAGGGTAGTTGCCATCACCGATGTTTCCACTGTCGAACCTGCAAGACATGGTGACTGTCCCACCTGGTGCCACAGATTCTGTTTCCTTCAAAGTCTGTAACTGCTGGACACTGGGACCTGGAAGGAAGCAAGGAAAAGAATCCGTAGGTTAATTTAAAGTGGACAACACCAAATGCTTCGCAAAGCGCAGGGCTTGGGAGGGTAGGTTATGCCTCTCTTTGCTTCGTATCAGATTTGTTTCCCATCCACCCAATGAATTTTCCTCACCAATGATGGACGCCAGGATTGTGAAGAGGAGCAAGCCCCAGGCCATTATGAGGAAATCTACAGAGTGGCTTTTTCTAAAGTAAAAAAGAGATCCCATTGGCATCCGCCCAGCCTCTCTTAAATCCCCAGAGGTCAAGGGAGCAGCCCCTTCATGCAAATGGGTAGCTCCTTAACTACTGTCTATAGATGCTGGAGGACTGGCACAGAAAAAGCAGCTGCAAACTGCTGGTCATGGTATGCTTGGGTGCCTGGGATTCATAGATGTAAGGATCTGGGTCCAGAGGCTTGGGTTAGCAGAGGGAATGCTTTGGGGCAGGGGTCCTTCCTTGCAAACAGCAACTCTGGGCAGACTCAGATTCTTCTTTCTGTTATCCACCTTGCTTGTCCTTCCAGTCAAATAGAAATCCCTAGGTGGATTAGTCTGTACTTAGCCTAGGAGGGCATTCAAATAATCCTGGCATGGTTCATGGAATGGATCTACAATAAACAAACATTTCATGCAGGGCCAGCCTGGTGGTGACAACTCTCCTTTGAGATATTAAGCCCTGCCTTTTTGGTAATAAGTATGAGTATTGACCTATAAAGCCATACACAGCTCAGGTCCTCAATAGTTTAAGGATCGCCTCTCCCCACACGAACCTACCCAGAACCTGCATGTGTCATCAGAGGCCCTTCTCAATGTTCCCCAACCCGGAGAGTTTTGGAGGGTAGCAACAAGAGAACGGGCCTTTTCTGTGGTGGCTCCCTGACTGTAGAATGTTCTCCCCAGAGAGGCAGTTCCTTTCTACAAGTGTAGAGAGCTGTTGAATGAGAGAAAGTAATGAGGGTTTTGGTCTCACTTCTCCATCTGTACTGTGCCAAGAACTCCCACTATAGAGACCACAGTAATACTCAGCCTCATCTTCTGCCCTGGTCCCACAATAATAATAATAATAATAATAATAATAATAATAATAATAATAATAATTAATAATTTTTCATTTGTACCCCACCCATCTGGCTGGGTCTCCCCAGCCACTCTGGGCGGCCTCCAACAGATACCCAAATACATCAAATGATGGTCAGGGGCATGAGGTTCCCTGACTTAGATCCAGAGAAACGGGCTGGGACACCAGTTGTTCTGCTGCTGGTGCGGTAAATCAACAGCCATGCAGCATTCCCCTAGTTTGCGCTGGAACCGCCAAGGGAAAGTAGTGTCAGTGATGGTGTCAGTCTAGTGTATCTGCAATACTGCAGTGTATCTGCAGTTTTACAGACTCCAGATGCTGGGTCCTGCAAAAGAACAACGTAGGGGTAAAATGTAGTAAACCACTTCATGCAGTGGAGAGACACTGTGGAATCATAGAATTGGACTACTGCAATGCGCTCTACGTGGGGCTACCTTTGAAGGTGACCCGGAAACTGCAATTAATCCAGAATGCGGCAGCTAGACTGGTGACTGGGAGTGGCCGCCGGGACCACATAACACCGGTCCTGAGAGATCTACATTGGCTCCCAGTACATTTCCGAGCACAATTCAAAGTGTTGGTACTGACCTTTAAAGCCCTAAACAGCCTCGGTCCTGTATACCTGAAGGAGCATCTCCAGCCCCATCGTTCAGCCCGGACACTGAGGTCCAGCGCCAAGGGCCTTCTGGCGGTTCCCTCACTGCGAGAAGCAAAGCTACAGGGAACCAGGCAGAGGGCCTTTTCGGTAGTGGCGCCCGCCCTGTGGAACGCCCTCCCAGCAGAGGTTAGAAGGATCAACAACTACATGACATTTAGAAAACACCTGAAGGCAGCACTGTTCAGGGAAATTTTTAATCTGTGATGTGTTAATGTATTTTAATGTTGCTGGAAGCCGCCCAGAGTGGCTGGGGAGACCCAGCCCGATGGGCGGGGTACAAATAATAAATTATTATTATATTATTATTAGAGTTCAAAGGGTCACTGAGTCATCCTGGAAACCCAACATTTGAATGGCTGGGAATCCAGTTGATGAAACCTATCCAGCTTTGTTTCAGGAAATATATACCCCTTTCCTTCCAGCCCATGGAGTTCCCTCACCAATGGAGACCAGGATTGTGAATAAAAGGAGTCGGGGCATTGTGGAGAAAAAGAGTCTTCCCAAAGCAAAGGATCTCCAACTGGCCTCCTCCCCGTCTCTCTGAAACCTCCAAGAGGCTAAGAGAGCAGTTCCTTCATGCAAATGCCTTTCCCCTTTTACATTTAATCCCAAGGGAGTAGAAGGACTACAAAATTAGCAAAAGCAGCTTTGCTGCACCCTGTTGGCCAAACCACCACACCTCTAACTTACAGACCAGTGAAGCTTCCTTACAGCCCCTTTATGCAAATGTCATGCTCTTCAGTTACTGCTTCCACATGCAGGTGCTCTACAACGGGAGAGCAGCCGTGCCTTCTTGCAAACCACCATGTCTCTGGGCTCAGGGTCTGAATGCCAAGCAAGAAATGTACCTATCTGTTACACAAATCCCTTGACACACGCACCCCTCCAGCTTGTGAATGGGAGCTTGGAAGTGACACTTAACTGAGCACTTTCCAGAGCTGAGTGCCTCCGATGACCTGCTTTCTGTCACAAGTATGTCAGAATAGCCTTGCTGTATCAGCAACCTCTTGAAAATCAGTTACAGGTAGGTAGCCGTGTTGGTCTGCCGTAGTCGAAACAAAATTAAAAAAATTCCTTCCAGTAGCACCTTAGAGACCAACTAAGTTTGTTCTTGGTATGAGCTTTCGTGTGCATGCACACTTCTTCAGACACACTGAAACAGAAGTCACCAGACCCTCGGGTTACGAACGCTGCGGGTTGCGTGTTTTCAGGTTGCGGACCGCGCCAAACCCGGAAGTACCAGAACGGGTTACTTCAGGGTTTCGGCGCTCGTGCATGCGCAGAAGCGCAAAATGACATCACGCGCATGTGCAGAAGCACCAGATCGCGTCATGCGCGTGCGCAGACACGGCGCTTCAGGCTGCGAACGCTGCGGGTTGCGAACATGCCTCCCACACGGATCACATTCGCAACCCGAGGTATGACTGTAAATTAAATTCAGTTCAGTCCGAGGATGATAAAGGCTAGGCAAAGAGTCCGCTCTAAGTTTCCTTCATAGACCTTTTGTAGAATAGAGCTTCTCTCCCTCCCCCCCCTTTTTTGTAATTTTTACTTTACACACACAATTCCATTTGATATTATATTCCATCTCTGCGATCCATTTTTCACCATCTTCACCTGTATGTCCATAACTTAAACTAGCCTTTCAAGAGAGGGTTACCCAGTGCTTTGTAAATTAATACAAGGATCCTGAACATGGCTTGGTAGCAAGTGGGCAGCAAGTGCCGAAGTTCGGCATGAATTGTCCCATGTACCCTTAAGAGCACAAGGTTAGCTCTTATGTCTACCAGCTGCAAGCAATACCAAGTAGAGCTCATCACCTGAAGGAAGGTTTTTGTCTCACTTCCTCATCAGGTTGTATCATTGTGTGCCTGCCGCTGTCATAAGATTGACAGTAATAGTCAGCTTCATCTCCTGCTTGGACGCTGGAGATGGTTAAGGTGACAGAATTGGCCGAGGTGTCATAAGAACCGGAGAATCGCTCTGGGATGCCCGACACTCTCTCTTCATCCTTGTATATTAGCGGTATTGGAGCGCTGTTGGGTTTCTGTTGGTACCAGGAATTCCACCTGCTTCTTATATCCCCACTGCTTCTCGTACAAGAGATACTGACTGTTTCTCCCACGGAGGCCGAGACGAAGGGCGGCTGGGTCATCGTGAACTGCGCCTCACAACCTGGAACCAAAAGTGGTAGCAAAAAAATTAAGTGGAAATGGAGGATCGAAAGTGAATACCCTGGCATATATTGGGGGAGGGAGAAACTAGGGAAATCTATTTAATAAAACATGTTTAAATCCTTCCTCCTACCCCAACAACAGCAAGCAAGAAATAGGAAGAGTTTCAAGAGCCTGGCCATGGTGAGGAATTCACAGCTTCCTGGGACAAAGGGGTTTCTAGTGGGAGGAATTATGTGATCACCTTTTCAATGCAAGAAGCGTCCCTGCATGCAAATATCCTTAAAGCTCATTGGCTGCTCCAGACAGCTGGTTTCCTTCTGTGACAATAAAGGGATGTTGCTAAGCACTTTGCAGAACTTTAAAAGGATCATTTATGTCCAGGAACGACCCAATGGCACAATGTTGGCTCCCTCTGTTTAGGCTACGATGCCGGCTCGTTAATTTGCCGGGTTGCTTTTTAAATACGCTGAACGGAATTTGAAGGACATAGTGGAATTTGAAGGAATTTGAAGCCTTATCGTAGATGTATCATCTTATCTATCTATTTGATATTTATGGGCTGCACTTTAAGAACATATATTGAGGCAGCTCACAACACAAAAACAATACAATAAAATAAAATAAATAGATAGATAAATAAATATCTGTAATAAAATAATAATAATAATAATAATAATAATAATAATAATAATAATAATAAAGAATGTCAATAAAAGATCAGCAGTTACTGGTTGGTTAAAGGGGGGGAGTCATATTGGAAAGGACTGCCTAACAAGTACTGTACAATATTAGAAAGAAAGCAGGGTATAATGGGCTAGTCCTATTCCAAGTGGATCTATTAAATACACATGGCTTCCTTAGGTTCATTCATTTCAGTAGGTTAGAAGAAGAAGAAGAAGAAGAAGAGGAGGAGGAGGAGGAGGAGGAGGAGGAGGAGGACTTAGTTCACAGAGTTTAAAGCACTCACATTTGATTTATTTTTAATTTACATTTGATGTTTTGAAAATAAAATAGGAAAGTCGTAATATGAATGGATAAATTATCATTTTGCTGACCATTATCTAATGCTTCTAAATTTTCTCCTGAGTCCTGACAGCCTGTGAGTGCTGGGTTCAGGAGAGGAAGAAGGACTCTCTCACGGTCCCCAAGCTATGAGGTAAATCACTGGTTCCTTAGTCTTGCCAGCTAAGGATGATGGGAGTTGCAGTCCAAAAACAGCTGGAGACCCAACGATGGGAGACACTGAAGTAGATGCTAACAGCTGGAGTTGAAAGAGTACCCTTCTGTAGCCAAAAATCTCTACTTCAGTGCATTAAACATGCTGTAATTTTAGGTCCAAGCACCTTTTCCTCTCCTCTCCTGCTGCTTCTGCACCTCTCTTTCAGGCCCAGAGAGTTGTTGTTCCAGTTCTACATATGACTGCATCACAGTGCAACTTGTTTTCATGCCACACTGCACAGTAATAATCCCCTTCATCGCCCGCCTCAATGCTGGAGACAGTTAGCTTTGCAGTGTTGCCATATGTCTCTCCAGAAAAACGCTCAGGGATCCCTGAGGCTCTTTCTCTGGACTTTTTGATTAGTAACTGAGGAGCCTTCCCTTCTCTCTGAAGGTACCAGGATGGGTGGACTGCACTGATAAACTCCACACCTTGCAGAGTGCAGGACAGCGTTGTCGACCCTCTGAGGGCCGAGGAGACGGGACCATTTGTCTGAGTCAATGCAGCCTGGGAACTGAGACCTGGGAAGAATAAGGTGGAAACCAAACCATTGCATCACTCACCTCTGAACCTTGCCAGTGTCAATAAGGGACATGCATCCCATGATTTTATTGGTACTGATGAAGACAGGGTTTTGGGGAGCGGTACTATCACACACTGGAGAAGGAACTGGCAAACCACTCCAGTATTTTTGCCAAGAAAACTCCATGGACATTAAAAAGGAGAAGCTTTGAGAAGAAATTTCCAAGGCATGCTCTGGTTCATGGGGTCACGGAGAGTCGGACACAACTAAGACGACTAAACAACAACGACTATCACACACTGGCTGTCTCTGGAGATTGAGGTACCATGCTAAGCTATCGCAAAAATGGAAAAGCAGCTCAAAGCAACAATGTCAGCAGCTGCCTAATCAGGGAACCCTCCTAATCAAACCTGATCTCTATTTCTCACCATTGCAAAAAGCCGAGAAAACAAGGAGGAGAAGGTTCAGTCCCATGGTGGAGAAGACAGACTAGCAGCTCTGCTGACCAAGAGCCTCACGCTCTTCTCCTTTAAACCCTCCCGGTGCCTGAGGAAGGTCTTCCTTATGCAAATCTGCATTTCTGCTCCCTTCCAGGGTCCAATCTTTGAGAGGAACATGTAGGATTCCTGGCAGATGTGTGTGTGTGTGTGTCTGCATGCATATATAGATAAAGCCCCTGTCTTAACGGTGGGGGAACTGTGGAGCTCCAGGTGTTGTTGGACAACAACTCCCAACCCCCCTGATCATTGGTTGCGCCAGCTGGGGCTGATGGGAGTTGGAGTCCAGGAGCATCTCGGGAGCCACAGTGTTGCTCATCCCTGCTTGATAGTTTCCGTGGCTGAATCACGGATGAGAATCAACAGAGGACACTTCTGTCGCGACTGTAATGGGATGTGTCCTTTATGCAGCAAGATGGCAGCGCCAAGGTGGGGATTCTGATAGCCCAGCCTTGAACGGCTTTCCCTCTATAGCGTTTGCTCTGCCTCTTCAGTTGGGATGGTCTTCTTTGCTTCCCTTCCTGACCCTCCAAGTGTCCCTATTTTCCAAGGACAGTCCTGGATTTACAGAAGCCGTCTCGGTTTCTGATTTGAACCCGGAATTCCCCACTTTTCCTTAAGGTAAAGGGACCCCTGACCATTAGGTCCAGTCGTGACCGACTCTGGGGTTGCGCGCTCAACTCGCATTATTGGCCGAGGGAGCCAGCATACAGCTTCCAGGTCACGTGGCCAGCATGACTAAGCCACTTCTGGCGAAACAGAGCAGCGCACGGAAACGCTGTTTACCTTCCTGCCGGAGCGGTACCTACGGTATTTATCTACTTGCACTTTGACGTGCTTTCGAACTGCTAGGTTGGCAGGAGCTGGGACCGAGCAACGGGAGTTCACCCCGTTGCGGGGATTCGAACCGCCGACCTTCTGATCGGCAAGCCCTAGGCTCTGTGGTTTAACCCACAGCACCACCCACGTCCCCCCTTATGGCGTCCCTATTCCAAGTTAAGAGCAGCCATTCCTTCCTTGATTTACTCAGTCAGTAAGAGGACAACCTTCTTTCTAAACATTCCTCCTGACTGGTTTGCAGGGGAATTGCACAATGTCGATTACTCTTTAAGGATTCATCCTGCTTACTTTGTGAGGTTAGGCAGTGCCTGCATCCACAGGTACAACTGAAAGCTGTATGTAAAGTGCAGCTGTTACAAAGGGGCTCCTGCCATGCTATTTCAGAAAAGAGTTTTTCTCGCCATCCATTCTACCATAGGGCCATCTCATGGTGAGAATTTTAAGTGCAAAGCCGGTGGGAGGTTTCAGCTTGAGTAAGCTGAACGCCCTTTCAGAGCAGCAGAATTTCCCTTGGGAGGTGATGGGCACAACAGGTGCAGGAAAGAATATTTGATCGCGGTTTCCAGGTGTCTGTGAACAACAGTTTTTTGGTGTTGTTTTTTTTAAAAGGCTAGATATTGTGTTTGTTTCATAGAATCATAGAACCGTAGAGTTGGAAGGGACCTCAAGGATCGTCTAGTCCAACCCCCTGAAATGCAGCTAAAGCATCCATGACAGATAGCCATCCAACCTCTGCTTAAAAACCTCCAAGGAAGGAGAGTCCACAACCTCCCAGGGGAGATAGTTCCACTCTTTGATCCCACTAATGTATCACCCCATAAGAATTCTCAAAGTGAATTTACAGTCTTCGCTTTGACCCTGTTGGAGATAGGCAGGTTTTCTATGTTTCTCTTTTTTCCATTCTTAAATTGAGTTCTCCACTTTTCTGCAGTTGTTTTGGAAAGTCATGAAAATTTGCCAGTAATTTAATGAGAATTTCTCCCTTTTTTTGTATTCAGCATTGACTAATGTACATGATTTTGCTAGTGCTTTCCCCTCATATAATAGGATTGCATGTTATTTTCAATAATATATTCATTTTTATGCACACTTGTTCCTAACGTATGCATTTTTGTAAACATTTTTGTTTGGAAAATGTCATCTCAAACTTGGGATAAGTGGTGAATGGCGAATTCCAAAGGATGACTGGATTTCAGTTCACATATTGCTTCAAGAAGGCTGAATCTGGTAGGTCCAACTTTAAACGCGAATTCAATTGAATTCTCCTCCATCCCTAGTCACCTAGTTTACTATCCAACCAAAGACAGATCCTGCTAACAGTACTATTCCCTAATCTTTTATATCACCAAATTTATGATGGGGGACCCGTTGCAGCGTGGAATGCTCCTGTTCAGGGTTCCAGTCAGCCACAACCTTTCCAAAGCTACTCCATTCCGTTCCTCTCCCAAAGCTCACTTTTACGCATCCCCCTCCAAAAAAAGATTGTTTTCTTTGGGGGTTTTGATTACATTAACACTCCACCTTTCCTCTAAAGCACTCAGAGCATCATACACACTTCTCCTCTCTGTTTTATTCTCACAACAACCCTGTGAGGTTGGGCCAGTCTCTGTCTTTCGTCCTAACCCTAATGCCCAAGAGCTATAACCATCTTAAATGCTGTAACCAGATAATATGACCTTGGAGAGCTGTGATGGGTGTGGGTGTGTGCGTGTGGGTGTGGGTGTGTGGGTGTGGCTTTTTTTTTTGGTGTGTGTGGCTTTTTTTGGTGTGTGTGTGTTTTGTGCTGTTTTTTGTTTTGTTTTTTCTTTCTTTCTGTTTTTTACGGGGTGGCATGCAATTTCGTTGCACTTGTATAGAGTTGTGCTTGTACTTGTGCAATGACAATAAATTATCTTATCTTATCTAACCTACTCCACTTAGAGGCCTAGGGGGACTTGAACCCTGATTTCCAGGCTCCTAGTCTGAGCCACTAACCACCAAACCACAATGGCTCACCACATTTTGTACTTCTGCAAATCTTTAGATTCCTCCCCACTACCACCAAGCCTCCAAGGAGCTCCCTCTTCTCTGTAGATGGTGACATTTAGCTACCTAAGGATCTGAAATCAGAGAGAAGGGATCTGCTATTGGTCTATACAAGTGGGAACTGAAACACGATCGTGGTTTGGAGGGTTTTCGTTCGCTGCCCAAACTACAAAAATAGAATCTAGACCAGAGGTCAGCAACCTTTTCCAGCCGTGGGCCAGTCCACCGTCCCTCAGACCTTGTGGGGGGGGACTATATTTTTTTTGGGGGGGGGGGGAATGAACGAATTCCTATGCCCCACAAATAACCCAGAGATGCATTTTAAATAAAAGCACACCTTCTACTCGTGTAAAAACACCAGGCAGGCCCCACAAATAACCCAGAGATGCATCCTATATAATAAAGAGCCTATGTCCCTCCGTAGCTTTCCGTGTGTCAGTGGAAATCGCAAGTGCGCGTGCGCTCCACTGACACACGGATTGGAGCAGGGATTGGAGAGGGGGGGCGTGTCCGAGAGGCGGCGGCGCATGCGCGTTGTCAGTTGCGCCAGCGCCGCCGCCTTGCACGGAGCCTCCTCCTCCTCCTCCGGCCGCCACCACGCTCCTTCTCTGTGCGGCGGCGAACATGGCTGAGGGGCTTCTTCCTCTGCCGCCGCCTCCCGCTGCTGCTGCTGCCGCCATCTGCGCCTCCCTGCCGCCCGGGACACACACACACACCCCGGGACGCCGTGTGAAGCGCAGCGGCGGCGGCGATGGCAACGGCGAGGCGCGTCTTCCACCTCCAGCCATGCGGTGAGCGCCTGCTTTTGCCGGAGCGGGCGGAGGCGGAAAGGAGCTCGGGCAGCCGCAGCAGCCGGCGAAGGTGCCCCTCGCCCGGCGGGGTCACGAGGGACGGGGCAGCAAAAAGAGAGGTCGCCAAATTCGCTTGCAATACATGTGGGGGAGGGACAGAGAGAGCTCCCGCCGCCGCCTTTCTTCTAGAGCCCGTAATCTTTACGGGCTTAATTTACTAGTTTTAAATAAAAGGACACATTCTGCTCATGTAAAAACACACTGATTCCCAGACCGTCCGCGGGCCGGATTGAGAAGGCAATTGGGCCACATCCGGCCCACGGGCTTTAGGTTGCCTACCCCTGATCTAGACTCTGACAAGTGTCTTCATGCAAATCCATCTGCCAGCTTGACTTCCTTATCAGCTGTGTCTACACAGCCCACTCCCCAAGGGGATGAGGTGGAGTTTTGGTCTTGGTTCTCCCTTAAGCTAAAGCACTGTGGTACTCTCCCCCTGCCGATGTCAGACAGTAATAGATGCCGTCATCCTCTGCCTGGACCCCAGAGATAGTGAGGTAGCAGGTGCTGCTTTGGGCATCTTTGAAAGCAGAAAAGCGATCAGGAACCCCCGAGACTTTATGTTGGTTCGATTCATCTTTGTAATACAAAATGCGTTTGGGAGAGCCCTGATGCTTCCGGTGGAGCCAGACGATGGTGTGGCTTGCGATGCTTGTGACGCTGTCACTGGACAGGGTGCAGGGGAGCTGGGTGACATTTCCTGGGGGTGCCAGCATAGAGCTAGGCTGCTTCAGCATCACTTCTGCGTGGCCTGTGGTTGGAAGACACAAACGCAACACGAAGACATCAGCAGGTTGTTTTTAAACCAGAACAGCAGGTACAGAGCATGCTGGTGACCCTTGGACGAGCCTGTGAACTTTCGAGTCTTTCATTCCATAATCCTGAGGTGGGTCACGTCGCTGTCCACAGAGATGCAGCTTTCTACAAACATCAGAGGCTGGATCCATGTTAAGTTAAGCTGAACACATGCCCCACTGAAATCTATTTGATTTGTAGCCCACCCTCCCTCTCAAAGGGCGGCAAACACACAGGCAATAAAACATTTTAACATAATTCCAGTACAGATGTGGACTGGGAAAGATCTCCACCCAAAAGCCCTGTTGGAAGAGGGAGGTCTTCCGCAGGCACCAAAAAGGCAACAGAGGTGGCACCTGTCTGATATTTAACGAGAGGGGATTCCAAAGGCAGGTGCCACCACACTAAAGGCCCTGTTCCTACGTTATATGGAGCAGACCTCCTGATAAGATGGTATCGGCAGAGGTCCTCTCCTGCAGATTGCAGAAATCAATGGGATAAGTTCAACTTAAGTTCCACTGATTTTCAACGGAAAAGTTTGGCTCCAGCCCAATATCTCCATCTGAGTAGCAAGGAGAGGATTGCAGAGATTGTCCCCTATCCAACCGCAGATCCAATTTGCAGTCCTTGTCCATGTGTAATTCTCCATGTGGCAAGGCAATAAGACCTAAGCCTCTGTCTAGGCGTTTAGAACTGAATCTGTAGATTCCAGGAGATTGCCAGTACCTGCTAAGAAAAGACCCAGAAAGCATAGAGCTGGTGGTGCTAGCAGAACCATGGTCTAGCAGCATATACGGAGCAACCAGCCTTTTCAACCCTAGTACAGCTCCCAACCCCACTGAAATCTTTAAGCACATTTAAGTGGTAGAATTTCAGAGGTGGAGCAGAGGCAAAGTCTCGATGCAAATGAGTCCCTCAGGTTGTGGGCATACAAATGTTAGTTTCCTAGCCAGAAACATAAGAAGCTGCCTTATTCTGAGTCAGACCACTGGTCCAACTAGCTCAGGGTGGTCTATACCGAGTGGTAGTGGCCTTCTAGTTTTTCAGACAGGGAGTCCTTCCAGAGCCTACATGAAAATGCTAGGAATTGAACCTGGGGCCTTCTACATGCAGAACAGATGCTGTACCAATGAACTACAACAATTCTTTGATTGAAATAGGGACGTCCTATTCAATAATAATAATAATAATAATAATAATAATAATAATAATAATAATTTTATGATTTGTATCTCATTGATCTGACTGGGTTGTCCCAGCTACTCTGGGCGGCTTCCAACCTATATAAAAACATAATAAAACATTGAACATTGAGCAGTTGGAGGATGGATGGTGGCAAACAGATTGAGGTTGAATCCTGACAAGACAGAAGTACTGTTTTGGGGGGACAGGAGGTGGGCAGGTGTGGAGGACTCCCTAGTCCTGAATGGGTTAACTGTGCCCCTGAAGGACCAGGTGCGCAGCGTGGGAGTCATTTTGGACTCACAGCTGTCCATGGAGGCGCAGGTCAATTCTGTGTCCAGCTCCATCTGGTACACAGGCTGAGACCCTACCTGCCTGCAGACTGTCTCGCCAGAGTGGTGCATGCTCTAGTTATCTCTCACTTGGATTACTGCAATGCGCTCTATGTGGGGCTACCTTTGAAGGTGACCCAGAAACTACAACTAATCCAGAATGCAGCAGCTAGACTGGTGACTGGGAGCGGTCGCCAAGACCACATAACACCGGTCTTGAAAGACCTACATTGGCCCCCAGTATGTTTCCAAGCACAATTCAAAGTGTTGGTACTGACCTTTAAAGCCCTAAACGGCCTCGGTCCAGTATACCTGAAGGATCGTCTCCACCCCCATCGTTCTGCCCGGACACCGAGGTCCAGTGCCGAGGGCCTTCTGGCTATTCCCTCACTGCGAGAAGCCAAGTTACAGGGAACCAGGCAGAGGGCCTTCTCGGCAGTGGCGCCCACCAGATGTCAAAGAGAAAAACAACTACCAGACTTTTAGAAGACATCTGAAGGCAGCCCTGTTTAGGGAAGCTTTTAATGTTTAATAGATTATTGTATTTTAATATTCTGTTAGAATCCGCCCAGAGTGGCTGGGGAAACCCACCCAGATGGGTGGGGTATAAATAATAAATGATGATGATGATGATGATGATGACAACTTCTCCATATAGGGCTGCCTTCAGATGTCATCTAAAGGTTGTATAGTTAATTATCTCCTTGGCTCAGGATGGCATAACTCCATACCCTCCATCATTTCTCTGATGAAAACAGGAACGTCCTAAGGCAGTGGTGGCTAACCTTGGCACTCCAGATGTTTTGGAACTACAACTCCCATCATCCCTAGCTAACAGGACCAGTGGTCAGGGATGATGGGAGTTGTAGTCCCAAAACATCTGGAGTGCTAAGGTTAGCCACCACTGTCCTAAAGAAAAGTGAGAAATTTTGGGAAATTTCAGAAATGGAGACAGCTTCTCTAAATCAGGGACATCCCCAGAAAATATGGACACTTGGGGGGTTCTGCACTTGACCATTTTGATCAGCAGAATTGGCCCTACTACAGTTGCCACATAATGTCCGCTCCACATTTATAATTGTTTAGTGTGGCAGCTCTCACACTTTGGAACTCCCTGCCTATTGAGATCAAGCAGGTGCCTTGACAGCACTCTTTTCGGTGCCTGCTAAGAACATTCCTGTTTAGACAAGCCTATCCAGATGCTTAGAAAGTTGAGGGATTATTATTTTTATCTGCTTAAGTTATTTAACTTTTATATGTTTTAAACTAGTGAAATGGTTGAAGAGGACCCATAAGGACCAGGGTGACCCAAAACCTATAAATCACTCAGAGGTGGAAAGTATTTTTGTTTTTTAAAAAAAAAACACGTAACAAGCTTTATTAATAGTCTTAAAATACATTACATATGTATATAGTGCATCTCTGAAAGTAAATTGAAATTTCAATCATGTAAACAAAAAACGGTGGGGGGGGAGAACCATATACTTGGGAGGAGGTGAAACCCCCCACCCCCAGCTGCCTTATCAGTTTGGGAGAATAGTACTGGGTACCTTCTTTCATGTTTGACATGTTTTGAGAAAGTGATGCATTGGGAGGGGGTGGCTAGTGGGTGATCTGGATGCAGCTAGACTTGAAAGCGGCACAGGTTTGTCTATAAAATCTGACGGTTTGGGCAGAGCTTCTCTGAAGCTCATGCACGGACCGATCGTTCGCAGGGCTGTGTCAAGTGAGGCTACCTGGGGGGGGGGGTGTCGCTTCACCACTTCTTGAGGGATTCCAAGTGACAGATTGAAATGCTTGCTTGGTGTTTTGGAATAAAACATCGCTTGCTGTTTTGGAATAAAAACTTGTGCATTTTGCATTGCTTCTGAATTTTAAAAGAACCGCCTTGCCTTTGGCAAGACACACCCCAACTCTTGGCCCGCAGATAAAAGATTCAGCGTTGCATGTTCGGGAACCAGTAGTCATTCGTGAGAACCATTTGCCCCACTGCCACAGAGAAAGTGGAAGCGCTGGCGTGGCTTTCTCCTCAAGATTCAGCATTTCAGGGTGACTCCCTTACCTACATACAAATAGGGAATGATCATCTCCCTTTGGAAAAAGGCTGGGCAGAATTTGAAGATCGGTTTGTCCAAATCGGCATCGAAAAATTCCACAACTCTCTCTTCATAATCCAGGGAGACCTTGATTTTCCTGGGCAGACGTTCCAGTCTCACCACGGTCCACTTGGGAGAAGTAAAAGCCCAGAGGCAACAGGGCGGAAGAGAGTCACTCGATGAGCCATGGTCAGAATTCCTCTCCTTTCCCACAGCCCAGATCCCACAATGAGGATTAAGGTTGATCTTCCCATTCCCTTCCCTCTGATAAGATTCTCGTACAACCCCCACGACCCATTCAGCCTCTTCCTCCTTAACCTCCATCCCCACCTCCACCACCCACCAATGTCTTCCTGAACCAATTCTCTTGTAGCCCAGGACACAGGGATCAAGGTGAAACCTCTCAGGGCTCCTGGGCACGTCCTGCTTTCCATCTCCCCATCTCACGCTTTTCAGGTCATCAGACACAATGAGGTATGGATATGCTGTGCCTGGATCCAGATTTATACTTCCTGCAGGACAGAAGGAAAGTGGAGATTTGATGAACGTAAAAACAAACCCAGCTCGATCTAATCAGAGACCTATCTTACAGGTGCAGAACTGAGACCTAAGGTCCTGTTGAACTGGTCCTCAAGGTTCTCCCCAGGCCACACCCCTGGAAGGAGTTCCTGGAAGGAGATGTGCATGGATGGAAACAGAGGAAGCTGCCTTATACCTTGGTCCATACAGCACAGTCTTGTCTATTCAGCAGTTCTCTGGAGTTCCAAATTGGGGTGTCTCTTTCCCAGCTCTACCTAGAGATGCTGAGAATTGAACCTGGAACCTTCTGCATTCAAGGCAGATGCTTTAGCTCTGAGCTATGGTTGTTCCCCTAACTACCGGTAGGCTCCTAATTAACCACTGTGAGAACAGGACTAGATGGATTTCGTATTAGGGATCAGTTTGGGACCGCACACCCCCCACACAGACACACACCTTGCCATGCCCCTAAGCACTAGCAAGTCTCTGAGTTCAACGTATTTTCCCGCCCCCTTGTTTGCCCCAATACCTTCCAATTTTTCTGTAATCTTGATCGGAGCAGAGTTTCTCTGTGAGCAAATGTTGAGACTCTCTTCAAAGTTGGGGTGATTAACCACTTCCTCCTCATGTTTGGACCTGGAAGGGAAGATGGACAGCTTTCAGAACCTTGCCCTCCCATACAAATGTGTAGTAAGATCATAAGAAGAGCAGATGCTGTGGGGGAATTAATATATGAATCCCTGTGGACTCACGTGTGTGGGTGAACAACGAAAGAACTGACTAGGTGCCTAGATTCAAAACACAGGGCTAGCACACAGAAAAAGCCCCAGCAGAATTTAAAATCAAGTCACAACTTGTGCATCAGTATAGCATAGGAATAGACTGTTAATCCTGTTTAAAAGTTCTGTTTAGTCCGCTGAAGCAACAGACCTCACTGAACACACCACACACTACTAAGTTTAAAATTATTTACTTACATATTCAAAGGTCTGATACATGTGTTGTTCTGTGTAGAAAATATAGCAAGATAGCTTTAAGCATGTGTTGTAAGCTTGGAGAGCAAGCTTAGTAGCTTAGTTACATCCTCCTTGGTCAGTTACATTGCCCTGGTGGAGGATAATCTGTCTTCTTTTGGGCCCGGGACCCTTAAGCTATTATTATTCATGGACCTTAGGGTCCTCTGCAGGACATACCAGGAGAGGCAGTCCCGTAAATTTGAGGGAGATTTCCTGGTACTGCTCAGGAATTCTAAGAAGTCACAAAATCAGTGCAGTGTTGAAAGATTCAGTCGAACAAAAAATGTACTCCCGTTCTATCCAGACATAGAACCTGTTTCTTGATCTTCAGACCATGCAGAATCGACTAAAAGATCTTAAGAGGTGTCCAAATGTGCAGAGAGCAGGCAGAAAAACCATTTTCCAAAATTTATAGCACATCAGGGTGCCCTTTCTACTAATGAATATAGTAAGAGTCCTGCAGTAATTCCTTTGGCCCGATTTGTGGGATAAGTGATGGGGAAAGCAGAAAAGTGAGGAGGGGGACTGGTGCCGTCAGAAGGCACAGACCCATTACTCAATTTCCAAATTTATGTTTTACATGTAAAAGGTTGTAGGGTAAATCAATGTTGTCAAGGTTAAAAGGGTATTAGAGAAGGATTTCCCACCCTTGCTTTAAATGTTGATTGTACATAGCAGAATTTGTTGCCGTACTTGTAAGAACATGTTGTTTTCAATGAAACAGAATCTGTTCTGTAGTTGTGTGTGTGTGTGTGTGTGTGTGTGTGTGTGTGTGTTTGTATGTGACAAGAAAGAGTTACACACCTGTTCATGGTCCTTCTGATTTCCTGAAAGAGAGAACAAGATAAATGAGGTCTCAGGTACAAGGTCAGAACATACAACAAGTTTGTCCTGGTGAGGGTTTTGTTTGTTTGTTTTTGTCCCTTCCTTGTATGGGGATACCAGTGAATTTCTTCTCAGGCTCAGGAAAGAACACATAGAACCACAAAATTATTCTCTGGCTCAGATGAAAATCCTGGATGTGTGACGCTTCTGCTATCCAGGGAACATGAGAATTCTCCTAAACTCCACATTATGAGCTAAGCAGTGAATGATTCACCATTCTTGAGGGATCTTCTCTTCTTTATTCCCTAGGCCCTGGGGGAGGTGTGGGGACATGCAGGCCCAGGGGCCAAATGCAGCCCTCTGGGAAGCTCTAATTGGCCCCAGCAGTCAAAATGGAAGAGTGCAAGAACTCTGGCCAGGCAGTAGATCAGTTTTTGAATCTTCAAACAGTTTTAATATTGCAACAAATTCCAGTTGAAATAAATTTCTGTTCCAGGACAAGGCCCTAATTCTTCATCAGCTAATTCTTCATGGTCAAAGTGTACCAATGTATCATATTGGTACACTTTGAAACCGAAAACCCAGAAGTAACTGCTCCGGTTTTCGAACGATTTTTGGAAGCTGAACAGCTTCCGGGGAGTTTTTATATACTGTATATTTTTTCCATTGACTTTGCCTACAGCCCTTTGAACCTCGGTTGTCAAACATTTCGGAAGTCGAACGGTCTTCCGGAATGGATTACGTTCGACAACCGAGGTTTGACTGTACCACTTCAGACTAAAAGCGGGCGGGGGGAGGATCTCACCTTGTCATGTCCCAGCTGGGGGAGCCCTACACCAAGTTCTGAATCAGGCTCCATCTGGGGGCAGGGAGTTGGGGTCCTCAGACAAGACTAAGTAGGGGCCGTTCGCAACCAAGTTTAGTCCTCTGATATTGAGGCCAAATGGGTCCCGATCCCAAGAGAAAGGCAGTGCCAGATACAAAGCCAGCCCATTCAGATAAGTGGCCAGTTACTGGTAAGGACTCCTCAGGAGTAAAATCCTCCTACCACTTGTCAAACTTGAGCCATGGGGGTTGGGCAGGGGGTAACAGCTACAACACAGGATTCGAGCCCCTTCCTATCACCATTAGAGTGGCAAAGACTTTCATGGAACCTGGAGTGCAAAAAAAATTAAAGTACAAATATCTAAACTGGTGGGTGGGATGGACAGAACTGCTCTCCATATAGGAATTTTTTTGTAACTCATTTCCCCCTAATACAACATGCCGTATTTTTCGCTCTATAAGGCGCACCTGACCATAGGACGCACCTAGTTTTTAGAGGGGGAAAGCCCCATTTTTTTGAGGATCAGCTCAAATTTCTGCAGCTTATTTTGCAAAGGAGAAAAGCCCCATTTTTTGAGGATCAGCTCAAAGTTGTTGAGCTTACTTTGCAAATGGAAAAAATCCTGTTTTATGGGGTTTAACTCACAGTTCTGCAGCTTCAAGAATGGGAGCCATTTCTACAGTTTCCAGACAGATAATCTAATCAGCCAGTCACATGTCGCTGGGGAAACAGCCTCCCTCTGCAAGGGGGCGGGGCTGGACTGGAATCTCTCTCCCTTATCTCTCTCCCCGATTGTTTGCTGAGCAGCTGCTCAGCAGGCTTCCTTTCAACACCCCCTTCTCTCTTTTTCTTTTTTTTTTAAAAAGCACGATCTGCTTTTGCCCCTGGGCAGTTCAGCTCCAGGGACCACACATTCGCTCCATAAGATGCACAGACATTTTCCCTTACTTTTTAGGAAGAAAAAAGTGCGTCTTACGGAGCGAAAAATATGGTAATTTTGCATTTTCTTTTCACCAATAAATGCACTGCATTTCCCCCTCATATATATGCATTCTGTAGCCTATTTTGTTTTTGGTCGGAGATCTGCATTGCAAAACATCTGGAGGACACAATGTTGGTTGGGGCTTATCTAGACTAGTTCCTACCTGTTCAATATCCTGCAGGAGAACCAATGAGTGCTGGCTGTGCTGTGGCGAATGTGCACACTTGGAACATAGCAATTCTCTGTCTTCTTTGCAGAACAGTCTAAGTTTTTCCATGTGTCTTTCACAGAGTGCTCCTTTGCAGCGTTTGCAGTTTTCTACAAGGCTGGTCAGCTGCCAGTTTGGCCGGTAATTCCCTTTCTGGATTTTGGCTTGGCAGACAGGACATTTCGGTATTTCCTCCCGTGTCTCGCAGTGATGGCTGATGCAGGCCTTACAAAAGTTGTGGCCACAATCCAGAGTCACAAGGTCTGTTAAATATTCTTTGCAAATAGGGCAGTTAATGTCTTCTTCCATAACTACAAGCATTGCCGATTCAGTCGTGGCGGACATCCCTTCCGGTATCATGCTTCCCTGTAATAGATTCAGGAATCTGTAAGAGATTCAGGAACTAAAGTGTTTACCATCTCAAAGGAATGGCCAGGCTACCCAGAAAATGCAATCAAGCAAGGCATTATCAGGTATCCTGGCCAACAGGAGAGAAGCAGCACTCGCAAATTTCTGTCGGAGACCGCCTCTTTCTGTGGTGTATGTATGACGTTTTAGGGGGGGTGGTCTTGGGGAGCAGGTGGCGCTGTGGTCTAAACCACCGAGACTAGGGCTTGCCGATCAGAAGGTCAGCAGTCCGAATCCCCACGATGGGGTGAGCTCCCGTTGCTCGGTCCCTGCTCCTGCCCACCTAGCAGTTCAAAAGCACGTCAAAGTGCAAGTAGATAAATAGGTACTGCTCCAACGGGAAGGTAAACAGCATTTCCGTGCACTGCTCTGGTTTCACCAGAAGCGGCTTAGTCCTGCTGGCCACAAGACCCAGAAGCTGTCTGCGGACAAACGCTGGCTCCCTCGGCCTATAGAGCGAGATGAGCCCCGCAACCCCAGAGTCATCCACAACTGGACCTAACGGTCAGGGGTACCTTTACCTTTACCTTGGGCTACAGGGTAGGCAATTTCAAAAGTCTATATAAGGGCTTGCGCACCATTGTTTGGGGTTCTCCTCCCTCCTGCGTGTGGTGAGTGGGGACCCTGTTGCAACAGTTTATTCTCCTTTAATAAAGGTTAGGCTTACCAGCCGCTTTGCTTCTCAATATACTCTGGTTGGCCTCTGTTATTTTTCTCCTACTGATAGGGAACCCACCCACTTAAGGACTCTATACAGGCTCTGGAATACCCCATAAGAGAAAGGGAGCAGGTGTTTTTTTTTTCTTATAACAGTCAACATACCAAGGGTTCTTAAAGCCTGTACATTTATATCTAAGGCAGTGTTCTTCTGCTGTATTTTTCACAGAAAAAGGTCTGAAATTGTGCAACTCGATCGTGTATTTTTATTTCAGCTTATGCAGGTTTTTTAAAACATGTAATATTTCAAATAGTTTTCTTTTGGACTGTAAGTCTGCCACCACTTACCTAGCAGTAAGCCCCATTAAATGTAATAGGATTTACCTCTAAGTAGACATTTATAACATTGTACAGTGTCACTCTGTGTTCCTAAAAGACCAAGGAAAAGTGTGGGCCCATGGTGAGTAAATTATGAGCAAGCAGAAGGTATCATATGCTTTATTCTGTTTTCAGCTTATTGCAGATTTTAATTACTTTTTGAACGTTTTAAATGCTGTTTAACTGCTTTTATCGATAACTTTATTATTATTTTTGTAAACTGCTTTCTGGTTTGTATGCATAAATTGTATACATGTGAATCAATTGAACTTTTTTAAAAGTAAACAAACCAAATTCATTTCCCTCCCTAGTTTCCTACCTCATTCCCTCGAACCATTGGATCATCACCCTCACAGGAGAGTTCCAGGAGTTCCTCCGGCTTATCGCACCTTCCCTCCTTGCTTTTCGCATCTTCCCCTTCTTTAGATTTCGTGGGTTCCCCTGCATGCCTTGCTAGCTCATGTTTCCGCTTGTAGCTGCCTTCTTTGAAAGGTTTTTCGCACTGAGGGCAACATCCTGCTGCCTCAGAGTCGCTCCAACTCTGGATGAGGCAAGCGTGGCAGAAACTGTGCCCACAGTCTGTAATCACTGGGTCCGAGAAACGTTGGTGGCAAACGGGGCAAGTCGTTTCTTCCTGGCTGAGATTGCCTCCAGTAGCCATGTTTCCTTGAAAAACAGCCTGAAGCCTTCGTTTTTAGAAAGCGAAAACACTCAAATGCAATTTCTGGCAGAACGCCATGATGGGAGTGCCTCTCCAAGCTGTAATTTATAGCATGTCAACAGCTGCAAACCTAGGCTGCAATAAAGAGGGTGAGTGGAGATCTGGTTGAAGAAAAGAGAACAACCAGATACAGACCAATTTTACTCATCTGTTCCGGATTCAGAGGCCCTGGGATGCATTTAATGACACCTTTTTAATTTTGAATAATATATGCTTTTTATAACTGTGTATGTTGTTTTGAGGAAAAAATATTTTTTAAAAAAACAAAAAACTTTATTGATGTTAAAACATTATAACACAAAAGCATACTTTTCACGAAATACATACCAAAAAGAAAGTAAAGTCAATGTTCTATTTACATTTTGAGGAAAAAATATTGTAGTGAGCAATAATAATAATAATAATAATAATAATAATAAATGTTTATTTATACCCCGCCCTTCCCAGCCAAGACTGGGCTCAGAGCGGCTAACATCAATAAAATCACAACAAAACATACAAAACAATAAATTAAAATGCAGGTTAAAATACAATTTAAAGTTTAAAATGCAGCCTCATTTTTAAGTAGCCCACCAATCAAACCATAAAGGAATGAAACATCAGGGTTAAACTGAAACCAACCCAAAGGCCAGGCAGAACAACTCTGTCTTGCAGGCCCTGCGGAAAGATGCCAAATCCCGCAGGGCCCTGGTCTCTTGTGACAGACCGTTCCATCAAGTCGGGGCCAGTACTGAGAAGGCCCTGGCCCTAGTTGAGGCCAGCCTAGCATCCTTGTGGCTCGGGACCTCCAAAATGTTATTATGACTGGTTGGCATCCCTCTGTCCAGGGAAACTATGGAGGTGTGCACCTTTGGGAGTGAAGTCAAACTGTTGCAAGGTTGCAGTGTCTGCTGTGGCTACAGGATACAGGAGAGACATGTTTTGCTACAGCTGAGGCAGAAGAAGGTGGCCGGTTGTCGTGCAACGAATGAATGCAAATACAGTGGTACCTCGGTTTTCGAACGTAATCCGTTCTGGAAAACCGTTCAAGTTCTGAAACGTTCGAAAACCAAAAACTCAAGATCTTGCACTCAGCAGAAGCCACATGGCATGTTCAACTTCTGAGGCGGGTTCGAAAACCGAAGCATTTACTTCCGGGTTTACAACGTTCAAAAACCGAATTTTTGTCAATGGAGACATTCGAAAACCGAGGTACCCCTGTAGTAAGAACAGTAATGACAGGGCAGCTCCTGCCACACGGTCCTAAAGCACATGAATCTTCAAGTTTAGGGAGGCTTTTAATGTTTTATAGATTGTATTTTAATGCTCTGTTGAAAGCCGCCCAGAGTGGCTGGGGAAACCCAGCCAGATGGGCGGGGTATAAATAATAAATTATTATTATTATTATTATTATTCAAGTTGAATTTCACATTCAAAAAGTGAATTTGAATTGTGAAGTTCACATATCATTGCAGGGGGAGGTTTCAAATCTAATTTGTTGTGTAACTTTCTAATATGGATTGCTGTTCATTTCAGATCTAATTCCAGCCCCAGCTGTCTTCTCAGTTATCACAGTGTTCTCCAAGGTTCCCAAGAATGGCCATTATTATTTGTCTTCAAATAATGTTTATTAATTTTCCAAATTATTACAAATCAAACCAAATTAATTTAATTTATTGCAGTTTCTTAAAATCAGGTTTCCTGCTCCTGTTCCAAACATATGATCATCACCTCGCATAACAGCATCAGTGAGCTTCCCAGACCCCACTGGAGAACATTGCCAGGATTTTTGCCTCATAGATCCTGGCTTTCCCCTGTCTGAATCCCCTCGCTGCCCGCGGAGGGCAATGAGCAACCACCATTGACTTGTGACGTAGCCAGAAACCCAACAAAGTGGTCATTATTGACCCCCTGGTTTTGATGGGGCTGTGCAAGGGGTGGGGAAGGACCTAGGAGTCAAAAACAGGGTGGGGGTTGTCAAAAAGGGGGTTTAGGGATGGGAAGATAACAAGGTATAGCATATTCTAACTAGGAACAATGGGTAATTGTGATGGCCTGGGATTCAGACTCAGATGCTGAACCTGAGGGATCGCAGCCTGCACAGGATTCCCCGCCTCCAGAACCAGCAGAGCCAGGGCTAGGGCTTGAGTCTGAAGGGTCCTCACCTGTGCTGGATCCTCAGGTGCAGGCATCAGCTGAGTCTGCTCTGGCTCCTGATGGGGTGGAGGACTCATTGCCTGCAGGTGCTCCACTCTCAGCCCCATCAGAGGAAGCTGAGGTTGCCTCTGGGTCCGGTAACCCTCCAGCCTCTCCCGAGCCGCAGAGCCGAAGGGCAGAGAGGCGAAGGGAACTGAGTTACCGCAGGATGAGTGCTCGCCTCCAGGCCAGGAGAGGCGAGTCACCTGAGGATCGGGGCCGCCCTATGCCTTGGGGCAGATCAAAGCCGACCAGCCCCAGCCCCAAGTTGCGGGAGCAACATTGTTGGTTGCTAGTTCCTGCCAGTGTTCCTGCTTGAGACCTGTCTTGCTTTCCTGTCTGAGTTTCTGACCGCCCTGGTTCTCTGCTTGCCTACCTGTTCCTAACTTTGCCTGACTCCCTGCCCTGCACCCAGCTTCAGCTACTATGGACTGTCTCTATGTTGAACCTTTGACCACGGACCAGACTTGGACCTCTCCTCTTGGGTAACCCACGGGACCAGCACAGTAATATTCAGCAAAATAATTGTGCTAGCATAAAGATGAGTGATAGAGCATGGAGACTTCCCCCCTCCCTCTTCTCCCCCCAATGGGTGCGCTGCATCTCCCCAAATTTGCTCGGAAGGGTTGGGGGTCCCCAGAATAGATTGGGGGGTGGAAGAATGGGGGGGGAGAACATTTTGTTACAGAAGGAGAAATGCATACAGTGGCAGAACCAGTGACTGTGCCCTATGTTGATTACAGCCCTAAGGGCCTCACAAATCAAAGGCATGAGCATGTACAGAGTGTTCCTCCCTTGCCAGTGAGGAACTTCTGCACTTATTAAGATGGATCCACACTTCAAAAGCTTTCCTTATATTTTTACATTTTATGATTCCTAGTAATGGTGGTTGGTGATCAGTACCGTCGTGGCAAATTCAAAAGTGCAAAGCTACGTCAGGATTGGTCACAACACCTTAAAATAATTACAATTAACGATGCATTGCAATGATCAATGCAGATCTCCACATGTTGCTTTTCAGCTAGATCTACTGCTATTTTGCGGGTGTACACAGGCAAATGATTTGGAGTGGTCCAGTATCTTCTTTCGGATTGACTTAAGTTGTGTTTGACTTGAAGTTAACATTGTATATAACAGAACTTGCACATCCTTCTCTTGAAACTGGAGAACTGTCTATTTTCAGTGTTCCCATATGCTTAGCTTTGGAGCATACAGAATAGGGTTGCCATATTTCAAAAAGTGAAAATCCGGACACAAAAGTTGTTGAGCATTTTGGGGTGGGGGGGCAAAGTTGTTGGGGGTTTTTTTGCTAAAAATATCCCCTTTCGTGTTGATGGAGTAAGACCGATAAAAACAGAGACCCTGCTGGAGAAATTGTAATGTGTCTTTGACCCCCAGGTCACTACCCCTCTGTTGATTATCAATAAATGCTGGTTATATGTTGCTATTTCTTGACTTTATTTCATTCAAATTCCTCAGCTTTTGATGGCAACTTGGCCATAAGAACAATAAATAATAATAATAATTTGATTATTTATATCCTGTCCATCTGGCTGGGTTTCCCCAGCCACTCTGGGTAGCTTACAGCATATATAAAAACATAATAAAAAATTAAGTATTAAAAAATAGAATATCTTATACAGACTATAAATAAACCAATAAATCAATAGTATAATAATAATAATAATAATAATAATAATAATAATTAATAATTAATAATAATATTAGTTACAGGTAGGTAGCCGTGTTGGTCTGCCGTAGCCGAAACAAAATAAAAAAATTCCTTCCAGTAGCACCTTAGAGACCAACTAAGTTATTGGTATGAGCTTTCGTGTGCATGCACACTTCTTCAGATAATAACAGTTTACAGTTATACCCAAATTAAAATAGCCTCCAACCCCAACTAAACATTTAACCAACCCCAACTCAAAGAAACAAAACAGGGGAACCAAAATTTTAAAACATTTTAACACATTTTAGCCAGTTGCCCCAACCCAAGTGTTGTTCCAGCAATGTCCCTTCGGCCTCCCAGGAGCCTCTTTTAGCTGTTCAAGTAAGCTCATCGAGTGGTCCATGGACACTATTATACCAACAGTTTAGCATCTACAAATGAAAAGGAAGAAAGGCCAGGAAGAAAAACGGCAAAAATACTTTATTCTCACTTCCCCATTTGAATGAATGTCTGTGCTGCTGAGTCCCTGTCCACACGGCACAGAAATAATCAGTTTCATCTTCCTGCAAGTCCCCAGTGATGGCCAACGACATCGTATTCCCTGATCTAGACCCAGAGAAACGGGCTGGGACACCGGATGCTCTTTTGCTGGTGTGGTAAAGCAACAGCCACGGCGCTTTGCCCAATTTATGCTGGATCCAGAGAGGGTAGTTGTTATCAGTGATGCTTCCGCTATCAAATGTGCAAGACATGCTGATGGTCCCACCTAAAGGAACAGCCTCTGAGGGCTTCAGGGACTGTAGCTGTTGGGTGCTGAGTCCTGAAAAGGAACAAGGCAAGGACAGGTTTAGTGAACTACATCCCACAGTGTAGCAAAATCTGTACATCTGGGAATGAGAGGATGAGGAACACCTGGGTCTGTCTCAAACTACCGGTAGTTTCCCTCACCAATGGAGACCAGGACTGTGGCAAGGAGCAGGCAGCACACCATCATGGGGAGATGCAGAGGATCTTCCCAAAAGAGACCTCTCCTTGGCATCCTCCCAGAACGTCTTAAGCCCTCAGAAGTCAAGAGAACATCCATTGTATGCAAATATGTCATCGCTGTGGTCTAAACCACAGAGCCTAGGGCTTCCTGATCAGAAGGTCGGCGGTTCAAATCCCCGCAACGGGGTGAGCTCCCGTTGTTCGGTCCCAGCTCCTGCCAACATAGCAGTTCGAAAGCACGTCAAAGTGCAAGTAGATAAATAGGTACTGCTCCGGCGGGAAGGTAAACAGCGTTTCCGTGCGCTGCTCTGGTTCGCCAGAAGCGGCTTAGTCATGCTGGCCGCATGACCTGGAAGCTGTACGCCGGCTCCCTCGGCCAATAAAGCGAGATGAGCGCCGCAACCCCAGAGTCGGACATGACTGGACCTAATGGCCAGGGGTCCCTTTACCTTACCTTTACTATGTCAGCCTCTTAATAACTGTCTCAGGGTGCAGGAGGGCAGCAGCTTTGCTAAAAAGAAACCAGCTACACCCTCAAAGTGACTCAAAACACCAACTCTTTCCTAGATCATTGCATTCCCCACCCCCCACCCCATGAAGAGGTACAATATTGTGGTTGCAGTTCTCTCTCTTACACATACATACACACACACACACACACACAGGGCTGGCGCGTCCATTTAGGCGAACTAGGCAATTGCCTAGGGCGCCAAAATGGAGGGGGTGCTGGCCAGCTTGCCCCCTGCCCCCCGCCGCCCCCCGCCACCCCAACCAGCGGTGGAGCAAGCAAACCGCAGCGGCGGGGGGCGCCCGGCCGGCCAGGGGGCGGGGCACCGCTCCGCAACGTGCGTCATACGCAATGACATCACATGGCCCACCCACTCGCCTAGGGCGCCAAAATTGCCAGCACCAGTCCTGCACACACACACACACACACACACAGAGAGAGAGAGAGAGAGAGAGAGAGAGAGAGAGAGAGAGAGCTCAGACACATACAATATCTCCATCTGGTGGCAAGATGTATGAATTGTACAGTTGGTTAACTGCAAATCGATATGGGTTTAGGTTTGTTTTGTTTTGTTTTGAGCTATCTTCAGCTTGAATAACTTACATGTTCTTTCAGATCTGCATGGCCTCTCTTGGGAGGAAATGAAAGGTGCAACAGAAATAACTGATCTTGATTTCCAGGGGGGGTTGAAGACAACAGTTAAGAACAAAGGCTAGATTGTTGTTGTTAATGTGAGAATCTCATCACATCCAGCCTTTGTCCCTGCGCACTTTGAAAGGGGTGTCTCATTAGCTCACTGCCTCTTGCTGTGTCTCCATTTCAGAGAGTGTGAATCAGGTACTCGAAATGCAAAATGACTTGGATTTCTCCCACCCTCCTAAATGGTTAGGATTGGCTAGTTTAAGGGGCAATCCCAGGGCAGGATCCACCTGTGGAATTTGCTGCCAAGGAGTGTGGTGGAGTCTCCTTCTTTGGAGGTCTTTAAGCAGAGGCTTGACAGCCACCTGTCAGGAATGCTTTGATGGTGTTTCCTGCTTGGCAGGGGGTTGGACTGGATGGCCCTTGTGGTCTCTTCCAAATCTATGATTCTATGATTCTAAGAGGAGCAGTTTCGGATGCAGCAGATCTCCAGGCTCGGCAGCTGATTCCCAAGCTCAGCCAGTTGAACTCCCCAGCTGAAGATAAGACTGGCGTAACTGCTCCCACCACCCTTCTGAGTAATACCCCCCCCACCCTCTCACTATATATAAGGGTCTGGTGACTTCTGTTTCAGTGTATCTGAAGAAGTGTGCATGCACACGAAAGCTCATACCAAGAACAAACTTAGTTGGTCTCTAAGGTGCTACTGGAAGGAATTTTTTTTATTTTGTTTCTCCCCAGGGAAGCTCTCCCGGCGCCTTCACTAGACACCTTTAGGTGCCAGGCAAAAACGTTCCTTTTCAACCAGGCCTTTGGCTGACTTGATCTACATCCTATATATACCCTTTTTAAAAATGCTGGCTCTTTTGTGGGGTTTTATTGGGTTGTTGGTTTTTTATTTATTTGATATTTTATGTGAACCGCCCTGAGACCTTCGGGTATAGGGCGGTATAGAAATTAAATAAATAAAATAAATACATAACTAACTTGCTCCTCTCAGCTCAGACAGTCCGGGCTGCTGGGAGCACCTCCAGAGCCAGTCTGAAGGGAGGTAGGAGCGCCCTCTAGAGGGCTTTTTGCGCGGCGCAGCCAAAAGACTGCGGACAGGCTCCGCCCCTAGAGCTCAGCCAATCCCGCCCTCAGGGGGAAGGAGGGAGGGAAGAGGCGGGACTTCTTATTCATAACCTTCCCGTGGGAGGAGGGAAGAAAGAAAGAAAGGAAAACACGCAGGCGCGGTGAGGAGCAGGAAGCGCAGCAGGGAGGAGGGAGGGGCGCGGGGCGTGGCCTCCACCGCCCTCCCGCCGCCGGCAAAGGAGCCCGGCTGCCGTGGCCGCGCGTGCGCACTAGCCCTCCCAGTTAGGCCGCGGCCGCCTCCCGTCGCTTTTTCCCGGCCCGGCCTGCTTCATCCCTCCCGGCCTTGCCTCACCCCGCTGCCGCCGCCGAGATGATGATGATGGCGCTGAGCAAGACCTTCGGGCAGAAGCCCGTCAAGTTCCAGCTGGAGGAGGACGGCGAGTTCTTCATGATCGGCTCCGAGGTGAGGAGGGACCGGGCGGGGCGCGGCGGCCGAGGGAGGCGGGGGGGCTGGAGGAGCGTCGCCTCCCGCCCTCGTTGGGGGGGGGGGCTGGGGTAGGTTTGGGGGGGGAGTCCCAGCCGAGCGGGCGGCGGCGGCGCCTGACGTGGCGGGTCCTGTGGCTGCGTCCCCTTGCAGGTGGGCAACTACCTGCGGATGTTCCGGGGCTCCCTGTACAAGCGCTACCCGTCGCTCTGGAGGCGCCTGGCCACGGTGGAGGAGCGCAAGAAGATCGTCGCCTCTTCCCACGGTGGGTGAGCAGGGGGGGCAGACCCCCAACCCAGCCCCCCACACAGTGCCGGATTTACCTATAAGCTAAACAAGCTGTAGCTTAGGGCTCCACTCTCTTGGGGGGCCCCCAAAAAAATTTGAGTCTTTGTAAATTGTGTTTCCGAAGGAACTTTTGTTATTGCCAAATGCCAATGTGTTTGCATTATTAAGTTACGAATAAAAAAATCATTTTAAGTTAGAGCTTCATAATTATTTCACTGTTAACATACTTCTTGAATTGTATTTCACTATTAATACACTTCTTACTTGTATTTCAGTTCAACAATTACTTTGGTAAAATACATATTTTGTTATGTGCAAATGGCTTTAGATACCTGTTAGGTCCACAAATTACCATATAGCATATATTCAACACAAAAAGCAGTGACAATTTGTTGTTGACAAAGGACAGCTGGGCATATAAAGGGCCTCATTACCTTCAGTAGCTTAGGGCCTCATCAAACCTAAATCCGGCCCTGCCCACATACACCACCCCTCCGCCCGCTGCCCAGCCAGCCCCTTTTCAGAGCCCACCCCCCATTGGCTATGCAACCTCAAGCAGTGGGAGGGTTTTGGGGGGGTTGCAGCCCTTGGGGAGGTGTGCTGTTATCGTCTCCCATCCCTAACTCCCCACCCCACCTGCCAGCATTGCAAGGTCCCCGGCATCAGCATCTGCCCCTTTGACGTTTTCTTCTCTCTTCCCCACAGAAAACCAACGGAGTCACAGTCCCAGAAGATGTAAGTCAAAACTCGGGGGTCTCTTCTTCTTACTGAGGCTCCGCTTTGCTTGCGCCGAGTCTTCCTGCAGTGTCCTAAGGGCTACCCGATATATGCTGGATTTGCTTTGCCGCCTCCTTGATTTTAAGATTTTCTGGTCTTATCCCAGGGTAGAGGTCAGGGAGTGTCACGTTGCTTTTTGACTAGCAGGGATGTCTTCCCTGGAGAAGAGCATCTCCCTCTTCCTGCAGGCCCTTGGATTCCAGCACTGTGCCCAAACGCTTGTCAGCATTTCTAGTAGCTCTTAGATATGCAGCTTTTTTCTTCTCAAGGGTATAGAGGTGGAAAAGAACGATATTGCCTTGGGTTTAGCAATCTAGTATGCAAGCCAATTGGGGAGAGGGATGCACCTGCCGCTCTGCTGGTGCTAAATCCTCACTCAGCTCAAAACAGTAAAAAGATAAATCCCAGCCACCTTTACATCCCCTCAGTATAGACTTTGGGCCGGTTCTGATTTCTTTGAATCAGCCCTGTGAACTCTACAGGATATCCTTCCGAGAGTGTGTCTGGAGTTTGCCTCAGGGACTGGACAGCATAGGTCTCTTAAAAGATTTTTGAAGGGCAGGGATGTGCTATATTCTGCCTAACCTGAAAGCGACTTGTGTTCTTCAAGTGTTTGCAAAGGGGGGAGTTTTTGGCTCCGTTTTGTGAAAGCTACTTGTCAGAAACTCAGGAGAAAGGGGGCCAGGGAAGCTCACTTTATTCTATGGGAAGTCTGGCTCCAGCCCATGCAGACTATTGAAGGGACCATGAAATGGGTGACTGCATCTCTTAGCGGTAGAGGGAGAATCTCCTCGCCTGGCAGATGATACCCCTCATGATCCACACCACTTTCTCTTCCTCCCTCTCCTCTTTTAGATCACGGTTATACCACACTGGCCACAAGTGTGACTCTCTTGAAAGCCTCTGAAGTAGAAGAGATCCTGGATGGAAATGATGAGAAATACAAGGCAGTCTCCATCAGCACTGAGCCTCCTACCTACCTTAGGTAGTTACGTATTTATATATTGCCTTCCCCCTGAAGGAGCTTGGGGTAATGTGCATGGTGCTGCTGCTCCCACATTTCATCCTCACAACAAGCCTGTAGGCTAAGAGTTGGTGACTGGCCAAGATCACCTAGTGAGCTTCATGGGCAAGTAGTGATTCGAACCAGGGTCTCCCCAGTCCTAGTCTGATGCTCTAAGTACTATACCATAGTGGCTCTCCTTTCTGGGAAAGGAAAAGCCAAACAAGGCGGAAAGAAAGAAACTGTGTGAAGAAAGAGCCTCACTGCCCTCACAGCATAATGAAAAGTTCTAAAAGTTACTCACTTTAACCAACAGCTCTTGATTTTCCGGTCAGTGGGATCTTGGGTTGTATTAGTAACATGTAAAAAGGTAAAGGTAAAGGGACCCCTGACCATTAGGTCCAGTCGTGTCTGACTCTGGGGTTGTGGCGCTCATCTCGCTTTATTGGCCGGGAGCCGGCGTACAGCTTCCGGGTCATGTAGCCAGCATGACAAAGCCGCTTCTGGCGAACCAGAGCAGCGCATGGAAACGCCGTTTACCTTCCCGCCAGAGCGTTTCCTATTTATCTACTTGCACTTTGACGTGCTTTCGAACTGCTAGGTGGGCAGGAGCAGGGACCAAGCAACGGGAGCTCACCCCGTCACAGGGATTCGAACCGCCGACCTTCTGATCAGCAAGCCCTAGGCTCAGTGGTTTAACCCACAGCGCCACCTGGGTCCCTTAGTAACATGTATAGTCTGTGTTATTTGAGTCACTATAATTGCAGCGTGTTGCAGATGGAGGGTCATGGCCTTGAGGTTTGTGTCCATACACTCTCACACACATACAAATGCTTAGGTTCTGAAGATTGTTCCCCATTCACCAGTGGTCTCCTCCTCCTAGAGAACAGAAGGCAAAAAGGAACAGCCAGTGGGTTCCCACCCTTCCCAACAGCTCCCACCACCTTGACGCTGTGCCATGTTCGACCACCATTAACAGAAATCGGATGGGCAGAGACAAGAAGAGAACCTTCCCCCTCTGGTAAGTTTGTTGCTGGCTCTTAGGAAGAAGTGAGGGAACACTGACACACAAGGTAATGCTGCTGAGTCTGTGGACAGAGGAAGCCGGTGTGCAGATCTGAGGGCTGGGGCTGTCATAGAGTCGACCCGCTGAAATGAGTGAACATGACTAACTTCGGTCCATTCACTTCAGTGGGTCTACTCCCAAGTGGAACTTGGTTGGATGCAACCCTGAGTTTGCCAGTATTGGTCCTTCTCTTCAGAATGGGGCTAATCATCAACTTCTAGCAGAGAAGCAAAATCAAATCAAATATCTTTATTACGGTCCAAGACCAGAAAGCAATTTGTAAAAAATGTGGTAATGTAAGTTGTATTGTCTTACAAAGAAAAAATAGAAATGCAAGCCAATTCATAGAATTGGTGCTTACATTTAAAACCATATTTCAGCCTCTAAAGTTTAAAATTTAAGTTCATAAGTCTCTGCTGTCTATTATTGGACCATCAGGGTTACATTTCGGACCCCATTGCTGATATCACTGCTCGTCTTATTCTTGTCGCAATGTGACTGTATTTTGCCACGGGCCTTATAATTTCGGGATTTTATCAGCCAGGAGGTGTCTAATATAGGTATCATCTGTACTACCGGGTAGTTTCCTCAGAATCGGTTCAATCAGCTCTTTTCTTGAGTCTCGATATAATGGGCAGTGTATAGCAGAGAAGCAGGATGTGACTGCAATTCTTCCTTCATATACTCCCGTCCTTTAGTTGGAACACTGGGGCAAGGCTTGATTTTGGGAGCTCAGATTTGTCTAGGAAGCCCTGCTCTCCTCCTGGGAAGAGTCCTCCTTATCCCCAATGCGGCATGCACTCTGTGCATGTTCTTTTGTTTCCTGGCTCTTCCGGTGGAAACAAGCTCTGGGCCTTTGAACTCTCATGCTTCTTTCCCCCCACCACCCACATGCAATGAACAGCACCGTTCCTGCCTCCCCAAATGGCTCTGTCCTGCCCCCCTTTTGTATTTTAGCTTTGATGACCACGACCCGGCCGTGATCCACGAGAACGCCTCCCAGCCGGAGGTGCTGGTTCCCATCCGCCTCGACATGGAAATTGACGGGCAGAAACTGAGAGACGCTTTTACATGGAACATGAATGGTATGTAGAGGAGAAGTGGACAATCCAACGTTATATAAAGTGTGACCTTTCCTAATGCCTTATAGTTCAGCTGCTCCACTTCTGAAAAATAGCAGAAACAAAATCCAGTGGTTGTAGAAGTTGCTGGTGAGGCAGCAGTTCAAGAAGGGAGTTTAATTTGGGGGCTAGTTTTAAGGGTTGGGCAAATGCTGTGGGCTGCATCCTGGTCAAATGTGCACTGCCAAGAACCCCCTGGATCTCCTTGAGACCATTACAGGCTGCTTGTTCACCCGTCCCTGGTCTGGCACAGCAGAGATAAGCAAGGAAACAGCTGCAGGAAAGATGTTGTTGTAACAGGCATCTGGTGGCTACTCTCTGGATGCTGGACTATGTGGGCCTCTTTGGCCTGATCCAGCAGCTCAGACAGTAGAGCATGAGACTCTTCATCTCAGGGTTGATTCCTGCACTGCAGGAACTCCCTCATGGTTCCTCCCAACTCCACAATTCTATGTTTCTTTGGTCTTGTACAGAGGAAAAGGGGAGTAGCTGCCACTGCCTAATTATTCATAGATTTGTCTGTTAAGCGAGTAGATGGGAGCAATGCTGAGCCAAGAAGAGGCGGGGGGGGGGGACAGAGGCAGATTCACTGAGGGGGGGGGGTATCTTAACAAGCTCCCTTTTGTAGGCTGCTTAAGATCCATCATTTTAGGTAAGCAAGCTGCAAGATATTAGACAAGAACCATGGCAATAATCTGGATTTCTTTGCTTCCGTCAGAAAAGCTAATGACCCCGGAAATGTTTTCGGAGATTCTCTGCGATGATCTGGATTTGAATCCCCTGACCTTTGTCCCGGCGATCGCATCAGCAATACGGCAGCAGATTGAATCTTACCCTACAGACAGTATTCTGGAGGACCAGTCAGATCAACGCGTCATTATTAAGGCAAGGAGAGCTAGACACAGTTGGTTCTGAAGGTGACTCTCCTGCTTGAGACACACCACGATGGATTTCCCAGTGATGAGTTCAAGTTGTACCCAAAGTAAAGGAGGACCTGCCAGTGGGGGCTATATGCAAATTCCTTACCACTTATAAGGGAGGGAAACGAGGAAGCCATTTCCATTTTCCTCATTAGTCCACACCAAGGCGGGGTGGGGGCAAGGGGTTGGCTTAAGGGCATTTGAAATATAGGATACTCAGTTGTGGCATTTGCATCTAGCTCAACATCCATGTGGGGAACATCTCCCTGGTAGACCAGTTTGAGTGGGACATGTCTGAAAAGGAGAACTCCCCGGAGAAGTTTGCCCTGAAGCTGTGCTCAGAACTCGGGCTGGGCGGCGAGTTCGTCACCACCATCGCTTACAGTATCCGGGGGCAGCTGAGCTGGCATCAGAAGACGTACGCGTTCAGGTAAGGGGTGCAACTGGCGCTTCTGTAGGATTGCAAAATTGGGGGGGAGGTAGAAAATCCTATACTGTTTGGCTATCCTGACCACAAGGCTCCAGCTAGTGTGTAACAGAGGCTCATCTCATAGTCTACTGCCTGCTTGGCTTCGGGCGTGCTGCTGGTTCTTTGTGTGATGCCCCATGATGGATCTGGCTTCCAATTAAAGCACATGCCCAAGTTCTCCAGGCTTTGGGGCTGAGCTGTGTTTCTTCCCCCTGTTCCAGTGAGAACCCCCTGCCAACGGTGGAGATCGCCATTCGTAACACTGGGGATGCCGACCAGTGGTGCCCTCTACTTGAAACCCTGACGGATGCAGAGATGGAGAAGAAAATTCGAGACCAAGACAGAAACACAAGGTGCGCCTTCCCCTGTGGATTGTGTACTGCCCTTTTTGTCAAAGACATGAGCTGAGAAGGGGAAGGTTTTGTTTTGCTTTGTTTCTCCTCTTGTGACTTTGCAAGCATCTCTCGTTTACTATGCAAGCTGAACTCCAGACCTCGGCAAGAAGCACAGAGGTCCCATTAGGTTACTCGGCCATTACAACTTCCCACTGCAGCAAATGCCGCTGGTTGGTCGAAGTGGCACTTCTTGGAAATGTTTCCTTATAGATATCATGGGGTGGCATTGGAAGTTTTTTTGGGGGGGTTCCACACCCACCTGCGGTCGCGGTCTAAGCTAAAACAACCCCCCACGTCTGCTGCTGCTATTGCCATCGCTGTTCGTGACGGTTTGTTTTCTTCCTTGCAGGCGGATGAGACGTTTGGCTAACACAGCTCCAGCTTGGTAACCCTCCTGAAGTGGACAAGAGGATTCAGCCTCCAGGCTGTGTCCATGAGGAGCCAGGCAAAGGGCAAGCATTTGTTTTGCTTTCTATGCCCACCTGGGGACTGGCGGTACTTGCATTGGCTGGCCCAGCAGACCAGAGGGATGGTGACCTCTCCACCTCGTGGGTACCTGTCAAACAAGGGGTCCAATAAAGACCTGTGGCAGCTGTCTGAGCCCTTCTCCCTGCCCCCTCCCCCAAAAACCTTAGGACAAGTTTTTAAATAAATGAAATGAATAATAATTTTTGTTTGTCAGGCCTTCTCTGATGTGCATTCCCAGTTTTCTTTCCTGCCTTTGCCTTCCAAGTCTACTGCCTGCTTGGCTTCGGGCGTGCTGGGGATGGGGGAACCTTGGCTTCCCAGATGTTGCTGAACTACACCTTGCATCAGTCCTTACAAGCACAGTAAATGGGCCAAGCATGATGGGAGTTGTAGTTCAGCCACATCTGGAGCCCCAAAGGTTCTCCCCCCTCCTAGTCCAGACTAGCACTGATGATCTTCTGTTTATTATTATTTATTATTTCACACAGCAGCAGCTTCTTTCTTTTTCTCCAGCCCATCCTTCTGTACAAAAGAGGAGGGGTGCTGTTAGAGAAGGGTGTTGTTTCTTGAAAAGGTATAGCGGTAGCTAGCAGCTTGTGGCATCTTTCACAAAGGAAGAGTCAGCAAATCTGCTTAGCTTTGTTTTAGTACTTGATGTTAAAGCAGCAAGGTTAGAGTTGTTTTTAACTCTTAAAATGTGTCTGTACAGGAGTCAATCTGTTCTGCCTGCTCTTAGCAGAATGAGCCCGGTGCAGTTTCTGAATATGTCTTAAAAGCAACAACAGGAACAGTCTGTGTTGGGACTGTTGCAGGAGCTTTTATGTTAAACCGAGTTTTATGAAACATGATCTCAGGCACTTTAATTTCTGCCTGGGAATAATGTCAAGGCTCAGGACCCAGAAAGAAACAAAAGATGTAGTAGTCAAGAGACAAAGAGATTTTGGATTCAGGTCTCGCTTTAATTAGCCCCACTCGCCCAGAGTTTCTTGAGGCATTGGCTTGTATATTTGCAGCCACAGCTGCAAAACAGGAGAGACTCCTGAGATCCAGAGCTGTAACTTTAAAGGACACAGTGGCTATGCACTCTATTCTGCTTCCCACATTTATTACTTTTACAGAGGTTGAAATAAATTGGCAATACAGTGGGGTGGATAGGGGAATGCTGGAGAGGCAGGTGGTCAGGGCGGCACGTAGACTTCTCATGGAATTAGTACTGGCTGCACAAGGACTGCCCATTGAGGCCTGAGATTAGGCCCAATTCTGGGTCAGATCCAGAGTCGAGGCAAGGAAGACAGCCTATCTTCTTGGATCCAAACAGGCCAGCAACAGGAGATTGGATTTTTGGTTTAACGTGGAAGTTGACGGGGTGCAACGCTCAGCATCTGCCCAGTTGCCTTCTGCCTGTAGTTTGTCCAGTGCAAATTCATCATCTTCTAGTCCTTTACAGCATCTGGCACATAAACAGACTTCCCCCCCATCCTATCCGCACCACTAGAGGACAGCTTAGCAGCAGAAGGGAATTGGAGTGGCAGGAGAATGCAACCCACCCAGCTGTGGTGCTGCTCAGGGGGGCCATCCACACACCTGTCCGTGCAGAACAGTCTCAGTCTTAGCAGGCAGAAGGGACCTGCTGTGCCGTCACTATTGGGGCTCCTGTGGCAGGTTTTGGTCTGGAGCAGGCATAGGGTGGTCTTCCGGGAGTGGGTTGTAGTTGGGGTCCTCTTCGGGAGGGTCAAATACCAGCTTTCTGCGATGGGAAACACCAAACACAAAATGAGATCCATGCCGCAAAGACAAAACACACTTTTCCCTACCCTTGGGAGAGGAGCATCGTCAAATGAGCTTGCTTGCTTGTTTTTTGTGGGAGGCTGTTATGCAAAAACAGGTCCCTGTTCTCAGACAAAACAGCACCGAAAAGCACGTCAAGATCTCTAAACATGCTCTAAATCTAAGCAGGACCAGAAACATTTAACTTAATGGGATGGACCTATAAGAAAAGGAAGGGTTTGTGACTGGCAAGCTGCATTGTAGGAGCAGTCTGCCTCTCTTGTAATATGGGGTGTGGGTGGGGGGCTTGCTGGGACCTGCTTTGCCTTGCCAAGTGTTGTATGGCACCAAGCGTACACCAACGAGGCTCATTGGTGGTGTTTGTCTCATTCGTTTTTAGGTGTATACCAGGCACGTCCAACAGGTAGATCGTGATCTACCGGTAGATCACTGGACGTCTGTGGTAGATCACTGGCTCCCCCAAAGAAGCTGAGCAACTTTGGCTCCCCTAAAAAAAACTCAATATTTTTGCCCTGCACCAGGGCACCAAACAGGGCTTTCCTTCTCTCTAAGAAAAGCTCAGCAACAACTTTGACCTGAATGCCTAAAAAATGGGGCTTTCCTCCTCCCCAAAAAAGCTCAACAACTTTGACCTGAACCCCCAAAAAGGGGGTAGATCACTGCCAGTTTTTAATTCTGTAAGTAGATCACAGTCTCTTGGGAGTTGGCCACCCCTGGTGTATACTACCAAAATGTACGTGTAGTCCTTTTCCATCTCCTTTTATGCCTGCTCTGTTCCTTCAAACACTGAAGATCCTCCCTCTCCCCATTTTCTAGTCAAGGCAGGACAAAAATGCCACATCTGCGTCCATCATAATGCTGCCTCTTCAGGTGCTTCTATGGTCGAATGAGGGTGGCCTGCCTGGCTTTGTAGGACTGCCTGATAAAGTTGGTGGTTTACTTACAGGAATCCTGGTGTTAATAACAACTTTTTCCCTCCAGGCTGGTTGGGAAAGACATCCTCCAGGAAGTAATAGACGTGACCCACGGCTATTCCTACAGGAGAAACAAAGGTCTGAGAAGCTACGATCTAGATCTCTTTTGCCAGTATAGCTAGAGGCAATGGCTTCGTTTCCATAGCCCACCACTCAAATACATTTCCCTTGGTGCCCTGCTGGATTGTGACAATTTGCCACCAGAATCTACTGCAGCATAGCAGCAGTTTAAAGAGAAGATGAGGCATGAGCCCTGTAAATTGACTCTTCTTAAACCCTACAGCAGCAGGCATAGGCAACCTTGGCTCTCCAGATGTTTTGGAACTACAACTCCCATGATCCCTAGCTAACAGGGCCAGTGGTCAGGGATGATGGGAATTGTAGTCCCAAAACATCTGGAGGGCCGAGGTTGCCTATGCCTGCCCTACAGGTACAGACACTGATTTCAATAAGGTAAAAACACCTGCATTTGACAACTGATTGGGATAGGATAACACTCTTAGGGTCATTGACCCAGCAGCGTAGCCTCTGGCCAATAGGAAACAGAATCTCTGCCTCTGCTTCCACCTTCTCAGGATGACAGCATCTGTTGGGTCACTAGTGTGTGCTGTCAGAGCTGGGGGAGAAACCTGCTTTCAAAAGCAGGAGCACCAGGGGACTTTACTATGTGCTATCACTGCACAAACCCATCCTCTTTTTTCTCCCTAACGCCCCCCCCCCCCCCACAAGCCAGCCACCTCCACCCGGTCTTAGGACGTGCTGCTGTGGAGAAGAGTCCTATCTCCTAGGCCAGGCATGGCCAAACTTGGCCATCCAGCTGTTTGGGGACTACAACTCCCATCATCCCTAGCTAACAGGACCAGTGGTCAGGGATGATGGGAACTGTAGTCCCAAAACAGCTGGAGGGCCAAGTTTGGCCATGCCTGTCCTAGACTGTCCCCAGGAACTGCACTGCCTTGCCTGGATATCCCCTTTTTCTAACTGCTTCCCAAACCAGGCCCTGATCCTGTGGATACAGCCATAGCTAGCTGCAAGCCTTGGAGAAGCCACCTCCAGGCACTGACTGGGTGTTTTGCCTCATCAACACCCGCATATAACACTCCTAAAAGAAAACACCTTGGAAAGCTACACAAGCATCATCAGCATGTTACCTTTCACAGCATCTGAATAGTCCTCAAGGCAGCAAAGCAACTATCTGCAAGGGAGCTGCAGAGGCAGCACAGCCCTCACCTGGCAAAGCCTTTGTGAGCAGTGGCGTAGCATGGTTTGCCAGTGCCCGGGGCGAGGAAAGTATTGTACCCCAAACTGGTGTCTCCATGCAGCCTTTGCTGCTGCTGCTGCCAGAGGTGTGGAGCAGCGGTGGGACATGCATGCGCAGCTCCCTGCCGCCGCCACCACTGCAAGTCTTACCACCTGCCCGCCTCCCCCACCAGTGGGGGGACGCCGCCTGGCCAAGGAATGCAAAGGCCCGTCCTCTCCCACCTCCTGCTTGGCGTGCTGCTCAGGTGAGGCAGGCAGGCAGGACAGGGAGCTCCTCCAGCTGGGGTGGCAGCTGTAGCGGTGCGCCCCTTTAAAAAATTGAACATGGACAATTACCCCGGTAGCCCCAGCCCCGTGCTACGCCACTGTTTGTGAAAACCAGCTCCTCACAGATATACCGAGAAACTCTGCAAGAAGAGGAAGGGCCCGCCCTCACCTAAGAGGTCAATGATGATGGAATTGCCCAGCAGCAGTGAGAAGCCCATCAGGACCCAGGGCAGGAAAGGCGCCTGGAAGTTCAGCAGCCCAAAGAAGTTCATGCGGATATAGGGATTCCTCCGGCTCCACACGTAAACCAGCATGATGGTGAAGGCCTGGCCCAGGAAGAAGAGGCTGGCAAAGAGTCCAAAAAGCTGAGAGCTACAGAGTCAAGGCGGGGGGAGGGAGAGTCCGAGGAAGGTCACAATTTAAAAATGCAATATTAAAACAAAATACCACCCTAACCTCTTGGCAGTGGAACTACCAGAAGCACTCCCTCTGCGGATCTTAATGCCCGAGAGGGTATTGCAGATCTTGCGATCCTGCAGATACTTGGGGGCAAAGTTGTTTTGAGCTCTAAACACTACTGAGAGCACCTTGGAATTGGGTCCAGAATAAGGCTGGGCGATATATTGATATATCATCCAAAACCAGTTTGAAGTCCATATTGTGCCAATCTGTTTCAAAAAATTTGACCTGGCAATATATCGTGAATCGTGTGTGTGCTATGCAAAAATCACGATGCAGGAAAAACCATGAAGCCGGCCCATGCCTCTAGATAGCTTCATCCTTATTCCAGACATTGTGATATATAGGTATTTCGCGATGTTTAGCTGGTGATATATCACAATGTTGAAAAACCAGCTATCGCCCAGCCCTAGTCTAGAAGCAAACTGGCAACCAATGCAGCAGTTTTAAAAACAGATTGTGTGCGTTCTAAAAGGAACCCAAGCCTTTCATGATCCTTCAGAATGGACAGGGTGGCTGCCCCTTTGCCATGGTCCCAGGTGAGAGCAAAACCAATCCGGAAGCAGAACATGGAGCAAATCAACGGGAAAGGATACTGTCATGAGAAACCCTCCAAAGAGGAACATGAAGATGAAATCTGCAGTCCTTCCACGGAAAGAGCCTTCTTCCAGCATCCGGCAGTATCTGTACCTGTGAGCAGGCAGCAATGGAGGGAGGTAGTAAAGGAAACTAACAGATGGATGGGTGACTAGGCAGAATGGCCCTAGGGCTAATGCAGACACAAGTCATTTTACCACAAAAACAGCCATTTGGGCAAGGCGGGGGGGGTGCAGATCTGAACCAAACCACAGAGCCTTTTACCTTGAGGGAAGAAGGTTGCCCAGCAATCTGCAGAGACTAACTCCATAGAGGCAGCACCTTTGGCCCTGCTGCAGCACAGTGTGAACTTGGCCAGGGATTTGGCTTCAGAAGGACTGGAGATTCATTTGAAAACAATAGCAACTTGCATACCCTAACCTTGAGCAGCCCTTGGCTAGAGGACAGCAGGACATACATGGAGGTCCTCCTTTTTGGGGTGCCCCAACTGCACATTTCATAAGTATACACAGGAGTTTCCAATGCTCTGGGGAAAGCATCTTGATAACAGGCTTTCAGTCCTAAGAAGAGAGATTTTGTATGTTATGGTTACTAGGCATGGAAGTTTCTGATCTCATCACCATTCATTCATCTCAGCAATGCCCTGCTCCAAAAGTATGAGGGGGGTGGGGTCTGAATACCCCTATTACTGTGGCACAGATCAAATGCTCTCCATCTATTCCAGTTCCTGACTTGGGCCAGGCTTCCTTCTAGCAAGCTGAGATTTGCCTTGTTTCCCATCTGAGCTGTGCAGCTAAGTGAGCTTCCAAGGCCTGGGAAGAAAATTCCCACCAGATGTAAGAGTTCTGAGTTTTGAATTTTACATCTTGGACCAGATTTGATACTTTGCTCTACAGTTTAATGTGGTAGTTTGTGTGCTGCTATTTAACATGCGCAGCCCTCGTTTCCCTCCCAGTCTATGAACTGGGGGATAGTCCTTGCTCACACGTTCTAGGTGGGCCACATGATCAGAAACTGCTGTGAGAACTGCAGCTAAGAGACCATGTGAATTTTGGCTCTTGTTACTTTTAGGATTCTGCTCTCCAGCTGCTTTTTTTGTCTTAAGGGCTGTGTTGTTTACCCATGCAGACCTTCAGAGGCAAAGGACAGGTCATGCTGCTGTCAGGATAAGCCAAGAACACTTTTTGAAAGGGGCAGAGAGAGCGCGCAAGAAAAAGTAAGGTAAAGGTAAAGGGACCCCTGACCATTAGGTCCAGTCGTGTCTGACTCTGGGGTTGCGGCGCTCATCTCACTTTATTGGCCGAGAGCCAGCGTACAGCTTCCAGGTCACGTGGCCAGCATGACAAAGCTGCTTCTAGCGAACCAGAGCAGCGCACGGAAACGCCGTTTACCTTCCCGCCAGAGCGGTACCTATTTATCTACTTGCACTTTGACGTGCTTTCAAACTGCTAGGTTGGCAGGAGCTGGGACCGAGCAACGGGAGCTCACCCCGTCGCAGGGATTCGAACCGCCGACCTTCTGATTGGCAAGCCCTAGGCTCAGTGGTTTAACCCACAGCGCCACCTGGGTCCCTGCAAGAAAAAGTAGTCAGGGTCAAAGGATACAGAAATATCATGTTGAAGAAGAAGCTGAATCCCAGCGGCCCAAAAAACAGGAAGTTGGTGATGAGCCGCCAGATCTGCAAGATAAGGAAAAAAGAAAAGAGCACCAGGTGGCCAAATACAGCACCAACCCCAGCCTCCTCCACCAGATGCACACACAGTCTTCTTGCCTGTTGCTCGCTTCCGCCAACACTTCCTGAGAACTCCCCAGTCCCCAGAAATAGGTCCTTTCTGAGGCGAGCATGGGACTGCCAAACAGCCACTGCAAACACATCCTGCCCTGAGGCTGCTAAGCAAACGGGGCAGGGCCAGGCCTCACCTGGAACTTCCTGAAAATGAGATCCGGATTGAAATACAGCTGGAAAGGCGTGATGAACTCCAGTTGCTGCAAAATACAAAAAGGCAGGCAATGGCGGGCTGAGCCGGGATCCTGGGCGCACAGTGCCTGCCTACCTCTGAGGCTGCCAATGCTCAGAGGGGCTTTCCAGGCTGCCCTCGTCCGCCCTTCATCCCAGCTGGTTCCCAGGAGGAGGAGAGGCGTGCAATGCCGTTCGCGTGCAATCCCCACTCGGGGCAGTAGAGCCCAAGGGTTGCTGGCAAGCGAGGGAACGGAAACCGCCACCCCGGGCCCGAGGCAAGGGCGATGGGGCTGCCGCCGTCGCCCCAGAGCCACCCTCGGGCCGGAAAGAAAATGCGCTCCATACAAGGCAGGCGGGCATCAGACCGGGCGGGCTGTGGCTCTCCCTGTTGGATCTCCGCCTGCCTGCCTCCCTTTCTCTCCCCCCTCACTCCCCAGCGATTACCACGGCAGCGGTGGTGATGACGCAGGCGGTGGTGTAGGCGCGCGTCACGGCGGGGATGCCCAGGTACTCCGCGGCGAATCCTTGGTAGGCCATGGTGGGAGAACGAGGAGAACCAGGGCAAGAGCGAAAAGGGCTGCGCGCCCTTTAAGGTCGGGGCTCCCGGAGCGGCCAAGCCCCTTCGCTTGTCAAGCCACTGATAGGGCGGGGAGATGAAGCAGGGGCGTGGCGGAAAGAGAGCGCAGCCACTCAGGAGCACTCACAGGCGCACCAACCAGGAAAGGGCTGAAGGGATATGCCACTCTCTATGGAGCGGGGCAGGGCAAGTAAGGAGTGACAGGTTTCGAAGCAAATGGCATTGCGCGAGCTGTGTTGTTGTGTCGGGGAAAGAAAAAGCCACGTGTCCGTGGCCGGAGGACGGTCGGCCAATCAGCAAGGAGGCGTCTATTTGCTGGACCCATCCGTTGCTATGACTGCCTCTCTGTGGGGCCACGGAGACATAAAGTGTTAGAGGCGTTTCATGGAACGGATAGGAGATTTTCGAGCCTAAATGGAGAAACTCTCGGAATTTCGCTGGAGGAATCGAATGCTGCGCGCGCGCACTAGACATGCAAAGCACGTGGCTAAGGTCCCAAATAATTCTGGGAACTATGGTTTGTACAGGGTGCTGGGAATTGTAGTTCTGTGAGGGGAGATCAGTTCAGCAGCACCAGGCGGAGGCACAACCTCCCCAAGGGATGGGCTGCCTGGGCGGCCTATGTAAAGCCCAGGTAGGCGCCCCAGAGTTGATGTGGGAGGAGAACGCATCCTGCCTGCCAGAGGCACTAAGCAGTATCAGAAGAGGGAGGCGGCCAGGCCAGCCCTCCACCTGCTCCCGACCCCCTTAGGACAGCTCCTTTCTTCCAACCTGACCCTAGCGGGCCTCAACTCTCGCACCAGGTGGCTCCCGAGAGCAGCCAAAGACTGAAGCCAGGTCCGTACCTTGCATCTAGAGCACATCCAATGCGACAACCTCCCCACAAAAAAATACTGGGAACTGTAGTTTGCTGCTCACAGAACTACAGTTCCAACCCTACCGCTGAACAAACTACAGGGATTCTTTGGGGAAAGTCGTGTGATGTACACTGTGTACACTGTGCCCTGAGACTGGCCGGAAGGGCACAGGTGCCCAGGGCTGCGGAGGACTGGGTCCCAAAAAGGAAACGAGACACAGGTTATGCCGGCGGGACAGTCATAATAACATCAAAACAGCCCTGGTGGATCAGGCATCAAGCATTCTGCTCTCCCGGTGGCCAACCAGATGCCCCAATTCATAGGAACCAACTCCTAAAGGCCGTGGGGGCTTCGCTCCCCCAATAAAATATTTGAGGGGGCCGCCCTCCCTCCAAAGTTGATGGGCATTGCCATTCAAATAGTGCGCGTGCACCGCGTCATCTGATCGATTATGTGGGGCGGGGCTTACCTGCCCCCGCCCCCGCCAATATTTTATTCAAGTTGGCACCCCTGCTCCAATGGGAAACCCACAGTCAGGATTTGAACCCTCTCCCCTGCTGCGGTTTCCAGCAACTGATATTCAGAAGCATTGCGGCTTCTGAATGTGGAGGCAGAGCAGCGCCATCGTTGCTCGTATTAACCATTGACAGGCCGGTTCCAGGATCCTTTGCACGTCCATGCAATGGGATATATAGGACCGCCCGCATCTCCCCAGGGAGAAGGTGTTTGTGACAGAGTCCGAGGAGCAGCACGTGCCAGTTTGATGGCTCATGCCCCAGTGGTGGGAAATCATTGCAGGCTCACCCAGCCCAGGAGTGTGTGTGTGTGTGTGTGTGTGTGTGTCATATTTATGATGAGAGAGATGCTCAGTCTCCAACACTCAGGCGGAGGATGTCTTGCAGGCTTGTTGTCACACAGACACTAGCAGTGCCTGCTCCTCCTCCTGCCCAGAGTGAACCAGACCTCTCTTTTACGCTTCACGCGTTTAATGGTGTGCAACAGACAGAGCTGGAAGCAGGCGTGTAAAATTCACAGGCTGGAAAGGTGCGAAGGTCAACAGGAGCGCGAGAAGTCACACCCCGGCTATCATAGTGACTGGGAGGTTCTTGGTGTCTTGTGCAATGATCAGTCCCCATATGAGAAGGGACAAATAAAGAAATACGGAGCAAGCATTGTAAATGAGCCGCTTCTTCGCCTCCCGGGGTAATGGGTGACTAAATAGCTGCATTCCTGCCCCCAAAAGCCCAGGCCGACCCTGCAGCACTTTCCCTCCCAGCCCCAGTCGCCGCCTCCTCGGCCGGCTGGACTTCCAGCAGGATGAAGGCGCTGCAGAAGATGGTACCGCTTGGCGCTTCTCGGTTTCGCGATCCACTGATTTCTCCCAGCGATTCCTGCAGGGGGAATCCAACAAGAGATAAGATTTTGGGGGGGGGGGGGCTTCGCGGCGCGGAAAGCAAATGGGTTGGTTGGCCGGCGAGAGGCTTGAGGGGTTTTCTGGGTCCAGGAACTCGAGAGGGATCCAAACGTCAGATATGAGGATGTCCCGGAGCCGCTTGGAGTCAGGGAGGGTCTGAGCTGGTTGCCTGCAGGAGGCCGAGCGGAGAAGTGTGCTCCCGCTTGGAGGTGCTCAGTAGCATAGAATATCAGAATTGTAGAGCTGGAACGGGCCACAAGGGTCATCTAGTTCAACCCCTTGCAATGCAGGAACTTTTTTCCTAGCTGGGACTCGAACCCACGACCCTGAGATGAAGAGCCTCATGCTCTACCCACTGAGTTATTCCAGCTGTCAAGTATCGCAGTAGTCGATGTAGTTTGGCAGACCCTCGCCTTCCAAAAAAAGTAGAGATCTGTGCAGCGCCCCGCACAATCAAAATGCAATTGTCTTGCTGCTGACAAAGGAAGCTTCCTTAGACTGACGAGTAATGCCATTGTATATCTAGCGTGGTATTGCCTACACTGGCCGGCAGCAGCACTAGCTCTCCACGGGAGATGCTGCCTGTCTGTGGTGACCTTCTGCATGAGCTTCGGCCGTTCCTTTTAGAAATACATCCCCCCCCAAAAAAAGAGCTGCCAAATGGGGGCTGTCACACTTCGGGGACTGGCCTGGCCTGGCTTGGGGAGGGGGTGGCATCAGGAAAAGGCACCTGGGGAGCAATCATCAATCGCAGAAGAACCGGGTGGCCGACCCAGCCTTCCCCACGCGGCCCACACGACCCTCTCGGTCGGCTCCAGAGGAAAAAGGCGCCGGGTGACCCAAAGGATGCTGTAGTGGGTGGGACCAGGCCAGAGGCCATCCCCCCCCCCATACCGTCCCCCGCGAGGGGATCCCGGCGCCTACTAGGCTAGCCCCGCTGGCCTCTCTCCCAGAGGCACTCTGCACATGCTCAGAGTCGCCCGTTGCGCAATGAGCCTCCGGGCTCAGCTCCAGCCAAGAAGCCCTGCCCAGCGCGGAGTCCCCGCCCACCCTCCTCCTAAGCCGGCCGGCACCTGCCGGGAGAGCCGAGGAGGGAAGCCGAGCAGGATGCCGGACGGAGCCCCGCAGCCTCAGCAGCCACCGCGCCGCCAGGTGAGGCCCCGCCCCGCTCGCACACCTGGCCAGGACCGCTCGGGGGCGGGGCGGGAGCTCCTACGGGGGCTGCGTCACGCTTCTGGGGCTCCTCTGCGGGGGGTGCGGGGGAGGCGACAACGAGCGACCCCCGGGCGATCGGATATTTCCGAGGGTCCTCTCCCCCGGCCCTCTCGCCTCCTGCCCAGGCCGGCAGCCCATCTCTCCAGGGACAGCCCCCCCCCTTGGCTCGCTGGGTGGCCCCGCCAGGCGCACGGCCCGGGAGGCCGCCGGAGGGTCCGGCACAGCGTGCCCTGCCGAGTGGCAGCGACAGGTGAGGCGGAGGAGACTGTTCCGACCCGGAGCCCCTCCGTCCCTAACCGGCATGCCTGCAGTCTCTGGCTCCGGGGAGAAGCGTGGAGGCCGGCGGCGGGGGGTGTTCCTTCCATGCTTTCTGCCCTGCCTAGCTGGGCTGGCTGGGTGGCTGGAGCTACCGGCAGCTCAAAAAATTAAATTTGGAAACATGCCCAAATGCAGGAATATGTAAATTGCAGAATATCATAAATCGCAGAAGATTATAAAGATTAAATATTTTTATCTGCCACTTAGAAAAGCTGTTATCCACCAATATTGCTGTTGTATCTGCTTTTTTTCTAAATTCAATTAATGTCTAAATTTCCCCTTCTATCTTGGCCATCTCTTAAACTAACCACTCCAGGAAGCTTCTGCATCAAGACTTATCTTCCAAATTTTTCCTCCCCGCTCTTTGCTCATTACTTGGCTCATTACCTTATTTTCTCCATTTTTGTGCCAATTAACATATTGGCAGTAACTATTAAATTCTGTACCCTTTCCTTATTCTTGATTTGTTCCTCCAAACGTTCCCATAAAACTCATAAATAAGTTACCAATGAAATTGTTCATCTCTTTTTCCAAAACCTTTTAATTTAATGGGCGTATGCCTTTCATTACCCACAACTCCCAACATTTACTATCTCACTTTTATTCAGTCTCTGTGATGTCTCATGTGCCACTGGTAAAGCAGTTTATAACAATTTTATCTTATGTTTACGCTGAGGAATTGCAATGGTCCCAAATTAAAGATTCCCGCCCAACTTTCATCCCATTTCTCTCAAAATTTGTACCGTGTTGTAGATTTAAGGTACATGATCTTGGGATAAAAGAAAACACTTTTTAAAAAAATGTAAGAAAAGAACAGCCTGCTGGATCAGGCCAATGGGGACTCATCTAGTCCAGCATCCTGTTCTTAGGGTGGGGTAGGGGGACATCCAGAGGGACCCAGGTGGCGCTGTGGGTTAAACCACAGAGCCTAGGGCTTGCTGATCAAAAGGTCGGCGGTTCGAATCCCTGTGACGGGGTGAGCTCCCGTTGCTCGGTCCCAGCTCCTGCCCACCTAGCAGTTCAAAAGCACGTCAAATTGCAAGTAGATAAATAGGAACCGCTCTGGCGGGAAGGTAAACGGCATTTCTATGCGCTGCTCTGGTTCGCCAGAAGCGGCTTAGTCATGCTGGCCACATGACCCGGAAGCTGTACGCCGGCTCCCTCGGCCAATAATGCAAGATGAGCACCACAACCCCAGAGTCGGTCACGACTGGACCTAATGGTCAGGGGTCCCTTTACCTTTACCTATTCCATTATTACATCCATCAAAACTTATTTGCACTATTTAATTTATCTTAACACTACCAAGGTTTTCAAGTGTACACAATTCCCCTCCCCCCATATATTCAATAAACATTTTCCAGTCTTCTCTAAACGTATGTTCTTCTTCTTCTCTTATTCCATATGTTAAGTCTGTGAGCTGTGCATATTCTGTCAAACTTGCCATTCTTCTTTGGTTGGGACCTTGCTCGTTTTCCGTTTTGGGGCTAACAAAACACGGGCCGTAGTAGGAGAAAGACTTTTTCTCTATCTGCTTTCTCCATCTCAGGCATAATTTTAAATTCCTATCATGTCGGCTCTTACTTTTCTCTGAACTGAAAAGCCACAAACACTGAAACCCTTTTCGTAGGGGAGTTGCTCCAACGCCTCGATCATTCTGGTCGACCTTTTCCTACTCCTCCACAATATCTGTGGCTAGAAGGCCCTTTGGGTCCCTTCCATAGCTGTCAACTTTTGGATTTGAAAATAAGGGGTGCCGCGAGGGCGGTGCAATGGCACCAAGTAGCCTCGCCACCCTGCGCTCCAGAGGCTGCGCAGCGAACGGGTGAGCGAAAGAGCGAGCGCATAGACGGCAGGCAGGCTGTCTGTCTGGTTGGGTGTGAGGGTCTGGCTGCACAAGGCATGCAAGCTCCGCCCCCAGTCGGTCTCAGACTCCTTATTGGCAGCCGAGCAACGCAGCTGAGGAGCCTCCCTGGCCGGCAGGGAGGGAGGGAGAGGAGCTGCTTCCTTTGAAATCCGGGAAATTTAAGGGATATCAACAATCCGGGATAGCAGCGGGAAATGGCATTGGAATAAGGGAGTTTACCACAAAAAAAGGGAGGGTTGACAGCTATGGTCCCTTCCAAAATCTACAGTTCTATGATTCTATGACACAGTATCCCAAACACAGTCATATTAGTTCATCAAAAGTCATTGGTGTGCCTTCCATTGTTATCATGGGCATAGCCAGGATTTATGTTGGGGAGTGGACAGGATACCCACCCATCCTATGTTTGGCTCTGTCTAGCAGATTTAGAATGAAATCTCTCAGCAACAGTTGTTTAGAGTTACTTTCTTTTTACCCCAAGTGCTCAGAAAAATCTGTCAAAATCTTTCTACAATTTCTACTTTTAGTTAAGTATTTTTATTTATTTACTTGATTTGGGGAGTCGGGGCTACACCCATGATTATTATTCCTTCTCATGTTTCCTTCTCTGTAACTTTTTGGCTGTCGTTGGGTTGGACCCATTTCAAAAATTTCACTCAGGGTTTTATAAAGTATAATCACGTTCTTATCCTACCCGATTAGCCACTTGATCTTAAATTCCTCATTAAAAATAAAGGATTAAAGGAAAATCTGTCCTTGATATCATATTCTTTCAATCACCCCAGACATCTTAAGCTGCTTTAGTTCAGTGCGTTTGCCTCGCTGTCCATCATTTTCCTTTGTTTTCTTTTGGGCTGTACCCTGGAAGTAATTATTGCCAGTGGAGTCTTAGCACAACCATGTTCTAAGATGAACCACCGTGCTGCATAGGTGACTTTCAGTGACCGGGAACTTACCGTGAAATGTATTGTTTTATAAATCATTGCTATACGTATTAGGAAATTTATATTATTCTATTTGGTGCTCCTCAGTTGTGTGTTGCATGCAGAATGTTACTGTATGTTGAAAACCAAATTAAGAAAGTAACATCCTTATCTTCTGAATGTTTCTGGGTCTTCCCTCAGCTTCAAGGCCGGGTCATGATCCTGACGGTCTGTGCTGCTGGAATTGGGGGCACATTCCAATATGGATACAACCTCACCATCATCAATGCCCCAACCACAGTAAGTCCTTACCTGACAACACTTATCCCAGTTTCCCTGACTGTTAGCAGAGACCAGGCCATCTCTGTTTAGAGGGCTCTAGGTTCGTCACGTCACGTCTGTCAATGAAGTATTTTTGTTTCCTGGGGTTATATTTACAGTGGTACCTTGGTTCTCAAACTTAATCCGTTCCGTAAGTCCGTTCCAAAACCAAAGCGTTGCAAAACCAAGGCATGCTTTCCCATGGAAAGTAATGCAAAAGGGATTAATCCGTTCCAGACTTTTAAAAACAACACCTAAAGCAGCACTTTATCATGAATTTTACTATCTAACGAGACCATTGATCCACAAAATGAAAGCAATAATCAATGTACTGTACTATAAAATAAATATGACAGCATTGTAGATGGTAAAAATTAAAACTAAATTCTTTTCTTACCTGCACTGATGATAGTCATTGTTTGGATGGGGGGCTCTTATCCATTTCCGCAGTCACACAATCAATCAATCAATAGCTGAACAGGGCTCCACACAGTCACAAAAACAAATTAACCGAAAAAGCCTCAAAAACAAAAACGCAAAATAAGTAGCAAAAACAAAAGCGCCAAACTTAATCCATTCCGGAAGTCCGTTTGACTTCCGAAATGTTCAAAAACCAAGGCGCAGCTTCTGATTGGTGCAGACGCCCCAGAAACAATAGCCGACAGCCACAATGGACGTTCGGCTTCTGAAAATGAAACCGGAATACTTACTTCCTGGTTTTCAGCGTTTGAGAACCAAGCCGTTTGAGAACCAAGATACCACTGTACTTGCCCTGTAATTCTGTTAACTTGCCATGGGTTCACAGACTGAGGTGGCAAGTCGGGCTGGCCCCCTCTCTCAGCATTTTTCCTTTTGGTGCCATCAACGCAAACGCAGGAGAGAAGCCAGACAGAGAGAGGTTTCTTTCCTTAGGGGCGAATGTAATTTTTCGTGAAGGCTCCTTTGCTCTTGTGTGTTTTGTATGTGGGAATGTTTGGGAACGTGGATGACGATTTATAATTTAATATATCTCATCCTAACTTGCGCTTGCAAGTTCAACTAGCAGAGTAACATTCCCTTTTAAAATACACACAGCGGAAGTTGCTTTGATTCGCTAGAATCAACTTAATCTAGTTTCCTGGTTTGTCACTATATATTTCCCCTTTGTCCCTCTTCAAATAAGACACAGCACACGTCTTCTATAATAATAATAATAATAATAATAATTTATTATTTGTACCCCGCCCATCTGACCGGGTCCCCCCAGCCACTCTGGGCGGCCTCCAAAAAACACTAAAATACATTGAAATATTACAGATTAAAAACTTCCCTAAACAGGGCTGCCTTCAGGTGTTTTCTAAAGGTCATGTAGTTGTTGATCGCTTTGACCTCTGAAGGGAGGACGTTCCACAGGGCGGGCGCCACTACCGAGAAGGCCCTCTGCCTGGTTCCCTGTAGCTTTGCTTCTCGCAGTGAGGGAACCACCAGAAGGCCCTCGGCGCTGGATCTCAGTGTCTGGGCTGAACGGTGGGGGTGGAGACGCTCCTTCAGGTATACAGGACCGAGGCCGTTTAGGGTTTACTCACGTACATTCTGTTGGAGACACAGTAAGATTCCCAAAAGAAGGCAGGCTTATGCATAGTAAAGATATATACAATTGGAATCTCTCCATGTGGGAGAGAAGTCCATTAGGCCCCAGTTGGCTGGAAGCCAACTGAGCATCCTTCCTGATAATCCAGGCAAGAGGCAAGAGAGAGAAGAGAGAATGGCTACATGACCTGTACCTTTTGTTCTAACCTGCCCAGGTAAAGCCACTCCCACATCTAGCTGCAAGAGGAAGTTGTCTCAGTCCAGGTGACCAGGAAGTTGTGGCTTGAGGACTGAGACCCCTTCTAGCATTGTTGTACTTGACTGCTCTAGTGTTTACATCCCACAATGTACACCTCCCCTCCCGAGTATTTTGCAGCGTGTTGGCCGTCTCTGCATCCTCACTTTCCTCCGAGGAGCTCGGGGCGGCATATGTGGCTCCCCACCCTGATTTTGCCACGACGACAGCCCTGCGAGGTAGACCAGGCTCAGCGAGAGCGACTGGTGCAAGGTGACCATGAGTGGGGTTTGAACCTGGAGGTCTCTCCTCCCCATCCAATACTCACCACATTAGGTCCTGGAAAAATGATGTGTTGCATGCAGCACCTGTAGAAAGACCGTTGTCTGTTTTCTCCCAATGTGACTTCATCCTTTTGCACATTGCAGTACATCCAGAGCTTCACAAATGAGACGTGGCTGGAGCGGACGGGCAGCCCTCTGGAGGGGAAGGTGATCACCCTGATCTGGTCCTTTGTGGTCTCCATCTATCCTTTGGGGGGGCTCGTGGGAGCCCTCCTCGCGGGCCCCATGGCCATTAAGCTGGGAAGGTGAGGAGGCACCTTGTAGATTTCTGTTTCGGTGGGCTAAGACTCACAACCATTTTCAGCTGCTGACGCCCCATGGGGGACCCGGCCCTGTGTCAGTCTGTTGGTGGAGGGCAGGGCCGGATTTAGGTTTGATGAGGCCCTAAGCTACGGAAGGTAATATGTTCAGCTGTCCTTTGTCAACAACAAATTGTTGCTGCTTTTTGTGTTGAATATATGCTACATGGTAATTTATGGACCTAATAGGTATCTAAGGCCATTTGCACATAACAAAATATGTCTTTTATCAAAGTAATTGTTGAACTGAAATACAATTAAGAATTTTGGAAATGTACATCCAGGTTTTGTTTTTTCCCTTTAAATTTTTTGGGGGCACCCAAGAGAGTGGGGCCCTTGGCTATAGCTTGTTTAGCTTATACGTAAATCCGGCACTGGTGGAGGGGTGGCTATTGCAGAACTCACGCAGCCTGAGTTTTAGACGTTGAACTTTTTACTGCCCGCATCTCAGTGCCTCAGTTTATCAGTTACATGTAATTAAACCCGTTACAACTTGATATGAAACTGAAACGAATCCTGTTCCAATCAACCTAACCTGATTCCAAGATCTAGTTACAGGTAGGTAGCCGTGTTGGTCTGCCATAGTCGAAACAAAATAAAAAAATTCCTTCCAGTAGCACCTTAGAGACCAACTAAGTTTGTTATTGGTATGAGCTTTCGTGTGCATGCAAACTTAGTTGGTCTCTAAGGTGCTAATGGAAGGAATTTTTTTATTCTGATTCCAAGCAGGGTGGATAAAAATCAACGAATAAAAAAAATAAAAAAATAAAAAAAATCAGATTTTTAAAATAAAATGCTTTTGGAGGAAAAATCTTTCTAAATATAGTCTTCTATTTAAGTTACATTGTAGTCCAAAGGTTATTCATCAGGAAATAAGGATTTGTTTTAAGTTTATCAAGTGTGCTAAAACTCAGTCTAAGTTTTTTTTAAAAAAATGTTTAACCACATCAGTTAACAAACATGGATACATATGCTATCATGTTATTGTTTTAGTTAAATGCATTGTTTAAATGGTTATTAAGGAAATGATTATTTTTCTCCTTCCAATAAAGTACAGCAGAAAAGTTGTCCAAATATAAACAGTTAACTTATTAAACCTCACCATAATTTCATAATTATCTGTCTATCTATTTCTAGTAGTATAACCAAATCAGCAATTTTTGATTAAACTGTAAAAACTACTCTGAAAATTTATTATTCCAAAAATGAAACCTTCATATGGTTGTAAATACAGTGGTACCTCGACTTATGACGATAATGCGTTCCGACGCGATTTTCGTAAGTCGGAAAAATTCGTAAGTCGAATCCCCATAGGAATGCATTGGGGGGAAAAATTCGTAAGTCGAAAAATCCGGGTCAAAAATTCGTAAGTCGAAAAAATCCTATTAAAAGCGGCCGCGACGTCTTTTCGTAAGTCGAAAAAATTCGGATGCGGCGGCCATTTTGTTTTACCAGAAGTCACTCGTAACTCGAAAAAAACGTACGGTAAGTCGAGTTACTCGTAAGTCGAGGTACCACTGTATTAAGATTATACCAGCAAGAATGAGTCTTTCTGTAAAAAAAATATTTAAATCAAGTCTTACTGACTAGTGATTTAAATTAAGCCTTACTGACTAGTGATTTAAATTGTGATTTAAATCAATTTGATTTAAATCAAATCCACCCTGATTCCAAGTGACCTGGATTGTTGTTGTTGTTGGGGGGGGGGAGTATTGGCAAAGCCCAGGTGAGAGATCTGGGTGCTGGTCCGAGTACAGCCCACTCACTGAGGCTTTCTCTGCTTGCTTTGGACGATAGCTGTGGAGTTCACCCAAAGTCCAAGAACCATTCGCACCCGCATTATCTCCTCCTGCCAAGACTGACATTCATCTCCCTGGGAAGAGATGGGCGTTCCAGGCAGCTTTCCCTCCTGCTGGGGGTGGGGGGCCATGCGGGTGCAGCTGGCTTTATGAGCAAGGGCAGGGCAGGGCCAGGAGCCGCTCCCCTGGGCCTTGGCACTGACCCTGAAGGGAGAGGGGGCTGTTAGGGTTGGCCAAGGCAGGGGCAGTACATGGAGGTCGGGACTTGGTGTTGACCGAGGAAAGTCACTGTGCCAAGACAGGTGCACGAGGGGAGAAGCACGGGTGGGATATGCATCCTCATTATCCCAGAACCGGGCGCCTGAGTCCTTTTATCCCTCTTTCTTTCTCCGAAGGAAGAAATCTTTGCTGCTGAACAACTTGTTTGTGGTCTTGGCTGCGGTGTTGGTGGGATTCAGCCAAATGGCCAAATCCTTTGAAATGATCTTGCTGAGCAGATTTCTTGCAGGAATCAATTCTGGTAGGTAAGGAGGAGCGGGTGAGTTCCAGGTTCCCTGCAGGCCACACCACTGAAAATGGGGAGTGTGTGCGAATCTGGCAAGCATCTAACCAAATGAAGGATAACCAGGCAGCCCTTAAGTCTTCAGCCAAGGGATTCACGTCAGCAGAACCTTCTGGGCCGGTTCTTTGTCATCCTGAGAAACAGGGCCAACTGGGACGCTGCAGGGTTCTGTCCTAGGCCTGGTGTTTTTCAACATCTTAATAAAAGACTTGGATTAAGGAATTGAGGAGATGCTTATCAAATTTGCAGACGGCACCAAACTGGGAGTGGTAGCTAATGCTGCAGAAGACAGAATTGGGGTTCGATATTACCGTAACAGATTGGAGAACTGGGCCAAAATTAATTTCAGTACCGGTAGGGACCAATATAAAGTTCTACACTTAGCAAGGAATAATCAGAGGCACAAATATAGGATGGGGGACAGCTGGCTACACATCTGTGCACAGTCTAGGGGTCTTAGTAGACTACCAGCTTAACGTGAGTCAACAGTGTGATGCAGCAGGGAAAAAAGCAAATGCTATTCTAGGCTGCATCAACAGAAGTATAGTGTCCAGATCGAGGGAAGTAATAGCCCCGCTCTATTCTGCCTTGGTCAGACCACACCTGGAGTACTATGTCCAGTTCTGGATACCACCATTTAAGAAGGGTATTGACAAGTGGGAAGGTGTGTAGCCGAGGGGCGACCAAGATGATCAAGTGTCTGGAAACCAGGCCTTATGAGGAACAGTTGAAGGAGTTGGTTATGTTTAGCCTGGAGCACAGAGCCTAGGGCTTGTCGATCAGAAGGTCGGCAGTTCGAATCCCCACGACGGGGTGAGCTCCCATTGCTCGGTCCCTGCTCCTGCCAACCTAGCAGTTCGAAAGTACGTCAAAGTGCAAGTAGATAAATAGGTACCACTCCGGCGGGAAGGTAAACGGCGTTTCCGTGCGCTGCTCTGGTTCGCCAGAAGTGGCTTAGTCATGCTGGCCACATGACCCGGAAGCTGTACGCCAGCTCCCTCGGCCAATAATGCGAGATGAGCGCCGCAACCCCAGAGTCGTCCACGACTGGACCTAATGGTCAGGGGTCCCTTTACCTTTACCTTTTAAGGAAAGCAAGCGGGGGGGGGCTGGGAGGCAAGTGCCTCCCCACCTTTGAACATTCCTAGAGCAATAAACAAAGTTGATCGTTTTGGGACACGAGAGGGGAAACATTAGGACGAGATGCGAGGCTGGTGGGGAGGAGGAGATGACAGGTGAGTTTGGGCAAAGGTTAGAACTTGGAGAAAGTTACAGTGGGATCTCGACTTACGAGCGATTCGACTTACGTGTTTTTCGACTTACGAATGACTTCCGGGAGAAACAAAATGGCCACCGCAACCGAATTTTTCGACTTACGAATTTTCGACTTACGAATTTTTTTCGCTCAATGCATTCCTATGGGGATTCGACTTACAAATGTTTTCGACTTACGAAAATTGCGTCGGAACGCATTATCGTCATAAGTCGAGGTCCCACTGTACTGTTGTTTCTGCAGGCTGGAGTATAAATAAATGTCATCTGACCAGTCCCGGCCAGCCTGGAGTCTCTCTCTGGGGGGTGGGGGGAAGAACAACTATAGATTGGAGCACTGCCAGATTCCTGAGCCTGAGATCCTTGTTTGTCTCTCCTCCTGGCCAGGCGTGGGCATGAACATCCAGCCCATGTACCTGGGAGAAAGCGCCCCCAAGGAGCTCCGTGGAGCCGTTGCCCTGACGTCTGCATCCTTCACGGCCCTGGGGTTGGTGATGGGACAGGTGGTTGGACTGAGGTGAGGCTTCAAGGGGCATCCTGGGGAAGCTGTTGGGGGGTACCATCTTCTTTCCATAAGGATTCTGACTTCTGAAACAGTGTAAGAACTAAAATCGTCCCCAATGGTAAATTCCTTGGACTAGTGATGTTTCCAGGGAATGAGAGATGCTTCCAAATGGTTTAAAACAAACTGTTTATCAAATTTGCACGCACCGTATGTTTAAAGTTCATGACTTCACCCCCACCTTCCTGGGAACTGTAATTTGTTATGGGTGCTCTGTGAAGAGCAGTCTACAGTTCCCAGAATCCTTTGGGGGAAGACCATGTGCTTTAAATCGATTGTGCGTACACAACTGTACTCCTTTTTGATCATTATATTGAGCAAAGCCATATATCTACAAATCCAAAGGTTCAACTGACCTTGTCTGACGAGCTGCAGAAATCTTAAGGGGCCTGCTATGTGGGGGGCAAGTACAGATGCAGTGCTATTTAAACGTGTCTTGAGAATTTTGTAAATAAAGCGTGGTGAAAAGCTAAAAAAAAAAAAAATTAGGGAAGTTTTTAACCTGTGATATTTTGATGTACAGTACGGTATTTTCCTGCGTATAAGACTACTTTTTAACCCAGGAAAATCTTCTCAAAAGTCGGGGGTCGTCTTATACGCCGGGTCGTATTTCTTATACGGCGAGTATATCCCAAACTATATATTTTAACTGGAAAAGTTGGGGGTTGTCTTATACGCCCAGTCGTCTTATTTGCCGGAAAATACGGTATTTTAATATCTGTTGGAGGCCACCCAGAGTGGCTGGGGAGACCCAGCCAGATGGGCGGGGTACAAATAAAAAGTATTATTATTATTATATATTATTATTATTATTTATTTATTTATTTATTTATTTATTTATTTATTTATTATTTCCACCCCCTTAAAAAGAAGAAGAAAAAGCCACAGCAAACCTCTGCATTTCTTGCAGCAAAGGGTTTGCTCCAAGCACAGCAATCCCGGCTACTTGGTCCCATAATGATGTGCAGCATCTTTGCCCAGAAAACTACTTGGATGCTGAGCAGCTAAATTAAGCCCTTCCTGGGGCACAGAGAAAGAATCTGGGGAGGGGCTAGTATTAGGATTACAAGGGGCTGCTTTCTGCTGAGTCTGACCCTTGCTCCATCTAGCTCAGCATTGTCTACACGGACTGGCAGCAGCTTTCCAGGGGTTCAGGCAGAGAGTCTCTCTCGAACCCTACCTGGACATGCCATTTGGGATTGAAATCAGGGCCTTCTTCCTCTGAGCTGCAGCTCTCGCATTTTATTATTTCTTTATATGGGGTTTTAATGTGTTAAGTTGCTTTGGGGCCACTGTTCTGTGTGCGAAAAGTGACAAACAGACATAAGCAGAAAAAGTAAACACATACATTCGACTCGGCGAGGCCCAAACTGCCGGCTCAGAAAGGTTCTGCTCACACAATTCTGTATTTTTAATGCAGAGAAATTTTAGGAGCGGAGGAAAACTGGCCTCTCCTCCTGGCCAGCAACGCAGTGCCTGCTCTGATCCAGCTGGTCTTGCTGCCCTGGGCCCCGGAAAGCCCCCGGTACCTGTTGATCGACCGAGGAGATGAGGAATCTTGCATCAGTGGTGGGTGTGCTCAGTGCTTTTCCTTGCTTTTTTTTAAAAAAAAACCCAGCTCAAGACAAAACTGCCTTCTGGTTCTCCCATTGCATCGAGTTCCTTGGTTGCTTCCATTCCAAAGGCTCTGGGTTCAAGTCTGGCCTGGTCTTGATCCAAAAGGGCAGGCTTTTCCATCTCTGACGTATCCAGCAGTTGGTCCCTTGCCTTTCTCGCCCTGATCTGGCCACAGTGATCCATGCGACGGTCACCTCCAGGCTTGATTATTGTAACTCGCTCTACGCGGGGCTGCCCTTGAAGCTGACCCAGAAACTCCAGCGGGTGCAGAATGCCGCGGCGAGGCTCCTTACGGGGTCCTTGCCGCGGGACCACATTCATCCAGTGCTTTACCAGCTGCACTGGCTCCCGGTGGAGTACAGGGTCAGGTTTAAGGTGTTGGTTTTGACCTTTAAAGCCCTATGCTGCCTAGGACCCTCGTACCTACGGGACCGCCTCTCCCGGTATGCCCCGCAGAGGACCTTAAGGTCCACAAATAATAACATTTTGGAGGTCCCGAGCCACAAGGTTGTTAGACTGGTCTCAACTAGGGCCAGGGCCTTTTCAGTACTGGCCCCAACTTGGTGGAACGCTCTGTCACAAGAGACCAGGGCCCTGCGGGATTTGACATCTTTCCGCAGGGCCTGCAAGACAGAGCTGTTCCGCCTGGCCTTCGGGTTGGACTCAGTCTGATGTTTCCTCCCCTTATGGTTTTGATTATGGGCAATAAATGAAGCGGCATTTTAAATTTTAAATTGTATTTTAACCTGTATTTTAATTAACGGTTTTTCTTTTATATTTTATTGTAATTTTATTGGTGTTAGCTGCCCTGAGCCCGGTTTCGGCTGGGAAGGGCGGGGTATAAATATTATTATTATTATTATTATTATTATTATTATTATTATATAAATAATCACTGCTCGTGTATGTTTAAGGCAAGGTTTCCCCAAACTTGGGTCTCCATCTAATTTTGGACTACAACTCCCATCATCCATTACCACTTGTCCTGCTAGCTATGGATGATGGGAGTTGTAGTCCAAAAGCAGCTGGAGACCCAAGTTTGGAAAACCCTGGCTTAAGGGAAGATCCATAGGGGATGGTGCATGGTTCCTCTCATAGGGGTGAAGTAGATTCACAACAAGAGCAGCTTGAGCTGTTTCCCGTACCCCTGCTGTCGCATGCCGTTTGTGGGCTGCCTTCCTCATTTGCTTTCAAGCTCACTCCAAGCTCCAGGAGCTCCACAGGTGCTCAGAGTATGTTTGGAATCCCTAATAAAACTCTGAGCATCTCCCTGGAGTTTGACCGCACCATCTTCATGCTCTTGCCTCTTCCAGCTTTGCAGAAGCTGCGGGGCAGCAACGACCTGGGCGGGGAGATGAAGGAGCTGCTGGCTGAGCAGGCGGCCCTCCGAGGGATGACAGCCAAGGCCCCCTGGGAGCTCTTCAGGGACCCGGCCGTGCGGTGGCAGCTCATCACCATCATCTTCCTCACCAGCGCCATGCAGCTCTGCGGCAACGACTCTGTGAGTGGCTGGGGGCAGGGAGGAGAAGGCGGGGGGGAATCGGCTTGTGTATTGGCGGGGTTGGTGGCAGTGGCGTAGCATGGGGGGGCACAGAGGCGGTTGCCCCGGGTGCAAAATTGTTAGGGGTGCAACATTTCAACCAGGAAGTGACCTCTCCAGACAATGGAACAACTCATCTCTGCAGCCGAGATCTCCTGGGCGACGCAGACACCCAAACGTGCATGCATACTCCACCTGTTTCCCTCCACGTGGCCCCGGGCACTGGCAACCTATGCTGTGCCACTGGTGGGGGTGCGTGCCAGTTCAGGTCTTCGGCCGGGGCCAGGCAGGAGCTACCCAAAAGTGCCAGGCTCCAGAAGAAGAGAGTGACCCTTCTGGTGCGATTTGGCCGTCCTTGACCCACACAGCACAGGTCTGGGGGTTGTGTAAGAACAGGAGGTGCTCTTTGGAGAGGTGCAAACTGTTCTTGCGAAAATATGCTCACCCATACCACCACCCGCTGCCCCTTCTTCCCCTCCTGAGTGCTGCCTCTCCTTCCTGTGTGTGTCTGCAGCGAAACCAGAGCCCCGGAGCTCTTCATTCATCCTTCCTCCATCTCCCTTTGTGTCCCCCAGATGTACTCCTACGCCTCCACCGTTTTCCAAGAGGCTGGGATCCCTTATGACAAGATCCAGTACAGCATAATCGGCACGGGCAGCTGCGAGCTGATCACCGCCATGACTTGTGTGAGAATCTCTGCTGCCCTTTGGCAGCAACCCGCTTCCTTCTGCTGCTGCTCCCCCCCCCCAAAAATACTGGGTTGTCCGATAGGCAGCGACGGAGAGCGCTTGGACCTTTCGCTTTGTGTGTGTGGCGGGGGGGGGGGGAGGTCCTCTGAGCAGTGAAGTGGGGAGCCATTTCTGGGGGAGGTGGAGCTTCCGGATGGGGGTGGGAGTCTTGCCTTCTCTCTCACGCCCAGTTCTGTTCGCCTCACCTCAAAATGGGTACTGTTGAGCTGGGAAATGTTCAGAAAAGGCCACCAGGGGGATGAAGGGGGTGGTGTGATAAATGGTTGCAGTGCTTTTTAGAGACAAGGCCGAGAAGAGGGACATGGTGGAACTGCATAAGTTTCACGTGGTATGGGGGGAAATGGAAAGAGGGAGAGATAAGACGCAGCTAGGCTGGTGACTGGGAGATCTACATTGAGCTCCCAGTACGTTTCTGAGCACAATTCAAAGTGTAGGTGCTGACCTTTAAAGCCCTAAACGGCCTCGGTCCTGTATACCTGAAGGAGCGTCTCCACCCCCACCGTTCATCCCGGACACTGAGATCCAGCGCCGAGGGCCTTCTGGTGGTTCCCTCATTGCGAGAAGTGAGGTTACAGGGAACCAGACCGAGGGCCTTCTCGGTAGTGGCGCCCGCCCTGTGGAACGCCCTTCCAGCAGAGGTCAAGGAAATAAGCAGCTATCCTATTTTTAAAAGACATCTGAAGGCAGCCCTGTTTAGGGAAGTTTTTAATATTTAATGCTGTATTGTTTTTAACACTCGATTGGGAGCCGCCCAGAGTGGCTGGGGAAACTCAGCCAGATGGGTGGGGTACAAATAAATTATTGTTATTGTTATTATTATTATTATTATTAGACTCTCTTGTGCATAGCTAGTTGTGAAACTCAGGACAAAGGGAAGAACTTTGAATCCATCCTGCTAGCAGAAAGCAGGGGTTCCGTGGGTGTGTGGTGTCTGCCTCCAGAACCATCAAATGGACTGCCCTCCCCTCCCTCCTTTTATTTTTTACAATGAAGAGTGTCAACCAGGATTTGAGTCTGATCCTGGTCTGACTGCACTGGCTTACCAATTAGTTTCCAGGCCCAATTCAAAGTGCTGGTTTTGACCTATAAAGCCTTAAATGGCTCAGCACCGCAACACCTCAAGGACTGCCTCTTTCCATATGACCCTACCCGGACCCTGAGATCATCTTCTGTGGCCCTCCTTCGTGTGCCGCCTCCTCGAGAGGTCCGGAGGGTGGCAACACGAGAACAGGGCCTTCTCTGCAGTGGCTCCCCATCTGTGGAATGCTCTCCCCAGGAAAGTTCGCCTGGCGCCTTCATTACACACCTTAAGGCGCCAAGCAAAAACGTCCCTTTTTAACCAGGCCTTTGTTTGATCTGTTGGACATCCTATACCCTTTTAAAATGTGGCTCTTTTCTGGGAGGGGGGTGTTATTGGGTTGTTGTTTTTATTCTGATTATGTATGTTGTGATCTTTTCTGTGAACTGCCCTGAGACCTCCGGGGTATAGGGCGGTATATTAATTACATTCTAATTAATTGTTTTTTCTTTTGTGTTTCATGTTTTGTTGTGATTGGCGGTGTGAGCCGCCCTGAGCCCGGCTTTGCCGGGGAGGGCGGGGTACAAATAAAAATGATTATTATTATTATTATTATTATTATTATTATTATTATTATTATATAAACTCAATAATAATACTAATAATAACTAGACCTGCTGTGAGACCAACTCCCTGTTGCTTTGGGGCAGGCTTGGCGTGAGAGTCCTCCTGGCTGTAACTTTTCTGTGTTGCTTTGCTCCAGAATCTGATCATTGAGCATGCCGGACGAAGGAAGCTGGTGATGGGCGGATACACTCTCATGTCTGTGTGGGCCATTGTCTTCATGGTGGCCCTGTCTCTGCAGGTAACTGAGCTCTTGAAGGAGGGGCTGAGCAGGGCCCAAATATGAGTCCGACTCTGTGGAATGGGTTTTAATGGGTAGGAGAGGATATATTAATTGCAATTTATCCCTCCAGGTGCCCATGTGTGTCTGTTGAACAGAGTTTAAAGTTCCATCCTTAGGCATTAATGTGTGTTTCCCCCCACTTTCTTTTTCTTTCCTTCTGTTTCATCACTTTATTTCCTGTAACTGAAATTATTTAAATAAAATGTTAATAATGAAAAGTTCCACACTTGGGAGAAAAATGGAAGCATGTCAGAATAGACTGTGAAGCCTTCTTTTAATTACGTCCAGCTATGAAGCGAGCTTGGGACGCGGGTGGCGCTGTGGGTTAAACCACAGAGCCTAGGGCTTGCTGATCAGAAGGTTGGCGGTTCAAATCCCCGCGACGGGGTGAGCTCCCGTTGTTCGGTCCCAGCTCCTGCCAACCTAGCAGTTCAAAAGCATGTCAAAGTGCAAGTAGATCAATAGGTACCGCTCTAGCGGGAAGGTAAACAGCGTTTCCGTGTGCTGCTCTGGTTCGCCAGAAGCGGCTTAGTCATGCTGGCCACATGACCTGGAAGCTGTACGCCGGCTCCCTCGGCCAATAAAGCGAGATGAGTGCCGCAACCCCAGAGTCGGTCACGACTGGACCTAATGGTCAGGGGTCCCTTTCCCTTTACCTTTATGAAGCGAGAACTGGCTCCCCCTTCTCATTTGCCCCCGTTTAACAAAGAAATCAGACAACTGACTGTGGAAGTAAGCTTAAAATAGGATTTACTTACTCATAGTCCTGCACTGGTTCTCAGCCAGAAAAGCAGTAAAATTGTGCAGGTAAAATACTTAAATTTACAGTAGAAACAGTCTTAGGCATGGCTGGTCAAAGAAAGAGAGAGGGTGGGAGAGGAACAGAAATGACATAGCCCTCCCAGGAGAGGAGGGGAAATGACATCACACAGAACCCTCTCTACCAATTACATCTCTATAGTCTGAGTCTTCGCCTATCAGCAATACCATGGGTAGGCAAACTAACGCCCAATCGCCTTCTAAATCCAGCCTGTGGGCAGTCCGGGAATCAGCATGTTTTTACATGAGTAGAATGTGTCCTTTTATTTAAAATGCATCTCTGGGTTATTTGTGGGGCATAGAAATTCGTTCATTTTCCCCCCAAAAAAATATAGTCTGGCCTCCCACAAGGCATAGCTGTCAACTTTCGGATTTGAAAATAAGGGATGCTGCGAGGGCGGTGCAATGGCACCAAGTAGCCTCGCCACCCTGCGCTCCAGAGGCTGCGCGCGAACGGGTGAGCGAAAGAGCGAGCGCGTAGATGGCAGGCAGGCTGTCTGTCTGGTTGGGCATGAGGGTCTGGCTCCACAAGGCATGCAAGCTCCGCCCCCAGTTGGTCTCAGACTCCTTATTGACAGCCGAGCAATGCAGCTGAGGAGCCTCCCTGGCCGGCAGGGAGGGAGAGGAGCTGCTTCCTTTGAAATCCGGGAAATTTAAGGGATATCAACAATCCGGGATAGCAGCGGGAAACGGCTTTGGAATAAGGGAGTTTCCCGCAAAAAAAGGGAGGGTTGACAGCTATGCCACAAGGTCTGAGGGACAGTGGACCGGCCCCCTGTTGAAAAAGTTTGCTGACCCCTGAGCAATACAGTTCTGTGGTTGTTTGCTCCTAAACTTATGAACTAGCAAGAATATGCACTGTTGGGTTTTGACTGCAGTTCCCCACACAATTTCCCACTGACCCCTTTGCCTTCTTGGACATGCAGGGCCAATACAGCTGGATGCCTTACCTCAGCATGTCCTGCATCTTTGCCTACATCCTGAGCTTTGGAATTGGACCAGGTGAGTCAGAACGGAGCGGACTCCCTCCCCGGAAAGCTGGGCGTTGGGGCGCTCACGTCCAACCTGAAACAAGAGCAGGCACACACGTCAACATGACACGGATGTTTTGTTTGGAAGTCTTGGCATCCATGAGGACTAGGTGCTTGCTGGTGGGGAGTCTCAGCTTGGTGCCCAAGAGGGGCAGGGGGGAGGCAGCAATTGGGTATGGAGACATTCCAAAGAGAAGGCGGGTGCAGCAGAAATCGAGCAGGTGATATTGGAGGAGCCTTATTTCCCTCTAGGGACGCGGGTGGCACTGTGGTCTAAACCACTAAGCCTCTTGGGCTTGCCGATCAGAAGGTCGGCGGTTCGAATCCCTGCGATGGGGTGAGCTCCCGTTGCTCTGTCGCAGCTCCTGCCCACCTAGCAGTTCGAAAGCACGTCAAAGTGCAAGTAGATAAGTAGGTATCACTCCGGCGGGAAGGTAAACAGCGTTTCCGTGCGCTGCTCTGGTTTGCCAGAAGCGGCTTAGTCATGCTGACCACATGACCCGGAAGCTGTCTGCGGACAAACGCCGGCTCCCTCGGCCACTAAAGCGAGATGAGCGCCGCAACCCCAGAGTCGTCCGCGACTGGACCTAACGGTCAGGGGTCCCTTTACCTTTACCTTTATTTCCCTCCACTCTGTTGTGCTCAACACCCTCCTGGTGAAGATTTATTTCTTTAAAAGCCTCTCGCCATTAACACACCCGCACAATCTGGATAGATGTTAGTGTCCTGGCGTTACATCTTGACCCTTGCAGCTCCAGAGAGAAAAGTGATGAAAAATATGTTTTGATTTGCCTAGCCGGCGTGACGGTGATTTTGCCCACGGAGATTTTCGACCAGGTATCTCGCCCAGCTGCCTGCATGATCTGTGGTTCTCTGCTCTGGGCCAACTTGTTCCTGGTGGGCATGGTGTTTCCTTTCCTGGTGGTAAGCAAACTCCGTCCCTCTGACTGCCATGCTGGGTTGAACCATGGGTCAATGCTCTTGGGACAGGATAGTGGGAGAGACCCATTTGAAGCCACCACTCCTCTTTTCTGTCCAATTTCGATTTGCTTTGCAATGCTACTAAGCGGCTTTGATAGCCTCCTCCATGAATTTGTCAAATCCTCTTTATATATATGCATATAAAAAGAGGATGTTTTAAAAGTATGTTTAAATGAGTATTTTAAATTGTAAAAACAGAAAATTTTATATATATATGTGTGTGTGTGTGTGTGTGTGTGTGTGTGTGTGTATATGTATGTATATATATACAGTGGTCCCTCGACTTACGAATTTAATCCGTTCCGAATGGACACTAGTAGGCTGAAAAATTTGTAAGTCGAAAAAAGCGATTTCCCATAGGAATGCATTGGGAGAAAAAATATTCGGAAAAATTCGTAAGTCAAAAAAACCGCATCTAAAATTCGTAAGTCGAGGAAACCGCATCTAAAACCGGCAATGATTTCCATTCGGATGTCGAAAAATTCGTAGGCATGCGGCCACTTTTTTCATTCGTAAATCGAAAAATTCGGATGTCGAGTATTTCGTAAGTCAAGGGACCACTGTATATAGGTATATGTATGTGTGTGTGTGTGTGTGTGTGTGTGTATGTATATGTATATGTATATGTATATGTATATATAAATAATTTTCTGTTTTTACAATTTAAAATACTTATTTAAACATCCTTAAAACATCAATGACTTCCCTTCTTCTCTTTCCATGGTTCATTCTGTATATCATAAATCCCTGCATATTTTACAAAAACTAAACCATTCAGTATTCCATTAATGCATCCATCAACACCTATTTACACTGTTGAATTTATCTTAATGCTGTCAACGTTTTAAAGTGTACACAATTTCTATATGTTAAGTCTGCAAGCTGCGCATATTCTGCCAGCTTAAGTTGCCAGTCTTCCTTAGTTGGGACCTGGCTCGTTTTCCATTTTGGGGCTAGCAAAACACGGACCGCAGTAGTGGCACACATAAATAACCTTTTCGGACACCTGGGAATTTCAGTCTGAATTATCCCCAACAAAAAGGACTGTCTAACTCAGGCATCCCCAACCTTCGGCCCTCCAGATGTTTTGGACTACAATTCCCATCATCCCTGACCACTGGTTCCTGTTAGCTAGGGATCATGGGAGTTGTAGGCCAAAACATCTGGAGGGCCGCAGGTTGGGGATGCCTGGTCTAACTCTAATCCTCTTTTGAAGCAGTCTAAGTTGGTGGCCATCAGGACTGCAAATGCAAATCCTTAAGCAGCTACCCTTGTAGACGCTTTGGGTGGGAGGGAGTCCCAGAGCAAAGTGAGCAGCACCAGAGGGGACTGTTCAGAAAAGTACGGGGCTCGCTCTGTGTGCATCAGCCTCAACCAGAGCCAGGGCCTTTTCAACACTGGCTCCGACCTGGTGGAACGCTCTGTCTCATGAGACCAGGGCCCTGCGGGATCTGATTTCTTTCCGCAGGGCCTGTAAGACAGAGTTGTTCCACCTGGCCTTTGGCTTGGAACCAACTTGATCCCCTCCCCTTCTTTAAGAGTAAGATAATCTTTATTATCATTGTCCACTTGTGGGGACAACGGAATCCTTTTTCCTTCTGTGATGGAACTCCTATTTGGGGACTTCCCTGGCTTTTTTTCTGGCCCACGTAGGACCAGTCTGGATAGTTGGCCTTGGTGAAGATTTGACGGTTTGTTCCCCAAACAGTTTTTTATTTGAGTTTCTACTGGGTTAAACCACAGAGCCTAGGGCTTGCCGATCAGAAGGTCGGCGGTTCGAATCCCTGCAACAGGGTTAGCTCCTGTTGCTCGGTCCCAGCTCCTGCCCACCTAGCAGTTCGAAAGCACATCGAAGTGCAAGTAGATAAATAGGAACCGCTCTGGCGGGAAGGTAAACGGCGTTTCCGTGCGCCGGCTCTCGGCCAGTAAAGTGAGATGAGCGCCACAACTCCAGAGTCGGACACGACTGGACCTAATGGTCAGGGGTCCCTTTACCTTTTTGCTGAAATGAGGCTGCACTTTAATGTTGTATTTTAATCCTGTTTTTAAGTTGTATTTTAATCAATTGTTTTTATACCTGGTGTTAGCTGCCCTGAGCCCAGTCTTGCTTGGGGAGGGTGGGGTATAAATAAAATTTATTATTATTATTATTAATAACATCCGAGATGTTTAGACGTTTTTAAAATTTTGTATGGATAATGATTGTGCTCTGACTGACGGTCGAATAAATTGTATTGTATTGTGTTATTATCACGGACAAACTGAAGGCCTGTCCTTCTCTCTCCCCTCAGGAAGGCCTTGGCCATTACTGCTACCTCCCCTTCTTCACCATCTGCGTCTCTGCTGCTCTCTATGTCGCTTTCTTCCTCCCCGAGACCAAAGGAAAATCCTTTCTGGAAATCTCTGAGGAATTCAACAAACGGAACTTCAAAGCGCAGGCTAATGAGGAATCCAGGAGCCTTTCTGAGGAAACAAAGTCCACCATGTTGTAGCCCCCAAAGGATGGAGGAGAACGACAGGGACACGGGGAGGGAAAGTTGGTTTTGTGCCACCAGGCAGATCTATCCCTCTCCCCACCCCCACCCCCGCACCCCCAATTTCCCAGTACGGGGTAAAAGCTGCAGCTAAAGCCAGTTTACAGGGGGGGGGGGGAGGGATGGAACATTTTCTCTGTTTCTCAAACACTGATTTGCGCGTAAAAGGTCCTGTATGGAAATGTCCGCTCCCAAGATTTTCAGTTTTAAAACAGGTTTTTACATTGTATAAGAAATAATGCCCGGAGTCTGGAATTTGAACCCTAAAATGTCATTTCTGACCATCAGGTGCCAGGCTTGGTCAGTTATGGGGAGCAATGCACTATTCCAGAGTGTTGCTTTGGGGACCATTTTCTAAACGTGAAATTGATTCAGGAGGAGGGAAAACCCACCTGCGCTTTAATCGATGCCCAAATGTATTTATAGCCAAATGTATTGAGAAGTTTTGTTTAGGAGAAACCACAACACACACACACACACACACACCCGATCTATGAATGAGTTGCCTCTTTAACATGTGTTAACGTGGTTGGGGCATCTTTTTTTGACGGAAAGTGTGTTAAAATATAGAAACTATTCCACACAATCCCTGATAGAGATCCTTCTGAGAAAAGTCCTGGCTACCTCACTCAGAGTTAAAAAAGTGAATTAATACGGAACCTTGAATGAACTTCCATCGTGCACCTGATTCTTTTTTATATTAAGCCAGGGGTCAGCAACCTTTTTCAGCCGTGGGACGGTCCACCGTCCCTCAGACCATGTGGTGGGCCGGACTATATTTTAGGGGGGGAAATGAATGAATTCCTATGCCCCACAAATAACCCAGAGATGCATTTTAAATAAAAGCACACATTCTACTCATGTAAAAACACCAGGCAGGCCCCACAAATAACCCAGAGATGCATCCTATATAATAAAGAGCCTGTGTCCCTCCGTACCACTTTCCGTCCGTCAGAGGAAATCGGAAGTGCGCCTGCGCGGAGGACACAGACCAATAGGAGCGCGGGCAGAGGCGCGAAGCGCCTCTGCCCGCTGCCTCCTCCTGTCGGCCATCTTAGCGCGCTGCCGGGGTGCCCCTGTCCGCCTGCGCTCACCCGCTGCCGCCACCTCCAAGGCTGCCCCCGCTCGGCAGGCTCTGGCTGCGGCTCCGGTGGGATGCGCGGCAGCCCTCTGGCCGCCCGATACTCCCGCAAGCCGCGGGGCAAGCCGCTGTGGCGGCGGGGGCGCGTAGCGCCGCTGTGGCGGCGGGGGCGCATAGCGCCCCTGCCCGCAGCCCTCTGGACGCCCGATACTCCCGCAAGCCGCGGGGCAAGCCGCTGTGGCGGCGGGGGCGCGTAGCGCCCCTGCCCGCAGCCCTCTGGGCGCCCGATACTCCCGCAAGCCGCGGGGCAAGCCGCTGTGGCGGCGGGGGCGCGTAGCGCCCCTGCCTGCAGCCCTCTGGGCGCCCGATACTCCCGCAAGCCGCGGGGCAAGCCGCTGTGGCGGCGGGGGCGCGTAGCGCCCCTGGCCGCAGCCCTCTGGCCGCCCGATACGCAGGGCGGGAGGAGCGGATCCAGGCGGCGGCCGGCGAGGGAGGGAGAGCGCCTGAGTGTGGGGAGCTGAGCGCTGCGTCCCGGAAAGGGGGCTCCGTCTCTGTCTCCGTCTCTCTCCTTTTCCCCCTCAGGGACGCAGGGCTCCTGAGAGAGCTTTCTAGCGCCTGTTTTGCGTAACAGGCTTAATTTACTAGTTTTGAATAAAAGGACACATTCTACTCATGTAAAAACACGCTGATTCCCAGACCGTCCGCAGGCCAAATTGAGAAGGCGATTGGGCCTCATCCGGCCCACGGGCCTTAGGTTGCCTACCCATGTATTAAGCCAAGGGTAGGCAACCTAAGGCCCATGGGCCGAATGCGGCCCAATCGCCTTCTCAATCTGGCCCACGGATGGTCCGGGAATTTAAAATGCATCTCTGGGTTATTTGTGGGGAACAGGAATTTGTTCATTTCCCCCAAAAAAATATAGTCCGGCCCACCACATGGTCTGAGGGACGGTGGACTGGCCCACGGCTGAAAAAGGTTGCTGACCCCTGTATTAAGCGATCGTGGTAGATTTTCCTCCTTTCTTGAACTACTCTGCCAGTGCCCCCCCCCGAGCTGTGCCAAGGGACTGGGGGGTAAGGATGCTTTATATTCTCTTTCTAGAAATTTCCCTGTTGTGCCCTGTAGATGTTGCATGGGCTGGATCCTCCTGCTGGTTGAACAGGCATATCTCGCCACTAACTGGGTGTTGCTGCTGCTTCGTTGAGCTCCTCCGCTACCTGTAGTTCTCTGAGCAGTAGCCATGCCTGTAGTGCTCCCATGTGGCCACCTGGAATAATTTCTCCTTTCTTCCTTCACTCAGAGCTGTAACTACCTCAGATAACTCTTGCTTGTGCCTCTCTGCCTTTCAATTTCCTTTAATTTCGCCGCTGGATTTGTTGGGGGTTTTTATATACGAGCCACCCAACCTTTTCACAATTTTATGGTACAAAACGACCTTTGATGATTCCTAGACTTTTGATTTCGGTGTCAGTCCCACAGTTGCACTGCCAATAGCCAGAAGAACCTTGCTGTATCTCTGTAAGATACCTGTAAAGGTAAAGGGACCCCTGACCATTAGGTCTAGTCGCGGACGACTCTGGGGTTGCTGCGCTCATCTCGCTTTACTGGCCGAGGGAGCCGGCGTACAGCTTCCGGGTCATGTGGCCCGCATGACTAAGCTGCTTCTGGCGAACCAGAGCAGCGCATGGAAACGCCGTTTACCTTCCCGCCGGAGTGGTACCTATTTATCTACTTGCACTTTGACGTGCTTTCGAACTGCTAGGTGGGCAGGAGGATGTATCTCTTTAGCTGTTAGTTTTCTTGACAATGTGCTTTAAAGACTGGCTAAAGCAGGCATCCCCAAACTGCGGCCCTCCAGATGTTTTGGCGTACAACTCCCATGATCCCTAGCTAACAGGACCAGTGGTCAGGGATGATGGGAATTGTAGTCCAAAACATCTGGAGGGCCAAAGTTTGGGGGTGCCTGGGCTAAAGCCTGCAGACTGAGCGGAGATGTCCCTCTTTTAGCTGCCATGATGGTGACAACAGGATCTCTCTCTTTCTCCAGCTTCTTCTAGGGATGGTCATGCTGCCAGTGTTTCTTCTCCCCGCCCCCCTTGGCTCTCGCTCTTTTACTGCTCCTTCAGCTGTTTCCCAGCAGGCATTAAAACCTTGTGCCGCCTTTCAAAGGCTGCAACATTTTCATTCATGTCAGGACAAACATATAGCTAGAATCACAGAATGGTAGGAGTTGGAAGAGATCACAGGGGTCATTTAGTCCCACCCCCCTGCAATGCAAAGATCTCAGGTAATGCATCCATGACAGATGGCCATCCAACCTCTGCTTAAAAACCTCCAAGGAAGGAGAGTCCACCACCTCTTGTGGAAGTCTGTTCCACTGCTGAACAGCTCTTACTGTCAGAAAGTTTCCCCCGAATGTTTAGTTGGAATCTCCTTTCTTGCAACGTGAAGCCATTGGTTCGAGTCCTACCAGTGACTACTCAGTCCTACTGAGAGCCAGTGTGGTGTAGTGGTTAAGAGCGGTGGACTCGTAATCTGGTGAACCGGGTTTGCGTCTCCACTCCTCCACATGCAGCTGCTGGGTGACCTTGGGCTAGTCACACTTCTTTGAAGTCTCTCAGCCCCACTCACCTCACAGAGTGTTTGTTGTGGGGGAGGAAGGGAAAGGAGAACGTTGGCCGCTTTGAGACTCCTTCGGGTAGTGATAAAGCAGGATATCAAATCCAAACTCTTCTGCTGCTTCTTCTTCTTCTACCCTCCACAGCAGGAGAAAACAAGTTTGTTCCCTCTTCCATGTGACAGCCCTTGAGATATTTGAAGATTAGTCTCGTCTTTTCCAGGCTCCGACATACCCAACTCCTTCAACCGTTCCGCATAAGGCCTGGTTTCCTTATGAGCTGCTGACTGTACAATGCACATTATAGTCTGAAATGCCGGGACGGTCCTTATTCCCATTGGATCCCATTGGATTCAAGCATTACGGAGGTAGCTTCAGAGATCCTACCACAGTAAGGTACCCACCACCGTGCACCAATAGGGCTGGAGGTGGGGAGGGGGTGGTGAGAAACTCTGCTCCAAACAAGGGCGGGGTGGGGGTGGTAATCATGGCTCCCTGCCTCAGAATTCTCTGAGAAAGTGCCTTGTGGGCCATGGAATCATAGAATTGTAAAGTTGGAAGGGACCACGAGGGTCGTCTGGTCCAACCCCCTGTAATTCAGGAATCTTTTGCCCAATGTGGGGCTCGAACCCACGACCCTGTGATAAAGAGTCTCATGCTCTACTGACCGAGCTTTGACTGCTTTCTTCGCCCTCTCCCTCCTACTGATGTCTGATCCCGGATTTCAGGATCCAGGCGGGAGTGGGGTTTGTTGGGATGATGGGAGGCAGTCATCTTTGTACACCAGGTGGAGGCTCGTTGCCTTATCGAATGCCTTTTCCTGCCGCAGAGCATCCTCGTCTGCATGTTTGCTGCAGCCTTAGCAAGGCAGCTGCCTCTCCCGAACCTGCTCCGCTTACGGGGCCACGCCAAAGAAAAATCACAGAAGCAGCAAGGCAGCTTCGTTGACATGCATCATTTAATAAACACTGTAGAGGTTAGAGCTTTTGCGAAACACAAACATGAAAAGGTGTTGGTTTCATTATGTGTGTGAAGGAAATAATGAAATCCTGGCAAGACAAGGGCATGAAATAATTTAATGAAAAAATATATAAATAAAATTCTTTCTTTGGAATGAGCAACATGGACTGATGTATCTTCTGTGCCAGTGAAGATTTTAAGAAAATAGGAGAAAAACCTTTTTTCTAATGCTGGTTAATGACAGTATATATGGTCATACCTTGGTTTTTGAACAGCTTAGTTCTTGGAACGTTTTGGCTCCCGAACGCCGCAAATCCAGAAGTGAGTGTTCTGGTTTGCGAACTATTTTTGGAAGCTGAACTTCCAGTGGGGCTTCCGATTGGCTGCAGGAGCTCCCAGCAGCCAATCAGAAGCCGTGCTTTGGTTTCCAAACATTTTGGAAGTCGAACGGACTTCTGGAACGGATTCCGTTCGACTTCCAAGGTACAACTGTATATGGGAAGCATTTAGGGGGTCAGTGGTTTGGTGTCCCATGTGGCCCCCAACATGCCAATGGAACATGGGATGGGATGCTGTTGGACTCTCGATTTCCAGCAGGCGACAGGGAGGTTTCCTTGGGCTTTAGATGGATCCTCTTTTCCCGTCTACCATTTCCTCTGTTAATCTTGACCCCAAATAATCTCCCACCTCTTCTTGGCATAGGCAGTTGACATGTAATTGTTTAATTCAGCATTGCAGGCAGATGGAGGGAAGTCCAGGTTTAGTCATTGCCTGCTCTAGATAATGGATTACCAGTTTGGGTAATTGATTACCATCTCTCTGGACAGAACGTGAAAGGGATCTGCTCTCTCCAACGGCTTGTTTTGTGTCAGCCGGGATATTATTGTTGTGAGTTGTTTGGGGTCGGGGGTTAGGATATATGATGCCTGAGTCCCTTCTAATTCCTGGTTCTATCAAGGGTTAAAATCTAATTGAGGGTCCCGTTGGTGAATTGGCCAGGCGAGGACCATAGCTATCCCCATAGTTATTCCTTAGTATAATAAAGGAAGCTGCTCTGTGCCGGTATACCTGAAGGAGCGTCTCCGTCCCCATCATTCAGCTCTGAGGTCCAGCTCTGAGGGCCTTCTGGTGGTTCCCTCACTGCGAGGTTATAGGGAACCAGGCAGAGGGCCTTCTCAGTAGTGGCACCCACCCTCTGGAACACCCTCCCATCAGATGTCAAGGAAATAAACAACGATCTGACTTTTAGAAGACATCTGAAGGCAGCCCTGTTCAGGGACGTTTTTAATGTTTGATGTTTTATTGTGTTTTTAATATTCTGTTGGGAGCTGGGGAGGCCTGGCCAGATGGGCAGGGTATAAGTAAAAAATTATTATTATTTTATTGATTGATTGATTGGCAAATGAGTGGGCCCCAGTAACATGTGGTCAGTGGACTTGGTGAACTAGGCTAGTCCCTAAATCAGTGGTGGCTAACCTTGGCACTCTAGATGTTTTGGGACTACAACTCCCATCATCCCTGACCACTGGTCCTGTTAGCTAGGGATGATGGGAGTTGTAGTTCCAAAACATCTGGAGTGCCAAGGTTAGCCACCACTGCCCTAAATGTTCCTGGTAAATTAGAGTATTAAAGCCTGGTGCCTCCTTCCTTTCACACACAAACACCTTTCTCCTTTACAAAGGGGCACCTCTGGCCCTAACTGCTCCCCTGTGAAAAAATTCACTGCATGCTACTGGTGGGCCCCCCCTTCCTCACCTGGCTGGTAGTGAGGACAATAGCCAGATGGGTGGCCCAGAAGGTCTTGCTTCTCCCATAGCCGCAGCCTTGGATTCAAGCAGAAATGAAGCATGGCTCTCCTTCTCTGGCTTCCGCCTGCTTCCAAACCAGCTATCCTACGACCTCTCCTTCCCTGGCAAATGACCTTCTCACAACCACTCCAGAAAATGTGCTGTAGGGTTGACTCAGCTGCCTGGTGTTCGAGTGCAGCGGGACTCTTGGAGCTTTCCAATCCCCTCCCTCTCTACAAAGACCCCATTATGGCCTGTGTTTTGCTAAAGGGCCTGTTGTAAGAATTTGAGGACGTTTCCAGGTAAACGGGTTCGATTCCGGGTGGAATCCCAAAACCCCAGCTAGATTTGACACCTGAGAACACACACAGAAGCAGAAACAAAAAAACCTGCATTTTCAGCCATTCCTGCTAGGTGTAAAGCATAGACCACTATTGAGAATGTTTTTCCCAAAGTGCCATTCACAACATACCTGGTTATTATTTTGTGAGGCAATAATTTTTTATCAAAAATTAAGCCTCAAAGGGGGGAATTGTTGGGGGGGGGCGCTTATTAATGGAAGAAATGCACTCGTTCCTGAGAAACAGACTGTGTCTGCACCCCCACAGCCCTACCCCTTTCTCCTTTGTAACCTTTGTATCTCAAACTGTGTGTTAAACTTTTTGTGACTCTCTGTATCCTTGCCCACTGGTCTTCCAACGTGTTTGCATAAGAATACACAAACCCACCCAAGTCAGGAGAAGGGATATTTGTTGAGCAAAATAAAGCTGTAGGGCAAATGCGCACACAAATAAAATCTTGTCAGGCGACCACAACAGGGCCAGAGAAGGCTATGCTGGCACCCCACAGCAGCCAAACATCACCATTCACAGGATGAGGGAAAAAACCATTCTTGGAATGGGGTCCTCTCACGCCGAGATCCAAAGCCATCAAATTCACACAAAAGATACACTCTGCTCATTTACACAGGACTTAGTTGTTTTGGCAAATGACACTCTGCAGGCCCGGCCCATTCCTACACGGCACCTCTATCTGTTTCGAAAATGTATTTGGAGTCCGGCTGCTCAGTACGGGTTCTGTTGCTGCCACCGCCATCAAGCTCTCAGGTTGATGAGAGCTTTTTTCCCCAGGCCTTCGGCATTTTCAGGTGCCAAAGGTATCTTTCTTCTTCTGCCTGTGTTGTTCTCACCCATGACTAGGAACATGGATCTGAAGACTACAGCATCTGCAAAATGTCACACACAAATCTCCTGGTATCTATCCCTGATCCTGCCTTCATGAGCCTTGGGATCCCAGACCCTCCAAGTTTCTCTGTTTTCCAGGGACAGTCCTGGATTTACAGAAGCCATCCCGGTTTCTGATCTGATCCTGGAATGTCCTGCTTTTCCTTAGGATGTCCCTATTTTCATATGTTTTTATATAGCTTGGAAGCTGCCCAGAGCGGCTGGGGCAACCCAGTCAGATGGGCGGGGTATAAATAATAAAATTACTATTGTTATTATGGAATAGGACAGTGATGGCTAACCTTGACACTCCAGATGTTTTGGAACTACAACTCCCATCATCCCTAGCTAACAGGACCAATGGTCAGGGATGATGGGAGTTGTAGTTCCAAAACATCTGGAGTGTCAAGGTTAGCCATCACTGGAATAGGATGTCCCTGTTTTCACTAGAGAAACGTCGGAGGGGAAGCTACTCTTCCAAGCAGGAGGAACAACTGCAGGTGGTGACATCCGTTGCTTTTTCTCCTCTCCCTATTGCAAAATATGCCCCTAATGTGGCAGATGTGGGGCAGAGGCCTGGTCAGTATGCCAGCAGGAAAGGCAAAGGTGAATTCCTCTGCGTCCTGCCCCAGTTATCAGGCCATGGTGCTGTGTCAATCCAAGAGAAAGCTGACTTCATGATGACTTAGGGCTGGCTCAGTTCCTTCTTGGAATAGTTAACCAGGGCCAACTTGCTGGTGGGTCATAAGTCACTGAAATCCTCGAAATAATACCTTGGGCTGCAGTCCCACTCTTCCTTGCTACCTCACTGCCCTGCGTTGTGCTGTTGGTCAAGGAAAGCCTAGAAAACTCCCAGCCCACCTGACAAACGACTGGGGACGGAGCAACAACTTTTCCTGCAGAAAATGGCAGCCCGTGTCTTCTCTGACTTTGTGAGTATCAGGCCCTTCAGCCTGCTGAGGAAAGAGACTCAGCACTCTTTATTTACTCCTAGCTGAGGACCCCACCTCTGGGATGTCCCACCACAACCCCCAGAACACCTGCTCTTCTCCCTCACCAAACTTGAGGGGGGACTCCTCCTCTGCAATCCCCACCTCTCTCTCTCTCTCTCTCTCTCTCTCTCTCTCATGCAGGGCAGGATATGACTCCCCCACACACTATGCTGGGAACTGTAGTTTGTTAAGGATGCTAGGAATTGTAGTCATGATTCTTTGGGGGAAGTCGCTTTAAATGAATACCATGGAGGGGAGAACGATTGTTTCCCACCTGAGGCGGTCAGTCCCTCCTCAAGTGGGTTCATAACACCTGGCTGAGGCGTCAGGGTCACACCTGGTTCTCCTGTTGTCCCCCTTGTCCTCTCACCTGACTCCTTCCCTGCCTCGTGATAGGGCAATGGGTGCTGGACCGGGCCTCGCCATCTTTCCCCCCTGCAAAGATGGATGGTGGCTGTGGAGGGGAGGCAAGGACGTGGCCCAGACGGGGGTGTTTTCTCTTGGCAGATTCGGTACCAGCGAGTGTTCCAGATGATCTTCGTGGTGGGGATGGGAGGGACCTTCCTGATTGGCTTCCAGATCTCTGTGATCAGCTATCCCTCTCAGGTAAGCAAAGGGGATTGTAGTTGAGCCTTCTCCCTCTCGTGTGCGGGATGGCGATAGCCTCAAGGGTCTCGTCCAACGGTGGCCTCAGCTAATACAAAAAGAGAACAGCTTCATGGTGTTTAGGTAGATTATTTGGCTTCAAAGGCTCTCTAACAGCGCTCCTACCACTAAGCTGCCCCTTCTGGATAACAGAATATTTTATCTCCTTTCCTCCCAATGGAGGAAATGGAGGTTTGTAAACAAGGCTGGGCAGAACAGGGGTTGCTCTCTGGGAAATGATGTAGTGTGTAAAAAAATATATATGCTACCAAGAGCCTTCAATATAAGAGATACACAGTGCTGGAGTTCGTGTCTTTATTATTATTATTATTATTATTATTATTATTATTAGGGGACGCGGGTAGCGCTTGTGGGTTAAACCACAGAGCCTAGGGCTTGCCGATCAGAAGGTCGGTGGTTCGAATCCCCGCGACGGGGTGAGCTCCCATTGCTCGGTCCCAGCTCCTGCCCACCTAGCAGTTCGAAAGCACGTCAAAGTGCAAGTAGATAAATAGGTACCGCTCCAGCGGGAAGGTAAACGGCGTTTCCGTGCGCTGCTCTGGTTCGCCAGAAGCGGCTTTGTCATGCTGGCCACATGACCTGGAAGCTGTACGCTGGCTCCCTCGGCCAATAATGCGAGATGAGCGCGCAACGCCAGAGTCGGTCACGACTGGACCTAATGGTCAGGGGTCCCTTTACCATTATTATTATTATTATTATTATTATTATTATTATTATTATTCCCTTCCCAGTACATCAAGACATTTATCAACCAGACGTGGGTCAAGCGGTACGGCTCTGCCCTTCACCACGAAACCCTCACCTTCCTGTGGTCTGCAGTCGTCTCCATTTTCTGCCTGGGTGGGATCCTGGGCAACCTGTCCAGTGGGCATGTGACCACCCAATATGGAAAGTAAGCCCCTTCCTCACCAGGAGGCCCTGGTGCCCCCCACCCCTTTGTGGGCATTAATAAAGGATGTCACTCTTGTGACGTCGACATCATTTTGTGAATCATGTGCTTTGAATCCTTTATTTGCCATGTTTCGTCTGGCAAGAGGTCAGTCAGGGGGTTTGCTTCTTCAGTTGGGGACAAGGGGGTGGGTGGAAGCTTCTTCTTCACCCTGGGACGTTGTCCATTCCAGAAAGAAAACACTGCTGTTCACCGACATTGTCACCATTGCCGCCGCCCTCCTCGTCGGCTTCAGTAAGACGGCTGGCTCTTTCGAAATGATCCTGATAAGCCGCTTCCTCTATGGCTTCACTGCAGGTAGGAGACCTCTGGGCCCTGACATTTTGAGTCTTGGGTGGGGCCAAATGCACGAATGCAACCAGGGCAATGATGGCTAGTGTCAGGGATCTGCCCGCCCCTGCCAGTCCAGCTCTGAGTGTTTACAGAGAGCCGCAACCTGTGTTAACAACAGGTTCATCTTCGAGTGAATCTTGCAGTCCCTGTTCGGGGCGGGAGCAGTTAGTGGCTGGGAGCCAGGGAGTGCCAGGTGTCCAGGGAGTTACTGGGAGATCTGGCACCACCCAGCAGACTCGCTCGGAGGGGGAAGCGTCAGTTCCGGTGCATATCTCACATAGGAGAAGAAGGCAGCAATTTAGGATGCCAAAGTTTTGGTGTTGGCGCCAAAACAGGAGGGAGGCACTTCCGGATTCTGCTAGTGACTGAGCAGACATGATAAACTGAGCTCTGCACTGTAAATAGCTTGGCACTTAATAAAAAGACTTAAAGACAAGATGGCTTGGCATTTCTATTGAACAATAAGGGTGGCTGTTTGCAGGAATGTCTTTTTATTTGTCATCAATGTAAACAAGAACAATACAAAATAAGGGAACCTGACAGCTAGTTTAAGCATGGAGGAAAACTCTGGTCAAACGCAACCGAGAGCAGGCCAGAACCCCAGTTTGGGCCTCTGCAAGGGCCAGTCCTAGCGTGAGGTAGTTGCCTCAGGCAGCAGATGCTGAGGTACAGGGAGTGGCCAGAACTGCGAGTGTCAAGTGCGGTGGAAGACACAGTTCTTTCACCCATGTTGGAGTAAAATTCAACTACCAGTCCAATTGGCTTCTGTGTGTGCCTTCAGCGAAGGCGCCATCTTGTCCTTTCTTTGCCTCGGGCAGCAAAATGTCTTGAGCTGGCCCTGGCCTCCACTGTGGCAATGAGGGAGGCAAAGGCATTTCACTGTCCCACCATCATTGCATTGGCACAGAGTCCTGCAGTGTAGTAGCTGTTCAGACCTATCGCATCAAGGACCGTCTGCAGCTAAGGATGAACCATCACGGGTCAGTTGATGCTTCACACTTTGCAGATAAAGCAGCTCAGATTTGGATGCAAGCGTGACAGCAGAACCCAACCATGGGCCCTTAGTGGCGGCAGCAGGAAGAGAAGGAGGTCCTTCTCATGTGGTCCTGGATCCATCTCAGTTTGTGGGCCTGATCTTGGGGTGCGTGAGCTCACTCACACATAAAGACATCCATCCAAGTGGGTCTTGAAGGGGATGGAGGCCTTGTGAGAGAAATATGTCGTTCTTCTAGACCCATTTCATCCTGGTTCTAGTTTTCAGACAGAGATGGATTTGGCCACTGGGTAGATGACATGTGCTGGGAACACAGGGTGGGGTGGATGTCTCCCTGTTGGTTCTGCTGGAGCTCTCAGCAAATTTTGACCTGCTCAGCGATGGTGTCCTTCTGGGCTGCCTGACAAAGATGGTCCCTGGCTTGGGTCCAGCTGGAGGTTGTCTGCTGGACACTCTAGCCTGTCTTGCCTGCCAAGGTCCCATCATCAGTGCCGGATTAAACCCTTTGGAGGTCCCTAGGCAGTTGAAATCTCGCAAATTATCTCCAAATATGTTTTTTTGCAATTTTCTTTCAAGATCAAATCAATATTATTTTGATTTGTTGTCATCGGGCCCCTAAAAGCCATGGGGCCCATAGGCTGCTTCCTACTCAGATGACTGTGAGAGGTCATCTGGAGATCTAGGGGTATGTTGTTACCAGCCTGCAGGTGGTCCATCTCAGCAGGGGCTCTCCTCCCAACTTGCTCCTGGAAGCCCCCTCCCCGTCATGTGTCCCAGCCTGACACAGGCAGCTCCAAATGGTGGGTTTTGTGGGTGGTGGAACATTGTGGTACGGTCTGAGAGACATCACTAAATCTTTCTGTAATGTACCTTTTCCTTCTCACTGAAGGTATTTCCCTGAACACCAATGGACCGTACGTTGGAGAAATTGCACCCAAGAAATTCAGAGGTTTTGCCACTGCCACCTGCTCTGTGTTTTTTTCGCTAGGAAAAGCTTTGGGACAAATTATGGGCTTAAGGTAAGTTCAAACAATGGCATGGCAGACAACTGTGTTTGTTTATCCTTCCTTCCTTTTCTTCTTTCTTCCCATTTGGATCCGTTTTGAGGTTGAGACGATCAAGTGTTGTCCTTCATCTGTCAGGACGTTTTCCTCAATTTGCTGACCGATTACATTCTCTTCTTATTTCCACTTGGACTGATCTTGTCATTTTTAATGGTTTATGTGTCTATTTTGTGCTGACCGCTGTAATGATTGCATCATCCCCAACCATAGCTATAAACTTTCAGATTTGAAAATAAGGGATGCCGCGAGGGCGGTGCAATGGCACCAAGTAGCCTCGCCACCCTGCGCTCCAGAGGCTGCGCGCGAACGGGTGAGCGAAAGAGCGAGCGCATAGACGGCAGGCAGGCTGTCTGTCTGGTTGGGCGTGAGGGTCTGGCTGCACAAGGCATGCAAGCTCCGCCCCCAGTCGGTCTCAGACTCCTTATTGGCAGCCGAGCAATGCAGCTGAGGAGCCTCCCTAGCCGGCAGGGAGGGAGAGGAGCTGCTTCCTTTGAAATCCGAGGAATTTAAAGGATATCAACAATCTGGGATAGCAGCGGGAAACAGCATTGGAATAAGGGAGTTTCCCGCAAAAAAAAGGGAGGGTTGACAGCTATGTCCCCAACAGCCTTGGCGAGGTAGGCGAGCTACACACCTTTCATTCTTGTTTGTGCCATGCCCTCCGTTTCCTCTCTAACTCTGGACCAGGGAGGAGAGATTTGCTAGCTGGCTCCCTCCCGTCTGCTGGGCCAAAGACACTTTGGGGTTTCTCTTGATGCTTCTCCTTGGAAGCATGGGCGTACCCGGGGGGGGGGCAGAGGGGGAGATGCCCCCCCTAGAAGGCAGCCCTAGAAGCAAAAATGATCAGCGTCCATTCAAAGCAAACCTGAACGACCATGGCTTGCCCCCCCAGTTTTGATCCTGGGTACGCCCCTGCTTGGGAGCAAGGTGGTGGCTTAATGCCAGGAAGCTTGGGGGGGGGGGACAAGGGACAACCACATACAATTCCTTAGGCTTGTCAGAAACTCACTCCATACCCTGTAGGGAATGCGCTGGCAAAGCAGCACCCAGCAGCGTTCAACTCTGCGCTTCAGCTGACGTCACTCAGTGATGTCAGCTGGTGGGTGTGGTTTGAGGATAATGACCTCATGGGCCAAATTAGACCCCACCCCCAGTGGGCCGAGATTGGCTCCCTACCCCTCTTTTAAAGAGAGACACGTTGGAAAGACCTGTCTCTGTGACAAACACAGCTGAGCGATGTGCTGGGGGTTGGCCGGGCAGGGGCAGGGCCTCTGATTTTTCTAACTGATGATTTCTTTATTGTTCTACGGGATTTGTGCTGCATTTGTGGTGTTCTATTATGCCATTGTTGTTTATTGTTTGTAAGCCTCTTACAAACAATAAATAACTACGCGGGTGGCGCTGTGGGTTAAACCACAGAGCCTAGGGCTTGCCGATCAGAAGGTCGGCGGTTCGAATCCCCGCGACGGGGTGAGCTCCCGTTGCTCGGTCCCTGCTCCTGCCAACCTAGCAGTTCGAAAGCACGTCCAAGTGCAAGTAGATAAATAGGTACTGCTCCGGCGGGAAGGTAAACGGCGTTTCCGTGCGCTGCTCTGGTTCGCCAGAAGCGGCTTAGTCATGCTGGCCACATAACCCGGAAACTGTACGCCGGCTCCCTCGGCCAATAATGCAACCCTAGAGTCAGTCACAACTGGACCTAATGGTCAGGGGTCCCTTTACCTTTACCTAAGCCGTTTAAGCAATTCGTTTAAATGAAAAGCAACATAGAAATATAATAAAACGAACTGAACTCTGCAATTGTGAGGTCTATACATGTGCTTTTAAAATGTGCCTGGGAGCAGGTTTATTTGGGTTGTTTTTGTTTTTATTACGTATTTTATGTTGTAACCGCTCTGAGACCTGCGAGTATAGGCTGGTAAACAAATTTAATTAACAACAACAAGAAATTGATGTGTTGTTTTTTTAAAAAAAAGAAGGAAATCAGAGGTTCCCAGGTCCCCTAAACACCTGCCCTCCTACCTCGGATGAAGCCTAAACGGCTGCTTTCTCTATGCCTGTTGTCCCCAGAGATCTCTGTGGCGCAGAGTCGCTGTGGCCTCTGCTCCTGGCTCTGTGTGGAATCCCAGCCCTGTTGCAGCTGCTGCTCCTGCCCTTCTTCCCCGAGTCCCCTCCATACCTGTTGCTCCAGAAGGGAGACAAAGATGGTTGCTTGAAAGGTACCGGTAATGAGCAAGTTGGGTGGGGTGGAATCATAGCTGTCAACTTTCGGATTTGAAAATAAGGGATTTTCTCAAACTTTCGGATTTGAAAATAAGGGATGCCGCGAGGGCGGTGCAATGGCACCAAGTAGCCTCGCCACCCTGCGCTCCAGAGGCTGCGCATGAACGGGTGAGCGAAAGATGGCAGGCAGGCTGTCTGTCTGGTTGGGCGTGAGGGTCTGGCTGCACAAGGCATGCAAGCTCCGCCCCCAGTCGGTCTCAGACTCCTTATTGGCAGCCAAGCAACGCAGCTGAGGAGCCTCCCTGGCCGGCAGGGAGGGAGAGGAGCTGCTTCCTTTGAAATCCGGGAAATTTAAGGGATATCAACAATCCGGGATAGCCGCGAGAAACGGCATTGGAATAAGGGAGTTTCCCGCAAAAAAAGGGAGGGTTGACAGTTATGGGTGGAAGTGGCCATCCAGCCTGCATTGCCTGAGCACAAGAGATGTGCCCAAATAAAAAGGCGGCGAGGAAAACAGAAGCCCCTGCCGTAACTTGCACAAAATTTCTAGTTGCTTGTCTATTTTTCATCCAAACGTTCCGTCCACACACAATTCAGTGCCACCCGAGGCTTCTGCATGCAAAAGTCGGAGACTGATTTAGCCTCGGAGGAAATTAGGGGTAAGGGAGCAGTTTGACTTTTACTGCAATCTTAGAAATTCCAGGGGGTTTTAACTGGGAATCCAAACGAGCCTCAGCCCCACCTCTGATGTGCAATTTTAGCAGTTTTCTCCACAGCAGGGCTGCTGTAAGCGACTCTCTGCCGCAGGGGGGTGTAAGACCTGCCCTACCCCAGAGGACTTCTGCCCATGCTGCACAACCAGGTCTCATAACCACCCCCAGACCTGTTTGGGAGACCAGAGCAAGTCTAGATGTTTGATCACATGTGGGCAGGGTGGGCTGCCCAGATTAAAAAACCCTGATCTGCTGATACCTTTCTTTAGATGTGGCCTGAGAGTTCTGCGCTGAGAGTCCAGCAGGCCTCTTTAAGGAAGGGTGGGATGCCAAAGCAATGTTGTTCCTCCTGAGAGCCAGTGTGGTGTAGTGGTTAAGAGCGGTGGACTCGTAATCTGGTGAACCGGGTTCGCGTCTCCGCTCCTCCACATGCAGCTGCTGGGTGACCTTGGGCTAGTCACACTTGCGTGTTGAGGCCCCAAACCACCCCTCCAAATAATTCACACTTCAGACATAAATTTTTGTTTGGTTTTTGGCATGACTTTGGCCACAACTTTATTAAATTACAAGAAATGTGAGTGGTTGCGTAGGCATTGGTCCAGACTATCTGTCCCCTAAGGACAGAACTGACATTTGTCAGTAAAGGGGGAAAACCATCCAGGTAGAGAAAGGGGGCCGGATGGGTCTGACCCTCCCCTCTTCCCACAGGCTCCCAGGGGCTCTTGCGTGGCCCTGGCCCCCGACCGGGGGATACGGACAAAAGCATGTCGAGCCCCTGGATTCCTTTAACGGAATTCCCCACACACCATCATCAATTGGGGAGGGGCAAACGCAGTCAACAGTCCCCTCCCCCAACCAACATAATAATGACCAATGCCTAACCGCCAACCTTACAAGTTGTGACTATTTGCTACGCAGTAGGCGAAAACCAGATGGCACAATCCAATCAGCCAAATGGAAAAATTCCTACCAGGCCCCTGCCCCAAAAGCAGACGACCCCATGACAGGCATAGCAAGGTCAATATAGAGGCCTAAAATACAGGGAGGGAGGGCGGATGATCCTAAGCACGCAGCCAAAGAGGGAGATCCTGCTGCGTGCAAACCATTTATAAACGCTGGGCTGTCCATCACAATTGGCAACATACAATTCTCCCCAACAACACCCCAGGGTCCAATCACGGGAGTGGCCGTCCAAACAAACCCGCCCAGCAACTAAGGGGTAGTTTGCTAGGCCCCACCGCAACACGTGCTCTCCGAAATGGAGAACCCGCTTTCTCTGAAGTCTCTCAGCCCCACTCACCTCACAGAGTGTTTGTTGTGGGGGAGGAAGGGAAAGGAGAATGTTAGCCGCTTTGAGACTCCTTCGGGTAGTGATAAAGCGGAATATCAAATCCAAACTCTTCTCTTCTTCTCTTCTTGTTCTGTCACTAACATTCCCCTATTTTCAGGGGCGGCTTAATAATTTTATTATTTATATGCCACCCTTCAGATTGGGTTGCCGCAGCCACTCTGGGTGGCTTCCAGCAAAATATAAAAAAAGCATCAAACATTAAAAATGTCCCAATACAGGATCACCTTCAGATGTCTTCTAAAAGTTATGTAGTTGTCTATCTCCTTGACATCTGATGGGAGGGCATTCTACAAGGTGTGCACCACTACCGAAAAGGCCCTCTGCCTGGTTCCCTGTAACCTCGCTTCTCGCAGTGAGGGAACCGCCAGAAGGCCCTCGGAGCTGGACCTCAGTGTCCGGGCTGAACGATGGGGGGTGGAGACGCTCCTTCAGGTATAAGCTCCTTCGAGCTTCTTCTTCTTTTTAAAATGTAATTTTTATTAAATTTTCTGTTTTGCAATTTAAAATACACATTATACATCCTTAAGATATTAATGACTTCCCTTCTTCTCTTTCCATGGTTCATTTTACATATCATAAATCCCTGCATATTTTACAAAAACTATACCATTTCATATTCCATTACTGCATCCATCAAAACTTA